>JAAGEH010000038.1:3259302-3323554 GCA_011751065.1 Lasiurus cinereus
AACCACTGATCTGGAGGCTTTGGTCAACCCCCTCCAGGACGAAACACCAGCTTTTCAGCTTCTGGGACAGCCCCCTCCTAGGTCTGCCTTGGGAGAGAGAATAAAGAAGTCATCTTCCCCAGGTCCCAGAGGCCTGAGCTCAGTTTTACAGGAAGCTTTTCTTGGTGGCCGAGTGCCATTCACAGAGGATCAGGGGGGCCTTCCCTGGGGGCAGCGGGAATTTCTGCAAAAGGCAGAGTCCAAGAGCCTCATTAGCACACGGTGTCCCTCGGAGCAGGGGCTGCTGAGGCTGCCATTCCCGCCGCCTCCCAGCCTCTCATCATCTTTACGGCCCCGGTAGGCACGCCGACGCCGCCTCTGCCGTGATTGATGCTTTTCTTTGACATTTCTTTCAGCAGCACCCAGGTCGCAGAGGCAGGGGGCCCCCCTGAGGGCAGGTGCGCGTCCGCTCGCTGTGCTCCCCAGTGGGATGGGGCGAGAGGCCGGAGCCTCCCTTCTGGTGGAGGCTGCTGCTGGTGCACAGCTGAGAACGCCGCTGGAGGGAGGGCTGCTCTTTGTGCGCAAAGACTGTCATTTAAACCAAACGCACAGGCCCCGAGGCCAAGCAGAAGCAGCCACAGAAAAGGGGAGAAAAGGCCCGGCCGGTGTGGTTCAATGGTTAGGCGTCGACCCAGGAAGCAAGAGGTCAAGGGCACCTGATCAGATGGTAGGCTTGATCCCCCAGTAGGGGGCGCGCTCGGGAGGCAGCCGATCCAGGATGTTTCTCTCTCATTGATGTTTGTACAGTAGTACCTCGAGATACGAGTTTAATTCATTCTGTAACCTTGAGGCGTGGGAAACTGAGACGCTCGAGTCGCGGTAAACTGGTGGGTCGTGTGCAGCCGGCCGATCCTCGCGATGACTCCTATCTCAAATGTTGCTCGTATTTCAAAGCAAAAATCGCTCGCTCGAAGGCTCGTATCTCAAAAATCTCGTATGTTAGGGCACTCCTATCTCGAGGTACCACTGTATCTCTTTCTCCCTCTCCCTCTCTTTCTAGAAATCGATAGGAAAAAAAAAACCACCACATTTCTTAAAAAGTGAGAAATGCTGGCCAAGACCCCAGTCCTGGGAAGAAGTGATGAGGGAGGGGGGGAGGTAGCTTAGAGTGGAGGGGGTGGGGAGGGAGACTTCCTCGCCCAGAGGTGTGGCCCTTTCCAGAATTCCTGCTGCTTCCTGGCACCCACCCTGCAGGTGTCCCCTCACTGGGCACCTCCGCTCCCGTGGCCAGCACCTGCCTCTGTCCTGCTCGGTGGGCGGTCTCCGAACCCTGAGCCTCCTGCTCGGCTTCCCTCCCCCCCTCTTTCCTGAGGCTCCAGGGAGGTGCACGCTCGCCAGCCGAGGAAAGGGCTCTCCCCAGCGCGGCTCTGGCTCCGGGAGCCTTAGTATGCAGCGCACAGGCCGGATGCCCGCGCCCGGCCAAGACGCCTTCGGGTACAAAGGAGCCGTCATGTTCCCTTGTCCCCCGGATCAGATTGCTGGCGGCCACCATCAATCACCGGGCAGAGGGCTCGCCACGTTCGCCATGCATCACGTTCGGAAGTCAGAGCCTGGAAGGGCTGCCTTCCCAGAGCGTTTTGCGAAGAGAGGGAAGTAGGTGTCTGATTTCTCTCCGCAGAAACCCTCTTGATGGATAGGAATATCTGTGCTTCGGGGCCGGCCTGGACGGCGTGCCAACTCGCTGCTTGGGGGCAGGGAAGAGGAGCCGGTCTGGAAGCGGCCCCCCGGGAGAGGCCAAGCGAGGCAGGCCAGGCTGCTGGGGTGGCTCTCGCTGACACACGGACGAGGGCAGACAGGACTCAGGGCCAGCACCAGGTTGAGGGCCACGGAAAAGCTCTCCCTGCGAGAGGGGGGCCATCTGCCCCCGAAAACCTCACCTGCCCCTCCCACAGTCCTGCAGGCCAGAGCCCAGCGGAACCTGGGGAAAAGCTCTCCATTGCTCTTTATAGAGGAATCTGGGGCTCCTTCCGGCAAGAAGGGGTCCATGATGCCCCTATGCCCCCTGGGAAGTCCCACTGGCAAGAAGGGGTCCATGATGCACCTATGCACCCTGGGAAGTCCCACTGGCAAGAAGGGGTCCATGATGCCCCTATGCCCTCTGGGAAGTCCCGCTAGCAAGAAGGGGTCCGTGATGCCCCTATGCACCCTGGGAAGTCCCGCTGGCAAGAAGGGGTCCGTGATGCCCCTATGCCCTCTGGGAAGTCCCGCTAGCAAGAAGGGGTTTGTGATGCCCCTATGCCCTCTGGGAAGTCCCGCTGGCAAGAAGGGGTCGATGATGCCCCTATGCACCCTGGGAAGTCCCACTGGCAGGAAGGGGTCCGTGATGCCCCTATGCACTCTGGGAAGTCCCACTGGCAAGAAGGGGTCGGTAATGCCCCTCTGCACCCTGGGAAGTCCCGCTGCCACCGGGCGGAGGAGTTTACAAAGACAAGATGACTGCGCCAGCCGCGAGGGGAGCGGATCTTAAGGATGAGACCTCCCTGACCTGGGAGCACAGAGCCCTCGCCAGCCCTGAGCTCAGAGAACGCACTCCTGGACAAAAATGGCCGCTCTCCTGGAAAATTCAATCCCAGAAGCTCTAAGTCCGCTACAAATGGATTTTTTTGAAAATCAGCATTTTCCCTCTTTTCTGCCATGAAGATGAAAATCAACCTCAATGAAATGTCAAGCTGACAAGTATCCATGTCCAAGGCCACCTCACTCTCAGGATATTTTTCCATTAATTATTAGAGAGAGTGGAGGAGGGGAGAAAGAGAGAGCGAGAAACATCAATGTGACAGATAAGTTGCCTCACACACATGCCTCCACCAGGGCCAGGGATTGAACCCGCAACCTAGGTATGTGCCCTTGATGGGAACTGAACCTGGGACCCTTCAGTCCCACAGGCTGACGCTCTATCCACTGAGCCAAGCCAGCTAGGACAGCGGTTTGCCGTTCTGTTGACTAAATGAATTCGCTGACCACTGAGCTCGGGCAAGCCTCCTCACTTCCATTAAGCCCGGCCGAAGCAGCCTTCTCATAGACATTTCCTGTTATGCAGTATTAAAATTCACTTTTTTTGCTTTATTGGCTCAACTAAGATTTGTGTGAATTATTTTACATAAACTAGAAATCAATTTTTACAGCAGCAAATTAAAGCTTAAAGACATTTTCTTCGAAATATATTCACTTTTCTTTATTAAAAATATTCATTTTCAATTAAAGCATAATTGTATGCAAATGACTATGAGCCTGAGTCAGGAGATTACAGCTTTCATCATAATTTTAGAGTCCATGGTTAAAAAAAAAAAAAAGAAAGAAAAGTGAAGAACCACTGACCTTCTGAACTTTTATAACTTATACTAGAGCCCCAGTGCATGAAATTCATGCAGGGGGCGGGGTAGGGAAGGGTGTCCCTCAGCCCGGGGTATACCACCCTCTTGTACGTAATCCAGGACCCCTCGGGGGATGTCCTACTGGATCGGGCCTAAACTGGCAGTCGGACATCCTCGTGTAACTGGCTCCTAACTGCTCACCTGCCTGCCTGCCTGATGGCCCCTAACCACTCTGCCTGCCTACCTGATCGCCCCTAACCACTATGCCTGCCTGCCTGATTGCCCCTAACTGCCTCTGCCTGCCTGCCTGCCTAATCACCCCTAACCACTCTGCCTGCCTGCCTAATCACCCCTAAACGCCTCTGCCTCAGCCCCCACCACCACAGCTTCATCAGGAAGGATGTCAGGATTGACATCTGGAAGGTCATTCGGCTGTCGGCCTAATTAGCATACAACACTTTTGTTATTAGAGATGATCAAATTTCCTAAGAGGAATTCTTCTCAGTGCTCCTTTTAGGTTCTCTAAATAACACGCATTAAAGAAAAGAACCACCATCAAGCACTGTGGCCCGCACCGAACAGAGGCCCTGCGTGCGGCCGGACAAACTCATGCACACAGCCAGGCTGCGGGAGGACGCAGTGTCCCCCGACCCCGCGGCCTGCACCCCTCCCGGCCCCTCAGCCGTGTGCTCAGGTCTCCGGGACGTTGGCCTTGGTCACCGTTTAAAAACAACCCAACTATCGAAGCGGAAAGCTGTTATTCCGGGTGGCGATGCCTCCTGGAGGGTGTGAGGAGGGCCTTGGTCTCCTCAGCTGTGAAACGAGGGGCGAAGGAATGACCAGTAAGGTCTCCCCGGTGCTAATGAGCCAAGACGGCCGTTCCCCAAGAATGAGACGCCTCCCCTCGCTCATTAAGCAGGAGCCCAGCGTGGCTCCCTGAGTGTTTGGAGCGGGGAGGGGGGAGGAATGAGCGGAGCTCAGGTCAGAAAATGCCTCCACACCATCTCCCTGGCGTCTGGGACTGGAAACAAGAAGGACTTGGCCGAGAAACGCAACCCCAGCTCCATGTCAGCACCCCACGCGCCCCGCCCCCCACTAGAGGCATGCCCGGGTCATGTTCTTGCAGAGACCAGGCTAAATGCCCACTGCTCATCACAAGGGCGCTTTCCCGAGAGCCCCAGCCACACACCCCCAGGCGGTGCCCATCCTGGACAGCCCACCTCTGGCCCCGCCCCAAGAGGGAGCTTCAGGGGCTTGGCGGGACCCCTCCAGCAGGCAGGGCAGGAGCTGGGGGGCAGGGAGACGCCCGCATTCCCGATGGAGGAAAGGGCCAGGCCTTGGTCTGCCCCTACTGCCCTCCTCCCACCCCGTCCCAGCCCACAGAGCCTTCCCTTCTCGGACCCAGGGCCTCTCTCTGAGGTCTGGGCCCGGGCCCTCGGCCCCCGCTCCTCCTCTGCCGGGGCTCTCCGGCCCATCCCCACCCCCCTGGAACGCTCCACTGAACCTCCAGACCCGCCACACACACAGCCTGACTCACAGCGCGTCCCCGTGCCCCTCGCCTGCCGCGTCGTCCTCGCCATCTCCAGGGACTCGGCGCACCCGCTGGCTACCGAGAGCGACCCTGCAGCAAGTGCCTCCTCTCACCGTGGACTCACCGGGCTGCCGGGCGAGGATCTAAATGAGGGAGGGCCCGCAGCCGAGGCCCACGGGAGAGCCTCCAGGTGAGGCCTGGCTGCTCAACAGGAGGGGATTGGGGTAATGGAGGGAGGAGGGAGGGAGGGAGGAAGGAAGGAAGGAGGGAGAGAAGGAGGAAGGAAGAAAGAAGGGGGAGAAGGAAGGAGAGAAGGAAGAAAGGAAGGAAGGAAGGAAGGAAGGAAGGAAGGAAGGAAGAAGGAGGAGAAGGAAGGAAGGAAGGAAAGAAGAAGAAGGAAGGAAGGAAGGAAAGAAGAAGAAGGAAGGAAGGAAAGAAGAAGGAAGGAAGGAAGGAAGGAGGGAGGGAGGGAAGAAAGGAAGGAAGGGAGGAAGGAAGGAAGGAAGGAAACAAGGAACAAAGGAAGGAAGGAAGGAAGGAGGGAGGATTGGAGGGAGGAAGGAAGAAAGGAAGGAAGGAGAGAGGGAAGGATGGAGGGAGGGAACTCACAAACTTACCCTGACAAGCTCAGGGGAGGCCTGCACCACAGCCTGACACACTCAGAAACTGGAAGTAGCCACCAAGATGGCCTGAAGTTAACCCTTTAGCTTAAGGCAGTCCCCAGCAGGAGTCTTGTCCTAGCGTGGCGTTTTCCCAACTAAAGCCCACCTTCCCCTTAACCGAGGTGCCCTTGTCTCTCTGTACCGAGGGTGCCACACCGGAAAACCTGCCTCGGCGACAGCGAAGTGATTTCCTTCTCCCGGGCCCCTCGAAGCACAGCACCAACCAGGGCAGAGCCCACAGGCCCCGCATTGTCCTGGGGTCCCGGGGGGCTGTGAAGGAGCCTGCACCCACACGTGTCTATCATTTCACCTGTCGTCCAATCCCAAGGTCTCCCTGCCTGGCTTCCTCCCGCCTCCCTGATCTCTCTCCAATGGAGTGCAAGCGACCCACCGCCATCTCCTCTTTTGACTGTAACGTGTGAAATCAGGTACAAACCTGCCGTTTCCTGGAGCATTTTCTCAATCCATTGAGATTCCGCTTCCCGGCAGTGGTCGTAGGTTTGGCTCCAATAAACTTACAAAAGTTCCCTGCAGGCTGGAACGTTCTGACGTTGAGAGGAGGATGGAGTCTCTGCCTTTTCCTGCTCATCAGCTCTTCTGCTAAAACAGCGGCCCCCAAGCACCAAGACAGGAGACGGGGTGCGCAGGTGGAGGGCCAGCTGGAGGGCTTCAGAAGCAGGGTGGGCCCTGGGGAGTTCGTGCCTGACCCTCCTGAGGGGTAGCTGGCCGGGTCCGCCGCGTGGTCCCCCCATGCGCAGGCCTTCTTGAGGGTCCAGCTGGCCGGATGACAAGTAGTCGCCCTGTCGGAGGCCGCCATGCTGGGGTTCCGGGCCCGGAGACCCACATCCGGCGTGGGGCGGGCAGAGCTTTGGCCCGCCCTCCCTCGGGCACACGTGTCGTTTTCCAGGACAAACCAGGTTCTGCTCTGGAACCATGAGACCGCCACCTGGTACCTCAGCAACAGCACCTTTTATCATCATCATCATCATCATCATCATCATCATCCAAGGATGTGGAGAGCAGCCACAGAGTTTGGAAAGTTCAAGTCTCAGACTGAGGAGAGGGCACAGTCCTCTCGTGGCCATGTGCCAGTCCCAGCGTGGAGGGCAGGGCCTTCCAGCACCATGATAGCCAACAGCTGTGGTTGTCAGCTTGCACCTCCAGTCCGAACACGTGGCCCCACGTGCCTGCGGGATGTGGGCTTGATCGAGTTCAGGTGCATGTGGTGGAGGAGGATTGAAACCCAGGAGCTGGTGCAAACATTTGGCCATGCCCTTCCTTTGCCTCGTGGCAGCAGCTGTAAAATAAAGACGCGGCTCGCAGGCCATGGCGCTGTCGCTCCATCAGAGAGGACAGCGTCCCACCGAGACCCAGCTTCATTCTCTTGTCTGTCTCTTCTCCATCCTTCGCCGCCCCCCTCTCAGGGTCACCCTTGGCCGTGCTGGCACGACACACAAAGACATGCCTACAGAGAGAAAGAGAGACGAAGAGAGACACATTGATGTGAGAGAGAAACACCAAGCGGTTGCCTCCCATGTGCTCCCCGAGTGGGGATCAAACCTGCAATGCAGCCATGTGCCTTGACTGGGATTTGAACTCGCAACCTTTCAGCGCTCAGGGTGACACTGAACCAACAGAGCCAGCCTGGCCGGCGGCGGCAGCAGGTCAGAGGTTACAAAGCACCGCCACGGCCCTGGGCTCTCCGGAAAGGCCAGCGGAGGCCCAGCAGAGGCCCAGGGCCAAAGTCCTGGGGGGCACAGGAGCGAGGCCCCCCTCTCTCCGGAACTGCCCTTAGCAAGACTCCAGGAGCCACACCCAGCCCCTGGCAGCTTCCATTTGATTTCTAAGGAGGAAAAAAAACCCAAACTGTATTTCAGTCATACACATAAAACAAACCGAGTAACAATAAAGCAAGAGGAGAGGAAAACAGAGTGGGAAAATGAAGATCTATAAATGTGTAATGATGTGTGATGAGGTCCTCCGTTAGTCAATAGAGAGCAGAATAGAAATATCTGATTTTCCAGGAGGCTCGGAAGGCTGCGGCTGCGGCTCCGGAGGAGGAGGAGGAGGAGGCGAAGTGATCCAGGCTAGGAAACCACCCCCTAAGCTCAGCGTTGGGGGGAGAGAGGGCCCAGTGCCCCTCTTTACGGAGAGGCCACCCATGGCTTTTCTGTCATTATTATTATTTTTGGAAAAGAACACATGTTCCTAAGAAACTGCCGAGAAGAAACACATTTTAAGGGCCTGCACGCTGTAACCCCGGGGTGAGCGCCGGGAGAGGCATTTTGCATTCTCTCTGCGTGCGGTGCACACATATTTACATAATTGAGCTTACGCTGCGCATGAAATTTTATATCCTGATTTTTTTTTTTTACCGAATATTGTATAGTCAATGTTTTTTTTACCCGTTGCTGACAATTTTCAAGAAGTCGTTGGATGGCTCTGTAATTTATCTGCTGTACGATCCAGCAGCATTTAATTATTCCCCGATCGTTGGGCGCGAGATTTTTGCATTTTTCCACGCTTATGGCTAATATTGTGATGAGCACCTTTTTCGGGGAAGTCTTTGATGGTCATTATGACTGTTTCCTGGGACTAGCTACTGAGAAAAGGAATCACTAAGTCAAATTATGTAAGTCGAGGAAGTCTGCAATCCTTAAGTAGCAAAAGCAGACTCTCAGCTCTCTTCCTTAATGGGCCGTGACTACCGTCCTTGTTTTTTTTTAAGCTTTTCTAGTTTGGTACGTAATGAATATCTCACTTTCGTGGCGAATTGGTTCTCCCTAATCACCACAGATTAGGATAATGTTTGTGTTTATCAACACTCTCCTTGCAAGTAATCTACCAGCAGCTTTGCCAGAAAACAAAAGACAAAATCCTGAAGACCCCAATGAAAACAACAGACATGCTCAATTAAGCAGGAATTGAGGGACATGTTCTTGACACGATAAAATATTCCTTAGCACCGAAGCCACGCTCGCACCTCATCAGAAAACATCTCCATACCTGTGGGACCTTGTCGTGGAGACATTAGAGACATTAGCCAATGCAATCAGACAGGAAAAAAAAAATAATAGCGGTGCAGGAAAGAAAACCCTTTCTGTTTGCTGTGGTATGTGAGGATCCCCCAAACCCCAAGGAAGCTGGCATTAAAATAAAGTTATTGAGCTACAGAGCGAAACAAATTAAATAATTCAGTAAAGTATCATGGTATAACATGAACATAGTAATAAATAGCCTTTGCACAGTAATCACCAAACAGAAGAGACAGTGGATAAGAAGAGAGCATTTAACTAGCAATAAAAAAAAAATGCATAACATAATCATTGAAAAACTATGAACTTATCTGAGAAAAACGCCAAAAGACCCCTTTGAAAACTAAAACTAGACTTGCCTGAATGGAGAGGCATCGCCTGTTCTTGGGTAGTAATATTTAAAGTGATAGAGGCCAATTTCCTCAGGTTAATATACAAATTTCCCATGATACCAATAAAAAGGCTCATGAATGTATCTGTTCTCGAAACCAAATGAGTAGATTCTACACCTCCTATGGAAACCACTGCAAAACATCTCAGCAGATATTTTGGAGCAATGAAGGGAGGCTTGCTAGATATTGAAAATATGATAAGCAGACCAAGAGAAGACGCCACAGAACAAGCGAAGAAAATAGAAATCCATAAAGAAACCCAATTACAGTGGTACCTCGAGATACGAGTTTAATTTGTTCCGTAACCTTGAGGGGTGGGAAACTATGAGACGCTCGAGTCCCGGTAAACTGGTGGGTTGTGTGCAGCCGGCTGATCCGCGAGATTACTCCTATCTCAAATGTTGCTCGTATTTCAAAGCAAAAATCTCGTATGTTAGGGCACTTGTATCCCGAGGTACCACTGTACACGTGGGAACTGAGCACATATGAAAGAGAGCATCTCTCAAACCCACGGGTGGAATCTAAACGTATTTTTTGGTAGAGTTAGAAACGTGGCAGCCACTTAGAAAAGTAGACTCCCCTCCCCCCCTACCTCCAACCCTACCCGCCCCCCCCCACACACACACACTCCTCACAGCACTCACCCCAACACATTTTAACTGGGTCTGGAGGCCCAAATAGAAATCTGCAAATATCAGAGGAAGCAGGGGTGACTGGAACCTGGGAATGAGAAGCGCTTTCCTGTTTGGGACTCAAACGTGGAAGCAATAACATGCAAGATTGATAAGCAGGATGGCATGCTTTTAGCATCAGATGGCACCAATCACTGCCGATGAATTCCCAGTGAACAGCAGGGTGAGAAAATACAGCTCCATGCATCGTGGAGAAGAGCCTGTGAAAACCGCATGTTGGGGCCAAAACCGGGTTGGCTCAGTGGATAGAGCGTCGGCCTACAGACTGAAAGGTCCCGGGTTTGATTCCAGCCAAGGGCATGTAACCTGGTTGCGGGCACATCCCCAGTAGGGGGCGTGCAGGAGGCAGCTGATCAATGTTGCTCTCTCATCAATGTTTTCTAACTCTCTATCCCTCTCCCTTCCTCTCTGTAAAAAATCAATAAAATATATTTTTTAAAAAAGAAAGAAAACTGCATGTCGGTCTCATTTCTCCCCTCTCAGATGAACACAGTTGATGAGCTTGACAAGCTGGGGGCATGGGCACCCCGGCAATGCTGGTGGGGTGTAGAGGGAGTCACTGTCCCATGGAGGGGGGCTACACACCTCAGAAACTGGCATGAGCACCCACCATGGCCGAGGGTCACCCGTCGAGGAGTTTCCCTCGGAGACCAATGCCCTGA
Source organism: Lasiurus cinereus (assembly GCA_011751065.1). Classification (NCBI taxonomy): domain Eukaryota; kingdom Metazoa; phylum Chordata; class Mammalia; order Chiroptera; family Vespertilionidae; genus Lasiurus; species Lasiurus cinereus. The sequence continues at coordinate 3,269,630 of JAAGEH010000038.1, forward strand.
AATATGACCCAACGTTGGCAAAAACGGGATGATTCCCTCCTCGTTGCTTGCATGGGGGATGTGGGAAGCCGCGCAGGGCGGAGGGTCACATGGTCAGGAGGCGGGAGAGATGAGGGGGGCTCTGGGCTGACATGAGGGGTGGCCTGTTCGATTTTTTAAATGAAAAAAAAAAACTAAGTGCAAAAGCGCGAACATAGTACATGATCGCTTATGTTGCAAATAGAAGCAGGCAAAGGGTGACGGGTAATTTTCTCTTCAACCGCGTACACGTTTTACATTTGCATAAAACAAAATTAAGGGAATAAAACAACCAGCCACAGAGGTGAATCCAAACAGAGCTCCACGGACCCAAATATAACAGCCAGTGCACAATGAAAATCACACAAACTCTTCAAATGTCTCGTCAACGGCACACGTGCAGTGTCCGCCCTCCGTGGGATGTACTCTGGGAACAGCGAGGGAACGGGGCATCCATGGGGCCTGCGGGAAGGGCTGAGGACGTAAGAGAGTGAAGTCATGTGTGTGTCGCAGGAGCGAGCAGAGGAGCCAGTCCTAGCGGAGGACCTGGGAGGTGGCACTCATCTCGGGACGGGACGGGGAGGGGAAAGGCCGAAAGGCGGGTGGTGGCCACACCTGGGATGCCGGCTTTGAATCCGTGCCATCCCTGCAGACCCCCGGCTGCAAAGATGAAGTTTTAGTTAAAATGCAACAACCCTTCTTTCTCTGGAGTAATGACAGTGTGAACGCGGACGCTTGTATATGTAACCTCTCCTCTATCTGTCCGTTAAGAGAACTCCCGGTTTCCTTGGAGAAATGGGTGACTCCGAGGCTGGAGAGGGAGAGCGCCCCCCCTCAGCATCCCTGGCTGTGTGCTTCTTCTTCTGTGCCCAATCGGGGTTCCTCGGGGACAGGCCCCTTCCCCCAGCCACACTCCCTAAAATATGCTTGTAATATTGTGGGGCACCGATCCACTCCCTCCGCCGCCCGCCTGGTACCACCAGCTCCATGACACGCGATGTTTATGGGCTCATTACAAAAATGTTTATAGCGAAATAAAATGAATATTTCAAAAGGACATTATGCATTTAATAATTTCGGTGCCCCAATGGTCTAGCACGGGCATTTCCCAGCAACCGCAGACACGGGGCACGTGGCCTCCCGTTGGAGAAAGCCCCCAGGGGTCCCGCAGGGCACGGCCTGCCACCCACTCGAGTCCCCTGTGGACAGATCCCCCGCCGCGAGCCATGCTTCTTCCTCTTCACGCACACACACAGGCCCCCTCACTCCACTGGAAGGGGCACATTTCACCCCCACGGCCCAGACCCCCCGCATCCCTGCTCTCCGATTCAGAGACTCAAAGCAGGTCCCACGTCCGTGGTTCCTCTGCGGTGGTGGCCCTGGGTCCCCATGGCCCCCCCTGGGCCCCTGCCACGTCCAGCCCAGCCCTCCCCTGCACCCCGCCCGGCCCGGCCGCCACTGCTGACCTGCCCAGGCTCCACGCACTGAGTGCCGTCCAGGTGACCGAGCGCAGCAGAGTCCAGTCGCTGGGCTGGTGACTTCGGGCAACGAGGCCCCGGAGCGACAGGTGACCGAGCAGCGAACAGCTCTGCCCTGGTAGGAGAGGCCCGGGCGGACGCTCCCCGGAAGGCTGACGTCGGTCCCCGCTGAGCAGGTGCTCTGGCCACGGTCTCAGCCCCAGTGACGCTGCTGGAGGGAAGGAGGGCGTGTGCCCTGCAAAGCCAAAGGGACCTCCGAGAAGGCCCCGGAGGGCTGGCACCTGCGCCGCCTAGAAAGAGAAGGAAGAGGCCAAGGCCACACGTTTCCACTGTGGCCGGCCCGCGGGCGTGCTGTGCGCGGGGTCAGGCAGCTCCAAGGGGCGAGGCCTGCATGGCCATGTGACCCTGACCTTCAGACCACGCCCTCAGCTTCCTGCCAATGCCCAGCGCTGTTCTCCAGTTTTCCACCACCCGCCCTGGCCTGTGGGTGACGCCCCTCCCTACCCCCGAAGCACATCTTCCTAAAGACCTGTCATAGGCACAGCGGGTCCTCGATGTACCTCCAGCCAGGTGGCTCCCGGAGGCCAGAGCTGGACTCTCCCTCCACCCCCAGCAACAGGCAAACACAGCCCTGACCTCTGGCCGTGACCCCGAGAGCCAGCCCGAGACCCCGTTCCCCAGGAGCAGGTGGGAGGCCTGTGTCCCTCTGAAGGGCCTGGCCATGAAGCAGGGAGCACAGCGAGGCCTGGCTGCTGGACAGATGGCCTCACCGTCCACCGGAAACCCGAGCTGGGGTCCAGGGCCCGGGGCTGCAGCCTTCGCCCGCACCCTCACTCCGGGCTGACCGGGAGTTCTCACGGTTGCTCTTGCAGAAAAAATATCCTTTCCATGAATCAGTGTCATACCTTTCTGCTGAGGCCATCCGCAAGCCTTTGTCCTCCTCGCAGTGCCGGGCCTTCCTCGCCACTTCGATTTCCAGTCCTGCGCCCCTAACAGGATGGGGCGGCCGCTGACCAGGGCGGCCAGGACGCAGCTGCGCCCTGAAGGCAGTGCCCTGGGCGCAGGTGCTGAGCCTGGTCTTCCCGGGGCGAGCCCAGGTGTGGGCCCCATACTCACGTTTTATCTCCATGGAAACAGGCCTACCCCGCACCGTGACAACCTAACCAACCAATGAGGATTAAATCAGAAACAATGAGGAACGGGGAACTGGTCGCTGCGGGGGTGTGGGGTCCGAGCTGCCTGCAGGAGGCAGTTGGGGTGGATATCACGTGGCATCTCTCCCAGAAAGTTCATCAGTTCCGCGCCCTAAAGACATAGTCTGGGCTCTCACCCTGGCACCCAGCTGGCTCCCAGATGTGCTCCTGGGCCCCATGGCGGCCGTGGGGGGAAGGGTGCCCCAGCCAGATCCTCCCCCCCTTTTAATTACTTCGTGTTGATTTTTTTTAATATATTTTATTGATTTTTTACAGAGAGAAAAGGAGAGGGATAGAGAGTGAGAAACATGGATGAGAGAGAGAAATCGATCAGCCGCCTCCTGCACGCCCCCTACTGGGGATGTGCCCGCTACCAGGATACATGCCCTTGACCGGAATCGAACCTGGGACCTTTCAGTCTGCAGGCCGACGCTGTATCCACTGAGCCAAATCGGTTTTGGCTAGTGCTGATTTAATAAAAGAATAGTTTATTGATTTGTAGAGAGAGATGAAGGGAGAGGAAGAGGGGGAGAGAGAGAAATCGATGGGAGAGCACACCACCAATCGTCTGCCTCCTGCACGGCCCCCACCAGCGATCAAGCCTGCAACGTGGGCGTGTGCCCTGACTGGGAATCCAACCCGCAAGCTTTCGGGTCTGGGATGAAACCCAACCCACAGAGCCAGGCCAGAGCTTTCTCTCTTTGTGCCACGGCCACTGGGACAGGGGCTTCCCCGCTCGGAGACCCCTGGCAGGAGCCAGAGTCCGGTGCCCCCCGATGCAGGAGAGGCCCAGGTGAGAGCCAACCTGCGGGGGGCGGGGAGAGGGTGGGCCTCCTCTGCCAGCATCAGCCAGGTGCCTGCTCCTGCGGGGTCTGATGTGGGGACTGGAGCGGGGAGGACCTCCCGGGGACCCAGCGCCAGGCCTGGTTTCTGCTGTGCCACGAGGGCGCCTGGGGCCATCCGTCTCTCCCCACGTCTCTGCTTTTGGAAAATGCCACCCTGCAAACCCCTTAAAGGCCTAGTTCCCCCAGATCCTCCTCTCACTGGAGCACAGGGAAGCCTCGCTCTCAAACCAGGAGGGACCAAGGCTCAGAACGTGCGGCGTCTTGGCCACCTGGCCTGCCTGCCAGGGTGACAGCTGTGACCCCACATCGGTCGCACCCGCTCCTGGACGCTCACACCCTGTGGTCCCGGTCTCCCCACACTGAGTCTCAGTCCTGCGTCTCCACCAGGTCGGCCCACAGCCAGGCAGGGGCCGTTACTCACGACCAGTCACAGCTGGCTCCTTCTCTGAGCTCAGGGGCTCCCCGCTGAAAGCCTGTTGGCAACGCGACCTCCCCCGTCACCGGGCTGATCGGGGCCCAGTGCCTCTCTGTCTGCGCTTCCCAGCGCCCGCGGCCTGCCTGGTGCCAGGCCCGCGGAGCAGGAGATGAATGTATGAAATATGCATGAAGCTTCCGGCAAGGCCGCCAGGACCTGCTTCCCTCCCTGAAGCAGCTGCCACCGCACAGCCCCCCCCCCCCCCAACACGGCCAGCCGTGCCCCTGGCCCTCTCCAAAGCCCTGCAACCCGGAGCTCCCGGCGGTGGGGAGGAGCCGCAGCAGTGGGGGCCCTGCTGCACCCCAACTCTGTCCTGGCCATCACCCCCTCTCTGGGCTTTCTCCAGAGCCAGTGTGAGGACTCAAGCAAAACCCGTGGAGGAGGGTGCCTCTTAGCAGGAGGGGGAGCCAGCAGCCTGGGGGAGGCCTCAGAGGCTGAGACAGATCCGGGGCTCCTTCTGAGCTGGAGGGACCCGGCTTTAGGGACCTGGTGACAGGCAGGTGGGTCCGGCCTCTGCGCCGCCCCATCCTGGAGAGAGCAGAAAGGGATGACCCGGTTGTCTATGTGGCTGGGAGCCACACAGGGTGACCCCGTAAATGACCGGTCGTGGGTGGGCTGGGCTCCGAGCTTTCTGAGAGAAGAGACCAGTTCTGTTCCCCTGCTGGCCCCTCAGACACGGGTGATGGCTAACACCTGGGCCAGGGGTAGGAGTCAGGGCTCAGTGCAGGCCCGCTGAGGCTGGCAGGGCACAGGGGCTGGGCCTGCAGGGGACGGGACCAGCTGGACGGGGGAGCGGGTGTGGCCTCCAAGCTGGGCCACACAGGTGCGCTGTGCATCGCTGGTGCCTGGCCCAGGGACAGAGGAGCTGAGGGGAGGAGCCCCAGCAGCTGCCGGCACCCCCAGAGACAAGGTCACCCCCCACACACATGGTAGGGACCCCTCACGGAGCTCACCCTGTCCCTGTCCTGGGCTCTAAATCCTACATACTTCCATGGACATTGGTCTTACGCTAAGATCGTGGAAGTGAACACAGCTAAGAGGCTGACCCCTCACCGCCCCCCCCCGAGATATTTTCATTATTTGATAAGGATGTAAATGGATTTTAACTACTTCCCCAGATAGTTCTTCTTAAATGTTTTAATTTTAAGACCTTCCCGGCTTAATACATTATTCGGCGCATAATCAGGCCGTATATTCTCTCTCCTATCGCGGCCTGAGTCATGAGAAGACGGGATGATAATACCTCTGTTGGGCGATGAAATACAGCAATTGGGGCCAGGCTGGCCTCCTCCCGTCTCCAGCTGCCTTGGTGGGGGGGGGGGGTATCTCCCTCCCCTTCCTGCCGTCTCCTGACACCTCCACTTCCACCCTCAGCCCCACAGGCGCAGGTACCGGTCACTCGTGGGGCAGCCCAGCCGGATCAAGGCGCTCTCTCTGGGATACGGGTGTGGCGCATGTGGCATCGATCCAGCCTGCTCTGTTGTTCACCTGGCCCTGCTCGCCCTCTGCCCCTGCAGGACGGGGAGGGCTGTTTGGGAGGAGCGGAATCGGATCTTTCATTTAAAGACCCGCCCGGCTCAGCCGCTCCTGCCGGCTCCCTGACCCCACGTCTCTGTTTGCCACAGCGCCACGCACTGCCCCGCCTGCCCTGGAGACAAACGGGCACAGGTGTGCTCGTTCCAGGGGGCTGGGCAGGTGACTTCCGCCGCCTGAGACCTGGAAGGCATAGGACCGGGGCTCCTGAGGGCCCACGGACCCTGGAGGAGATCAGGGGGTGCGTGGAGCACGGAGCTCAGAGCCGGTGCTGGCTTCGCCTCCCAGCGGGACTGTGTGGGGTCTTGCTGCGCACTGGTGAGACGCCAGGGCCCCGAGGCCGCTTGCTTGCACCTCAGCCCGCTCACTGGCTCTCTGCCTCTCTCTGACTCAGTCTGTCCGCCTGTAAAATGGGGCGATGGTGACCGCCCTGCGAGGGGCACAGGACTGAGCGGCCGGTGGAGGCAGGAAGCAGGGAAATGTCTGGCAGAGTCCGAATTGGGGACATCTGAGAGCCATTGTCGCCTTAGGGCAGCGGTTCTCAACCTGTGGGTCTCGACCCCTTTGGGGGTCAAACGACCCTTTCACAGGGGTCACCTAAGACCATCGGAAAATGCAGATATTGACATCACGATGCATCACAGTAGCAACATTTCATGGCTGTGGGTCACCACCCCATGAGGAGCTGTATGCAAGGGTCGCGGCCTGAGGAAGGTTGAGAGCCACTGCCTTAGGGCCATGGCACCCAGCCAGCACGCTCCCTCATGGCTGCCGGAGGGCAGGGCTGTTTCTCCATTTCTGCCCCTGGAACAACCCGGCAGCGGCCTTGCTGGGGGTCAGTGCTGCTGCGGCCAATTGTCTCGTGCGACCTGTTGTTCTGCCTCCTCCCCCCACCCCACCCCTGTCCATCCCCCGCTCAGCTAGAGACGAGGGGCACTGGCAGAGGACTCAGCAGCAGTGACCCCCCTGGACAAAGGGTGCCCCGCCTCAGGAACCCGGGCTCTGCTGTCCACCAAGGTCAGGCCGACCTCAGCAATCAGCTGCGGGAGCAGTCCCCTGCCGGCTACCCACCCCTCCCAGAGGCCACCGCCGGGCCGAGTGGACGTGGATGGTGTGGACGCGGGCGGATCGTTTTGGCCGTCACAGGCCATTGCGTTTCTAAAATACGGCGTCCGTTGCCAAGTGATGATGCCTGTGGCAACAAATATTTATCGTGTGGAGGACCGTAATAAATATCGCTTTTATGTCCCAAATAAAGCCGGAAAAAATCCCGAATGCTTTGTGGGCCCCTTTTATGACTTCCCATTACGGCCCCGGTCCAGCGGTTTAGCCACAATTTAGTGGCGGCGAGCATGAGCTACAGCGACACGCGCCCCGACCGGGCAGCCGTCAGCACGTCCACCACCACCGTCCCCGAGGGACCCCGCTCTGACCGGAACCGTCGGATGGGCAAGGGACGGCCGCTTCTGCCCTGGAGGCCCGACTGGGTCTGCTTCCTCTTTGCCCATCCCTCGGGCAGGCGCTGCGGGAAAGATCAGGTGAGTGAGCCTCTCCCCTGGACCGGTCTGGACCGCCCGTTCGGGCTTTGTGTTTACCCAGTGGTTCCCCACCTTCCTCAGGCCGCGACCCTGGCATCCAGTTCCTCATGGGGTGGTGACCCCCAACCATGAAATTTTGCTACTGTTATGCATCATGATGTAAATATCTGCATTTTCTGATGGTCTTAGGCGACCCCTGGGAAAGGGTCATTCGACCCCCAAAGGGGTCGAGACCCACAGGTTGACAACCACTGGAGGGGGGTGCTGTTGGGAGCCAGACTTAGCACCAGGCGCCACCATGGGCTGTTTGCATGTAGGTGTGCACCACACACATGTGCGCATAATACACACACATGGCTGCCGGCTCACCACTGTGCTCTGCCCCCCATTCAGTTCCAGGAACCCACGCTCGGGCCCTGGACACATCAAGGGGATGTTTGTCTTAATAATCCAACATGTCCCCTCCCCCCTTCCCGCCCCGGAACATCCAGCATGTCTGCTCACTGCCTCCCGCCGGCTCACCTCACTCTGCTCCCCTGGACACCCCGCCCCGGAATCCTGTTAGGGACAGAGGACAGAACACGGGAGACAAAGCCTGGTTGGCCAGGGTCTGTCCCCCGCGAGCCCCGTCCTGCAGATTACTATGTCACCGGGTTCATGGCCGCTCCCCTGCACCCCTCCTCTGAGGCCTGAGGACACAGGGAGGGAGTGGGGGGCTTTCCCGGCCCCTAGAGGGGGTTCCAGCCCAGCAGCAGCCGTGACATCCCTGCCCCTTGCTGAGAGCAGAGGCGCCTTCCCCAGCGAGGTCTGACCTCCGTCTTTTCTCTAATATCTTGATTTCAGAGAGGAGGGGAAGCGAGAAACATCAATGAAGAGAGAGAATCAATGATCGGCTGCCTCCTGCGTGCCCCTACTGGGGATCCAGCCTCAACTGGGCATGTGCCCTGACCAGGAACCGAACCCTGACCTCCTGGTTCATATGTCAGTGCTCAGCCACTGAGCCACACCTGCCGGGCCGGGAGGCACTTTCTGTAGGGGCTCCTCCGAGCCCTGGGGGGAATGGCGGCTTCTTAGGTCAGCTACCCCCGTCTGCCGCCGTCTCTGTCCTTCCTGGCCTTACCACGATTTGTTACAGTTAGTCTGCTTCCCATGAACCACTCAGATCACACGGTGGTTTCTAGTTTCCGATTAAACCCTGCTGTGGGAGTGAGATTGGCTCCCCCAGGGGCAGCTCCTATAAACCAGGAGGTCAAGGTTCAATCCCCAGTGATGCCCTAGGAGCCCCCCCTCCACCACCCCCCGGGCCCCGGCCTTCCCCTCCATCATGGCCTGGAGCCGCACAGAGTGACCTGGGAACAGGGCTGGCATGAAGACCAGGGCCCAGCCCAAGAGGGAGGACCCAGCATGCCCAGGTGTGTCCTAACCCGGGCGGACTGACGGAGAGGCAGGTGCGGAGGTGGGGCCCCCGTGGGCCAGGGACAGAGGCGGCGCCCCCTGGGCATGAGCGGATGGGGGCTCCTCCCTGAAAGAACACCCAGGCCGCAGAGAACCACTCGGCTATCCCTCAGGTTTGCGGCTGGAAGGTGGTGTCAGAAGACTCGGCCGCAGAAACACGCTGGTTTAAAATATTTATTACTTTAAAAATCTTAAATCTTCTTTCTATACAAAGAGGATGAGAAAAAAATCCCATGCACACTCTGGGCATACAATAAAAATAACGCAAACGTTATCGGATGGCGTTTGTACAAAATAACTCTTTTCCGGCGGGACCTCGGACAGGCAGTGCAGCCCCCCGCTCCGGGCTGGATGTCCCAGGAGTGATGAGGTGATGACCCTACGACACCTGGGGGGGTGCCCCGTCCCCCCGTCCCTGTGCCCTGGTGTCCACAGATGTCACGATGAGGAATGATAAAGTACTCTATTGCTACTACGCAGAAAACTAGACGGAGACGTGAGGACACGTGAGCGGCCGGGCCCCGGGTCCGGGGACTCCCGAGGGCCCCCAGGAACTCACGGACGGACGTTTGCAGGGAAACGGCAGAGCCGTCGGCTCGTCTCCGGCTGGTTTCGGAGGCGGCCCGCTCCTGCCGAGTTACCCGCCTGCAGTGGGGTTAGCGTCTGTATATGTTACAAGTCATTTGCATAATTAAAACCACCCAGAGATCCACCTGGCATGGCAATTAGAAATGCATCCAACTCTGCACCTTGTACCAGAAGCTTCAATATGAAACAGTAATCCTCCGAGGACTGAGCCGGCCCGGGGCCCCCCCCCCACCGCCCCGCCCCTTCCCGCCAAGCTCAGTCTTATTGCGTCTTCCACACACTCATCTCATTTTCCGCAGCCTGAGTCTGTTCTCCTTGTCCCGTTTCTTAAGCGCAAGGATGAACTGGTTGAAGAAGTGCTCTTGGTCCTTCCGTTTCTGAACGAGTCGGAACCTTTGGTCCCGGCCATACTTCTCGGCAAACTCCTTAAACGTGGTCCTGGGAAGAAAGAGGGTCGTGTAAGCCCTTCCCTGAGCCCAGTCCTGCTGTTCCCGAACCGGGCCTGCCAGCTGTGCCTGAGAGGGAGGGCCAGGGGAGTGAGAGTTTGGGGGGGATCAACAGGCTAGAAGGAGTAGCTCTGAGCCTCCCACAGCTGGCCCACCTGCACCCCACACTGGGCTACTCCCTCTGGGGCCGGTAGAGTCCTGACCTACTTTCACTTGCAGACTGATTCCCTCCCCCTCCCCGCCATCAGCACATCCAATGGCCTCTAGAAACGAGCCGGCCTCCCTGCCTCTCTGACCTCCTCGCTCTGAGCTCGCTACTGCCCACCTGTCCCCATCATGGTTTCGGCCACACAGGTCTTCTTCCGTCCCTTACTCTTACCAATCACCGACCTGCCACGGGTTTTAGCATCTGCTATTCCCTTTCCTGGCACACTCTTTCCTTACTTTTTTTTTTTAATATATTTTATTGATTTTTTACAGAGAGGAAGGGAGAGGGATACAGAGTTAGAAATATCGATCAGCTGCCTCCTGCACACCTCCTACTGGGGATGTGCCCGCCACCAAGGTACATGCCTTTAACCAGAATCAAACCTGGGACCTTTTAGTCTGCAGACCGACACTCTATCCCCTGAGCCAAACCGGTTAGGGCCCTTATTTCTTCCCTCATCATTTAAAGCCCAGTCATCATTAGGCGTCAGGCCGACCCTGTTTTCCTCGAGAAAATGCCATCTGGAGGTCCAGAGATGGTGCATGGCTCTGGCATGACCTTCGTCAGGATTCCGACCTCCACAAGCCTCCATGGTGCAGTTTTACCCGCCCTCCCTCACTAGGAGGAAACGCCGTATTTCCTTTGTTCTCCATTGGACATCCTGAAGGGCTGGCCCTGTGGCTGCGGGTAGTGAGCCCCCAGATACCGATGAGCTGACTCCGGAACTGCCAGACCAGGGGGTCCCTGTGAGGTCACTGGAGAAGGGTCCTGGGCCTGAAGCTCAGGAGCAGTGACAGCTGCAGAGGGGCCGAGGCCCAGGGGCTGTCTGCAGGCATTCAGACCTGCCTCCCTCAGAGCCTGGTGGGCGCTGGGCCTGAGAGGGTAGAGCTGTTGGGGTGCAGGGGAAAGCTCCGCCTTGGTCCAGGGGGCACCTCTATCCCCTCCCCTTCCCCCCGCCCTCATTCCTGGTGTATTTCTCTCCATACCTGGGCGACACCTTCGACTCCTCCAGAAGTTTCCTGAATTCTTCTTTGGCTAGCAGCAGTTTGCTTTTCTTTTCCTTGTACTCCTCCTTTATCCTCGTCTTGACGAACTGTTCAAATATCTGCAAGCACACACAAGGTGAGAGTATTGGGGGGCCGCATCTCAGACATGCAACCGTGTGTTGCAGACACGACACGGGACAGCAGGACCGGGTGCGAGCCTTTCTCCTCACGGGCTGCAGCTACAAGCCACGGCCCAGGCCCCCCGGGGAGGCCAGCAGGCGGCCCCTGCGAGCACCACCCCTCCGACACCAGATGGCTTGGGCGTGACTGGCCGGGAAGAGCTGGCAGTGGGGACGCCCAGCCCTGAGGCCACTGTGGGTCTCCTCGTGGGTCTCGGGGAGCGGCCTGCAGTCCCGTCCCGCCAACTCTCACATCGCAGCCAGGGACACGCAGACGTGCTCTGTTTCGGTCCATTCTTATGGCAACGCAACTGTCACTGAGTCAGTGTGGCACCTGCTTCCGCCCACTCCGGCCTCCAGAAAGACCCCCTGTGAGCGTGGGCTCAGGGACACCCTCTCCCCAGGGTGTCACGGAGCCTCCAGGTCACAGGGTGGGTCATCAAGGCGGAAAGGACCAAGAGGAGACCTGCCCTGGACACTGGCTGCCCGAGTGTGGCCGCCGCCGTGGCCGCCCTGAAAGGCGAATCCCTGCGGGAGCGGGGACGCTTTCTCTGGGGCACGGGGCGGGCCTCCCTGTGGTAGATTCAGGCGGCGCCTGGTTCTAACCTCAGGAAAAGGGTCACTCCACATGCTAAAGCCACAGCGGGCGGAGCCTCAAGAACGTGAAAAAGAGCATCAGCTGAAGGCGTGTGTGGAGACCAATAAGAAGATGGATGGAAATCCCACATGGGACCCTCTCAGGCCAGTAACGAGCAATTCTGTGCCAGTCCAACCAGTGGCCCTGGTAGAGAGCGGGCTTCGACGTGGCTTCCTGCCCCCGAGGAGACTGGGATGGGGGCTGAGGGGGACAGAATGGGCAGACAGACGGACAGACAGACGCTGCGGCTTGTCTCTGGTTCTGGATTCCATCCGCCACAAGTCTCTGGGATTAGAAACACGCAATGGCCAAAACGGGCTTGGCTCAGTGGATAGAGTGTCAGCCTGCGGACTGAAAGGTCCCAGGTTCGACTCCGGTCAAGGGCATGTATCCTGGTTGCGGACACATCCCCCGTAGGGGGCGTGCAAGAGGCAGATGATCGATGTCTCTCTCTCATGGATGTTTCTAGCTCTCTATCCCTCTCCCTTCCTCTCTGTAAAAAATCGATAAAATATATTTTTTTAAAAATTTAAAAAAGAAAGGAACACGGAATGCTGGGCGCCCCCTGAAGACTCAGCAGCAGAGACATCCACGCAGGGACTTAACGGGAGAACGCGGGCCGATGGACCGAGTCCCCATGTGACTGGCTTTCCCCCTTCGCGGCAGGTGGTGATGTAATCTCTGCGGCTGCTGGTAGTTTAACTCACCCAGAAGGTCAACGCGGATTATCTCCAATCAGGAGCGTGTGATGAGCGTGTGGTGAGCGTGTGGTGAGCATGCGGCCCCGTCGTTCGTGGGAACCCTACCCTATTGATTTTAAATCTGGAGAGAGAGCCTGGCCCGCGCTCTGCCCAGAGTGTTTATCCACCTGACCAGGTGCTGCTCTTTCCTCTCCCTCTGCTCCCCACTTCATTTATGTGGCCGCCCCTTCATGTGGCGGGCCTGTCCCTCCTTAGCCAGCTGGACCAGTTTTATTCAGAGGGGGGTCTGGCTTTCCCACAGAGACCCTGCTGGCTCTCGTCCCAGGATGGCTGGTTCTAGTGCAGCAAGATGAAACGCCGTGCGTTACCCTGGAAACGGGTCTGCTGGCAGGCCCTTGACCCTCACTCCCTGTCTAGGCTCACCCGCTTCCCCTCGGCCGCACCGAGAGCCTCAGGATCGCCATTACCACGCTGCTGACCGCAGGCCCCTCTCAGACTCCTGGTTGGAGGCTGCCATGCGTAAACAGGACTGTGTGTTTTGAGGGGGGCCCAACTGTCGTCCCCCACTCCGGTCAGCCTCAGTTCCATGCCTCCTTGACTCTGCCCCCTCTTGCCTGGGGCAGGGTGGTCTCTCCTGAATGCCGGTGTCTACCATCTCAGGACCCCCGTGCCCAGTGCCTCGGCTACCGGCTCCTTCCCTTCCTCCTCGGGCCTGGGGACCCAGCGCCAGTGGGTCAGGATTCCCTGAGAAACGTGTTCCAGGCCAGCGCCCCCAGATCCAGCCCTGTCCTTTACGGAGGGACACTGGTCCCTGGGCCTCTCCCGTCTCCCCGTTCGAACAACAGACCATACGTCTCCCTCATGCGGTCACCCAGGGGGGCTCAGCGAGCAGGTGACCGGATACCCTTCCTCCACACCCCACCACACGCCGGCCACAAACTCCCGGGCTGGATCACCTGCCACCCCTCCCCCGGCAACGGCATCCGTCCGCCAGCCGTCCTCCCGGGCGGGCCATTCCCACGCCGTGACCCCCAGCCCTGCCATCCGGTACCTGTTTCCGTTCCTCGGAGTTCAGCAGGAGGTAGCGGGGATCGAACACGACCTTGTGCAACTCTTTCTCCCACGTGGAGAACGCTGACACCTGCAGAGGAGAGGCAACGGAGTCGCTTTTGGCCCCTGTGCTGAGCCTGCAGCCCGCGCGCGGACAAGGTCACGGGCCAAGGACAAGGTCACGGGCCAAGGACAAGGTCACGGGCCAAGGTCACGCCCAGGCCACCGAGGCGGGTGCAGTGCTGCCTACACGTGTTCGACATGTCACACTGCTAAGCAGTCGATGCTGCGAGCGTTAGGAAGTGTCACGTCTACTCTCCTGGCCCTGTTCCTGGGACATCTCTCAGGGCCCCGCGTCTCGGACCCGAAGCCCCGTCGTACATCCTTGGAGCTGTGATGCACTGGGTGGTCACAGCGTGCAGGGAGGAAGGACACAGCAAAACTTCAGCGCACACAGCCCAGGGAGAGGCCACGCCCCGCAGATAGTCGGAGCTGAGCATAATTTTAGTTGGTTTTTAATTTTTCCTTTGTTGCTTTTTAGACAGAGAGGAAGGCGGAGGGATAGAGAGAGAGAGAAACATCGACTAGAGAGAAACATCATTGATCGGCTGCCTCCTGCTTGCCTCCTCCTGGAGATGGGCCTATGTCCTGACTGGGCCTATGCCCTGACCTGGAATCGAACCAGTGACCTCTGGGTTCCTGGGTTGATGCTCAACCGCTGAGCCACCCCGGCCGGGCTCAGTTGATTTTTAACCCACACTTAACCCTATCTGAGGTGGGTTTCATTTTTCTCCACTATCTTATTTTGCAATGGTTTCAGGTTTACAGAGAAGTCACAAGCATATCACCAAGTCAGTGTGAACCCCACACCCAGTCTTCCATATTGCCAGCTTCTTCACCTTCTCTCGGTTCTTCTACACGGAGGCTCACAAAAGGCCACACTGCACTGAGGTCTGTGGTGTCCACAATCCTCCCTTCCTGCCCCAGGCTCCCACCTAGGAACCACGTGACACTTAGTCTGTCCCCTGTGGGGTGTGCCCTGCCAGGGACTCGTGTCGCATAACTCACTCCGCCAGTTTGCTGACTCTCTTTGGAGTTGTAGATGCATAATGAAATACATTTTTAAAAATTAACCGTATATCACCCTTGCCTTGGACCGCATCTACAGTCTGTGAATATTTAAGATGAGCCACACTGACAGCGACTGTCATTTACGGCGATAAAATAGGTGTTGTCACCTCTGCAGGCAGCGAAGCTAACCTCCTGCAGGCCCGAGCCGTCGAGAGGGGGTGCCAGGGCATGGGGCCCAGGACGGAGGTGGGAGCCAGACAGCATGACAGAGGGACTCTCAATGACTCCTTACTATGTCCCGTGATCGCCTCTGATAAATGCCCCGTCCCCCAGGCCTGTGTCCCCACAGGTTGGATGGCAAGTCCCCCCGATGGAGCTGGCTGAGCATTTCTTGTTCAAAGCCCTGAGGGGCCCCGGGGTCGTGGGCTGTGGCCTCCCCAACCCCCATGAGCTGTCCTGGCCAGCCTGCCCTCGCCCCTGCAGCCGCCATCCTCTGCTGCTGGCGACGGTCCTCTGACGTCATTGTGTCAGAGTGTCTGTCTGTGCCTCTGACGTCCTCTGACATCACTGTGTCAGAGTGGCTGTCTGTTCCCCGCCTCTGACGTCTCTGATGTCACTGTCGGAGGGGCTGTCTGTTCCCCGCCTCTGACGACCTCTGACGTCACTGGGTCCAAGTGGCTGTCTGTTCCCTGCCTCTGACGTCCTCTGACAAAACTCTGACAGAGTAGCTGTCTGTTCCCTGCCTCTGACGCCCTCTGACGTCACTGGGTGGGAGTGGCTGCCTGTTCCCTGCCTCTGACGCCCTCTGACGTCACTGGGTGGGAGTGGCTGTCTGTTCCCTGCCTCTGATGCCCTCTGAGGTCACTGCGTGGGAGTGGCTGTCTGTTCCCTGCCTCTGACGGCCTCTGATGTCACTGTCGGAGGGGCTGTCTGTTCCCCGCCTCTGACATCACTGTGGCAGAGTAGCTGCCGTTTCTCCACCGTAGACACCACAGCTGGTGAGAACAGCACAGGCACAGGAGGAGCGGCATGCCCCCTTCCCACCCAACAGATGCCACGGCCAGAACGTGGCCACATCGGGCAGGGCCAGAGGTCTCCGTGGTGGCTGGCTGGCACGGCGTCCCGGTGTGGTACCATCTGCACCTGCAGATGCCACGGCTGGAGGGAGGGCAGGCGGAGGGAGCTGCAGCTCAAGGTCAAAGCTGGTGCCCGTCTGCAGCCCCTGGACCGGCGCTTCCTTCCACAGCTGTTCCAGCGCTGCTCCGTGGGAACAGCCGCGTTTGAACAGCTCCGTTGTCTGCCTCTTGACCAGCCGAGCACTGAGCTGTCCGCACAGAGGACAGAGGTCAGCCAGCGAGGGTGGCCCTCACCAAAGTCCCCGGGGGTGAGCAGGCCATGAGGTGGGGGGAGTGGAAGGAGGGTGCACAGTCTTGAGCACAAAGAAGAAAAGTCGCGGATGAAACGGCTCCGCCTCGGTCCCAGCATCACCAGAGCCATCAGAGCACCGAGCAAAGGGCCGCCGTGGCCGCTGGGGAGAGTCCGTTCTGGAGGAAAATGGATTCCGTTTAAGTCACGTGTCTGAGAGGTCAGCTCTGGCTACAAGGTGAGATCACGGAAGTCCCTTAGCGCCCGATGCGGGTGACAGTCCCCTCCGTCGCGAGGCCAGACCTGGGCAGGCAGGGGCGCCTGCGGGAGGCAGACGCTGCTTTTACCTTCCAAGCCGAAGGCGGTTGTGAGTCTTTGTCCGTCCTCGGCTCCCAGCAGAGGCCGGGACTTCAAGGCAGGAAGACGGCCAAGGACGAGGCGCCGAGTTCTGAATCGCAGGTTCGATTGTCTGCCTCCGGGGGAGGGAGGCAGGGGGGAGGGAGGCAGGGGGGAGGGGAGCCACCACCATCTGGCTCATCAGTTACAGCTGAGGCCGGGCTCCCCTCTGAGCAGCTGGGAACCCCGTCCTGGCTCCGTGGGCGTCCGTGTGATTGTCTGTCCGCACCGCCCTCCTCGTCCTCCTCCTCCTCCTCGCCTCCTGCCTGGCTGTACCAGGGCCCGGCCAGAGCCGCTGCTGCTGCCTGAGCGCCGGGCCATGGCTCCGGGGTGCCCGGGGCTCCGTCACGGGCCAACCTCCATCTCCAACAAAAACCCACTCACTTCGGAAGCAAATGGTTTTTTAGCAAATTGTATGACCCAGCCCGCTGTGTTGACGGCTGGCCCGTGGACCACGGCTCTCCCCCTGCCTGCCAACTCTGGTCGCCCCTGGCCTCGGCGGAACGGACCCCAGGCCTCGGGCGGGAGGAGCAGGGCCTCTCTCACCGGGCGGAGGCAGGTGGGGAAGCAGGTGCCGGGTCCTGAAGGACACCCAGGCCACTGGGGGCAGGCGGACGTGACAGCCACTCAGCCACACAGGAGACCCAGCGGCCCCTGAAGAAGGTGCACAAACATCCCTTTGGCCTGAGCACCCCACGGCCGCCCCACTCTGAGCCCCGGAGGCTGCAGATTCTGTTCTTGAAGAGCTGCCTGGCCATCCTCACCCCCCCATCCCGCCCCCCGCTTTCAGCCCTCCCCGCATCTGCAGGCTCCGGCTGATCACAAACACTGTGCTTCGTAATTAGCACTCACACCATTACCCTCTTTACCCAATTTCCTGGAACGCTCGCCCGCGTCTTCTGCCTCCGGCGCGGGCGCTCCTGACAATTACAGGCAGCGGGAGGTGGACGCCGTCCAGAAGGAAGTGGAGAGGCTGGCGGGGGAGGCTGTGTCCTTGGTGTGTCCTTGACAGTGAGACAGTGTCATCCTTGCAATGTCTGCGCAGAGGCTTGGGTGCAGCCAGAATACCTGGGAGGTGATGGCGGGCTCACGGAGACTGTCCCGGGAAGGAGAAAGCCACGGGGGCGTCCAGGAGCCCTGGCAGGGGCCTGGAGAACATGCCGGAACCTGCCTGGGCTCTGTCTCCCAGGGACAGGGAAGGGGGGGTTTGCACCCCGGTCCCAGCCTTGCTGGGTTGAGCCTGGCCCCCCGAAGATGCTTAATCCTGGATTTAGAGGGGAGTGGGGTCGGCCTGTGGCAAGTCCCATGAACCCAGGACGCCAGGCGAGCCAGGTTCCTGCAGGGGAAGCAGAGGGAAGCCAGGGGCCGGGGACACCCCGACTTCCACCCCTCACCTCCCAGCGCTCAGAGTATTGTACTGGTTCCAGGTTGTTGCTTTCTGTTTTGGCGAATAAATAACATTTCTCACTCTTAGTCCACCAGACACTTGGCTGATTTCATTGCCTTTGGGCAATTCTCACCGTCGGGGTGGTTGTAGCCCGTCCTAGGAGGCCCGGGCCGTCTCCTCAAGCAGAGCCTGCCTGTCTAATGCCACCGAGAGGTGACTGTCCGCAGAGCTGCCTCCCCAAGGCCAGGGCGGCCCGGCTGGGAAGGAAGAACCACAGCAGAGAAGCGGGAGAAAGACTCAATCCGAGGAAACGAACAAGGAGATTCCCCAAATGATCAACTGTAAACGCCACACTCCTCGCTGCTGGGGGGAAAGGGGGGGAGAGGAGAGGGGCGAGCTGGCCGCAGGGTCTCTGGACCTCAAGCATCGCTGCCGGGGGCCTGTGCGGTCGATCCTGCTTCACAACCAGCGGGGACGTGGGCAAGGGCTCGAGGCTGCAGGAAACACGCCCTCACAGCGACCAAGTTCGGCACGGAGGGTGGGCAGATGCCACCGGAACATCGTTCACAACAGCCAAACGGGAGATGCATTAAGTAAAGGAAAGGCCGGATTTCTGAACCGACCATTTATGCCTCATCACAAACTGTTTTCCAGAAGAGTATGTATATTAATACTTTTTAAAAGGCTAAAAGGAGGAAACGGTATACAAGTTTACGAACTAGGTAAAATATTAATGTCTAACACATATATTTAAAATATTCATGTGCGGCCACATTTAACTAGAGTGTAGTTCGCTATGCATGCTGCCGTGAGATCAAATGTCCGTTCTTGATACTTTTAAAAAGTTATTAAAAAAAAAAAAGGCTGGGAGAAAATGTACCCAGTTAATGTCCTGACTGTCTCTCCGGGTGTCATTTCAGGGGGATTTTTCTTATTTATACTCTTAATATCGCACACATTTTCTATAATAAGCGTGCATTCCTTTATAGCATAACTTTATTAGCGGAATTATGATGTGTCCTGTGAGATCCTGAGGCGTTGCCATAGGAACCCGAGGCAGATCAGCTTCCCAAAGAGCAACGAGGCGCCCCGTGGAGCAGCTGTCACGGCACCCACCTCGCTCCTCTCCCTCTTGCCCGGGGCCCCTCCCCAACACCTGTCACTGTACCTGAGGGCGGGCCCTTCCAGCATGGGTGCCGGCCCAAGCGCCACCCCGGCCCCGGACAGCGACCAAGTTTACCCCTCACGCACAGGCCGGCCCTCCTGCTGCGGGGGAGGAGGCGCCGGCTGCTCCGTCAGCCCCAAGTCCCCCATAACGAGCCTCTGAGTCATTTGCATCAACTTCACCCCAACATCCTCAGGTCGATGGCTGTCTTAGTGACCGAGAAGACTGGGTGACCGGGCCGGGTTGAGTGTGTGACGTTCTCATTCTCACACACTCGAACCCAAACCCTGGGAGCTGGCCTGTGTGGGTGGCCTCAGGGTCACAGAGCCTCCCAGAGGCTGTCCACTGCCGGGAAGCGGGGTCAGGGTCACCCACAGAGGGGCCCTGCGGGGACCCCACACACCTGCAGCCTCTAGTCCCCGAGTGAAGAGTGGGGGTTCCCCAGAGGCTGTTCCTTTCCTGGCTCCTGGGAAAGCCATACTTACTTCTAAGGGGCGCCTTGCAGAAGGAAGACGGTCCCCCCATAAATCGTTCCCAACACATTTACAGTGGTGCCTCGAGATACGAGTGCCCTAACAGATGAGATTTTTGAGACACGAGCCGTCGAGCGAGCGATTTTTGCTTTGAAATACGAGCAACATTTGAGAGAGGAGTCATCGCGCAGATCGGCCGGCTGCACACGACCCACCAGTTTACCGCGACTTGAGCGTCTCATCGTTTCCCACGCCTCAAGGTGACGGAACGAATTAAACTCGAATCTCGGGGTACCACTGTACCTACAGAGGCGGGGTTAGATGAACAACACGCGGTTCAATCACACGGGCCCTGCAGACGCTGACGTTTACAGAAAGGCGGTATGTAGTGTGTGTGGTCCGCGCAGGGACACAAAATAAAGACAAAAGCTTCCGTGGAGCCACCAATTCCCTGCTGCCAGACCCCAGAGCCGAAGGCCCCGCCCCACCCCCAGCCCCAGCAATACCTCAAACCGGACCCCCTGTAAACCGGACACCCACAGGACCTCGCCTCGGTGCTCCTTAAGCCCATGCGTGTCTGGACAAAGGCAATGAAACGCCGTCTGAATCACGCAGCTCGTGAAGAAGCGACCTTTCTGCGCCTCCTTGTTAAGCAGCTGGAAGTCTGACGGGCTTAGCATCCTCGTGGGCGCGAGGCACTTAGGCAGTCTGCCGGCGTTTTATCAAGTCCAAGTCGTAAACCGCGGCCTGGCTCTATGCCAGCGGCCCGGGGGCGGCGTGGGGGCTGCCTCTGAACGGCCCTGGAGGAGGCCCGAGGTCTGGGCTCGGCCCCACCGCCGCCTCTCTCCCCGGAAATCACCCCCGGGCCGGGTTCTCCTTCCCCAGGGCCGATGCTCCAGGTGAGGACTGAGGCCGAAAGGAGCCTCCCGCCTCCGTGAGGCAGGGATGCTCCGGAAATCTCATGAGGAAAACCGCTCCACCGAGGCCGCTGGGATCCTTCACGAGCCCATATAGACGCAGCCGGCCAGCTCCCCGGGAAGGGGCAGAGGAAGGGAAGGGGAGGGGAGGGGAGGGGAGGGATAAAAAGGTGGCATAGAAGCATAGGCCAGTGTCCTGCTTCTTGAGAGCGGGGACCTTCTGTTCCCTGGTGCCCGCGCTCCGGCCTGGCTCTGCGGGGCCCTGCTCAGACCGCCGTTCTGGGGGAGCTCTCTTCCCAATGGCCCCGCACGCACCCCAGTTCCCACTGCCCCTGCCCCGGGGGTGCTGACTGTGGGGAACTTGCTTTGGAATCCCCAAGGCCGCCCACAGCGCTCACGGCAACGACCCTCGCCCACAGGGTCCCGGGGCTGCCCCCAAATACTTATGAAGAAGTCCAACTGGGCTCACCTCCTGTTTCAGCGCATCCTCTACCCAAGGGGCAGAGCAGGACATAAAAGGCGCTGGGAGGGGGTTCGATTATAACGTGTTTTCCCCCATTCCGTTCAAACGGGATGAGAGCCAACCGCCATGAAGAAATCTTGGAAACGAAAAACAGTCCGACGAACCCGTCGCCATGGAGACCCTACCTGAGCCAGGAAGCTCCCCGGGGGGGGGAGGGGCGTCCCTCTGGGAGGGGTGGCCCCTGAAAGCTGGACCCTTAACAGAGACGGGAGCTTCTTGGGAGCGACCTCCGGGGCCGGGGACATGGTTGCAGCTCCGAGAGCCGCGGGCTGGTTGCTTACCCCCCGCTCCAGCAGCATGTCCCGGAAGTGGGTCACCCGCTCCTCCAGCGGCAGCAGGATCTGGGGTGGCAGCGGCCTGGCGCCCTTGTCCCCTCTGTCCGCCTCCTCTGGGCCAGGGCTCGTGCGGCCTTCGGTCCTTGGGGGCACAAGACACAGAGTTAAACGCACCCCCCACCGCCTGCAGAGCCCTGGGAGGGACTCTAACCACCCAGACGCCTGCTCTCGGGAACTCACTGTGAAGCCGGCCACAGTCACCCCGCGAGGTGCAGCGTCTGCGCGCGCCACGCAGGCCGCTTTGTTGCATTTCGGGTGGAAAGCGGGGGCGGAAACCCTAGCGGGCGGGCAGCCGGAGGGGAGCTGGTGGTGGAGGGGCACCAAGGCCGAGCGGCCGCGGTGAGAGTCACCGCCTCACCCATCACCGGAGTTCACACCTGCTCCGTTTGTCCAGGCAAAGGCCTTGGTTCTGTGCAAACGCCTGGAGCAGCGGTTCTCAACCTGTGGGTCGCGACCCCTTTGGGGGTCAAACGATCCTTTCACAGGGGTCGCCTAAGGCCATCGGAAAATGCAGATATTGTCATCACGATGCCTAACAGTAGCAACATTTCATGGTTGGGGGTCACCACCCCATGAGGAACTGTATGCAAGGGTCGTGGGCCTTAGGAAGGTTGAGAACCACTGGCCTGGAGGGCGGCGATGGGGAAACTGGTCCGTCACTCCTCAGGGTATGGCCCGTGTTGTCCTGAATTCTAACCCAAAACGGAAGCTTCAGTGACCACAGGGAGACCAGGACCCTAGGGTTTGGGGTAAAGCCCTTCACACAGTCACATCTGGGGTTTGTTTTTGTTTTTATTTTTTGTTTTTTAGAGAGACAGAATGGAGGGGAAAAGACATTGATTAGTTGCCTCTCACATTTGCCTTACCAGGGCCAGGGTTCGAGCCTGCAACCAGGGAATGTGACCTTGACTGGAATCAACCCTGGGGCCCTTCTATCCATGGGCCGATGCTCTATCCACTGAGCCAAACCGGCCAGGGCGTGCCCAGACTTTCTGACGGACGTCTAGCACAGGGCTGGCCCCGGGGTGACTTGCTCCTGGGACAACGGACAGTGTCTGGAGACATCTGTGGTAGTCATACTGGGGAGGTGCTACCAGCTCCAAGGAGTGGAGGTCAGGGTGCTGCTCACCCTGTGACACACAGGACAGCCCGCCTTGGGGACCGTGCGTGCCTACCTGGGGACTCGCAGGACGCCGGGCAGCCTGCATGCTGCATGTGGGGAGGACGAGATGGGACCGTTCAAGGTCACGTGGTCACTGAGTGGCCAGGACCAGGCGAGTCCCCACCTCCCAACACCCTCCAAGTTCGTGGCCTTCCCACCCCCATCTGTCCAGGTTAAGGTGAGCCTCCCTCAGGCCACAGGAGGACCCCGTGAGGCATATTCTATGTCGCACAAGGCTTTCCCCGTGGGAGGGTGGCGACAGGGAAGAATCCGACCATGCAAAACGTGCAAAGAAAAGAGACGACCGCTCAGCCTATTAGGAAACCTTCTTTATACCCCAACTATTTTGGGAGCGCGCACAAGCTTTGCTTCCTAGGCGATGGTGCGGGATGTTGAAGAAAGGAAATCACCGGTGGGTTTGTGACTGTATATTCCAAAGAGTATAATGAGGGTTTCTGCGTCATCGATTTTCATTGGTTAAAAATAGAAGCGTGGAAATGGGACTCGTCATTGTTGTAACTCGCAACGGGAGGAATAAAAGAGCGCCCAGCTCACGCCCCAGCTCATTCAACGAGATATGTGGTTCCGAGGCTCGGGGGGTGGGGGTGGGGGGCAGGGAGATGCAGGGGGAGGGCTTTCAGCCCGAGCTCTTGGTTCAGTTAGGATTGGTCAAAGGCAAAGGCAAACTTGCTAGACAGATTTTAATATTCTCGTGGCTGCAGGACCTTGGTGCCAGCCACTACACGTACATTCGGATACGTTTCATAAAGCTGGCTCTAGCCAGACTGGTCCTGAGGGAGAGCGCCACCCCCACCCCCGCCACAGGGCCTGGGTTCCCGCTCCACCCTGGCCGACGGGGTGAGAACGGTCTCTCCTGGGGACAGGGCTTCCCTGAGCCACCATCCCCAGGGATGACAGAAGCCACATGGGGTCCGCTCACTCAGGCGCCACCTCCAGCTTCTGCCACCTCCTTTGACAAATGAAAACCCCGAGATGGATGAGGAACTGTTTTACCTCAATTCCCAAAGCAAGCGAGACAGCGCTTGAGTGCCCACCCGGAGCTGTCAGACCCCAAACCCCCCTCCCCAGCGCAGGGCCCCGCCCCCTCCTCCCTGGACGCCCCCATCCACTCCCCACGGCTCCGGAGGCCGGGCCACTGAGACTCTGGGCCCCAGTGTCGTGGCTGAGATGAGCCTCAGACGCCCCGCCTTCTGTTTAGAGTGGAATCCCTGCTTGGCTCGGTCCACGGCCACCTCATTTCTCCACCGAGGAGAGAGCCGGGGGTGGGGGGAGGGAAAGGAAGAGGCACCTACCGGTTCCTCTTGGTCTTCACGCTGGGGTCCTCCCGGCCGTCTTCGGACCCCGACCCGTCGCTGTGGTCGGCTGGAAGAGAGGCGAGTTAGGTTAGGACGGAGGAGCGTCAGCACTCTGCTCGCAAACCACCAGCAGCTTCCCTGCAGCCCCGGTGGGGGGGGGGGAACTGGGCCGATTTCCCTTCATGCCCACCTCCAACCCCGCTGCCAGCTTCCTCTGGGGCACACCCGTTCATGGTCCCAAAGAGAAACCCGTTCCCTTCGTGCGGACAAGAGGTCCCAGCCCCGCCCCTGGCAGCAGGCCCTCCAAGGGGCCAGAGGATGGAGCTGGGGTGGGGTTCCACCCCCTCGCCCCTGCCCTGCCATTCCACATCTGCTCGGCGTCCCGTGTGTGTGAACCCCCAAACCCGGCCCTTACTCTTGTCTACCCCGACGGATACTCAGATTTCTCCCGCAGGCCATCCGCCCTGCAGGGCCGGCTCCGCGCTCCTTCCAAAAGCCAAGCTGATTCTGAAGAAGCTCCCTCCTCCCCTCCCCGGAGGCCGGCTCCGGCCATGGCTGCTGAGCTCTGGGAATGGAGAAGCGAGGCGGCGCCTGGATGGTGCGTATTTGCCTCCAGAAGGAGGAGAGGGAAATGAACAGTATGACTCCCAGCCTGGCCGGCGGACTGGTTTCCCGGCCTGGCCACGGCCTGGCACCCCGCTTCTCGTTCTCTGCGTGTGTTTGCCCAGAAGCCACCCTCTCGCCATCGTGTCCCCACACGGGGTGAGGGTGACCCTCTGACGCTCAGCGTGGCCGGCGTTTTCTCGGTGTTGTGTTTTGAGTTAGCACATCCCGTCCTGTCTACCAAACACCCAGCTGAGCCCCTGCTTCTGGGGAGAAACAGAGGAAGGCAGTGGCTCGAGATGGAAACCAAGACAACCGCCACCTGTGGGTAACAGGACGTTCTGAGGTGGGCGAGGCAGAGAGACGGCCTTTGGCAGGTTAGAGGCATTAACTGCATCCGTGGCTTATGACCGTGTGGACTTACGGGGGGTTTATGGGGTTGGAGCCCCGTCATAGGTCGAGGAGCATCTGTACCCTCTACACCGAGAGCTCCTAATAGCCTGAGCACCCCGCAATGTGCGAGCGACGCGTGTGAGGGCTGGCACTCTCCATTTCACTCGCGTTCCCAAGCATTTATCCTCCGCTAACGGCACGGCGGCTAGAGCCATAAAAAACCTGGATGCTCTGCGAGATAATTAGAAAATAATTCAGGCCTTTGCCTTCGTCTTTCAGCCCCGCCGCAGAGAGAAAAGGGCCTCTCCCGACCCGCTGAGTGATGGGCGGCTCGGCTCTGTCTGCTGCACCCCGAGCTCAGCTCCCACTTCAGTGCCTGCTGCTCCCAGTAAACACCAAGGCGTGCGCGCACGCATACACACACACACACATACACACATACACACTGGCATGCGCACATACATGCACACGGGCATGCATGCACACATACACGGGCATGCACGCACACACACATACACGGGCATGCACACACACATATACACACGGGCATGCACACACACACATACACACGGGTATGCACACACACACATACACGTGTGTGCACACATACCTCTAAACCTAATAGCAGCTAAACTATTGTTGTTTTATAGAATGCATTTATTTTGCTTCCTCTTGAAAAATAGTGGCTATCCACTCGAATGCTTGATTGTCCCATCTCGGACCAGAAACAGGCATTACTACATTCACATCTAGAATAGTTCACAAAGTTCCCACCCATCACCATCGCTCCGGTGGCTGGTTCTTATCGTCATTAGGGTCAAATGGCTTCATGAGTCCTGCTGAGTGTCCAGCCAGGAAAAAACGCCACGGCTGACAGCTGAAGGTCACCAACTCCGCTGGGTAATCCCTCCTTGTCCTCCAGAGCGCCTCCTGTCCTCATTCCGCTGCCAGCGAAACATGTGGGTGGATCTCCGGAAATTAGAGGCTGTGCATTCAAACAGCAATTCTACCCAGCAACAGGGACTTGAGAATTAAGGTCACTGGCATCGCTTTAGGATTTGGGTTTTAAAAATCACGGGTTTAAGAACATCTCTTTTAAAAGAGAAAGCCACGGTACAACTTTCGTAAGGACACGTGACTGTATTATCACATATCCATCCAGGTAGAGTGTTAGGGCCACCAGAATATGTGTGTGGAAGACAAAGACACCTTAATATATTGAAGCTGAATTTACTGGTTGTTCCTGGTTGTGTTTGTGGGATCTGAGACTCCATTCTCCCCCTTTTTAGTATACAATGAGACGAGTGGTCTAGAGCAGTAGTCGGCAAACCGCGGTTGGCCACTCTGTTGACTAATGAGTTTGCCGACCACTGGACTAGACTAAACGTTACCGTGCAGTTGGAAGCTGTGAGGCTTAGGCAATTGTGGCATCTTGTGTGCAAAGAGGTAAAAGGTGGTATGCGACAGTGGTCGGCAAACTCATTATCAACAGAGCGGCATGTGGCTCAGGAGCCGAGGTTTGCCAACCACTGGTCTAGAGTGAAATGGAGCACTGACCCCGGACCCGGTCATTGCGGTCCCTGTCATGAAGTCCGTGAAACCAGGAGACTCCAGGTGGGGACACCCCCACAAAGAACCAGAGATCTCAGCTGGGGCCTGCCTGGTGGTTATGGAGCCAATCAAATCACGAGGAACACCACTCCCAAGGAGCCAGCGGGGCTTTTAGCCACGGCCGGCCGACCATTTCCTCTCCTGGCGTCTGGCCCTGGACCGCCCGAGTCCCTCCCTGTCAGCGGGGCATCCTAACCGCTTCTGGTTTGGCACTCCCTGATTAGAATCGTTTTTGGTCAAATAAACTGCGGAAATGTGTACCGTGCCTCAGTTTATCTTTTACCACTGCCCCTCCCCCTCTCTGGTCCTCCTGAGCGTGGACCTGGCAGGTGCCTGGTGGGGGGGGGGGGGGGGGATGCAGGGGGAGTCTGCGGGCACACTTCCGTTTCAGTTGGCTCCGGCCTGGTTTGCTCCGAATGAGAGAAACGGGCGAGCAGCTGCGCGTGGACTGCTAATGAGCTGGCTGCCTTCTCGTGCCGACCAGCTCGGGGAAAATAAATAAATAAGGAAAAATAGCACCCAGTTATCGACAAGAATGCGGGCTAAACCAGGAGCCCGCAGCCTGCCTGCGTGACCCGCCTTCCACCAGGCACATAAACCCGTTGCCACCACGCACCTAAGGGCCTCACGGGCTGCGTGGACTCCTGACACGCCCCAGTGTGCGGAGTTCTCCGTCCCAGGGGCTGAACCTCAAGAGGTAGGTGGCTTCCTATCAGGATCTCTGGCTCCAGCCCTCGTTCCGCAGGGTAAATATCCCTCTTAAAGACATGCCCTGGCTGGTTTGGCTCAGTGGATAGAGCGGCGGCCTGCGGATTGAAGGGTCCCGGGTTTGATTCCAGCCAAGGGCACGTGCCCGGGTTGCAGGCTCCATCCCCAGTGGGGAACGTACAGGAGGCGGCCCGTCCATGATTCTCGCTCATCGTTGATCTTTCTCTCTCTCTCCCTCTCATCATTGATCTTTCGACTCCTCTCCCTTGCTTTCTGAAATCGATAAAAAATGCACATTTTAAAAATGGATGCCTGCTTCCCCCAGGAGAAAACAATCCCAGACCTAGTTTCTATGGCACCCGCAATCAGCTGAGGGGGAGCAGGACTTGTCACCCCAACGTGTGCCTCTCGAGGATATGGGAACATTGTAATAATCTGGTTATTATTTTTAAGAAACAGAAGATGCAGAAAGAACTGTTGACCTTCCCCCTAATATTTCCATCGAGGCTCTGTGCAGGAAGGCGGCTCCATCATCTTACCTGCAGGTCCTCAGAACTCAGGGTCACAGACAGAGGAACCCAGCCTGGCCCTGTGGTTCCTGGGGGCCCAGCAAACACTCGGTCACCAAACACCGGCTTGTCCATGCCCCTGCGAGTGCCCTCCTGTCCTCTGAAGCCCCAAACCACACTCCCACACCCCACTTCCTCTGCAGCTACGAGTGGCGGATAAACCTCCTCGGCCTGACTTGTCCCTGGGCCCCACCATCTTAGGGGACCCCATACACGCATCCATGAGAAATTGGGGACATTCTCTCCTGCTCCTCTGTCTCCTGCTAATTTGATGGTTAGCCCAGCCAGAACTTGGAAAGCTGGGAGGAAAATTATTTTCTCCTCCCTCGCACGACTAACACTGTATAGATTCGGTTCAACGGGCATCCAGAACACGCCTCTCTTTCCGCCTCCGTGGGTTCCAGCTATGTGGAGAACGTTCTCATTACATTAAGACAAACAAACATATTAAACTTGTCATCGCTCCATCCTGAAGGACGCCCGCTGGCTTCCCGGGAGCAGTGGCTTCTACTCTGCACTGGGAAAATGTCAGAACCCCCTCTTCTGAGTTTGACTAAAAGAGGGGGCCACTGCCATCTGTTAGCCCTAGATCAGTAGAGGCAAAAAAATGTCATCGCAAACCCAATAAGACCCCCACAGAAGAAAACAAAACCCCTCTTTCCAGGGGTCAAGCGCCTGTTGGTCGGGTCAGCCCAGAGCTGACCTCAAGTGCCCCCGCAATGTGGTCCACGAACCGAGGGCTAAGACATGGGGGCAGTCTAACTGGAAAGATCCAGACTGAAGATGCGAAACGTACTCCCTGGCCCGGGGACAGCTGGCCCTCTGCCCCGCGCCCGTCCCCTCGCCAAGCGCATGATTCCGCCTGTTCCAGGAGCCAGAGAAACACGGTGGTTTGTGCCACCGGGGGAGGAAGCCCGTTATCTGTGTACACCGGTCCCTCCAGTGGGGTCCCCACGCCATTGAGAAAATTAGATGCCGCCTAACGCCGAGGCGGGAGGGACACGTGGAGCGGCCGAGGGTTAACAACTAACACGGAAAGGAAGGCAGGGCTGACCCTCGGGGGCATCGATGTTTCTGCAGAGAGTGCCATAAACACGCAATTACTAGATTCCAAGCACCAGCACGCTCCCTGAAAAGTCCATGTGCCCCCCCACCCCAGCCAGGACCAGCACGCCTCCCCGCCCGCCCCCCGGGAACGCTCGGTCCGCACACGCCTGGGGGCCCACACGCGGCCCGCGCTCACCGGCCGAGGCCTCCAGCTTGCGCTTGTGCGGCGGGTCCTCGAGGATCCTGTTGAGGTCCCCGCGGTGCTCCAGGTCCACGGGCTTCTCCCACACGGACAGCTGCATCGTGGGGTTGAAGAAGAAGACCCGGTCGTCGCCCGTCCAGACCACGCACCTGTTCCAACGGAAGAGGCCGCCTGAGTGACAGACGTTCATGCAGGAGGTGGCGGGGGTGGGGGAGAGTTTGTGGGTTCCACCCGAAGTCCTCCCAGGGGTCCGGTTTCCAAAGAACAGGGACCACTCTCCTCCGGCCAGAGCATGTGCAGGGAACCCAGCTGTCGCAGGCGCCTCCGCTGAGGCCGCTGGCCGGACCTCCAGGGTCCCTCCTGCCGCCTGCCCTCTCCCTGAGGAACTGGAGGTGCTAAGACACCAGGAAGCAGGGCTTCCAGAAAGCACCCCCCAACCGTGAGACCCCGACATTCCATACCGGGTGGACATGCACATTTTCTGCTGAGCTCCTGGGGATTTTCCCCGTTGGTGCCAGTCAACTTAGGGAAAGCCCATGTTCCTAACCAAGAGGCTCAATGGTCAGAGCATCGGCCCATGCACCGAGGGGCACTTTCCAGTCAGGGACACGCAGTCGGGCTGCATAGGGGAGGCAACCAGCCGATGTGTCTCTCGCGTGGATGTTTCTCTTCCCCTTTCTCCCTCCCTCCGCGCTCTGAAAAGCAACAGGAAAAAAATGTCCTCTGATGGGAATTAACAAAAAAATAATAAAAAAGCTGAAACCGGTGTGGCTCAATGGGTAGAGCGTCGGCCTGTGGACTGAAGGGTCCCAGGTCCGATTCCGGTCAAGGGCATGTACCTTGGTGGCAGGCACATCCCCAGGAGGGGTCGTGCAGGAGGTGGCTGATCAATGTCTCTCTCTCATCGATGTTTCAAACTCTCCCTCTCCCTTCCTCCCTGTAAAAAAAATGAATAAAATATAAAATAAAAAGAAAGGTAATAAAAAGTTTTTTAAACAGGAAGCAGCTGCACAGTTGGGGATTTATTTGGCCCACTCTCTCCCGAGCCTCGATTGTCTCTTAATGTCTGCTGCAGCGGGGATGCACCACCTCTGAGCCCAGAGATGCTGGGTGCAGAGATGCCCCCCGGACATCCTGGCTGGGGGAATTCCAAAGGTCGGGGAGGGGGGGTTCCCGACCTTCCACCACCGAGCTTCCAAGCAAGGGAACACGCAGTGAGTTGGGGCCGTACTAGAGGATTGTTCCCCGCGGGAGCGGAGTGACAAGTAACTCGGTGCGTTTGTATCCGGGCACAGAGGGCCGGGCTCCGGGCCAGCGGGATGAGGTGCCACGGAGCCAGATGGCTGGTGGCGGGCAACGACCGCAGTGGCTTCCCCTGGGGACACGGTCCATCACTCGCCACAGCTGGTTCCCGCCAGACCGAGCCCGCTGTGCCAGGCCAAGTTAATCTCATGGTGCCGCTTTATGCCCGTTTTAACTAATACACTCGAGGTCCCCTCCCTTAATCACCGTGCAGTTCCTGGAAGGCAGCCATGCTCCCGCTTCTCCGTCCCCACCCCCCAGGGGCTCTGGGCCCCAAGCCAGGTCTCAGTCCGGCACAGAGCACCCACACGTGACATGTAAAATCCGGGTTTTGTCATGCAGCACGGCGTGACCCTAACCCTAACCCTAATCCTGGGGAGCAGGATTCGCAGGGTCACCTTCAGGCAGCCAAGCCCAGCAGGCGCAGGCTCCACGGGGAGGACATGTCGGCTCCTCTCCCGGCTCCACCCTCAGCCCTGGAGGGAGAGGGGGACATGCCTTGTCCCCTCCCCACTCCCACGCAGAGGCGCTGGGTCCCTCTCACCCTCCGTAGTTCACCCCTGTGTGCCCTGTCCCAGGAGAAGTGTCCCGTGAAGGACAGAGCCTGGTGTTCACGGGGTCACATGCTGGGGAGGTCTCAGAACTGAGAGGCAGTGTCTGAATGTCCTCTGCTGTCTTCCTCCTCTCCTCATTCTACCCTCCCCGATTGTCTGGGGGAGGGGCTCACCTGGCAGCCTGGTTGAGCAGCCCTGGCTGGTCCCCAGGGCCGGGGGGTGAGTGGCCATGAGAACTGCAGACACAAAGATTCAGGGGGGAGAGAGTAGAAGCTCTGCCCAGGTGTCCTGGTTTATAAGGAAACTAGAGGCCCAGTGCATGGATTTCGGGCATAAAGCGACGCATGAGATTAGCTTCGCCTGGCACAGCGGGCTCGGTCTGGCGGGAACCAGCTGTGACGAGTGATGGACCGTGTCTCCAGGGGTCCCTAGCAGCTGCTGGCTGCCAGCTGGGTGTGAGGGGGATGGGGGTGGGGGCTCCCTTCCCCTGGCTGCCTGCCAGGCTGCCACCACCACCCCCTGGTCAAACTCTGAATCAAACTCTTGGTTCTGGGGGACAATTTGCATATCAGGCTTTTATGATATTATAGGATGGATGAACTTGATCTTTGTCCTGTTTCTGGCACAGAGCTCCCCAGACCCTCGGAATTTCCTCGGGAAGAGAGCGAGTGTGGCGAAGGTAAAATGGCGTGTGGTTATTCCCAACACAGGCGCCTTGGGACAGTGCCTGAGGGTCAGCCGGATGGCGATCAGGGAACCATCCTGGTCCGAGAGGCTTGGAACCACAGACTTCTGGGGAGAGGAGGAGAGAGGGCTTGGGTCCCATCACCCCTGGCCAGTGATGTCATCCATCACACCCAAGTCATGAACCTGCCAAAAAAGCCCTCCCCCCAGGCCCCCGCCCTCCCCCCGCATCCTGCTCTCAAAGCTCCAGTTCTAAAACTGTTTTTTCCTGGAACAACCTTTTCCCTCTGCCTCCATCACTCTGTTCTAAGAACCCAGGGATGCTCGCTCCCAGAGGCATGTGCCCTGTGACTCCGTGAAGGAGTCCTCACCTTGTTTTTGCTCTTAGCAATTTTGCTTTCGCTGGCGTCGTGATTAACAGCCACCCGCTCCTCCTCCCAGGCACAGGGCACCCTCTGGAGCTGGGGGCACACACACGCCTCGTCCGCAGACGCCAGGGCTCAGGGATGCAAGCGCACCAGCCTCCTCATGTTAACACACATTCGCAGAGGCTCTGCCCCGAACCCCATCCCGGAAACGCCGACCTCCCCCTGCAGGGTGTGAGCGAGTGCAGAACTGTACCCGCCAGGAGCTGCCAATTAACGTGTGAGCCCCAGTCTCACCCGGGGAGCGGGCATCTCTCTCTCTGGTGACAAGGCAAGGCTCTAGCTCAGCGGTTCTCAACCTTCCTAAGGCCGCGACCCTTGCCTACAGTTCCTCATGTGGTGGTGACCCCCAACCATGAAATGTTGCTCCTGTGATGCATCGTGATGTAAATATCTGCATTTTCCGATGGTCTTAGGCGACCCCTGTGGGGGTCGGGACCCACAGGTTGAGAACCGCTGCTCTAGCTCCTTGCGCTCGGGGCTCAGGGCCTCTTACCAGGGGGAGCCGGGCACCGGAGTGGAGGCCACGGGTCTGCTGCCTTTGGCTGCGCTGTCCTCTCCTGTCACCAGGATCGACGGAGGCTCCTTTCAGCAGAGAGAGAAGGAGAAAGCCGCTTGATGCTTTCATTTAAACACTCGACTTCAATGACAGGCAACCCAGCAAAGAATAACAAGTCTCCTGCAGACAGACCTGCCCACGGTGCCCAGGAGATAATGACCTCTCGGAGCACGCAGCCCGAGGGGCCAGGCAATTAGGCTGAGAGGATGGAATTCGCCGCACAGCGCAGCGTGGGGAGCAACTCAGACACGGGCATCCTTCATTATCCCGAAGGAGCCACCCCGGCTGCTTTCAGAGCGCAGCGGCCAGAGGTGGCTCCCGGGCGCCGGCAGTTCTTGGCGGCAGACACGCCCACCGGATTCATCTCCGGAAACAGGGTGACACCGCGGATGGAGTCACTGTGCCACCAAAACACTACAGTCGCTGGCAGAGAAACCGCAAGCTGCGAGAGGCCCTGGTACAGCGGGGCTGGCCCACCCCCGACCCCTGACGGCAGCAGGAAGCGACAAGCCACGTCCTTGCAGAGGCTGGTTGCGCCCTTGACTGTCCCCTCCGGGAGCTCCCAGCTGGGGCCAGAGGTCAAGGGGCGGGGCAATGAGCAGGTGGTTTGTACACAGCTGGGTTTGAAAAACACCGTGTTTCTGTATCTCTATTTACAAAATATAAAAAGAGGCCATGAATACCTGGAAGAAAATGGAGATTTATTTTTCCCTAAACTTAAAAAGAAAAAGAAACCCAGCCGGCGTGGCTTAGTGATTGAGCGTCCACCTGGGAACCAGGAGGTCATGGTTAGAGTCCCGGTCAGGGCACACGCCCGGGTCTCAGGCTCCATCCTCAGTGGGGGTCGTGCAGGAGAATCAACCAATGATTCTCTCCCATCGTTGATGTTTCTCTCCCTCTCCCTTCCTCTCTGAAACCGATAAAAAAAATATAGCTGAGACCGGTTTGGCTCAGTGGATAGAGCATCGGCTTGCGGACTAAAAGGTCCCGGGTTCGATTCCGGTTGGGGGCATGTACCTTGCTTGCAGGCACATCTCCACAGTGGGGTGTGCAGGAGGTGGCTGATCGATGTCTCTCTCTCATTGATGTTTCTGACTTTCTATCTCTCTCCCTTCCTCTCTGTAAAAAATCAATAAAATATATAAAAATATATATATATAATTTTTTTTAGGAAAACCCACATGTCTATAAGACCAAAGGTGAGATAAATCTCCAACTCGTACACCAACTGTGCTCTGTCCAACCGTGGGCAGACAGAGTGAGGCTGCGGCCTTCGACACCATCCACCCGGGAGCTAAGGACCGACAGCTTCCTGCATGGTCTCCAGTCGGGCACACGGGGCGAGGCGTCCGTTAACCGCCCGACGAGTCAACCGGAAAGGAGGGGTCATCCATGCAGGCACGCGCCGCGGTCCTGTCCTGGGTCTCCCCTCACCCCCATCCTTTGTGACAATTAACTACCCTATGGAAATGACTTGTAAGGTATACGGTTGCCCCTCCGTTGATAAGCGTCAGAGCAATCTTTCTTGGAACTTGGGGGTAGAAGACAATGCCTGCGCTTCCTGTGATCAGACGAGGCCGAGAAGCATAATTCACAGGACGGGGAGTGTTCCGAAGGGGGTGCATTGAAAAATACATGGAGACGGGAGTTTATGTTACTAATCCGATGAGAAAATCCAGGGGAAATTTCATTATGGGGCTAATTGAACAGTCGATGCCCAGCGAGGGGCCGCGGGGTGGTAGAAGATCCTGCTAATGACTCGGGGAGATACGGGGGGCCGCGATGTGGGAGGGGGCAGACACTTAAACTTGGTGGCTCTGGGACGGTGAGCCGCTAATTGCCCAGGCCCTGGCGGTCCCTGGGCCCGCGCAGGTGATGGCTTCCTGTTGGTGATAAAAAATGGCTAATCGCGCACACAGCTCCCCTTCCACGCTGAGGTAATAACAGTGAATTAGACACGCAGAGCAGAGTGATAAAGAAAGTCGTTAAGGCCCCAGAAAGACTGATTAATAAATGTCACCCAGGGCCGCTCGGCGCTCTCAGCGCGAAACCCTTCATCCAGGAACGAAACGTTCATTTGCGCCGACATCCGGGACCTGTTCACTCCGGATCCTGGGCACGGAGGTGGGGAGGAAACGAGGGACACCGCAACCATGACAGCGGAGCTCTGGGGTTCTTCATGTGACGGCAACGTGCCCCAGGCATTCATGGTCGGCCCTTAAAAGGCCACTGGGCACCAAAACCGGTGTGGCTCAGTGGATAGAGCGTCGGCCTGCAGACTGAAGGGTCCCAGGTTTGATTCTGGTCAAGGGCATGTATCTTGGTTGCAGGCACATCCTCAGAAGGGGGCGTGCAGGAGGCAGCTGGTCGATGTTTCTCTCTCATCGATGTTTCTAGGTCTCTGTCCCTGTCCTTTCCTCTCTGTAAAAAATCAATAAAAATATTTTTTTTAATAATAAAAAAATAAAAGGCCACTTGGCAATTGGGCAAAGAGAAGGTCTAAGACCAGAATGTGTTTTTTTAAAAAAAGGTGCCTTGGGTTTTCTTCCAAAGTCAATGCCAGATACCGACACGGCGATGCCCGAGGGGTGCCTGCCGCAGCCTGGCTGCTCTGCGGGCACACGCTTCCCCCCTGAAATGTGGGGACGAGGACACGGGATTGGGGGTCCCACCCAGCGAGCTCTGCTCTCCCGCAGCTCTCCCACGCCGTGTCTTTCCCCGGCGTCCACTGTAGTTTCTGCGTGTGACCGTCTTGCACAAGGACCGGCCTAGCACCCGTGCGTGAAGCCGGTGGGAAGGGTGTGCAGCCCAGGCCCCGCCCAGGAATCACGTTCCGAGACCGACCTGGTTTCCTTCGTCCCCGGCCGGGCTCCTCCTCTCGGCGCGCAGCATCAGGGCAGGAGGGCGGGGCGTGCGGCCCCGGGCCTTGCTTCTCTCTGCTGGACCAAACAGTCGTCATGAGCATCCTTGGTCACGTCAGATTGGAGGGAACCAAACAAGGGCGACATGTGGCCTGGACGGTGGTCTCGTGCCACGTCCCTCCCAGGCCGCCCAGCTCCTCGGTGACTCCATCTGTGGCTGCTCGCTGCCCCACCCCCAACGCTGTCGGCCACACTCATGGCCCAGCCACATGGGCGGCTACGGGTGGAGGGGACACGGGCTCCTGACAAGGACAAGAGGCCGGCGGGGGACCAGGTTTCCGAGGCTTCCACGGCCCGTGGCCGCCACTCCCGTGCGCTCCTCGCTAACCTGGGCGCGGGCTTCGTGGACCGGACAACCCAGCACTTCGAAGAGCAGTCGTGTGGGAGACAGAAGGGGAAATGTCAAAAACGTGGCTTCTGAACATAAAAAGGTTCAGGTTTCATCTTGTTCTAAAACGTCTATAACTGTTTGTGCGTGGGAGAGAGGTGCCAGAGAGACGCGGGATCAACCACCGCTCATACCAAGAATGGGGAGAGGAGCCCAAACCACGCCCCCTCGCACCCCCCTCGCAGCCACAGCCACCCAGGAACCCGGGAGATACCTCCTGGCCCCAAAGTCAGTCCCCTTGAGATTTGTGGAAGCCCCTGTCCAGCCCAGGAAGGTCCCGGCAGGGCTCGGCGGAAGACACGACAGGAAGACAGTGACATCCCCTTAGGCACATGTGTTCCTCTGCAAATGCACACGCACACACAGGCGTGGCAGGAAGTTGCCTCCAGGTCCCCTCCAACTCAGGCATCCGCACTTGGAGAGCAGAGCTGGGAGAAGGGCCAGAGAGCCCATCCCACCTGCACCCCATTTTCCTCAAGACACTGCCACTCTGGCCTCCTCTGACCCCCATTCTGGGGATGAGGTTTACAGGAAGGGGCCACGTGGGCTGAACCCCACGTGGGGCCCGAGCATCATGCCTCTGGAGGCATCTGTACCGGGGACCCTCGTGGCTGCTGGCAGTGCCCAGGGGACGGCTCTGCACCTGGACCGCTGTCCGGTGCCCACAAGGCTGCTGCCTCTGGACAAGGCCGAAGCACACTGAGCCGACAGGGCCCATTTTCAAATGCAGCCATGACCATGGAGCTCTGGGGTTCTTCCCATGATGGAAGCGTGGCCCAGGCATTCAAAGTCAGCCCTTAAAAGGCCACTTGGCGCCAAAATCAGTGGATAGAGCATCGGTCCGTTTGTCAAGGGATAGCTGGGTGGACAGCAACGATATGACCACAGGGAGGCCTGCTGCCCACTGGCTGTCACTCTGCAGACCCCGCGGGCTCTCCCCAGCAGCCAGCTGGCGGGTCAGGCTGTTAAGGGGGCCCAGGGCTCAGGCTGGTGGCAAACAGACCACCTCCTCGTGCAGAGGCGGCGCTGGCCCCAGAACTCCTGGGCAGCTGTGGCCACGACCAAGAGGCCCGCCTCGGGGCCGGCCATGCCAAAGACAGGTCTGATGCACAATCGGCCGTGGGCAAGGAGGACGGGGAAGGTTGCCTGGAAGTCTGGGGAAAACGGGGTCCAGACGGGAAATCTGCACATGGACACCTGGCGAGTATGTGTTGGCTGCTCACCGGGAGCCAGAACAGCCTGGGTTGTCGGTGGGGAGTGATCAGCTTCTTCCCTCAAAACGTATCAGGACCTGGCAAGGCTGACCCAGGGGCAGCGCAGGAGAGGAGCCCTGAGGGAGTGGGGGGTGACAGTGGCAGGATCTTGTCCCCTTGAAAAAAGTAGGGACAGAAAAGCTGGGCTCCTCCTCTGGGCAAGACATAGCTCTGCACCCTCTCTCGATTCAGCCATTTATTGACCTCATTCCTGTGAGAGAAGAATGCGGTGGGCTTGCCTGCGTCCAGACTCACGGCCAGCTGTCCAGCCGTCGCCTCTTGGTCAGTAGTCCCTATCGAAGGCAGCTGCTCTCTGAGAGTCTCCAAAATGAAGACTCAAAGGCAGCTGCCACCCCCTGGGGTCAGGCCCCAGATGAAGGGCAGTATGGACGTGGCAGGAGGGGACGGGCCTGGAGCGGTTGGTGCCCTGCCCGTGGCGAAGGAGACCTATGTCGAATAAAGCACCAGGATGTGTTTAAACATTCAAAAATACCTTTTTAAAAATTATTGAAACAAAGAACTATTGCAGACACGTCGAAATGGGTCTAACTTGTCACAAAGATGCCCAGCCAGTGTGCTCAGAGGCTGTCACAGTTCAATTCCCAGGCAGAGCATGTGCCCAGGTTGCCAGCTCCATCCCCAGTGTGGGATGTGCAGGAGGCAGCCGGTCAGTGATGTTTCCCTCTCATCATTGATGTTTCCATCTTTCCCACTCTGAAATCAATAAAATATATATTTTTTAAAAAGAAAATAAAACAAGATATGAGAAATATATCAGCATCTCCTAATTTGAAGAGCAATTCTGAAATTCAATTTAATTTTTATTCAATAATATTGACATCTTCCAGTCTCAGTTTCCTTATCCTATCTAATAAAAGAGTAATATGCAAATTAACCATCACTCTGCTATACCCACAAGCCACACCCACCAGCCAATCAGGAGCAAGTATGCAAATTAACCCCAACCAAAATGGCTGTGGCCATGGACTGAGCAGGAGGGAAGCTTGGGTTTCCTCGGCAATGGAGGAAGCCAAGCTTTCCACACACCCTAGCGGGTCCAGGCCTTCACTCAAAGCTACGAAGTTTCAATTACAGAAGATAAATAAATCCCAACAAAAATGGTGGCAGCCACGAAACTGGAGAGAGCAGGAGGCAAGGGGGCCAAGCTTCTACAGCCCTGATCTGCCTTGGCCTCCACTGAAGGCTACAAAGTTTCAATCATAGAAGATAAATAAATCCCAACAGAAATGGCTGCCACCTCGAAGTGAGCAGGAGGCTTGGCTCCGCTCCAGGCTACAAAGTTTTAATTGTAGAAGATAAATAAATCCCAGATCTCAGAGCCTCTGCTTGGGTCACCAGGAGGCATGGCCAACCTGAAAACCACCACAGGCCCCTCACCCAGGGCACCCCACACCCCAAGGGAACCCTCACCCTGATCTGGGACACCCTTCAGGGCAAACCAGCTGGCCCCCATCCATGCACCAGGTGTCTATCCTTTCTAATAAAAGAGTAATATGCATTGACTTCAACACACAAGATGGCTGCCCCCATATGGTCAAAGATCCTGCTCCCATGTGGACACAAGATGGCCACCACAAGATGGCCAGCAGGGGAGGGCAGTTGGGAGGGACCAGGCTGGCAAAGGAGGGAAGTTGGGAGTGACCGGGCTTACAGGGAAAGGCAGTTGGGGGGGACCCAGGCCTGCAGGGGAGAGCAGTTGGAGGGGACTAGGCCTGCAGGGGAAGGCAGTTAGAGGTGACTAGGCCTTCAGGGAAGGTCAATTAGGGCCAAACAGGCTGGCAGGGGAGCAGTTAGGCATCAATCAGGCTGGCAGGGGAGTGATTAGGGGTGATCAGGCTGGCCGGCAGAAGCAGTTAGGGGCAATCACAAAGGCAGACAGGCAAGCATTTGGGAGCCAGCAGTTCTGGATTGTGAAAGGGATGTCTGACTGCCCTCTGGGATGGGACCTAAACGGGCAGTCGGACATCCCTTGAGGGGTCCCAGATTGGAGAGGGCGCAGGCTGGGCTGAGAGACACCTCCCCCAAATTGAAATTGACCAACACACAAGATGGCTGCCCCCATTTGGTCAAAGATGGCCACCACAATATGGCCAGCAGGGGAGGGCATTTAGGGGTGACCAGATCAGGCCTAAAGGGGCATTCAGATATCCCTTGAGGGATTGGAGAGGGTGCAGGCTGGGCTGAAGGACACACACCCCCTGCACGAATTCCATGCACCAGACCTCTAGTGCATAAAATGATCTCCTAAATTCCTTCCAATTCTGGGATTCCGTAAGTCCACAGGACACCTGTAACTGTTTGGTGTGTACCCCAAAGCAACACAAGACGAACACGGTGAGAACATTCTTCCTCGATATCCTGCTGGGGAAGGGGGGGCTCATTCCCGAATCAAGGACATGGATTGGCCCCAAGGAAGAGGCAGGAGAGAGAATTCGCCTTTCCTATTCTGAAAAGCCAAGTGACCTCTGACAGACCGTCCCTTTGGAACCAACCTTCTCCGGAGAATTGTGGGAAGCCTCCCCTTAGACCAAGAGGACCCCCGACCGACCCACAGATGATCTGAACCACATGCCCTGGAGGTGCTGTCGCTTGGAGGGGGCAGTGGGAGGAGGAGTTCCTGGTTGTGGCAGACCACCGGCTCTCGCGGGAAGGGATTACAAAGAAAATCCACGGGGACACCTGTGCCCCTGGCCTTGACTTCCTGGGATGAGCTCGGCAGACCGGTCATTGCTGGGGACCCGTGCAGGGGACAGATGACTCTCTGGTCACCTCCATTCCTGGAGAGGCCCGGTTAGGATGTGGGGGAGGCAGGGGACAAGCCCAGAGCCACTGGGGCCGGTTTCTTGTTGGCCACAATCCAGGGGCCCCATTTCTGTGTGTAGATGTTCTCACTTTCAAAAACACACAACGAACCGCCCACCTACAGAGACGCCTTAAGGAGAGGAAGGGGCGGCGTTGCAGTCCCGCGGCCTGGCCATAAGCACCGCCTTCAAATAATTTCTGCGAGGCCGCGGGGAGCAGGACACCCGCCTCGCGCACTCAGAAGGGAAACAGATGCGGGGCGCGGTGCTCCAGGTGAGACGCCGGCCACCGCCGACGGCGACGGTCATCTGTCCGTTTCAGAAGCACCGGCTCCTCTGAGAATTGTGATAATCAGAGAAAATTCAATTTTATGTGTGAGATAATAGAAATGACACACTCAGACCCACTGTCCGGGGCTCTAAATGAGGCTTGAAGACGGCGCTGGTTTTCAGAGCCTCTGAACGAGCTGGAACACGGCGGGGACGGGGTCCCGGGAAAAGTGGCCAGAGCCCAGCCTTCACGCTGCCCGAGGGGTCCATTGCACAAGCCGCTGGCCCAGGTGCCCAAGGAGGGGAGAGGCTAGACAGACGCAGCCAGCCCCAGAGAAGCCGGGGAGGACGGGGGGAGGGGGAGGCTGGGATCGACAGGGTGTAGGAGGCCCTCGCTGCAGCTGAGTGCGGGCAGCCCGGCACAGCACCCAGGCCCCCCTGTAATTGGACACGGTCACTGTCCAGTCCTGATGGGGGGCACAGGGCTAGGGGGCTGAGAGGAGGGGTCCTCGGGGTGCCGGGGAGCGCACGCCAGGCAGTGCTGCCAGCTGTGATGTGCACCCACTGGGATGGAGTGGGCACCAGGGACTCAGGGACCCTCCGTCTGCGCCCGCTTCCCGCACAGGCGCACAAAGACAAGATTATGATGATGATGATGGGTTTGTAGCGATTACAGGCCACAGATAAATGGATCTCTCTAAATCCACTGCTTAGAACGGAAGAAAAGCTGATGTATGTATGCGAAAAACAAACGAAATGTCAGCATCGCCACTTTCCTAAAGGTGGCATGAAACGTAAGTCATCTGTTAGAATCAAACCTCTACATGCCGGGCTGCTTCGAGACGGGGACGGAAACTGCCCCAGAGTGCATCACTCCCTGACCGGGGGCCGCCTCCCTCCTCTGCCGCCAACGGCACATTCTTGTCTCCTGCCCGCGGGCATGAACCCCTCCCGGGAGGCAGGGGGCGGTGGGGGCTGCGCCTGGCCGGCCCGGGCCACAGATGTGGGCGCCCGGCAGCAGGGACAGAGTTCCCGGGTTTGCCAGCCTGCACGCCCGCCTCCTGCCTCCACTGGGTCTGAGCTCCGCACCCCTCCCGCTTCTCGGGGTCTTGAACGAGGTCCGTTCCCACTCTTTCCTCCCGGCGACAGGCCCTGGGGAGCTGCCTTTCATCTCCCGCCTCTTCGATGCTGACAGGGAGGCCTCCCTCACCCCGGGCTTTTCATCTTCCCGGGCTCTCCTCAGAGCCTGGACACAGCGCTGCCTCCACCGGGGCTGCCGTTGGCGTGGAAACAGCAAAGCTCCAGGCCCCGAAGCCCGTGCCCCGGTGGGTGCACATCCCAGCGGGTGCAGACCCCGGCAGGTGTACAACCCAGGGGGTGCAGATCCCAATGGGTGCACATCCCAGCGCGTGCACATCCCAGCGGGTACAGACCCTGGTGGTGCAGACCCCGGTGGGTGCAGATGCTGGCAGATGCACGCGCACAAACCTGCCTTTGGCCCCTGAGAACTCTGCCTCAGGGCCCCAGTGTCTCCAGGGGACGCGCCACCTGTCTTATTGAGCAGATCATGAAGGCAAAGCCAGCCCGAGGCCCGAGCGACAGCTGAAGCTCCGAGGAGCCAGCACGCTGTGCTGACGGAGGGGGCCTCGAGTGCTTTGGGGGAGGCTGACGCGGGCCTGGAGCTGAGTGCCCCTCGTGCCACCAGCGGGGCATGGACCAGGGCATCAGAGCGGCCCCACAGGCTGGAGAGAGCCACGTACGGCTCCGGAAGCGGGCTCTCGGCCTCTCGGCACAGGACGCCTGCTCTCGGGAGATGAGCCTTCACATGAAAACTGGCCTGGAGACCTGCACCCTCAGGAGCCTGCATCTCCACAGCCCCTGTCGCCCATAGCCCACGGCACAGGACAGGCCTCCCGCCCCCTCGGACCTCCAGGCCCTCACCGCCACCCCTGCCCTGAGCCCGGCCTCCTCGGTGTCGATGCTCTGGGTCCATGCCGCGTCCACACCGGCTGGCCGCCCATCAGGCTGAACAGACCGCCTCCCTGTATCATTTCTTGGGGAGCAGGCGCCTCCCCAGAGCCCGCTCACTCTCCCTGACTCCCTCACCCCGTGGGGACGCGCTCTGCGACGCCATCACCAGGGGCTCCTGGTTCCCTTTCATGCCAGCGTCAGCCCAGCCTTGCTGCTCTGCTGACCAGAGTCAATGTCACACTGTGGGGGTCCCGGGGGGCTCCTGTGAACACCCCCCACTCTCCCCTCGGGGGGAAGAAGCAAGTCTGTGCTCAAGGGCAGGGGCGCACAGACCACTGTCAGAGCTGCTGGCCACTGGGTGGCCCTGGTGGAGAACCTGTCTGGTCCGGTTTCTCACCGGGGTCAGAGCACCCCTGCGGTCACCTCGGCCCCTCCAGCCTCTACGGCAGCCGGTGTGGCTGAGCTGGCCCAGCCCGTCACCCCGGGGAAGCTCAGGCGGAGTCCCACCCTCC
Organism: Lasiurus cinereus; assembly: GCA_011751065.1. NCBI lineage: Eukaryota > Metazoa > Chordata > Mammalia > Chiroptera > Vespertilionidae > Lasiurus > Lasiurus cinereus. The sequence continues at coordinate 3,311,864 of JAAGEH010000038.1, forward strand.
ACACGTCCACCTTCACACTCAAGTTGTTACACAAGGATCACAGATGTTTGATTTTGATTTTGAGGTTAATGAAGATTTTGCTAATCTATGTACTCTATAATCTATAATCTATAATCATCTATAATCTATAACAAGTGAGGAGAGCCTTAAACAACCTTTCGCCATGCTAGGAAAAGCCATGGGCCGCCGATAGCGCTTTCATGGCACTAACCGAGGGAGGGGCCCCTGTGTGGTCGGGGTGCAGGCACCCTGAGTTCCCCAGTGGCCACTCTGGTCCTACCGCAGAGAGGTGTCCACCTCTGTGCCTGCAACATCCGTCCTTCCTGAAGACAAAGGGTTATAGCTGTTGCTTCATCTTTTGGCCAAAAACACGTGCCCTGCTCTCAGCCCGGCCTGCGAGCTGTGTCTGGCCAGGAGTGAGTGACTTGCCAACCCTGTGGCCAGGGGCACCCAGGCGAGGCCCTCTGGGCTGGGCAGTGGCTCGTACCCATGCTGACCGAGACTCTGGGGCCGTGGCATTAGAGTGAGACCCCAACCAGGGGAAGGGATGGGCACCAAGGGGCAGGGATGTCATATGGGGATGAGGCATAGCAGATGCCAAGTCCAGGAGCTGACTCATCTGTGACCCAACTCTGACCCCCAGGTGCCCGGGCACAGGGAGGGTCAAAATGGGGCCAGCCAGGGAGCCAAGGTCAGGTCAGGCTCAGTTAGAACCATCACCGCTCTTTCCCGCCCCTCCTCTCCCTCCCTCCCTCCCCCTCCCCCCGACCACCACAACCCCATTTGTACATTGCAAGGAGCTGTGGACGCTGAAAACATGTAAGGACGACGACATATGAAATTTGGCGTGAATAATGTCATCCATAGTCTAGGTAGCACAGTACATAGTAGTGTTTTCACATTCAGTCAAAATGACTGCCTCTCATGTTCACACTGAGGACGGTTCTCAAGGCCGCTTTCAACTGCTGGGAAGAAAGGGACTAGGCGGGGGGCGGGGGGGGCTGCTATTCTTAGGCACGCCGTGAGCGGCTGAAATTAGTGCTGCGGCCTCAGGTACTTCACTTCAGACCTCAGCGTGAGTAGGCACCGCTTTGGCCTCCACCTTCCTCCCAGCTACACAGCCTGCACCGACACAAGGCTGAGAAACGCACCATCGCACACATTCTACTCTATTAATTTTTTTTTTCACAGAGAGGAAGGCAGAGGGATAGAGCGTTAGAAACATCGATGAGAGAGAAACATCGACCAGCTGCCTCTTGCACGCCCCTTACTGGGGATGTGCCCGCAACCAAGGTACATGCCCTTGACCGGAATTGAACCTGGGACCTTCCAGTCCGCAGGCTGATGCTCTATCCACTGAGCCAGACCGGTTTCGGCCATTCTACTCTAAAGTACATTATCCAGGTTTGTTAGAAGGGGAACATTTTTGTAAAAAAAATAAAAATAAAATAAAGGATTCCGTATTAAAGCGACCGTCGTATAAAAGCGAGTTCTGTGAGGTCTGGAACAGGGGTTGCGACCACTGAGTGTGCGGGCTGGGAGCGATGCCTTGAAGGGGAGCCTGGCCACTGGGCCGCTGGGTCTGGTGCATCCCCAGGCGGGGGGATGTCGGGGCTCAGGCACCCGCTTGCTTGCTCACACTCATGCTGCCACCCACCGGGGGACTGGGCCCGCAGCCCCCAGTCTGGAGGCTCCTCGCTGTCCCTGGTCCGCGTGCTGGAGACCGACCCTCCAGTTCTCTGGACGGGCTGGGGGCTCCCCCACTGGGAGCCATGGCCTGGAAGAGGGAGCTGCTGTGGGGTTCGGTCAGAGACCCGGCCTGGGAGGGGCAGGCATCAGGGAGGAGGAGAGAGTGGCCACCTCTCTCTCCCCCTGGGACCAGATGAGTGTGGAGCTTAGCGCAGAGGCGAGGCTGCGAATCAGGCCCGGGAATCAACCCAGCGCTGCTATGCACCACCTGGAAGCATGGGGGCGCTCTCTTACCCTCTGAGTTTCAATTTCCCAACAGAATGAGATAAACGTGGCACCATGGGCCGCCATCATAACAAAACACCACGGAACGGACGGCTTACACAACGGGTAGCCACTCCTCCCAGCTCTGGAGGCTGGTACAGGCGCTGTGGGATTCTCGTGACAGCTCCATTTCTGGGGTGCAGGCCCCTGCTTCTCACTGGCAGAGGGGGAGAGCTCTCAGGTGTCGCTGCTAAGGACACGAAACCCCTCACGGGGGCCCCACCCTCATGACCTCATCTAACCCCAATCACCTTCCAAAGGCCCCGCCTCCAAGTATCACCCCATCGGGGACTCGAGGAGCAGGGCCCAGACACTCAGATCCTGCCACCGGGGAGATTCCGGCTACAGACAGACATTGGGCATACAGTGTCTGCCGTGGGGCGCTGGTGGGACAGGATTCCAGCAGTTCCTGGGGCACAAACATCCTCCACCAGCCTCTCCCACTCCGCAGGGCGTGCCTGTGGCTGAGCAAGCAGAGAGGGCCCCTGCCCAGAAGGAGACCTTCCTCCCCGCGTGGGCAAACGCAGCCTCCCGGGTGCAGCCCTCTTTCTGTACAGCACGCTTGCTCACCCAACTGGGTCATCGGAAGAGTGGCGGTTGCATTTATGCATTCGTGACAATCGTAGGGGGGACGCTGGACAGTTTCCTTCACATACTTGGGAGAGACCATCCCTGGCTCCCACAGCACCGTCGCCCATCCATCCATCAACCCATCGGACGCAGCAGCGAATCTAAGCGCATCTGTCCGCGCGTGTTGTGCCTGTTTCCTGTCTTCCATCAAACCGCCCTCCTGAATATTCTAGGCCTTTCACGGCTCCCCGAGTCTCCCGTGTGAGTGCACACGCCTTTCACCAAACCCGCCTGCCCTGTCGCTGCCTGGGAGAGAGGAAAGCACTCAGAATGTGGGCATCAAGTCTGAGGGCCGCTGGGAGCCTTGCTCGATGAACTTGGGTCTGGCACCAGCAGGGCCTCGGGAGGGATCTCATTGAAGAGGAATGAACATCTATTTTAAAATCGATATGCATCATGATTGGTGATCAATGCATCCTAACCTAACCCATCTGCCTGACCGGCACGTCTGCCTGGCGCACAGCAGGGCGCTGGGTTCTTCTGCCAGGACGTGGCTGAACCAGGCGATTTCACAGAACCTTGCCCAGCCCGGTGCGTGCTGGACCACAGCCACCTGTGAGGCCTCTCCCTGCCGCCCAGCACCGGCAGCCGCCGGCTCACCTACCGGTTTAGGGAATGCAGGCCTCCCCTGGCTGGCTTCCTTTCCCATTTCCCCGCCGCCACGGAACTGATGGTCCAGGGCTCATCTCCCCGTTGATGAAATTAACTCGGACTTTTTCTTTTTTTTAAGCAGCCTCTTTCAGTTACAGCGGTACCTCGAGATACGCGTTTAATTCATTCCGTAACCTTGAGGCGTGGGAAACTATGAGACGCTCGAGTCGCGGTAAACGGGTGGGTCGTGTGCAGCCGGCCAATCCGCGTGATTACTCCTATCTCAAATGTTGCTCGTATTTCAAAGCAAACATCGCTCGCTCGACGGCTCGTATCTCAAAAATCTCGTGTGTTAGGGCACTCGTATCTCGAGGTACCGCTGTATTTTCTTTCCAAAAGCGAGGTTATCCCAGTCAGTTGATACAAATGGCTTTAATTAGTTCTCGGCAAACATAACCTTGAACAAACACGGGCTTGAGATGGAGCGTGCCGAGGGGAACAGCAGGGCTGGGCGCGGGCGGGGCACGGGTGTGCAGCCTCAGCCCGCGGTCCCATTCCGCGTGGCACCCAGAAGCCACCCGTCACCTGGCAGAGCAACCCCTCTGCGAGGCCCTCGAGACGCCGGCCCGTGTGCCCACGAAGGCGGTTTTTCACAACCAGGGCAGGTGCCTTTGGCGGAAGGGCAGCGAGGAGGAGCCCCGACAGGTCTGAGCTGGGTGTGCGCTGCTCACTGCTACCCAGGGTGGGGGCGTGCACAGGCTGAGCGAACCCTAGGAATCCTCCAAGGAACCTGCATTTTTCATGCCTGTTTCTTTTTTTTTTTTTAAATATATTTTATTGATTTTTTACAGAGAGGAAAGGAGAGGGATAGAGAGTTAGAAACATCGATGAGAGAGAGAGACATCCATCAGCCGCCTCCTGCACGCCCCCGACTGGGGGTGTGCCCGCAACCAATATACACGCCCTTGACCAGAATCGAACCTGGGACCTTTCAGTTCGCAGGCCGACGCTCTATCCCACTGAGCCAAACGGGTTTCAGCACCTATTTCTTTTTAAAGGTCTTAAAAATGTTAAAGCCTACACTGTACCACAAAGCATCCGGTAAAAAGAGACCCTTTGTTTCCGAAATAGCTCCAATGAAGGTTCCAGCCTGAGACTGTCCTTCCCCAGGTCTGCCGGGCCAGTGACCATGTGGGTCAGCTAGAGCCAGCCTCTCTGGGCCACAAGCCGGCACCTCCACTGCGCACTGACCTTGGACCCTCCGTGCCCTTCCGTGGCCCCTCACCCTCGGCGGGTTAGCGTCTCACCCCTCCCTTCCCCATGGGTACCTTGTGCTCTAGGGTTCTCCACGGCCGGGACCCCCTCCTCAGATCAAGCCCGGGGTGCGGCTTTAGGCACCTGCTCTGTCTGGAGTAACTTCCCCACCGCGCCCCCAAACTGAGCTCGGGCCCCTCCCCTCTGGGGCGCAGTGCACGGCTCTCTGCGCTGTCCTTGCTGCGCCCTCCGCTCTGCCGGCTCTTCCTCACTGCAAGGATTGCCCTGCACTCCCGGCGGCCGCATCCCTCTCCTTGGAAGATAAACTTCAGCGTTTTGTCTGCCTGGCGCCTACCCAGCCCTGGTGCTCCGTGGGGACCCACAGACCCCTTTGGCCATAATCACTTTCCTCTGCCCCCGCCCCCCGGATGACAGTCCTCTCTGCACCTGGCTGGGCCAAGCTGTGGGCTTTTCCAACCTCCCCCACCCCCACACCGGACATTTCTAGTCCCCGGGATCTGCCTCCCTGCCTGCCCACAGTCCCCACTCCCGGGAGCCGGCCCAGCGCCCCGCCCCGGCAAGCCCGCCCCCCAGCACTGCGGAGTGCGGGCTCACTGCCCCCCTGCGCTCTACAGGGCAGAATGCACACTTCCACTCCAGCCCGCACCTCTCTGGAGCCCCGGAGAAGCAGGCACCACGCGTCTCATCCTTAAATCTGCTCTAAGCCAGCTGCGTGATTGACACCAAATAGATGCTTAATACATGCCGGCTGACTGGCCTAATGCGCGCATCGGTGAGTGACCGGCCACCCGCGGGGAGACATGCGCGGGCCTGTCAATCCGCCTCTCCACGTGCGGAGCCATCACACCCCAGCGACACGAATGGCGAGGGCACAAGACGCGCACGCCCGCTCGGCAGGAGCTGCGGCCTCGGTGGGGTCCCGGTCCAGAGCCAGGCCCTCCCTAGCTGGGAGCCCACCGGCCTCAGTGCACTGTCTCCAGAGGCTCTGCGGGGACGTCCATCTCTAGAAAGTTCCAGGAAGGAAAAGAAAACCCGATCTTCCTGCCGAAGGACGAAGACAGCTGAGCCCTGAAAACGTGGTCCCTCGTCCTTGAAGACACTCGTCTTTGGGCATCTGGTTGGACAGGGGGAAGGGCTGCGGAGGCATGGAATGTTCTAGATCCCCCACCCCCTGCGACCCTGCCCTGGGCACGGCACTCGCCTCTGAGTTGCTCTCACCTTCTGCTTTGCTCCGTGGTTGGTTTTGGCTTTTCTCAGCAGCCCTCCTTCCCGGGACGAAGCGGGGTGTCTGCTTACCCCACAGACGGTTTGTTAGACCAATCAGGTGCTGGCAGACTAGCACAGGGCGGGGGAGGTTTGCCGAGTCGGACGCTGGGGATGAGACCTCCTCCGAGGGTGCAGCCACTTGCCATCTGACCCCTTCCACACACTGCCACCCCGTGGTCAGCTGCCCTTTACCCCCGAGGGTCCCCCCGTTTCTGCCCATGCCCTCCCTCGTGTCCTCCGCACAACTCTGACCCTTAAGACTCAACAAACACGCCAGGGTACACACCCCGGGTCCAAGGATAACAGAGAGGCACAGGCCAAAAGCTGAACAGAGAGCAGAGGCTCAAGAGACCAAAGGCAGTGATGGCAAAGGTCACAGGTCAAGTCCACTACCACTCCACCCCCACCCCAGTTCCCGGTGCAGGAGTGTCTGATGAAGAAAAGAGTGATGCCGAAACCGGTGTGGCTCAGTGGATAGAGCGTCGGCCTGAGGACTAAAGGGTCCTGGGTTCGATTCCAGTCAAGGGCATGCACCTTAGTTGTGGGCACATCCCGGGGGGGGGGGGGCGTGCAGGAGGCAGCTGATCGATATCTCTCTCTCGTCGATGTTTCTAACTCTCTACTCCTCTCCCTTCTTCTCTGTAAAAAAACCAATAAAATATATTAAAAAAAAGAAAGAAAGAAAGAAAAGAGTGATGAATGAGGAGCAGATATGTGCTGGGCCTACATGATACATCCAAACTCGTCCTGACCTGAGCTGGACCCCCCCTTGTCCAGGAGACCACGAGGGACATCCCACAGGCCTCCGAGGGCACTCCCCCTGCCCAGGCTCTGCTGGCAGTCACCCCGACCGCCTCGGCCAGAGGGAGCAGCTCTGTCCTCACTGGTGGGAAACCGAAGGCCGGGCATATCTGCCTTTGTGGGCAGGGCTGCCTTCTGTGCCCGCTTAGGTCCTGAGCCTCCCGGTCAGCCCCCTCCACTGTCCCTCAAACACCAAACTGCCCTCCGCGGCGAGAATGGGGCCAGCGCTCCCTCCTGCGGAGCTGTCTGTCTTGCAGACCCTGCAGCTGCCCCTCCAGAGCACTGTGTCCGGGGAACTTGGGGTGCACGGGTGAGAAGAGGAAGGATGCGAGCAGGTGCTCCACACGGCCTCCCTCCAGGTCCCCGCAGCCCCCGCACCTGCCGAGGTTCACCGCCCACCTGTGGCAAGGCCTCCCCGTGGCAGGCGGTCCCACGCAGGCTCCGCACCTCGGACGCTCTTTCTGGCCTGAAAGGTGGCCTCTCCTCCGCTCTGTCCCCAGCACTGGCTCAGGTGGAGCCGGGCAGACACCGCCATGGCCAGCCTCCGGCGGGGTCAGTGCTGGGGCACTGGGCTGCTGACCAGAAGATGCAGGCCTGGCCGTCGGGAAGGTTCCCTGGTGGCCTTCTGTATGGTTTTGGATGCTTGTAGGATCCCCTCCCCAGCTGTTTGCAAATGCAAACCATCCTACTGAGAGGAAAGTGTACGAGCTGAAATAGGGGGACTCAACATCCCTCTGATAGGAGTGGGGGTCGTGGAAACGAAGGTACGTGGCCTGCTTCACGCAGAGCAGCGAGGAACCGGGTTCTGCATTTCTCACTGGGAAACAGGTGTCCTCCTGTCTGCACCGTCACTTCGCCCGCACGGGGGGGGGGGGGGGGGGGAGTGACACACAGGCCGCGTCGCAGACAAACGAGCTTCCGGACCAGACAGCAAAGCTAGGCACAAACCATTTCACTCGCAAGCAGCCAGCATCTAATGAGCGCGGCGAAAACAAAGCCGAATCTCTCTGTCCCGTGGCTTCTGCCTTCAATAACGCGCACGTAATTTACATCGATTCAGGACAATTATCACAGGAAATTCCGAAGACGCTTCACGCACGTTTCAATGGGTTTTGACTGTGGATGTTTTGCATGTGTGAGTCACACACACGGGACGTGGCTCTGCGAGTTAGGGTTCGGGTTCGGGTTCGGGTCGCTTCCTGTTACAGTCCTGGTGCCTGAGCCGCCCTGTGCCCCCCCTCTCCTGGCAGCCGGGGGGGTCCACAGGAGGGTGACTCCCCCAGGGAAGTGGCTGGGTGGGAAGCTGTACCGCTTTGGGTGCCTCCGTGCAGCCAGTGTTTATTGAGAACCTACTGTGTTCCTGGCCGGGTGGGGTCCCGTGGGAAGGATGAGGAAACGGACGAGGTGCCATCCCCGCCCCGGGAACTTCTAATGGAGACGGGCAGTCAGTGTGACGACCTCTGACCCTCCCCCGTGGTGCGGTCTCCCTCCTCCGGGCACTTTCATTCCTGCCTCCCTCCACCGGGTGCGGGCCCTCGGGGCTGGGACAGACCAGCACGGCGCTGCTGTCCCTGTGACTTGCATGGTGATCATGGTTTCGTGCCCCAGTTTTTATTTGTCAGGAGGCCAGCTGATGGTTCGGGTCCCTGGGGGCTTCTGGGTCTGTGTTGCTGTCTCAGACAAAAGCTGCCTCACTGCCACGTACCTCACCGTTCTGCTGCCACTTGCTCTAGAACAGCGGTTCTCAACCTTCCTCAGGCCGCGACCCTTGCAGACAGTTCCTCATGGGGTGGTGACCCCCAGCCATGAAATGTTGCTACTGGTATGCATCGTGATGCAAATATCTGCATTTTCCGAGGGTCTTAGGCGACCTCTGTGAAAGGGTCATTCGACCCCCAAAGGGGTCTCTACCCACAGGTTGAGAAGTTCCTGGTGCAATTTCCGCACGTCCATCCGGACTCTGCCCAGGCGAATGTGCGTGGTCTGGATACACCTTTACGTTGCTCCCCCAGACGGCGTCCCTGTTTCCTCCACGCCGTCACCGCACTAACCCCTCCCACCCTATGCGAAGCGCCCACCTCATCGCCAGAAGTGCTGTGGGTCTGAGTCTGTTCCTGGACCTGACACACAGAGTCACATGCGCTCACGAAGACCAAACAGCAGCCTTAGCCTGTTTGCTCAGTGGTTAGATCGTCAGCCTGTGGACTAAAAGGTCGCAGGTTGGATCCCGGGCCTGGGTGGGGCTCACGCAGGAATCAACCGGTCCATGTGTCTCTGTCAGCGTTTCTCTCTGTCTCTCTCTCCCCTCCTTCCCACTCTCTCTAAAAATCCATGGGAAAAATATCCTCGGGTGAGGATGAACAACAAAACAGACCGAACGACAGTCACCGATGGGAACCCTGAAATACTATTCCAATGGAAGGCTGTTGCTTGGTCCTCTTATACCATGAAGAAGTTGGGGGTCAGCCTCACCCCCTCCTTGCTCATTGTGTCAGTGGGAGGAGAAGATAGTCCCAGCCTGGGTGGGAAACATCGTGGCCTCTACACCCAGGGTCACGCCCACGGGCTGAGGGCTCCGCGAGTCGGTTTCAGGATCCAGTCGGGGACAGGGGCCCCTCCCCGAGCCCCGCTGAGCCACGTCACATGGCTCATTCCCTAACCAGGCCCGTCCTCTCCCTCCAATCTCATCACACCTGCCTTTACTGCCTTTTGTGCCTGATAAGTGGTTCCCATAAAAAGAGAACGAAAGTGTACATCCCAGCACTTTCCCCTGCGTCCCAGCAGACCCCTTCGGTGGAAGGCGGCGGAATTCAGAAGTGGGGGGGGTCGCGCGGCATAAATTAGACGCATCCCGGCTCCTGGCGGCCGCGCCGACTTCTGAAATGTGAAGCCATGAAACCTAAACAGGGTTTCAATTTCTCCTGATGTCAAACGCGGCAATAAAACCCGAAAGTGAGAGGGAAGGGGACGGCGCGGGACGCTGAGGCGGCCTCCCCCAGGGACCGCAGCGGGAGTGACTCCATCCCCTGCGACTTCCCTCGGAGCCTGTCCCTCACCCTGTCGCTCCCCGCCTCCCCCGGCTGAACTGTTATTTGGGGGGGAAATGACAACTTCCTACAGAACAGCTCCAGCTGCAGGGCCCGTGTTCTGAGGCCTCGCCGTGCAGACCACGCCCAGAGGGGGGCGGGGAGGGGCCAGCCCCTGGAGGGGTGCTGCTCCCCCAGGCCCACAGTGAGGCGGAGCACCCCACGATCACGACATGCGATCGCTAGGTGAACCCCCAGGCACGTAAATGATCACCTAACCATTCGTAACTGCCTGGTTAAATGTAAGTACTGAAATCAGTTTAAGCTGGAGGAAGACTTCATGTTTTCATATCAGTTCTAAACATCATGGCCTCACCCACCAGGATCCTAACGGCGAGAAAACCCAAATGGCCAGAGGACAGGCACATTTCGCACCTACAGCGGCCGTGGCGTTCACCTGGGGTCAGACCGTGCCTGGAGCTGCCTGACCTCACCGGCTGGCCGGACCCACAAAGGTGAGGGTGTAGAATCGACAGGCTGCTTTGCTTTCCTGAGAATTCACCATGGGTGCCTGGCGAAGCAAGGAACCCAGTGGGATAAAGGCCACCTGGAGGATCCAGAAGGCCCCCCCAAAATTTAGGGTAGCTCTGCAGACCTCCAAACATCTCCATAGTCACAGTCTCTCCTCTCTCTCTCTCTCTCTCTCTCTTTGTCCCCTGACTTCCAGAAGAAAGGGGGGGGGCTGTCACTGTGCCCATCCTGTGGACGAGGAGGCTGTGGGCTAGGGTTCTCTCAAGGTCCCCAGCTTGGCAGGGAGTGTCCGCTCAGGCCCCAAAGCCAGCCAGCCTCCACGGCGCCCTGAGCAGAGCCCAGGACCCGCCCCCCTTCTTGCGTGAGTCACTGCTGGGACCAGAGCCGCCTCTGGCACAGGCTCCCTGCACAGCAACCCCCACAGGGAGACAGCCAAAGGGCCGTGCTGGTGGGCAAACGGGAGAAAGGGCCGCGGGGGGAGCCCCGGGCACCGTGGCCGCCAGCCTCTGCTGCTGAACGATGCTCTGCCAAGTCACTTAAGTCTCCAGGAGATGAACTAAGGCCCCGAGGAATGCACTTCAGCCCTCAGAGTGTCACCGGACTAAATTGCGTGTCACCAGGAGCCCGTCAGGTCTGTCCTGAGGTGTCCTGGGCCTCCTCCCTTCCTGGAGGGGCCCCCCTCTCACCCCTTCCTCCCCGTTATTATTCCTCTCCCCTGCTAACTACCCCATCAGGACACCAGGGCACAAACATATTCTGTTATTAGTAATACATTATAACTGCAGTCAATAACTCATTTTCCGAAAATTAATTTGGCAGCAACGGCACGCAGCTTCCCGTGTAAAATCAAGGAGGCATTGCCAGCCATTCTTTCACGTCGGTCCTGGTTTCTCATTTTCCTCCGGTAAAGATTTACAATTTCCATGAGAGCTGCCGTGCACTTTAATGTTTTAATCAAAATAAAATGTCCAGAGACATGCCGCTCAATCTCTCTTTCTGACGCAGACTCACTCCGGGGCCTTCTGAGTGCCTGGCTTTGGACAGTGCCCACGGCACATGCCTCCGAGGTCTGGGGGCGCGGCACAGGGTCCATGGAGAGGCCGGAAGAGGGGCAGGGATGCTGTGTGGGCAGGATGGGGAGGAGGGGGAATCCACAGCCCCGCCCAGCATGGCCAGGCCATCCTGCTGGAGGCCCCACTGCCCCCACCTGCCAACGCAAGCACCAGGCTGCCTGGAGGGGCCAGGAGCCAGGCTGAGCTCCCAGCAGGGAATCAGACTAGATCCCCCAAATCCCACAGTGCCTGGCGACCCTGCGGAAAGACTGGGGACCTGCATATGAGGCAACCACGCTCTGTCTTAGCACTCATGTGTCGGAAGGGGGCAGCGGAGAGCTTCCTACTGCTCTGGCCCCGTGCTGTGCTGGGGCCTGCTCTCAATCACAACATTTCTGCCACCCCGCCACATAGCGCCCACCACTGCCACTCTCACTCCCACCTCCACCACCTTCACTGCCATCACCACCACTATCACTATCATCACCACCTCCACCACCTCCACC
>JAAGEH010000038.1:3324789-3374534 GCA_011751065.1 Lasiurus cinereus
GGCTGTTGGTCCAGGCCTGAGATGCTCTACCAGGGGATGGAGGTGCCCTGCCTGGACCACATGACTGCGAACCCCTATTTACGGAAAGGCTCCAAACGCACTGTCCTCTCGCCGGAGAATGTTTCCTGCAGCTGCGTGATGGAGCTGAGGACCTCAATCACTAATCAGCCTGGACATGCGCTTCTCATGTCTTGTCAGGCAGACGGCCCAGAAAACTGTTTCCCAATCAGCCTCAATCAGAAGCTGCATCAGCGACAAGGGAGTGTGCCATCCAGCCAAATGCATGCTGGGAAACTTCTTGCGGCTGGTCCTCAGCCCCCGAGGCGACGTGGGCTCCTGGGGTGGCCAGTGCAGCCCCGGCACCTGGGAAGATGGCACCTTTCCAGGCGGGCGGAAGGAACACCCAGACTCTCAGCAGCATCAACACTTGCACAGGACCTTCCCACGACCTTGGGAGGCTTGCAATGCAGGCGGCCCACTTGTTGGCTATTTGTACAAAAACTCAGAGAGAGAAAACAGACACACTTGGAGCCGTAGTTCTGGTTATGAAACCACTTTCCACTGGAATTGGATGGTGGTAAACTTCCAGAAGGAGTTGGGATGGAATTCTGTTCTTCGGATTCTTAGGAAAATATCAGAGAGCAGCGAGGAGCTTAGGATCCCTGCAGCCTCAGCTCTGACTCCAGCTCAGCTGGCCCCTCCCCACGCCGGCCTGGCCAGGCTGTCCTCCTGCCCCTACCCACGTCCTAGAGACAATAACCCGGGCTGCTCCCCTGCCCCCACCCTACACGGCTGGGTCGGTCCCCAGAGCCCATTGATACAGAGCACTCCGCGCCGCACCTGCTCCAGGTAAGCCCTGAACAAACGGCATCTGTGTCTCTCGCTCTGCTCTGTTTGCCGAGGCAAAACCTAATTGAGAGAGCAGTTTACCCATGGACGTGAGCGTTCGGCTCAGCAGCAGCTTAGCTCTGCTCCTGCGCTGGGCGAATCAGAAAAAAAAAGGCAGACCCTGCCTGACAGGACCCCGGACGATGGAGACCTGAGGGCATCCAGGTGCCAAGGAGCTCTCACAGGCCCCGGTGAGACGGGTGGAAGGGAATCAGGGTAACCTGGTAGAGGCCCGTGTCTCAGGAGGAGGACGAGTTTTTATAACCAAACTAAACCAAACCAAACCAAACCAAACCAGGAGCTGCTGGCTGGAGAGCCGTTCACAGCTCCTGGCAGAGATCTGGCTTCCGGGGACCTGTGCCCGGGGCTGGGGGCCGAGGGGCTGGAGCTCGGTCAGGGTTCAAGTCCAAGGCCAGGTGGACAGGGGCTGCACTTTGCTTGTGAAGGTGACTAATCCCCGCCCCCAGGTCCCTCCCATTGTCCCCACACACCCTCCTCCCGCCTGGACTCAGGCCCAGCCCAGCCAGCCTGCCTCCATGAGATGGACACCCCTCCCAGGGGGTGCTGGGGCTGCCGCATTCCTCTCTCTGCTCCCACCCCCCCGAATCCGGTTTCACCTGGAGGCACCTCAGCTCATCTCACATCTGCCTCCAACACCTCACCACCGTGGGATCGGGCTCCAGGTTCGGAAGCACCCTGTCCTCCCGAGCAGGGTTGGGGATCCTCTAAGGCTAGCTCATCGACAAGCACCAAAGGCTGCTTTTGGGGTTCCTCGGCCTGCAGCTGTGACATGGGGCAAGGAATGGGAGAGTCCTGTGGGTCAACTGGGACCCTAGCCCTTCTGAGGGACACGAGTCTAGTTTATACGCAAAGTTCCTTTTTTCAAAGAGTATGTTTTTATCGATTTCAGGGAGGGAGTGGGGGGAGGAGGAGAGAGAAACATCCATGATGAGAGAGAGTCACTGATCGGCTGCCTCCTGCACAGACCCCCTGGGGATCGAGCCTGCAACCTGGGCCTGTGCCCTGACCGGGAATCCAACCGTGACCTCCTGATTCCTGGGTCGGTGCTCGGTCACTGAGCCACACCGGCCAGACCAAAGCTCCTTTTATCTATGAAGTGCGCTGTGGCTGGCCAGGGGCGTTTGGAGGGACTTGGTGCAGGGAGGAGGCTCACTGATAGAGCCAGGACCCCCGAGAGCCGCCTTCCACTGACACCGCTGGGAGGTGCCCCAAGGAAGGCCTGCAGAGCCTCCCTGCGTCAGCACCCAACCCCGGGAAGCCCACCTCCCCCCGAAAGGGGAGGGCAGCCCGCAGGAGATGGGGTCTCCTCACCCTGGCCCATGTCTCCAAATGGGGAGTTCCCGAAAGCTTCTCGCAGGGACCCGGCATGGAAAAGCAGCACGTTTTAAAATCGCGCCACGCATCGGTTAAGATTACATCTGTTATTATGACTCATTAAAGACACATCAGAGTTCTTCGTAGAATTAACTTGTTGGGGAGCGATTTGCAGAGCCGGCCCAGCCCCCGAGAGGCTCCGGGGCTCAGGAAGCACAGGAACACGGTGGGACCCGTCCTGCCCGCACTGGAGGGCGGTCTGGGCGCGGGTCCTGCCGCCTTCAGACCCCGGGAAGCAGAGGCTGAGCCCCGGCAGACCACGCGCCTCTGGGACATTGGCAGGTCCAGCGCCCCGCCCCCGTGGGTCCCTCAACTCCTGTCACCACCACCTGCAGCTGAGTGGCAAGGCTGTGTGACACACGTGTCCTTGGGTCTGCTGGTTTCTGGGAGTCGGCGGCACGCACTGAAGTCCTGCTCTCCCAGAGAACTCGGAAACACGCAAACTCCGCCTGTCCTCGGGAGAAGCCACAGTCATCAATAATCCAGACGCGTGGGAGCGCCGCGATGTGATGTGTGACACGATGAACATGACACCACCTCGCTGAGAGAGTGCAGGGATTTCGTTCACCGGGCCTCTAGTGTGTGTGTGTGTATAAAAGCCTAAGCAACTGAACAACCGGTCGCTATGATGCACATTGACCACCAGGAGGCAGACACTCAATGCGGGAGCTTCCCCTGGTGGTCAGTGTGGTCCCAAAGCCCACCTCCCCGGGCTGGCCAGCCTCCTGCAATCCCTCTCCCTGGCCGCTGGTCCCCAATGGCCCCAGTTGGGACTGAGCAAGATGGCTCTGATCAGCCCGGATCGCCAGCCAGGCTGAGGAGTCCCACCTGTGCAGGAAATTGTGCGCTGGGCCTCTACTGCATCTATTGGTGCATATATACTTACACATACGTAAAAGTTAGAGTATTCATTCCAATTTGCAGAGCCGGCCCAGCCCCTGAGCGGCTGTGGGGCTCAGGAAGCACACGAACTCGGTGGGACCCATCCTGCTCGCACATTCCAATGTCTCAGTCTTCTCTATGGCTTTTTTCTCTCCTGCCTACAGTGCACTGGTTTTCTCTGTCCAGATATTTCCCCTAGTTAGCGCTGTTTTTATATGTGATTTTATAACCCATTTGGTGCTACATTAAAACATCAATTTTGAAGCTATGGAATATAGAGAGTACTAAAAAGAGAACCTGTCATTTTAGTTCCCATTAAACTTTTAAGAAATCTCTTCATTTCCTTAAAGATTGTGGGAAACAGATCACCAGTGTTTCTGTTGTGATTATTTCCAACTCATCGCCCCCGCCCGTCCCCTCCCCCCATCACACTGCACCTAAGAGACCGTGTACCTGTCACGGTACAGGAAATACACGTGGTGGTAAAATCCCTGACTTTCCCAATACCACCTGGCCGATGACAGCTATAGTTCTGCAATTTACCACTTACCCCTGAGCACACCGAGCCGTTAAAATCGCGGAATCAAACACGAAACCTGTGGAGCACAATGCAGCCATTTTCCGGGCAAGTTTTGAGACAGCGGCGGTTCCCAGCCTGAGGACAGGATGACCCGAGGGGTGGGGGGGGTCTGGGGTCAGAGCTGACCACACAGGAGTGCCGACCCCGAGAGAGGCCCTGTGTCCGCAAGGAGACGCTGCCAGGAGCCTGTGCTCTGAGCAGGAGCGTCTAAGGCGGAGAAGTGAGGACATGGGTGTGACCCCAGGGCCTGCTGCAAATAAGGATGCTGGTCCATTCTCTGACTTTCTCAAAACCCACTCACACACGACACCTGTGACATCATCTGCCCCAGAGGCTTGTTCTTAGCATCCAGTGGCAGGTTTGAAGCAGAAGACAGCTCTGGCCCAGAGTGGCCCCCACCCCTGCAGAAGTCCCAGGTCCCCTGCGGCAAAGACGTCCCTGTGAACCCCCCTGGCCCCGCTACCCATTCTCTGCCCACCCCCCACCGCCACGCCCCTCTGCAGCCTCCCAGTGGCTCATCATCATGTCAGCTCACCCCGACGCAGTCTTTTTTTTTTTAAATATATTTTATTGATTTTTTTACAGAGAGGAAGGGAAAAGGGATAGAGAGCCAGAAACATCGATGAGAGAGAGACATCGATCAGCTGCACGCTCCCCAATGGGGATGTGCCTGCAACCAAGATACATGCCCTTGACCGGAATCGAACCCGGGACCTTTCAGTCCGCAGGCTGACGCTCTATCCACTGAGCCACACCAGTTTCGGCCCGACGCAGGCTTCACGCAGGCTGTTCCCTCTGCTGGAAGGTTCCATCCTCAGACAGTCCCCCAAGCGGGACCCCTCACCTGCTCCCCGCTTTGCCCTAAAGGCCTCTTCCCAGGGAGCTTGCCTCCTCGCGCCACGCACGGCGTGATGGCCCCCTTTGCTGCCGAGCAGCCTTCCTTGTCAGCCATGTCTGCTCTCCAACACCGACCACCGTCTCCCGCCCCCATCATCACTCGCGTGCCCCATCTCTTGGTAAGGGTTTGCTTCTCCCCATCGGGGTACACCCTCAAGGATCCAGATTTTTATTGTGCTCCTTAAGGTTTGCCAGGTGCCAAAAACAGTTCCTGGCACACAGTAAGTGCTTAGGGGAAGTTTATGTAAATGAGTCGATGAATAAATGAAGGAAGATAAATGAGTGCCTCTGCTCATTTCACATGGAGGGGCGCTGTACCGGGGGAGGATGGGTAATTTGAGGGCTGGCATGAAAAGTCACCGTTTTATACAGCTGTTCCACGGTGTGCATGCTTCCCACATGAAGAATGTATGGCTCAAGCATCACGGAAGCAGACTCTCTGGTGGTGAGGGGTGTGTGTGGGGAGGGGGCGCGGGGAGGTTGACATTGCTTGCAGAACCATGTGCTTGGCCAGGCCAGGCCAAGGACCAGGAGGCCCTCTGTGTGGTGTGAAGCAGAACATCTCCGTTGGATGAAGGGAGGGTTAAAAGTGCTTCCGCCTGGTGCGTGGCTGAGCCACATTCTGTGCAGAAACCTGTGGCTGTCGCGTCTCCATCCACACGACACCCAACTCAGAGACGTGAGGCCACTGAGGTCCGAGACCCACACGGCCGCACAGCATGGCTGGGTAGGGGGGAGGGCAGCTCCATGGAGGCCCCGGGTCACTCTAAAACAGCGGGAAAGCCGCCAACCTACAGGCCGGGGGAGAGTGTGGCCAGGTGTGAGCGCACCGCCTCCCCTGCCTTGGGAAGCCTCTCCCCGCTTTGCGGAGTAACCGGTAGGAAGACGCCAATGCTGGGGTTCAGCAAGGGCTCATGCCCTTCTCTCCTGAGCCTGGGCTGCTGCTCCTGGGCTCCTCCTTTAAGAATCTGGTTGAGCCGAAACCGGTGTGGCTCAGTGGATAGAGCATCGGCCTGCGGACTGAAAGGTCCCAGGTTCCATTCTGGTCAAGGGCATGTACCTTCGTGGCAGGCACATCCCTAGTAGGGGGCATGCAAGAGGCAGCTGATCAATATTTCTAACTCTCTATCCCTTTCCCTTCCTCTCTGTAAAAAATCAATAAAATATATTTTTTTAAAAATAAAAAGAATCTGATTGATTCGGGAGCGAGAGTATTTCGGGCAACCCTCTCGCCACGAAAGCCCTGATTCTGGGCTCTCCTAACTCTAGCAGGTACAGGAAATGGCTTGATTTTCGTCAAAATACTCTCATGTTTTGAAAATCAAAGAAGCATTAGTGATGTCAGGGTTTTCCGATTTCCTTCCACCACCCCCGCCCCACTACCCAGACTCGACCTCTCCCGCCATCACTGCCACCCGAACCCCGGTCAGCCATGCCCTGCACAACCTCAGGAAGTGGCCTGGCAGCTGCCCCCGGAGAGCCAACCCTCGTGCTCCCAGGGCAGCGGGCTGAAAAAGGGGGGGCAGGGGAGTCCTAGCTGCAGCTTTGGCTCAGCATGTGGTGCCCGGAGCCTCGGCCCGGCAGTCCTGGGAGCTGTCCTTCCTGGTCAGGAGGGCATCCTGGCACAAACCACTCACCAAGCACAGGTGCCCCGCACCCCGGTCTCCTGGCCTGCTGCCGCAGTCTTAAACTCTGGGATCCTAAAAGCAAACGCCCGGCCGGTGTGGCTCAGTGGTTGAGCGTCGACCTATCAACCAGGAGGTCACGGTTCCATTCCTGGTCAGGCCACCTGCCCAGGCTGCAGGCTCCATCCCCAGAGTGGAGCATGCAGGAGGCAGCCGATCCATGACTCTTGTCATTGATGTTTCTATCCTTCTTTCCTTTTTTCTTTGAAATCGATAACAATATATTTTTTTAAAAAAAGAAGCAAACATCCCTCCTGTACTTATTCCTCTGCTGTGACCAAAGGACAGCCCACTGTAGTCCAAGCGTGCTGGCTAAGGACAGTCCACCTGGCTGCGGGTCCCGGGAAGCGGGGGCGGAGGCGGGCCCAGAGCCGGGCGTGGACACTGTCACTCTCACCCCGAGCGGACGTCAGACCCGCAGCTGCCCGAAGAAATGCAATTTCACGCCTTCGCTCGGATGCGGCCTTTATTGGACACAGAAGAGTAAATAACAGCCCGTAAACTGCTCGCTGATATGGGGAGCGGAGATATGCAGATAGCACGCCACCACCGAGGCGTCCAGGCAAGGCCCGGCATAAAAATGAGAATTAAATGTCAACTTGCATCGTCTCTCCTAAGGATAAGGCAGATGGGACAACGAGGAGGTCCCTCCATTATCTGTCTGTTTGTTATCGCGGAAGGAAGCTGTTTGCAGATTCGGACAAGGGGTCGCACAGCGCAAACAAGCTGGGTGAGAACCAGAGCCGGTCAGCAAACACGCAACGGCTTCCACCCGCAGGGATGGCCAAAGCGCCAGCTCCACCCCAGGAGGCCCGGAGACAGGGGTGAGGGCAGGTCAGCGGGGCAGCTTAAGGGTGACCTGGACGACCGTGACATCACACACCGGGGAGAGAGCTCTCAGAAAACCTCCACATGACTGAATGCCCAGCGCCTGCAGGCCCAGGCTGAGTCCCTCCTCACCTGCAGGCGTCACACCAGACTCAGGTCAGAGTCAAGACCCTCCCAGATGCACAGCCGGTGTGGCTCAGTGGTTGAGCGTCAACCTATGAACCAGGAGACCAGGGTTCGATTCCTGGTCAGAGCACATACCCAGGTTGCAGGCTCCATCCCCAGTAGGGGGGTGTGCAGGAGGCAGCCGACGGATGATTCTCTCTCCCCACTGATGTTTCTATATATTTCTCCCTCTTCCTTCCTCTCTGAAATTAAATATATATATTTTAAAGACCTTGGGTGCCTGATTGCCCTCAGAAGGGACGGGGTCTTCAAGAACCTTTCCAGAACACGGAGGACAATGGGACCACATTCCAGCTGGATGGCAACAGAGAACAGACTACAATGACCCCTAGGAGCCTCGGGCGGGGCGGGGGGGGGGGGGAAGGGGGAGCAGATGAGTCAGAGAGAGAAGCAAAAAGGAAAGGGCAAATGCTGCATCCACAGGTGAGCAGATGCCCAGGTGCCACGGGCAGAGCAGATGGCAGTCGAGGGCAGACAGGCGTGTTCAGGGGCAAAAGGGTCCCTTCCAACTCAATGCACTTTGAACACACAGGTCCAGGGGCTCCCCAGGATGTGGGGGAAGTCAGAGACACAGAAGATGGGAGACAATAACAAGACATGAGGGGAGACAATCCATGACGGCTGACAGCCTCCTGCTGGGACCCCAGAAACAAAGCATCCCCATGGAGGAGGGGATGACACACACTATGTTTGTAATAGATGTAATATCTCGTTAAATATTTCTATCACACTACATGGATTCACATTATCCTCTACATGGTATATGTTGTAATCCTATCTAATAAAGAGGGAATATGCTAATTGACTGCCCTGCCCTCAAAGATGGCAGCACCCATAGCCAATAAGGAGGGAATATGCTAATTGACCATCACACCCTCAAAGATGGCGGTGCCCACAGCCAATGAGGAGGGAATATGCTAATTGACTGCCCTGTCCTCAAAGATGGCAGCACCACAAACAATAAGGAGGAAATATGCTAATTAACTGTCATGCCCTCAAAGATGGCAGCACCCACAACCAATAAGGAGGGAATATGCTAATTAACTGTCACACCCTCAAAGATGGCAGCCCCCCAGCTACCCAGGGCGGCCTGAGGCACAAGCAAGCCTTAGATGGCAGCTGCCCAGCTGCCCAGCTGCCCAGGGCCGCCCAAGGCTCAGGTAACCAAGACCAGTGAGACTTGCACTGCTGGCAGTGGCAGCAGCAGAGGTGTGATGAGGGCCTTGCCTTCCCCTGATCGCTGGGTTGCCTCTCGCCCCTGAGGGCTCCCAAACTGTGAGAGGGGGCAGGCCACACTGAGGGGCCCCCCCTTCCAATGCATGAATTTTCATGCACTGGGCACCTAGTACATAGTATAACATGTAGCACAATATAAAATACAGTCTATAATCTATATTCACAGCACCTGTGTGAGTATATCTGCGTGTATGTGTGAATAAGAGGATTTCCCAGCAGTAAAGAACAACGAATTTCTGTGTTGAAGAGGCCCACATTTCCCCACAGAATTAGTATTTATAAATGTGTAGATACCATCAGAACGTCACTGTAGACCAAAGAGAAACGTGGTGCCCTTGCCACAGAGTTTTTCCAGAAAGAAAACACACCTGCACACTCATACGGATGGAGCGTGCCCTCCCCTTCGCGAGTTCTGATTTCAGGAGACGGTTAGAGCAATTCCTTAAAGAGAAAAAACAACTCAAGCCAATATTGTGTAAACCTGACAACCCATCAGTCAAGTCTGAAGGCAAATGAGAATTTTAAACATCAAAGAGATTGCAAACTCCTTTTATTGGGACATTATGGCAGCATATGCTCCAGGCGAGTGTGGCTGTGAACTAGGAGTGGAGAAGCCGGGTCGCAAGACGTGGCTGGGAGCCAGCTGACACCGCCCGCACCGCAGCTGCTGGGATGCAGGAGCGATGATTCAGGAAGATGGATGCTTTGAGGAAGGAAGGCCCTCGGGGACTGGGGTGCGGGGAGAGAAGAGGAGCTGAAAGGAAATGTGGGGGAGCACAGAATGGAGGACAACCCAAAGGAGCCTCAGCTGCTGGGCTTTTAACAATGAGAGACGAGTAAAGGTGTCCACTGGGTTCTAATGCCAAAGCGTGGTCCTGAGGTTGGGATTCTCATGCAACAGCACTTATTAATATTAATGGATCTAATTAATATTCATGACATCTGAAATCATGTCACAATCTCGCCCAGTCGGTGCGGCTCAGTGGTTGAGCGCTGACCCATGAACCAAGAGGTCGCTGGTCCAATTCCCAGGCAGGGCACATGCCAGGCTCAATTGCCAGTAGGGGGCATGCCGGAGGCAGCCTAGCAATGATGTTTCTCTCCCTTTCTCTCTAAAAATTAATAAAAACATTTAAAAAAAATCACGTCACAATCTGAACCTCCTTTCCCTCCGTGACTTCACAGCCTAACGGGTGAGGGGCTCAGGTGGCCCCTGCCCCGCCTGCTCGGCTGCTGAGCTGGTCTCAGTGCCGTCTCCCGGGGTGAGGCTGGGGATCATGAGAGACCTGGCATCTCTCCCTTCTCCTGAGCACAGGAGTGTCAGCTGTCTCCCTGCTCCAGGACACCCCAGCTGTGGGGGGCAGCGTGGCGGAGCTGGGGTGACCACAGGATGAGGCAGCTTCTGCAGGGACCAGGATGGGGACTGCTGGTGGGTATGGGGTGGAGACGGGGTAGGGAGAAGCCCACCAGGGCCAGTTCTTGGGAACCTGGAACCATCAAGCCCCGGCCCTAGAGACGGGGCCACCTGTGGTGGCCGGGCTGTCAATCACTCAGGCCCAGGCCTGGCCCTGAGCCTGACTTCAGGCCCCTCCTCCCCGCGGAAGGACCCGAATTTCCCAGAGCACATCTGCGCGGACAAAGGATTGGCAGACCTCCCATACTCTCTGCGGGGTGTCCTGGGCATCACCGCCACCGGCGTGCGGAGCGGGGACCGTGACCCCACCGCAGAGGGGAGAGAGTGTCGGAGGAAGGCAATTAAAGGGTCGCGGGGCCGGAGGCTGAGGGAGCCGTGCTAATTGCCCTGTGTAATCTGCCAGGCGGTGCTGCCAAGCCTGCCCTCCCCGGAATCCTTTGGACTCGCCTCTGATTAATTATTTTTGGAAATAACAGCCAACATCAGAGCCGGCTAACAGGCTTAAAATCATAAATTGGGGGAACACCGCGTGGTTTACATCGGCCTTGGCCAAGCGCCCACTGTGAGCCCACCGTGATGGGCGTGCTCACCCCGCAGAATCACGGCGCTCCACGTGAGCAGCCGTGACCGCCCGGAGCACACGCCTTCCAGGGCAACAGCCCGGCCAGAGGTGGGGCTTCCGAGGCAGCCGGGGGGAGTCATCTGGGGAAGGGTGAAACCCGGTGTCCTAGCAAAGAGCTCGTCTGAGGTCCGCCATGATGGAAGGGATGCAGCATGTGTGCGTGTATGTATGCATGTGTGTCTGTGCGTGCACATGTCTATGTGGGTGCATGTGTCTGCACGTGTCTCTCGGTGTGCACATGTGCCCATGTGTGCACACATGTCTGTGTGTGCATATGTGTGCGCATGTGTGTCTGTGTGTGGGGGGGCATGTTGTGAAATTGGGGAGACATTCCCGGACCCTTCCAATATGAGAAAGGGGGCTGTGCTCCTTGGGCTGAGAGGGGCGTCAGGCCGGCTGCCCAGGACCCAGCAGGAGGCCTGGGGGTGGACTCCCTGTGGCGGGCAGTCTGCAGACTGAGGTGCCACCTGTCAGCACCTCCCTCCTCCCTCCCCCCCCCACCCACTTTGGTCGGTCTGGGCCCCAGGGACACAGTGCTCCTTCAGGCCCCGGTCGCACGTTTCTGAAGCTCAGCTGCCAGAGGTGCGCGTGGCTCGCAGCTCAGCTCGCTTCTGTCCCCCCTTCAGTGAGGGCGAGGGAGTGAGGCCGTGCGTGGGCTGGGGGAACCCCGGCACGTCCTTGCCCACGGTCACCGCGTTTTGAAACGTGTGTGTCCAAGCCACAGCAGCCACTCGGCCTGGCCTGTCTTCATACGCTTCTCGCCCTAAAGGACCTTCTCCACCAACAGGACACCCACCCGGGTGCGCCCCTCAGCTACAGAAGCAAGGCCAGGTGTGTGTGACCCAGACGGTCCCAGCCGGAAATGACACCAGATCCCATGACGGGGATGCACATGAGCGGAGACCAGGCCTCAGGCCCCACCAGACACCACAGCGGGTGTCAGCGTTGATTCTCCGACTCTGCCCACCATCCGACCTGATCCACCACGAGGATGGGCCCTCAGCTTCTCCCAGTGGTTCTCCAACCCGCCTCCCTCTTACCCACCCCCCCACCACACACACACACAGCACCTGTCACCAGCGCCCCGCCTGGCCCACGTCACCCGACAACACCCCCAGCCCACACACTGACTCTCACACTCGGGAGCATGCGCCTGTGAGGACAGATTCGCCTTTTGTAGACCCCATTGTAGCAGCCTGGGTTCGCCTCTCCTGGGGAACGAACCGTTCTCAGAGGGCCAGGCACTGGGCGGCGTCACAGGTGCCAACAAACGCCACACCGACGTGCCACGTGACTGCCTTACCGCTGGAGGCGCGGCGGGACGGCTTTGGAAAGACATCTCATTCTGAGCGGAAAAGGCCACGCATCACAGAAGAACATGCGGACGACGATTACACGGATGCACAGCTCAGGAAAGCCGCAGCTCCGCAGCGATCGCTAGAGCCGCACACACCGGGGCGCGCGTTTCTGAGGCCGGGAGAGGTGGCCGGCGCCTCCGGGGAGCCGCTGGCCCTGGCCCCCAGAAGCCGGGGCTCCCCGCTCCAGGGCTGGGGGACACCCCTTCCTGAGGCTCCGAGGGACATCTCAGCCTGTGGACTACCGTTCTGCACACCTGTGCGTGCTGTTACGTGCATGATGTATTCCCACTTTCTTTTCCAGCCATGGCCAGATGCTAACAGTGGACACGGCTATGACCTGGAATGGAGCCCCAGGGGCAGACACAGGCAGAGGAGGGGCGGTGCACAAGAGCAGACTCCCCGACTGACAGTCCTTCGGGTTTCACCAAAGGGCTCCCCATCACCTTATATACCTAAGGTGCATCCTTCTCCCCCTGCCCCCTCTCTCTCTTTCTTTCAAATCAACAAAAACACATACAGTGGTACCTCGAGATACGGTGCCCTAACATACGAGATTTTTGAGATACGAGCCGTCGAGCGAGCGATTTTTGCTTTGAAATACGAGCAACAGTTGAGATAGGAGTCATCGCGCGGATCGGCCGGCTGCACACGACCCACCAGTTTACCGCGACTCGAGCGTCTCATAGTTTCCCACGCCTCAGGGTTACGGAACGAATTACACCCGTATGGTACTCAGGTGGCAGGGCCAGCGTGGCCACGCGGAGCTCGCACCCTTAACAGCAGTTCACTGGTGGAAACAAACTCGCCAGAGCGCGGGTCCCCGGGTGTTTAAATCCGGTGTGTCTCCTCCCGAGAGCCGCGCAGCCAGTGCTAGAAACACGATGTCCTTCCCACCGGAGCCACGGAGGCCCAGCCGCCCCGGAGGGGGCGTCGCTGTGCGGCGGCGCTATTTTTGTCTCCCAGCCTCTGAAATGTTAATATGTATTGTGACATTTTTTAATGCAGGGGAGGGGGAAACAATTCCTGGATTAAAAAAAAAACACAAGGAAGAGGCCGCATCTGCCGGCACCGGGCTGTGGCTGTTCGGTGCCTGCTGCCCACCCACGGGTCTCCGGCGAGGCGGCCACAGCCACGGATCGGTTGTGCCCGTGGGTCCTGGCGCGGGGGCTTCCTGACTCACGGGTGGCTCGGGGAGGGGGAGGGGGGGAGTGACTGAGACGGGGAGACACAGAGTCACTTCCCAGCTGCTCGGTGGCAGGACAGGATGCCACCGTCAGCCGCTCACGCGCCCCGGAGCAGGGACAGGTGGCGAGCGGCTTCCCGGGCAGATGGCTCTGCCTCCTCGCCGTGCGCACGGGGTGGTAATGACTCCACGGCGGCCGCCACTCCCCCTGCATCCTGCCTTTTCCTCTGGAATGCTTCTGAGATGGGGGGCAGAGGGTGAGAAAGAACCGCCATGCCATCTCCTTCTGCAGGTGGCGCCCA
The DNA here is from genome assembly GCA_011751065.1 of Lasiurus cinereus. Classification (NCBI taxonomy): domain Eukaryota; kingdom Metazoa; phylum Chordata; class Mammalia; order Chiroptera; family Vespertilionidae; genus Lasiurus; species Lasiurus cinereus. The sequence goes on from JAAGEH010000038.1 coordinate 3,338,246, forward strand.
CCTGGCACCCGGGCCGGGGCGTCTGTGGACACGCAAAATGCAAGTCTGGCCCCAGCGGGCCAACGGGTAGACCATCCATTCCGGTCAAGGGCAGGTGCCTCAGTTGCAGGCTCAACCCCAGCCCCGGTTGGGGCATGTGCAAGAGGCAACCAGTGGATGTGTCTCTCTCACATGGATGTTTCTGTCTCTGTCTCTCCCCCTCCCTCCCACTCTCCCTAAAAATCAATGGGAAAATATTCTCGGGCGAGGATTAACAGCAACAACAACATGAGGAGTCTGAGGACCCTCCCAGAGTGGGGACACCAGCCGTGCTCCCCGACAAACGCTCCCGCGCGTCTGTCTTTCTCCCCTCGGGAAACCGCACCTCCCCCTTACACACGAGGAAATACACAGGGTGCCAGATACGTTTCCCCCCAGAAGGGTTTTTGCCTGCACCCCCAGTTTAAGGCTTGTGGGAATGGTCGGAAGTGAGGAAGCTGTGTTGATGAGACCTGCCGGAGGAGAAGGGAGAGGAGACATCGTCCCCACCATCCCTCATCGGCCAGCGCCCCCGTCACAGCCCACGCCTGCAGGTAACGGTAACCCCACTGCACCCACTCCTGCTACCTCCCCTCGGATTCAGGGGCAGACCTGGGAGGGCGGGGAACAGGCCCCCAAGTCCCTTCTGGCTGAGGGAGCACGCGAAGTTCTGCGGCCCTGGCCAGTGTGGCTCAGTAGGTTGAGCATTGTCTCATGTACCGGAAGGAAGGTCCTGGGGTCAGTCCCCTGTCAAGGTACACACCCAGCTTGCAGGTTCCATCCCTGCTCTGGGTGCGTACAGGAACTGGCTGGTCCATGTGTCTCTCTCGCATCAGTATCTCTCTCTCTCTCTCTCCTTTCCCCCCTCTCTCTCAGCCAATAAAACATATGCTCGGGTGAGGAATACAAATTAAAATAAATAACTTCCGTGAGAACTGGCTGATGTACCAAGTGGAGCGTGGACACGGGAGTCTGGGAAGCTGCCGTGGAGTCTCCATGGAGCCGACGTGTGAGCGCGACCCCAGTGCCCGGGGCAGCCCGCCAGCCAGTGACTGACAGCCTGTGGCAGAAGACAGGTGTGAACCCCTGAGCTGAGCAGGGGGCCCGCAGGCACCAGGAAAGCAGGGGTTCCCGAGCAGAGCAGCGCAGGGATGGACTGGGCTGCAGGGGCCAGCCAGGCGGGCAGAGGAAGCACAGCTGATGGTCATGGAACAGGTCATGGGTTCTCCCAACATATACCCTCTTTGGGCTCCAAGTCACGTTAGAGGCGTGTAATGTTAGAGCAGTGGTTCTCAACCTTCCTAAGGCCGCGACCCTTGCATACAGTTCCTCATGTGGTGGTGACCCCCAACCATGAAATGTTGCTACTGTTATGCACCGTGATGTAAATATATGCATTTTCCGATGGTCTTAGGCGACCCCTGTGAAAGGGTCGTTTGACCCCCAAAGGGGTCGCGACCTACAGGTTGAGAACCGCTGTGTTAGAGTAACATGGCTGGCCTTCTAGCACCCCACCGATGTCCTTCAAAGCCCTCGCTCACTGGGTCACGGACTCTCCCGATGAGCGCAGACCATCCGCCCCCCAATGCGGGTTCCCACCATCTAGAATGCACCCCGCCGTTTCCCGACAGAGGCACTGCTAACATTTGGGGCCAGAGAGCCCTTCACCACGGGGGGCTGGGGGGGCTGTCCTGGGCATTGGAGAATGTGGCGCAGACCCACTGGTCTCTACCACTAGAATTACATCCCCCTAGCAACGCCCCCAAAATGTCCCCAGCCATTGCCAAATGTGCCCCATGGGGAGCCTCCCCACCCCCCCTCCGCCCCCAGCCCCGCTGAGAACCCCAAAGCCGAGCCGTGTGGGGCTCCGAGGCTGCCTGGCTCCTGGGAGTGATCTTCTCAGCGCAAACGGGAGTATTCATCGCAGCGGCGGTAAAGTTCACGTGCTTTCATACGATCAGCTTGGAGGTGGAGCAAATCCCACACAGACCCACTCCACCACGGTGTGAGCTCTGCTGTGCTCGCAACGCCGGCCTCGCTTCCTCCCGCCCCCGCCAGGCCCCCCGTGTTCAGGGCGGCAGGGACCGCCCAGCAGGCCGCCGAACCCCACTAGCGATGGTCACCAGGGGAGTCAGCTCTTCCATCTCACAGAACCTCATTGGTGGGGCTGCTGACAGCTCAAAGCGGCCCCGACAGACACCTCCTGTCTCGCCGTGTCCCCCCAGCCCTGGCCCTCAAGGTACGTTGTGTGAAAGGGTTCACCGCACCCCGGCCAGTCTCACTCCCACGCCTCCCACTGAGGCCAAGAGGCGAGAGCCAGGAAAACCCGATTCGGAATTCGCCTCGCCCAAAGCCCCCCTCCCTGGGGGCACCTGTCACCCCGGATGCTGGGGATGAGCCCCCCCTGGCTGGGGCCCTGGGTTCAGACCCAGCCTCCAGCCTGCATTTCAGCCTCGCCCAGGTTTCTCCTGGGGAAAGCCAAGTTTCCAGGAACTAGGCCACGGTCAATACTATCAAGGCCACGTTAGAAGCCGCCTGTGAGCCCGTCCCTTCCATCACTTTGACAGCGTCCGGGCAGTTACCTACCGGACAGAGCCACGCCGAGGCCTCTCCGGCTTCTACCTCACGGCACATTATGGCAACTGTGATGACAGAGCCCTCCGAAAGGCAGCCAGGAGGCACCACGTTAGAGACCCAAGAGTGAAGGTACCCCCGGGGCCCACGGTGTTCAGTTCCCTCTCAGAGGAACTTTCTTGAAACACAGTAAGTCGTCCTTAATACGCGCCAATGGATGGATGGATCTTGACCCGGCTGTAAAGTGTGTTCCACGCCAGAGATTATCTCTGTGGCTTATTCATTTCCCCACCACACGCCACATGCATGCTCAGTAACATGCCAAAGTAGGAGTAAGATTTTGTTCCTGAGAGCACGATGTTCAGCGAACTTATCAACCTGGTAGAGAACTATGGAAACCAGAGGGCCGGGCTGAGGCCGCATTAAAGTTACCAGAAACCAGGTGAGCAAAGAGAAGCACTCCCCGCACCGGAGACAGCGAGGCTATTTCTGTTTCTACCTAGAACTCATACATACAACAATCTAGTGGTATTTGTTATTACCAATAACCAAGCAACTAAGGATACTAGTATTAGAATTAGTGTTCTAGCCCAACCGGCGTGGCTCAGTGGTTGAGCATTGACCTATGAACTAGGAGGTGATGATTCGATTCCCAGTCAGGGCACATGCGTGGCTTGGAAGTTCGATCCCCAGTAGGGGGTGTGCAGAAGGCAGCCAATGCATGATTCTCTCTCATCATTGATGTTTCTATCTCTCTGTCGTTCTCCCTTTCTCTTTGAAATCAATACAAATATATTATAAAAAAAAAAACTAGCCCTAACCGGTTTGGCTCAGTGGATAGAGCATCAGCCTGTGGACTCAAGGGTCCCAGGTTCAATTCCAGTCAAGGGCATGTACCTTGGTGGTGGGCACATCCCCAGTAGGGGGTGTGCAGGAGGCAGCTGATCGATGTCTCTCTCTCATCGATGTTTCTAACTCTCTCTCCCTCTCCCTTCCTCTCTGTAAAAAAAAAAAATCAGTAAAATATTTTTTAAAAAAAAGAATTCTAACATTATCTCCAGGGTACAATCAATATTAGAACTCTGCAGAATTTCTGTGTAAGTCTTATTGAATCATAAAAAGCTAAAATTAAAGAGCACTTCCCCAGAGACTTGAATCCTTAGTACAGTAAATGTCATTCCAAACTCACGTGGCTTTTGCTATGTGTCAGGAAGGGACCTCACCGTGCGTTCACAAGAATGGCGTGGACACATGACGAAGCGGTCACAGTTCATAGACACCATGTGTGCTGTGATGAGAACACGTGTGGAAGTGGAGTCGCCCGCAATCAGGACCGGGCCACCCTCTTCCTCCTCAGCCTCTGCAGGCATCGGGCATCGGGCCCCGCGCAGGACACGGAATGTGCACCCCCCGAGCCACCTGGGGACTTTCCAGGAGAGCACCCCCACGGCGCCCAGGCTCCACGCCTTTGACGCCATGCCGTCCCAGCCCGTCCTGCACGCCCACAGGCTTCGGGGGGCTCCCACAGAGGTCCTGCCGTGGTGGGCGGGCCCCCAACCCTGCGCACCCCAACAGGCCCGGCGGCAAGGCCAGGCGGACTCGCAGGCGGCTGAGCGCTCCGTACCCACCCACGGAGCACGTCCTCGCGTGGTGTTGGCTGAGACGCTTGACTACCTTCTAGCACGTCACCTGGCCTCCCTCCGTGTCTGTGCCAGAAAGTCTCCAACTTCTCAGTGCCCTGCCCTGTCCCCTATGTGCCCCCCTCCCCTAACATGTCAGCAAGGGAAGTGGCATTTCTCCAACAGAAACTGGGCACTTCGCTTTCTGGCAGCAAAGGCCCGGGATGGCCGAACAAAGCCTTGTAGAGTGGACACGCGTCCCTTTGTGTAGATCAGTGGTTCTCAACCTTTCTGACGCCGCGACCCTTTAATACAGCTCCTCATGTGGTGGTGACCCCCAACCATACTTCATCACTGTCATTTTGCTATTGTTATGAATGATAATGTAAATACCTGTGTTTTCCGATGGTCTTAGGCGACCCCTGTGAAAGTGTCGTTCGACCCCCAAAGCGGTCACGACCCACAGGTTGAGAACCACTGGTGTAGATGGCTAATGAGCAAACCTGGTACCTCCTGCCCTGCCCCACCCAGGACCAGCCTGGCTGCCCCCCCCAGCCCAGGGACTCGGGGAGCCGGGCACCTGTGCGCTGGCTGGTCCCACCTCACGCTTCTTCCTGTGGCTTTTGGAACCGACCCGAGGCTCTGAGCGCGTGCTCTGGCTTACCAGGGAAGGGCACGGTCCGCAGGGGTATTTTGATGGGTGCCAGCGTCAGGAAGTGGCAGGGCGGCGCGCTGGAGGGGCTCGGGCCCCCGAGCCCCTCCGCGTCCACGGAGACCATGGCTGCGGCGGTGGCGGCGATGGCGATGGCGGGGCTGCTGCCGGCGGGCTTAAGGCTGTTGTGGCAACCACCTGCGGAAGAGGGGCCGGAGGTCAGCCGGGGACACCAGTGGCCGGGGGCGACAGGTGCCGTTTCATGAGGCAACGCGAGAGCACGGGAAACGAGAGCGGGGCCAGCCCTCTTGCTGGGGAGTGGACACCGGGTGCCACTGTCCCGGAGAGCAAGTGATGCGCTCTGCACCATCCAGGGGACAGAGCACACAGCTCTGTGCGGGTCAGCGGGCCGCCATGTGGACAGTCGCCAAAATCAGAGGTGATGCTGGAGCAGGAGCTGAGAGGGCCCAGGGCCCAGCACAGGCAGTGTCGGGGGAGGCGGGAAGGGGGAGGGAAGGGGAATCATTGGAGAGGGGAGCTGCAGTGGGGGTGGAGAGGGCCCTGGGCACGTGGCTGCCACCCAACCGTGGGGACACCCAACCCCCCTCGGCTTGGCAGCTCCCTGGGAGGGGTCAGGCTGCAAATGCAGATTTCAGCTGGGATGTTTTGGCATTGGGGGAGAATGTGAAAGCCGTCTGCTTCTCTGCTGTCTCTGAAAAGCTTCAATCAATCAATCAATCAACCAACCGACCAATCAATAAAACAGGAACCCTCAGTCCCTGGAAGACTGTGCCTTCTAAGAAACACTGTGTAGGTACCGGCTTATATTGCGGGTGGAAGTCTCGTGTGCTCAGCTGTGGAGAGCGATCTGGAAATGTCTTTTTTTTTTTAATATATTTTATTGATTTTTCACAGAGAGGAAGGGAGAGGGATAGAAAGTCAGAAACATCGATGAGAGAGAGACATCGATCAGCCGCCTCCTGCACACCCCACAGTGGAGATGTGCCCGCAAGCAAGGTACATGCCCCGACCGGAATCAAACCCGGGACCTCTCAGTCCGCAGGCCGACGCTCTATCCACTGAGCCAAACCGGTCTCGGCTGGAAATGTGTTTGTAAAACTCTTAATACAGGTCTCAACCTTTAAGCGGGCATTTCCCATCCTGTCATCCACCCCCGGGCCTGATGACTAAAGAGAGAGGTTTATAGCAAGAAACTAGAAATATCGCCGAAACCGGTGTGACTCAGTGGATAGAGCGTCAGCCCGCAGACTGAAGGGTCCCAGGTTCGATTCCGGTCAAGGGCATGTATCTTAGTTGCGGGCACATCCCCAGTGCGGGGTGTGTAGGAGGCAGCTGATCGATGTTTCTCATCGATGTTTCTAACTCTCTATCCCTCTCCCTTCCTCTCTGTAAAAAATCAATAAAATACATTTAAAAAAAAACAAAAAACAACCGTGACGTGCCCAGCAGCGCCAGCATCTGGGCACGCATGCTATGTCAGCGATGCCAGGAGGCGGTGAACGCCCATTCAAGACGCTTCTGCCTCCATCCGCCTCGCCCGGAGGTTCCCGCAGGTGTTTTCCTGGAGACTCGCCCACCTGCCTGCCCAGCGCGGGGACAGGTCTGCGGCTGTGGCCCAATGGTGAGCACCCAACCCGGGGATCCCATGCAGGAACGTCACTTCCTGTCCACATGGAGGCTCAGCCGTGAAGGACAGGTGCTACGGCGAAAGCTCCTTTGTAAACGGCAGTACGGGGACGTTTCTATGCCCCGGTGACCATTCTGCTGTCGACAGTGATGTGTCAGCTGCAAAGAGAAATCAGGAAGCCAACGGCTCTGCCCGTTTAAAAACAGACGCGTGGAAAGACAGCTGGGGGCCGGCTTTCATTCATTTGGTTACGCGCTCACTCCGATGAGTCCCCGGCATCGACTGCTATCAGTGGAGACAGAGTCAATAACCTGTAGCGACAACATTCTTTCCTGAAGTGGGGGGCGAGCTGGGAGGAGGCCCCAGGCCTGGGCCAGGAGCGAGGGGCGCTGACATTGGCACAGGGCCCTGTGCGGGAGCAGAGCCTGGCTCCCACCCCGGCCCAGGCCACCTGGTCGGGGAGCAGAGTGCATGCTGGGAGGAGGATGCTGAAGAACCCCCGCTGCCGGGTAGGCAAGATGAAACGGGGGGCGGGTGTTTTCCTGCACCCCCGCTCCGGGCGAGCATCTCCCCGGCACCTGCGCTCACCCGTCTGCCAGGCTCGGGCGGAAAGACGATGCCGCAGGAAGTGCGATGCACACAGACACATGAGCTGCCCGCACGGAGCAAGCCAGGTGGTGCATGGAGCCAAGGGCACCCTGGGATGCCAGCTGCCCCCTCCCCCAACCCCAACCCGAGCCTCTGGAGCTGACTCTGGGAAGAGGAGCCGGCACTGGATAGATTGTGCCTGAGGATAAACAATTAGCATACCCCGCTTTCCCCAAAGGGCCGCAGAACCCGGAGCTGAGTAAATAACAGTGAGATAAGAGCGGTCCAGCCGAAGGAAAATAAGGAAACTGCTAAGCCAGCGAAGAGATACGCCAGAGATGCTATCCCATAAGGATTACTTATAAAAAAAATCAATGTTTTAAGCAAAACAGTGATTAACCATGTGCTTCCCTTAGCGGCGGCCCGGGAGGCGGGCTGGCCGGCGGCTGCGGAAGCCAGCTCCGCGCGGGCCTGCGCCACCCTCTCATCGTCACCGTCCCCTCCGTCAGGGCCAAACGCGCAGAGAACCGGGTAGCACATTGTGTCCCGAGGCGTCTCCTGGTAGCTGTACGCACCTGTGTGCTGCCAGAGACAACAATTCGGGGAGGTTAAGCGACTTCAGGCAGTTTGGGGGACCCTGCCAGCCCCAGGACGCTGTGTCGGACGGACCCCAGGCCCTCTGCAGGCTGGCCCCTCCCCTTGGAGACACCGGGGCCACCCAGGCATCTGGAGGACTCTCCTGGGCACTCCCCTGGGCCCCAGGCACAGGAGCTTCTGCCTGCGGCTGGCATGCTCACTTCCTGAAACCCCCACTGGCCTCCGCCCCCTGGTGGGGGGGGGGGCGGGGGCTGGGGTGGAGGCAGGAGAGCTCTTATAAGGCCTTAGCCGGAGAGAGGTCACGTGACGTTTGAAGTCCATGTGCTCACAGAATGGGCACTGGGCACATCTCTTTAAAATGCTGATTTCAACTCCTGGTGGAGCAGTTTCTCTAAAGGACATCGCAGATACAGTGGTACCTTGAGATACGAGTGCCCTAACATACGAGATTTTTGAGATACGAGCTGTGGAGCGAGCGATTTTTGCTTTGAAATACGAGCAACATTTGAGATAGGAGTCATCGCGCGGATCGGCCGGCTGCACACGACCCACCAGTTTACCGCGACTCGAGCATCTCATAGTTTCCCACGCCTCAAGGTGACGGAACGCATTAAACTCGTATCTCGAGGTACCACTGTCCTCTGTGGAGAGCCCCACAGATACACTTAGCTTCTCACGCTACTCTGTCCCCCGCAGGAGAGACTGGCCACAGGTGGCAACTGAGCCCCGAACGGTGGCTTGTGGCCCTGGGAGGTGCTCTGGGTGTGACACACAGTGGGTTTCAAGAACAAAACCAAAGCAAAGGTAAATGTCTCATTCATAACTTCAGGTGGGTGACATGGTGACGTGCCATGGTCTGGATATTGGGCTAAATGAAATAAATGACTCACGTGGATTTCACCTGTGTTGTGATGTCTTTTTAAAAAATGTATTTTGCCCTAACTGGTTTGGCTCAGTGGATAGAGCATCGGCCTGCGGACTGAAAGGTCCCAGGTTCGATTCTGGCCAAGGGCATGTACATTGGTGGCAGGTACATCCCCAGTAGGAGGTGTGCAGGAGGCAGCTGATCGATGTTTCTCTTCCATGGATGTTTCTCTCTATCCCTCTCCCTTATCAATAAAATATATTTTTAAAAAGTTAAAAATATATATATTTGTATTGATTTCAGAGAGGAAGAAAGAGAGGGAGAGAAAAGGAGAGAAAGAGAGAGAGAGAGAGAGAGAGAAACATCAATGATGAGAGAGAATCACTGATCAGCTGCCTCCTGTATGCCCCACACTGGGGATCAAGCCCACAACCTGGGCCTGTGCCCTGACCGGGAATCCAACCATGATCTCCTGGTTCGTAGGTCAACGCTCCACCACTGAGCCATGGCGGCCTGGCTTGTGAGACCTTTGGAACTGGGAGAACCGGAAAATTTTAAATTCCGCACGTGATTCACATCGGATTTCCGCTGGAGAGTGCAGCTGTCAAGTAGGCACCAACATCTGGAAACGTCCCATCAGACGAAAGGGAGGTGACAGCCGGATTCCCCGAGTCCGCTTTTATGGAATTCTGACATCTTCTCTGTCACTTCTGCGGCCCCCTCTCCGCTCTGGTATAAGGACCCTGAATCACATCTGTGACTCAGAACTGTCATCTTGCATCGAATTGATGCATTACTTTGTGGAATGTCAGCCATAAATTTAAGGAGGGGGAAGAAAAAAAAAAGATCTCCAGACATAAATTCCTCATTTTTTAAAAATGATATAAGTTGTGTTGGTAAACACAGCCCTCGGTGAAGTTTTTCATTATCGAGGCAGTCTCTCCACGGTAATTGATGCCTGAATCATTTACCACCACGGCGTCTGCAGACACAACCAATGCTCAGACAAACGGCGCCTCAAAGTGCGTGTGGTACCGACCGAATAGAAAGCAGCCGCCAGGGGAACTGCGTGCCCGGTGCTTTGGGGGGGGCAGGGGGGACGCCTCCCTCCTGTCCGGAGCAGCGTCTTGGGGGGATTATCGGTGAGAGCAGGCGGGTACCGCCAGCACTGAAGACGCCACTCAGGTGATGCACTCCAGTGCCCACAGCTAGCACACAGCTGGCGAGGGGCAGGGCCGCTTGGAACCCAGGCAGACTGGCATCACTCAAGGAGGCTGAGTGAGCGTTTCCCTCCTGCCCGTACTTTCTGACTTCTCCCGATGGCCCGATTGCCAGGGCTTCTGGGATGGCCCGTAGTTTTCTCTGGAACTGGACTGTAGTGGAAACATACCCACAGGCCCCAGGGCAGAGCCTCGCCCGGCCCCCAAAAGCCTCCAGCCCCCGAGGGTCTTCAGGCAGCTCTGAGACTCCAACACATCCGCCTCTTCTGCTCAGATACTGCTTTTCCGTCACAGCGAAGCAGCTTGTCGCTGAGCAATGTCGGGGGGTTCCCAAAGATTTCTCTGTGCAGCCTGCGACTCCAGCTCTCCAGGGATCGGGCGCCCCTTTGGAGGGCGACCTCACAGGATGGCTTCCGGGCAGCCGGATGGTTCCAGACCAGGAAGGTCTGACTGGCTTCGGTGACGGTTGGCTTCTGACTCTTCACCGCATCCCCAGCTCCCGGACACACAGTCGTCGGTGGGGATGGACGGATGCACTCAGGACGGGCGCTCTGTGGGGGCGCTCGCTGTTTGGGGAGCTGGTGCTGCCAGCCTCTGCTGGAACCCCAGGACCCACCGGGGGTGTTTGCCAGGATGCAGTGAACTACCTCTCTCCCAGCTCTCCCAGACGCCTGATCCTTCAAGGACGCTGCCCTTGATCTGACGTGCGGTTCAAGATACACCCGCGCCTCAACCGGTGTGGCTCCGTGGATAGAGCGTCGGCCTGTGGACTGAAAAGTCCCAGGTTCGGTTCCAGTCAAGGGCATGTACCTTGGTTGCAGGCGCATCCCCAGTGGGCGGCGTGCAGGAGGCAGCTGATCGATGTCTCTCTCTCATCGATGTTTCTGACTCTCTATCCCTCTCCCTTCCTCTCTGTGAAAAATCAATAAATATATTAAAAAAAAAAAAAGATACACCCGCCTCACCCGCACCAGGCGGCACCCTTGTGGGGAGGAGTGGGCCGGCTCCATCACCTCCTCTGTAGGTGTCTCGAGTGGACGAGCCCAGCAGCAGCGGGTAACACTGGCGTTTTCAATGGCATGAGGATGAGAGAAGCGCTTGCTTGGATCTTACGGCTTTTGTCTGACTATAACAGCAGGGCGTGTACATTAAAAACGGAAAGGAAGTCCTCGCCGGCGTGGCTCAGTGGATAAGAGCGTCGGCCCTCAGACTGAAGGGACCCAGGTTCCATTCTGGTCAAGGGCACGAACCCCGGTTGCCGGCTTGATCCCCAGCCCCGATTGGGGCGCGTGCAGGAGGCAGCCAATCGAAGTCTCTCTCTCACGTTGCTGTTTCTCTCTGTGTGTGTCTCTCCCCCTTGCCTCCCACTCTCTCTAAAAGTCAATGGGAAAATGTCCTCTGAGGGAGGATTAACCACAACAAAAAAAGGAAATAAAAGATAATGCAGATCATCTGGTTCAAATGGCTTGTTCCCTGCTTTTAAACATTTACTAAAATAAAAGCATTTGCTTTTGTCTAAATAATCTTCCGAATGTGATGCTATTAAAAGTTAAAGGCGTTTTTAAACAGTGATGTGTCACAATTCGCTCGACACTTATCTAGTCAAGGACATTTAAGATTTCATTTTCCTCCTGGGATGATAAGTTGTCACGTGCTCTTTCTGTAACGGGCCGTATACATAAATTCACTGAGGGAAATTACATTAACATTTTAAAGGATCTGAAAATCCAATCACATGACTCGAAACACACTACTTCTAATAACTGTGGAAAAAAGAATACTTTTCTCTACTGCAAACACGGAGTGGGGCCAAGATTTTAGAACACCTGTGCCAATTTACGTCATAGGAGAAGGTTATGTTTGCTGGTTTAAATTTGCATTTTCTGAATTACCTGTGAGTAAACCACATCTTGCATAATAATCATAATGACAAATAATAATTTATAATCATGCTGTGAGTTATCTCTGTATCTGTTTTTTTTATTATTATGGTATTAGAACACTGTCCTCCATAACAATTCTTTTAAAACTTATTACATGAATCTATATGTAGATGAGTACATCAGTACCACATTTTAAAAACTGATGTAACTTTAGAATAAGTTAAATCCCTCTTACAGATTTTTAAAAAATATATATACAGGGTATCCAACAGCTTGTAGCTCAGTTTTGAAAATTTAATGTGTTTTGGTAAATATTTCCTTTCTCAGTATTCAAAGTGTGTGGATACATTTTTGGGAGGCATCCTATATTTGTTCGTCTCAGGTGTATATTCCATGATCAAGATTTTTTTAAAGATTTCCAAAAGTAATATAATTAGCACTGTGCTACATCCATAACTTAACTTGAAAATAATTAATATCTCACAACGTTCCATTTTCCCCACTCAGTTCCATAGTGAGTTTCTCCGGTTGAAAATAATTCCACAAATTCTCAGTTTCTGTTTCCCATTCCCTACTGGATGCAGGCCTAAGCCATCAGTCAGACAGCCCCAAGGGCTCCCAGACTGTGAGAGGGCGCAGGCTGGGCTGAGGGGACCCCCCCACCAAGTGCACGAATTTCATGCTCCAGGCCTCTAGTAGCCTAATGAAAGGATATATTTTTCCTTATTAAATCCACATAAGTGATGTCATGGCCATGCTTTTCTTATTTTTATACAATTTCTGCAACATGAAATGCACTCCACAGAGTCCTGGCACACTGTTACATTTTCAGTCGTACTTTTAGGATTGTTACGGCTCCCTTCATGTCTGAAATCTGACCACATAATTTACTTGTTTCTGTCTTTTTTCTGTTTTCTAAAAACATTGGTAAAATGAATAAATAACTTGTATACTCTAGATTAGCATGTCGCCATTTTCTATGTTCTGAAACAAACTGTCATTATTAAAGGGTTCTCCATGGAATTTGGGAGACTTTACCGGTGAAGACTGAGATGGGCCAGGCTCAGAGGGGATTTGGGCTAAGGGAAGGAGGTCTCTGAGCAGAAGTCCGGTCAGAGGAGGCACGAGTCCTGTGGGCATTTATGCCGGTGTCCATCTGGATCCCAAGTTGACCACCTACCAGGAAATAGCTAGCCTAATCCTTTAAAAATCGCTGCTGTCGGGAAAACATTTCCAGTTAATGTGTTTCTGTTTTTATAACCGTCCCCGAGGAAAGCATTTTTTAATCAATTGCATTTATTTTTTGTGTGCAAAACGATAAACGTCTGCCTCTATTCTTATCATTCGCTTCCTCGGGTTTGCCTTAGCTTTCTCGAACTTCTATTGCCTCGATTTGGAAGTGAATCAGCGAAAGCTGGTCCCCACGCTTTCGTCGTTCCCACCATCATCGTGGCGAGCTTTGGATCTGCTCTTCAGAACCACGGCCCACAGCTCCCCACTCCTCTGGGGCCCCCATCGCGTCTGCTTCTGACAGAAAGACTCTCGCTTTGTCCTCTGGGTTTGCTTCGTTCCTTCATTGTTGGGAGTCTTCTACCTTCCAGGCCGCGGGGTGCCTCTTTAGGGTTCATCTTTCATTTTCACTTTTGCTGCACCGTGGCAGGCAGGTGGGATCCCCACTCTCACTGTCACTTTTTGGAAGTGTGTTTCCTGGCGCTATATTTTTTCCTCTTTGCTATTCTGGCAACTTCCGAGGATAAAGTAGTGAGTGGAGAACAGCAGCAGGAACCCCGAAACCACGTGCACCGTCCACAGTCACCAGGTGGCGGCGGGCGTGTCTCCTGATGACACACGCGTGTCCCCCCTCCCCCCCCGCCACACACCTGGATTCGAGCACACGCGCCGTGGACTGAGCGGATCCTCACGTTGCAGTCGTCGACTCTCAAGTACAAGAGCTCTTTGAAAAATCGCAAGCACAGGACACCGGTCACACCTTCAGACCGATAAGATGAACATAATCCCCTCCGATTATTCAAGACCTCGTCAAGTGTCTGGGTCTCTCCAGCTGTCTTTCCATCTTCTTCTGTCAAACCGGGGTCAGATAAACTTCGCACAGAGTGCCGGGTCTGTCTCTTAAGTCTCTTCCTTTTACAAATGCAAATCTTGGGTGCGCTCACGTAAAACTTGCATTCAGTGAAAGCCACTCCTTTTCGGTGCACAGTCCTCAGCATTTCAATAAACACAGTCGTGTAACCGCCACCACAGTCAGATGCCTGTCCACAACCCCTAACCCTCTCCCCCTGAGTCCCCTACCATCGATACCTCCCTCCAAACCCTCACCCTAACTCTAGAATCCACCGATCTGTGTCTGGTCTTAAGTCAGAAAAGGGCAGCGCGAATGACGCGGATGTCTGCTTCCGATCCTTTCACCTAGCATCACGGTTTCAGGGTCCAACGCTGGCTGCTGGTCCCAGAAGCTGTGCCTCGTTATCTCTGTCATCGTCCGTCGCTCACCAAGGAGCGGACCTTCACCTTGTTCCCGGGTCTGGCTGCTTACAGACAAAGCCTCTGGAAACAGTTGTGCACAGCTGAAACCGGTGTGGCTCAGTGGATAGAGCGTCAGCCTATGGACTGAAAGGCCCCAGGTTCAATTCCGGTCAAGGGCATGTATCCTAGTTGTGGGCACATTCCCAGTAGGGGGCGTGCAGGAGGCGGCTGGTCGATGTTTCTAACTCTCTATTCCTCTCCCTTCCTCTCTGTAAAAAAATCAATAAAATATATTTTTTAAAAAAACACACACAGTTGTGCACAGATGTTCGAATGGGCATACCTGTGTTTCTTGGGTGACAATATAGGCAGATTACCGGGTATCGGATGTGGGCATGCCTGTGAGAAGATGACCACACTGACCCCAACGTGGCTGCATTCCCACCAGCACGTTCCAGAAGGGCCAGCCGCTCCCCGTGTTGAAGTCACAGCCCCTGTGAGAGGCGTGTGGGCTCAGACTGCGGACTCAGGCACCGGGCCTGGATGAGGGCTGTGAGCATCTTTGCACGCGCTCGTTTGCCGTCCACACATCTGTGCTGGCGACGTGTCCGGTAACATCTTTGCCCACTTCGCTGGGTGGTTCATTTTCTTGTTCTTGGCTTGTGAGCGTTCTCTGTGCACTCCGGGTATCAACTGGTTACTAGATGGATGCTCTGCAAATATTTCCTCTTAGCTTCTGGCTTTTCTTTTCATTCGATTCGCAGTACTTTCAAAGAGCGGCAGCATCTAATGCGGGTGAAATCTAGCCCATCCGTGCATTTCTTTTCTGGCTCATGCTTTTGGTGTCAGATCTAAGAAACCTTTGCCTAATTCAAGATCACAAATTTTGCTTTTATGAGGTTGGTTTTTGTTTGTTTGTTTTCAGAAGTTCTAGGGTTTTGGGGTTTTACCATCACACCGCTCATCTACTCTGAGTTCATTTTTGTCTATGATACAAAGTATTGGTCAAGGTTTGCTTTTTGTTTTAAAAACCAGTCCCCAGACCATTTAGGGAAAGTCAAGCTTTTCTCTATTGAATCGCCCTTATGCCTTTGTCAAAAATCAATTGACCACGTATGTGTGTGCCTATTTCTGGAAGGTCTATTACTACCTCTATTGATCTTCGCTCTTAGACTTCTGCCCTTTCCACACAGCCCGCATGCTCGTAGCTCTCTCACAGGCATTCCAATCACTTATTTATGCCTCCCTCCACATTTAGTTTTCTTTCTCAAAACGGATGTGGCTCCTCTACTTCCTCTGGCTTCCTGTACCCATTCTAGAATTAGCTTTGTAAACCACTATGAAACTGGGGTTTTATTTAGAATGACATGGAAATAATGGTCCACCTGAAAGGAACTGACATCTTAACATTATTGAGTCTTTCAGCCCATTAACACAAAATCTCTCTCCATGTATGAATGTCTGATTTCTCTAGTCGACGTTTTCTAGTTTTCTGGGTACCCATTTTGTTAGCTTGATCTGTAAACATTTCGTGTTCTGGGTGCTTTAATGGACGGCTATTTTATTTTCATTTCGAGTGGTTCATCGCCAGCAATACAGGGCTGCAATTGAATGTTCACATTGACCTTGTACCATGCAACCTTGATAAACAGCTTGTTGGTCCTCGCCGCTCTCGGTAGACTCTTAGGGATGGTCTACATGCCTCTCTTTGTCTGCACAGAGAGACCGTTTCATTTCCTCCTTCCCCACCTGTGTGCATGCGCCTCGCTCTTTTTTTTCTCGTTCCTAACTGCGTTGGGTAGGCCTTCCAGCGCAGGCTCGTGTAGGAGCGTTGAGAGCACAGATCTTCGTCTCCTTCTCCATCTCGGAAAACACCAGGCGTTCAGTATGAAATAGGACTGTGGCTGAGGGCTTTTCATAGACGCTCTTTGTCAGTCTGGTGACGTTCCCCTTTAAGACTGAGTGGAATGAGAGGTTTGTTTGGGGTTTTTTTCATATCTGAATAGATTTTGAGTTTGACAAATGTGTTTTCCGCATCTATGGAAACGATCCTGCTGTTTTTCTTCTGCGTTGTTTCTGTAAAGTAAATGACATTGATTTTCTAATGCTGGGCCCCACCGGCTCACGGGCTGCTGGGAGTTGTGTACATTACCAATATTATGTGGAGGAATTATTTTATTTTGCACTTACGTTTACGAAGCCTATTGGCCTGTAATTGTCTTTTTTTTTTTTTTTTTTTTTGCAATAGTATCTCTTCGGTTTTTGCATCAGAGGGATGCTGACCGACAATAAAATAATAATAATAATAACTTGCGGAATGTTATTCCTGCCTTTATTTTCTGAGGCAGTGTACTTAAACGCGGTATTCTTCCCTCCCGACACACCGGGTAAGGCTTCCAGGAGCTCTCTGTGCCTGCGTTCTCTGCTGGAAGAACAGAACTTACTCCCTGTTATCCACGCTTTCGGGTTCTTCCTGAGTAAGCACAGGTGGGGATGACTTACAAAGAGTCCGCCTGCTTCTCCCAGGCTATTAAATTCATCTCCATGAGGCACTCGAGATGGCTTTCCGGTTCAACGTCTCAGACTGAAATCTATAGTGTTGCCTTGTGCTCCTCATGACTTCGGCCATCTGTGTTGTCTTTTTTTCTTATACTCTATAGCCAGGGGGGCTTTGACTGTACTGGTCCTGATCATTCTCAAAAACAAAAAAAAAGAAAAGAAAAGAAAAGAAAAGAAAGAAAGAACTTCGGGTGTCATTGATTTTCTTTATATTTTTCTAGTTTTGAGTTCTTTGATTCCTGCTCTTATCTTCACTCTTTCCTCCGTTCGGCCTCTTACAGGTTAGCGCTCCCTTGTCTAGTGTCTTAAGAGGGAAGCTTAGCTCGTTGAGTTGAGAATTTGCTTGGGTTTTTGGGAGGTGTTTGGGGTTTTGTTGGTTTTTCTTTGTGTGTGTGAGCGTTTGAGGTCTAGTCTCCGGGCAGCTGGTTGTAGGTGATTTCATCTTGTTGAGTATCATCGCAGGCTGGGCGTTGATGCTCCAGAGCGTATTCATCTTCCAACAGCAAGTTTGTACCGTTGACCAGCATCTACCCATGTCCGCTTCTCCCAGCCCTGGCAACCACCAGTCTGTCTGGTCTCTGCTTTTTCAGAGGTGGCTTTTTTAGAGCCCACATGTAAGTGAGATCTTCCAGGACCAGTCTCTCTGTGCCCGGCTTTAGTATCCTGCCCTCAAGGTCCATCCAGGTCGTCCCAAATGGTAGGGTTTCTTCCTATCTCGTGGCTGAATGATATTCGATTGTATCACATATACAGTGGTACCTCGAGATACAAGTGCCCTAACATACGAGATTTTTGAGATACGAGCCGTCGAGCAAGCGATTTTTGCTTTGAAATATGAGCAACAGTTGAGATAGGAGTGATCGCACGGATCAGCCGGCTGCACACGACCCACCAGTTTACCGCGACTCGAGCGTCTCATAGTTTCCCACGCCTCAAGGTGACGGAAGGAATTAAACTCGTATCTCAAGGTACCACTGTACTCTATCTTCTTTAGCCATTCATTTACAGATGGATCCTTAGGTTGTCTCCCACATCTTGGCTACTGTGAACAATGCTGTACCTCCTCAATATCCTGCCTTCATTTCCTTTCTATATATGCCCAGAAGCTGTATCACTGAATCATACGGTAGTTCTATTTTTAATTGTTTAGACCTCTATGCTGCTTTCCATAACAATTGAACCAATTTCCCTCCCCAGCCACCATGCCCAGGGGTTCACTTTTCTCCACATCCTCATCAACGTCTGTTATCACTCATCTTTTTGATAATAGTTATCCCAGCAGGTAGGAGGTGATATCTCGTTGTGGCTTTGATTTGCATTGCCTTGATGACTAGTGGTACTGAGAATCTTTTCTTGTAGCTGTTGGCCATCTGTATGTCTTCTTTGGACAAATATCTGTTTTGTTTTTCTGCCCAATTTCTAATGAGTGTTTGTTTTGTTTGTTTGAGAGGGTTGTTATTGAGTTGTATGAGTCTTTTATATTTTTGAGCTAGAAGCCCGGTACACAAAAATTAATGCACTTGTTGGGGGAGAGGGGTCTCCTTAGCCTTGCCTGTGTTCTCTCCCAGACCAGGAGCCCTGGTGAGCAGCTGGCCCTGCCCACCAATCACCCCTCTGCCACTCCCCAATCGCTGTCCCCTCCCTCTGCCCACTGGCACCCACCTTGGCTGGCCTGGTGCCACTTGCTCACCAGCTCCAGTCCCCAACAACCAGTTGTTCCACTATTCAGTCAATTTGCATATTAGTTTTTTATTATATAGGATAATAGCCCCTTATGAAATATATGATTTAAAAATATCTTCTCCGATTTCCCTAGGTTGCCTTTCATTTTCTCGATCATTTCCTTTGCTGTGCATAAGTTTTTTTAATTTGATGCAGTCCCACGTGTTGATTTTTGCTATTGTTGCCTATGTTTTTGGTGCCATTTCCAGGAAACTGTTGGCAAGACCAGTGTCAAGGAGATTTTCTTTATGCGTTCTTCTAGCCCAGTGGTTCTCAATCTTCTTAAGGCCTCAACCCTTGCATACAGTTCCTCATGTGGTGGTGACCCCCAACCATGAAATTTTGCTACTGTTATGCATTGTGATGTAAATATCTGCATTTTCCGATGGTCTTAGGCGACCCCTGTGAAAGGGTCGTTCGACCCCCAAAGGGGTCTCGACCCACAGGTTGAGAACCGCTGTTCTAGCCGTTTGGTGATTTCAGGTCTTATGCTTAAGTCTTTCATTCATTTCAAGTTAATTTTTGTAAGCACGGTAAGACAGGGGTCTAACTTCATTTTTTTGCACGTGGTTATCTAGTTTTCCCAACATCGTTATTAAAGAAGCTACCCCTTCCTCATTAAGTGCTTTTGGCTCCCTTGTCAAATATTAGTTGACTGTGTATACAGGAGTTTACTTCTGGGCTCTCTATATTCTGTCCCGTTGGCCTATGTGTCTATTTTTATGCCCATACTGTTTTGATTACTATAGCTTTGCATTATAGTTTGAATAAGGAAGTATGATGCTTCTGGCTTTGCTACCTCTCAGGAGGTTTGGTTCCTCGGTGTCATTTATGATTCCACAACTATTTTAGAATTCTTGTTTCCATTTCTGTGGAAAATGCCATTGGAATTTTTATAGGAATTGCGTCAAATCTATAAATGGCTTTGGATAATATGGGCCTTTTAATATTAATTCTTCTGACTCATGAGCACAGGATATTTTTCCATTTGTTTTTGTCTTCTTCCATTTCTTTTTGGCAAAATCTTGTGGTTTTCATTGCTTGGATCTTTTCCTTCCTTGCTTCAACGTATTCCTGCATATTTTATGTTTTTTCATGCTATTGTGAATGTGTTTGGTTTCTTTATTTCTTTTTCAGGTGTTTTATTGTTACTGTATAGAAACTCAACTGGTTTCTGAACACTCATTCTGCATCCTGCAACTTTATTGAATTTGTTGGTTAGTTCCAACAGGGTTTTGGCGTAGTCTCTAGGGTTTCCTATATATAAGATCTTGTCACCTGCCAGTAAAGACAACTTCACTTCTTCCTTTCTGATCAGATGCCTTTCATTTTTGCCTGACCGCGTTACCTAGGACTTTCAATGCTATGCTAACTGGGAGTGGTGAGTGTGGGCATTGTGTCTTGTCCCTGATCTTAGAGGAAAAGCTTTCACCTTTCACCCGTGAGTATAATGTCAACTGTGGGCTTGTCATCTATAGCTTTCGTCATGTTGAAGTGTGCGTGTTTTTTTTTTTAGATCCAATTTGTTGAGGGTTTATTGTTTTTCTTTTAAATCATGAAAGGATATTCGCCTTGAGAAAGGATTCCCATCCTTGGAAAACATCATGGTTCTGATGGAGCCCTGGAAGCTGTCCCTTGCCTTGGTATTTCTGGTATCTGAGAATCTCTGTCACCCTCTGGGGTGTGAAGCAATCCTACAGGGAATCCACCACATTTGGCTCATTTGGAGACCTGCCCATAAAGGCTGGTTCTCCCGAGAAGTTTATTCAGACTCTATGGATCTCAAAAAACAACAACAATACTAAAATTTACATGAAAAAGCATGCTTTCAAGGCCGACAAGCCCCAGGACAGTCAGCTTTCCATGAATACTAAACTGACTTCTAGATTAATCTTTTTGTATACACCATAAAAAAAACTGACTATAAAATTAGGAAAACATATTGGTCTCTCAAAGCGTCAAAAGAACAACAACATAGACAAAAAGATCAACCAATGGTGTTGTTAGGTGTCAACCCATTCTTTGAGGTACAGTGGCACCTCGAGATACGAGTGCCCTAACATACGAGATTTTTGAGATACGAGCCGTCGAGCGAGCGATTTTTGCTTTGAAATACGAGCAACAGTTGAGATAGGAGTCATCTCGCGGATCGGCCGGCTGCACACGACCCACCAGTTTACCGCGACTGGAGCGTCTCATAGTTTCCCATGCCTCAAGGTTACGGAAGGAATTAAACTCGTATCTCGAGGTACCACTGTATTAAAAATGGCTGTCCTTATGTTAAAAGGGGATGGTCATTTGGAACTTGACTTGTCCGGGACAGATATAAATTGTAAATGCCTCCGATACAAAAAGTGGGTCCAACTGTTCGTTCATAAACTAATGAGTTTTTCTCATGGATAAAAGATATGTTTCTGTTTGTCTCTCTGTATATGCCTACGTATGCATGCTGTAAATGTAAGATAATTTTCAACTTCTGCTGATATTGCTAAAATTAATGGGAAGGCAAGCAATGGCAAGAATTGGGTATTCTAAAATTCTCAGAAATATAGAAACTAACTCAAATGCTTTTCAAGTTCACAACTTAAGATTAATTCTTACTAAATAAAGGCTATTTTAAATTTGTTGGTTCAAGAACAGACATGTCTTTTGAATTATTAATAAAATATTTATAATTTACCCAAGTTTATAAAAATAAGTCCATGTTAATAACTGACTCTGGTGTCTATGGAATATGCTTCTAGAGGTTATAAAATATCTTCACAGATGTGCCAAGCTAAAGAATGCTAGTTGTTTACTTCTTAGTTTTCATTAGAGATTGAGATTTTAAGGGTTAAAATCTCAATATATGTAGGAAAATCTTTGCAGCTAGAAGAGGCCCTGGAATATCTCCAAGTTCTGTTTTTTATCTTCAATTACATGGAAATCGTTGTACAATGAATGACAGAAAACTTCCAGGGTATATTGTATGGGTAAATAAACGTTGTCAATTAAATGAATAGTCAGGATTATTGGAAACCCAAGATAGCTGCTTGGTTCTTCCCGGAACCACCAATAATGGAGTTGTTCTTCCTGACTTATTACTAAACAAGATCCATAGCCATTGCTCACTGGCAAACCCCATTTTCTTTTAAGATGGACTTGGGTGACGTACCTTATGAGTTGACATCATTGAAAGGAGCCATCTTAGCTATTATCAAGGTTTGATAAAGTCACTTTAAGAAAATGTCAAATGGGTAGCCACTTCCTTTCCCAGTGAATTACCAAGACAAACAGGCTTGGGGCTCACTGACTGCTACCTGGAGATTTTGTTCATTGGAAAGGACAAAAATTAAAGACACTCTGCAACTTTATTGGAAGGCACTTATCAGGTGCCTACCTGCGGATGACTATCTAGCCTTGTCTCTGATACACATTTCCGCCTTCGACAGACATCTAAGACCCCTTGAGGACCAGAAGCTGCCCACACCAGAGTTAGGCAGCTGTTCCATGACATTGACAAGGCCGGTATACCTTCAGATGCATGTTGACCACCGAGAACAATTGGTTGTCTTTACCAGTTTGCTAAGGACATTAGTCCTAATAAAGTTACACTTGTTTTGGGGGTATTTTCATTGTAGTCCAATTGTTCCTGATGACTGAACATCTATAAAATAACTTAATACTCTCTTTCATGGCTTACATAAATGTCATACTAGGTACCAAATACAGAAAAAAAAAAAATACGGCAGAAGACAAAACTCAGATCATGACAGTTCACAGGATAGAAATGACCCAATGGTCTTCACAGTGAAAGCCAGAGGATCCAAAAACCTACCATTCACCTGCCCTTCCCTTTGGGGGGACAATTCAGCCTCACTTCTCATGGTTATAGCATGGCCCCATCCCCAATGGCCCACCATCTCAACAAGCGTTTACACTGAGACTTCCTAGCCCTGTAGGACCACATTGTCCAGCCAAAGGTTGGTCATCAATGCATCCTTCAGGCTGAGTTATAATCTCAAGGGGGACTTGTGAAAGATAAAGGGGTTCTACCGGAAGTAACCTCACACAATGATCTGACCATAAATCCCTAACGGGGTAGGTCCTGGTGAGTAGTAACACCCCAGGCCTCTAGCTTCTCTTTTTCTTTTTTTATTAAATGCATTGGGGTGACACTGGTTAGTAAAACCCTACGGGTTTCAAGTATACAACTCAATAACACCTCATCTGCCCGCTGCGCTGTGCCCTCAGCACCCACAGTCAGATCTCTTTCCGCCATCGTTTTTCCCCCCTCTGCCCTGTTCTTCAGTGAAAGGTTGTAAACCGGCCCTGTTCATTGTTCTTGTGCATCTATCTCAGTACACCTTTGAAATAACAAAAGTAATCACCACCCTCAAAAGAGTACATAATCTTATTAACTATTCTGTAATCCGATCCCCGCCTTGCTTTCTCTAATCTTCCCCCGGTCCCCTCCTTCATTTCCAATGCATAAAGGAAGCTGCAAACCGATTATCTCAGGAGTGTTTGAGATCTTGCTTCCCGGCAGCTGTCGTCGGTTTCGCTCAAATAAACTCGTATTAAAAATTCTCTACAGGTTTGGACGTTCCTTACATCGACAGCTTCTTCAACTAAAGAGATATTTAGGGTGTTCGTAGTACGCGTGTTCTAGGAAGAGGATTAAGGGACACTGCAAAATGTCTATGATACTCGAGGATGAGCTGAGAGGTGGAAAGTTCTACGCAAGGATTTTGCCGAACTAGCTCAACCAATTTGTCCGTTTTTAAACTTAATTTCCAATCGCTCATGCATTGAGAAACGGAAATATTATTCTTACATATATCAAAAGAATACGTAAGAACCCTTCAGCCGCGAACCCTTGAGTGAACACATGTAGCTGAACCAACTCTCATCATCGTTCCATGAAATAGGAAACATAATCATCTTCATGGAAAATGTCTATAAATGCACGTGTGGACGTTGCTCATGCGGATTTTAATAACACGGTAATGCCTAGTTACAAGGCAAGGACAGAAGGCCAGTTTCAGTCAAGAATCATTAAGGCCCATGGGGGGGAAAAAAAAAACACCAATAATGGAGTTGTTCTTCCTGACTTATTACTAAACAAGAGCCATAGCAAATTAGAATACATAAGGCAGGCAAACAGATCTATCTCCTCAGCCATCACATTAGCCACAGGGCATGTCCTTATTACTAAATTTTAGAGACACCCGTTGAGACGAGCGTGGTAGGTAGGAAAGTACAGGAAGCTAATGTAATTCTCAAGTCATAAAATATTCCATAATGGAAGGTGTTGCAAGGTAATTTTGGCACAGGCAACATTTGCTTTTATAATACGATCGTATGTTAAGATGATTTTAAAAATCAATTTAAAAATTCATAAGATGATTTTACTCTCCTGTTACTCTATGGGTTTATTACACAATCTTTCATGCAGGGATTATTTCAAGGGGGTTTATTCCAAGACCAGTGTTCTTTCAGGTCACTACGCCTCCAAAGACAGAACGAAACCCATCTTCCAAAGAGTATGTGCTGCTAGACCAGGCCCAGCATCACCCGCAAGGGGAGGTCACTGGAACCTCACACGTCCTGCAGACCGGGCAGCTTTGACACATGCACCTCACCCCACACAAGAAACGTTTTGCAATGAGTGTCCTGGTCATGGGGTGCCCCTGTTAAAGGGCTACCAGCAGAAGCTGTGATCCAGTTCTAAAGAGAGAGCACCAAAAATCGGGTCCTGGAAAATCCCTGCTGGCATCTCTTCATCTTAAATCAAATGCCATGGCCTCCCCAAACACAGTGAAGTTACCCCCAAACGCCATTTCTTTATCAAAAGGAAACATGCCCATGAAAAGAAATGATACGTTACTGAACGAATTTACAAGAACTGTTTCGTTAAAATAACAAATGCAGTGTTCATACCTAGAACTCACTCAGTTGTGGCTAGAACAAAAAGGGGGTGGGGGGAGAGGGTAAGCACACTGGCACGACTAATTGGGCACCAACCTGGTATAGGCTGAGGTGCTAACACCACTGTGCGAAGAGACCTGGAGGCAGGCGCCGGCCTGGACAGAGACACAGCTACTTGATTTGCCAATAAAGGAGGCTTTTCATACCCACGGAACAATCTTGATTCCTCGGGATATATCCACGTTGAGTCCAGAGCAAAGGAATTATTTAAAAAGATCTGTCCAAAAAAGAAAGCAAGTGTAACATTTCAGACCACGCACACGAGAAAGGCTAAAGACTACTGTAGAATATCTTTGTCTTACATTGATCAAATACTGGAGAGTCTCTAAGTGGGGACTCCATAAAAGCATCCTTCTTCAACCTCAGGATCCACGGGGCTCCAATAGCCATCGCCATGAAGCTACCGTGGCCTGCGCTGGTCTTCAGCTATGGACTAGATTAATCCAGCACAGCAGCCCGTTTACAGACCACAGAACCGCCACAAGGAGGTCCGTGGTGTGGCACAGACAAGTCACCACTTGGTTTTTCTTTTCTTTTTTTAGTTTTCACACAAAGCGTAAATTAGTGCATTTGAATGCAAACGCCAAACTAAACCACCAGGAAGAGGAATAATACTTAAAGGAATCCTAGCAAGAAAAGGTCACTTTTGAAATTGATACATGAATTATATCATGTTTAAGGCCAGCTGTTGAGCCATTGTTCCAGATTTAAAAACTGAACATTGTAAAGAGGAGATTCTGATTCGCAATGGAAAATTCTATGTTGTTCTAGGGAATCCAAATATATTAAGTTAAAATGAAATACCATTCCCTCCTCTCCCCCCACCCGCCCCAATCTGCTGGTGTTTAACAGACTGATCTTACTCTGAAAAGATCCCTTTTAGACCTAGAAGGTCAATCGAGTGCAATTAGCAAGGAGAAAGCACACGGATTTCTGTTGTTATGGAAATACCCAACGACTTCGTAATTGACTCCCACTTATCCAACGAAACTACTTGCATTTTTACCTTACAGTTGGGTATCCGTTTGTCTATCCAACCTTTCCCAACAGGAGGTGGGAGAGCAGATGGGCAGACATGTGGAAAAATGGGCACCAGCTCCACAGTGGAAGAGGGGGACAGTCCTATTGAAGAAGAAGGGCCACCGAATAGCCACTGAAACCCAAGAAGAGAGAGGGAATGCTTGTTAACCCAAATCCATTAACTCTGGTTTGTCCCGTAAGCTACTGGGGCAGCTACTTTTTAAATTTTTTTTAACAGAGAATGCAAAAATATATGTATTTAACTAAGAGAAAAAAAAAACCTCCTCTTTCACCAGTTTTTTTTAAAAAAAATCCATATGTTTTTAAAATGTATAAGGTTCCCCCCCCATCAGAACCAACACAAAGCATTACCCACATTGCGCTCTTCAATACTGAGGAAGAACTTCTATGCACAGAACCACGAGAACCCGGTAAAGAAGTGGGTTTCGGCCTGAGACAGGAGGAACCACCGTGGAAAGGGGAGGTGGTGGGTAGTCCTTGTATGATTCTTGAATTCTTTTAATAAACAAGCAGAGAGCTGTATTTCAGGAGAACCCTGTCAGGATCACATTTTGTACAAATTCTACTTATCTCTTTAAAAGGCAGACACAAGTCGTGTTTTCAAAATGAAGCTCATTAAGGGGTTAAGATGGAAAGTTGCCGGCGGCTCACGAGTGCAAACAGAGTCCAAGGCGAAGGAGATGAAAAGGGTAGCTCATCCACAACCGAAGATCCCGGAGCACAGAGGAAAGGAGTGAACACGGAAAGGGGCAGGCCGTCTCGGAGACAGTCTCCCTCGTGAAAATCACCGAGTCGTCACGGGCAGAGAACTGACAGAATCGTTGTTCAGTGCCGTGGAATGCCTCCCCATCTACTTCTTTTAAGATCATAAAAGCATTTTGTTTTAATTTTCCTGTTATGTGAAAATGTCCTTCTGGTTCTAAATAGGGCCATTTCACAGAAAACGTGGAGCACGAAAATATTTAAAAGAAGATAGATAACAAGATTTTTTAAATACATTTTTAAAAATTTACACCCCCCAAAAATGCAGTGCTCTATATAGGGGGGAGAAAAAATGTAGTTCCTGGACATTATATACCTCTAGTGGCAGCACGCTGATATAGCAACCCCCTGGAAAATGCCAAAAAAAAAAAAAAGCGACCAACGTTTATTCAATAAAACCCAATATGAACTGCATAGCACATCAAAATAGGTACCTGGGACTGCATACGTGATGTATCACTAGGTCTAAAGACCAGTGTGGGCGGAGTTTAACCACATCTTTAAGGAAAGCTCGCAAGACAAAATCTGGGAATAAAATTAATTAAATGGTGGATTCTAACCTGCCACTTATTTGAATATGCTAACGAAGGCTATTCCTGGAATGAAACGCGTTTCCCCCTGATTTAAATGCGTCTGCATAGTTAGAGAGCAAACAACAATGCCTCCTGCCCAAACCATCCTGCCTCGCTCAGTTGCACCATTAATCAAAGGCACCGTCACTTTTCCGTTTTAATCCCGGGTTTTAAAGGCCAAAGTATTCCAAAGTGCAGCATGGCGTGAGCTAGCTAATGAGGCGGGCTCCGGAGCACCTACTAGGTCGAGGGGGGTGGAGAGGGGCTGGCCAGCCAGCCAAGCCGTTCATCGCCGGTAACATTTCTCGGTATTTAAAGGCAGGGATTTGCCTGCAGCTTCCACCGGTTTGAATTCCCTTCAGCCTTGTCCTGAGTCTATTCTCCCACGGAAGGAAGGAAGGAAAAAAAGAGAGAGAGAAAAAAAAAAAACACCAGCCCCAACCAGATCAGCCTCAGAAACAGCTATTGATTCCCAGCTTGATGGCCAAGTCTGGCGGAGACTGTAAAAGTATTAACTTCTCTGCCATCAGCCAGCCGGCCACGCTGGGCGGCGGAGGCGGCGGCGACTTCGGCACCGCTCTGTGGACAGCGACCCCGGCCACATTGCGCGGTGGCGGCGGCTTCAGCACCGCCCTGTGGACAGCGACCCCGGCCACGCTGCGCGGTGGCGGCGACTTCAGCACCGCCCTGTGGACAGCGACCCCGGCCCCGCTGCGCGGCGGCGGCGATTTCAGCACCGCCCTGTGGACAGCGACCCCGGCCCCGCTGCGCGGCGGCGGCGATTTCAGCACCGCCCTGTGGACAGCGACCCCGGCCCCGCGAAACTTGTGGCCGCACCTGGGTCCCACCCAACGCGGGCCTTTTAGGGTGCTGGTCCCTCAAAATGCGGGGCTGAGGGACCCCGGGAAATGCGGGGAGACCGCTCGGGGAGCAGAGCGGGACGCCAAGGCATGAACTTTGTGGCCCGCGGCACGGCGGCCGGGCTGGCTGGGGAGCCGGGACCACCAGGGGCGGAGGAGCGCCAGCCCCAGGCCGGGGCCGCCGGGGCCAGCGAGGGCCGCGCCCGGGGCAGGGGGCGCGCGGAGACCAGAACCCGGGGCCCGGGGCGGGGGTGCCGGGGAGGGGTGCAGGGGCGCCTTACCTGCCCGTGGAGCAGCGGGTAGCAGTGCGCGGCGGCGGCGGCGGCGGCGTGGTCTGGCGCAGAGGGCAGCGGCACCAGCGGCAGCAGGGGCTCGCCGGGGGCCGGCCAGCCGGGCAGCCCCGGGGGCAGCGGCGCGGCGGGGGGCTGGGCCGCGGCGAGCAGCACGGGCGGGGGCGCGACCCCGGCGGCGCCCAGCCGGAGCAGCCCGGCCGAGCCGGGGACCATCCAGACCCAGGGCGGCAGCGGCGGCGGCGGCGGGTCCGCATTCATGGGCCAGAGGAGAGGCTGCTGCCGCCGCCGCCGCTGGAGCCTGGAGCCCACCAGCATCCTACATCCCCGCGGGGGCGGCGGGGGCGGCGGGGACCGGGGCTGGGGGAGGCGCCGGAGGTGCGGCCGGCCACCGCTCGGGCTCCGGAGCGAACTCACTTGGTTGCGCGGCGCCGCCGCCGCCGCTCGCTCCGCCCCTGCCCCGCGCCGAGAGCCCCTCCTCCCGCCCACCGTCCTCCCCGCTCCCTCCGAGCGCGGCCGCAGCGCGGCCACCGCCCCCACCTCCAGCCCCCGCTCGCGGACCTCAGCCCGGGCCGCGCCCCCAGACTCCCGGCCACCCCCACCCCCCCGCCTGCCTGATCGCCTGCACCCCTCCCGGGCTCGGCGGGCGGGCGCGCTGGGAGCTGAGGGCGCAGCCTCTGGCCGGGATCCCGCCGATAGCGCGCCCCCGGGTCCCGCTGGCCCTCGCCACGGTGCGCCAAGCGCTGGCGCCCGGAGCCGGCATCGGCGCGCGGTGGCGAGCGGAGGCCCAGGTGGCCGCGCACCAGCCGGGGGGGGGCCGCGCCAGGTCCGCTCTCCGCCTGGCTCTCTACTGGGGTCCAGGGCGCAGAGCCCGAGGGGATGCTGGTGGCAGACCCCGACGCTACCCGATAGCCGCTGGGGATGAGCGGGTTTCTATCCCCGGGGAAATGGGCCGAACACACACTTTCCTAAGCCCCCAGCGGGTCCCCTTTCCGCGGCCCTCCTCCACGCTCCGTGAACTTCGGTGCAGCGCACCAGGCGGGTCGCCCCCGGGCCTTTGCACGGACGCCCGAGTTCTCTCGAGAAGCCCCCGGGTAAACTGGTTGTGGGTTCTCGCAGGCACTGAATTGTGCTCCTGCTTGCACCTGCGGCCTCTGCCCTGCACCGAGGGCTGCCTGGGGGCCAAGGACGGACCCTTCCTCCGGACGCTGCTGGCCCACAGCCTGGCTCAGCGCTGCTCCAGAGCGGTCACCCCGCCAGGCAGCGCGCTTCCCAACAGCGCCGGGGCCTCCCTCCTGCCACAGACCAGGTCCCTGGGAGGCCCCTTCACTTCCCTGTGATCCCAGGCCAGCAGCCCTGGACAGTGTGTACCGGTGGCGGGAGGGAGGCTTCCCGCGCTAATTAGGTCCCCAGGTCGCCAAGTGGAGAAGCCCAGCCAGCTGCCTGCAGCTCACGCCCAGGGCTTCCTGCTGCTTTAACAGGAGGAGGATCAGAAGGCTTGCCTTTAAGGACACCCAGAAAAACTCACCCTGCCCTGGGGGGGGGGAGGGGACGGCGTGCAGTCACCTGCCCGCAGCCACAGACACCCCTGGGACTCTGCAGACACGTGCTCTGAACTGGTCCCCACCACCCTCCTAGGTGCAAACTTAAGTCACCTGCGTCCTCCCATTTTTCTTCCAGGGATGTTTCCCCCATAACCCTAATTTGCTTAATTTCCTCCTGCTCTGGCATGATTTCTTTTAGATCTGGGCATATGTTAATTTGCATAGCTGGCATCTCCCATATTTTTCTCCATTTTTTCAATTAGCAAATGTGTCTCTCTCTTTGATGCAAAAAGTACTGGCAAGATTTTGTGGGTGTTTTTTTTTTTTTCTCTCTCTCTCTCTCTCACCTAAAATCAGAAAGCTCAGCAGATTTGAAGCCTGTGACTATTCAACTTGAGTTTTTAATTCATGGGCATAGGTCTGTCAGTGCCCCAAAATGCGATGTGTCTTAACTTGGATGGGCACAGCCAGACTAAGGTATCGAGGGGGCATCCTTAGGCAGGTCATGGGGGACCGTGTTTGAGTCACTGCTACCTACCCTTCTCCATCCTTTGGAAGCTGGGCCTGGGGCCCCAGGGCAAAACCCGGCCTGCATGGCACTCTCCGCACCAAGTGCTACATGCACTGACCCCACGCTCCCGGGAAGGGTGGGTTCAACCCTCTGGGGGGGGGCTTCCTCGGGCACTGGGGGTGGGGGAGAGAAGGGGTCTCATCCCATCCCCACCCAGCACTGTCCTCGGAGTGGTTCTGCTCAAGTCTGTGTTTGTCAGCGGGTGCTACCTGTCGCCTCCCTGGCTTCCCTGTGCCCTGGGCACAAGGCGCCTTGGGCAGCGGCTAGACTTGGAGCCTAGCCAGAGCTGGAAGTCACGAGTGACTTTTCCCTCAGAGAACCTCAAAGCAGCCACACGGCGCCGTCGCTTCCTGCCGCGGGTTCCGCTGTACTCATTTAACACAGTGCCGGAGGCCCTCTCATCCCCTGCTGATTCTGGGGACACATGCAGGGCGGTTGCCACCGAGGAAGTGAGACGGTGGGGCACCCAGAGTGAGGCCTCTTCCCCCACTGCTGGCTCTCATTTCATCTCAGGGACCCCCTACACACACCCAGAAACAGACCTACACCCCGTGGATGGCAGACAAGCATCCCCACAGGGATTTTGGTGACTTGGAGCAAGGCGCATTGCTCCTTCAGAGCCGTGGTCGGCAAAATGCGGCTGGAGAGCCACATGCGGCTCTTTGGCCCCTGGAGTATGGCTCTTCCACAAAATGCCACGGCCTGGGCAAGTCTGTTTTAAAGAAGTGGCATGAGAAGAAGTTTAAGTTTAAAAAATGTGGCTCTCCAAAGACATTTTCATCATCGTCCTGTTGGTATTGGGCTCTGTGGACGGATGAGTTTGCCGGCCCCTGCCTCAGAGGCCCAGAGGTCGGAGCCAGCCCATCTCTGAGCAGAGGCTTGGTGCCGGGCAGACCTGTGCTGACCGGTCAGCACCCCCACGGACCAGACCTGGGCAAGGCCCCTGGCTTCCTCTAACCAATAGAAACAACGTAAGCTAGCCGAAACTGGTGTGGCTCAGTGGATAGAGCATCGGCCTGCGGACTGAAAGGTCCCAGGTTCGATTCCGGTCAAGGGCATGTATTTTGGTTGCGGGCACATCCCCACTGGGGGGCGTGCAGGAGGCAGCTGATCGATGTCTCTCTCTCATCGATGTTTCTCTCTCTATCCCTCTCCCTCTCTGTAAAAAATCTATAAAATATATTTTTTTAAAAAAAGCCTGAAGTCCATCCATCCTCTTCAGGCAATCTCAGCAGAAATCCGCGCAGAGGTGAGAGAAGAGCACCTCAGCAAGCGCAGATCCATCCACGCCAACATCTCCACATGCTCGTGTTGTTGTTTTTTTACCTCTCGGAAAAAAAAATAATGTTGGGCATCAGATCAACGAAATAAGATCTTGCAGCCTGTAGAAGGTCCTCCTTTCAAATTATCATACTCCGTTGTTTTAAGTAAAGTAGAAGAATCAGAGGAGAGAGAGAGAGATGAAAAGGCTGTTTTTCTGCCCACTCCGCCAGAACTCCTTCCCCAGCAAATGCTGATCCCGCCGGGTTCTTCCCTCCCGGAAACTTCCAACTGGGGGACCCGGAGCCCTGGATGAAAGCCAGGCAGGCAAGCGGGGGGCCTCTACCCGGGAGGAGGAGAGTTGGCAGCGAGTTACCTGACTCATCAGAGTGAGGAGATGAGGGGGAGCGGATCCCAGGGTTCTGCGCAACTTGGAGTGAGCGCGGCCAAGCAGCCCTCCCCACGCGAAGAGCCCGGATGGAGGGAGGCGGCGGGCGTCAGAAAAGAGGGGAAGGCTGGTTGTGGTGACCCTAAAAGGTCCGGGCCACCGGGGTCACAGCAGAAGCTTCAGCGTGGGGCTCGGGGCACAGTCTTGGATGGAGATGCAGAACCGGAATTAGCCTCAGGATTGAGTGGGACAGCTGTCCCTAGCTACGGGAATCCGGGTGTGGATAGATAGGGTCACCGGCCGGCACGGACTGGGAGAGGAGAGGCCATTCATGGGGTCACAGAAGGGTCAACCTTGGTGGGCGGTGGCCACGAAACGGCTGTGGAGGGATGCGGGTGCGCCTGTTTGGTAAGGGGCGGTGCTGTCATCTCTGTGGGCCGGGTGCTGTGGCCGCACATCGAAGACACGGGGAGGCTCCGGGCATCAAACTGGGGCAGGGAAATAAGTGGGGGCCTTCGGGAACCTCCCCTCCCCAGTATTTTTTTTCCCTATTAATCTCTCTCCCTAGATAATATGATAATACATGTTGTATAGATTGGATATTAGTTATTGGTTGTCCAATCATGTTGCATTTTATAATGAATAGTTTTAATTCCAGCTTGTCCTCGACAGACCTTTAAATCTCATTTTTCACTCGATATCCTATCCTTCTTCGAGGCACCCCCCCTCCCCCTTACCCATGGCAGAATAATACCTCCCAGGAGTTCAGGTAAAGGAGCTTCTACGGGAAACTCAGTGGCCCCATTGAAGGACAGCCAGACCACAGGCACATCCCACCCCCCACAGCCCGTCACATGGTTTACAGCGTCTGTCTGTCCGTCACCCTTCCGCCTGTCAGTCTGAGACGGACACAGAGCGCCCTGCATGGTGGAGCAGAGTAAGGTCGCTGTCAAACCAGACGCCACAGGCAGTGGCTGGGATCCCGGATGAGGCCGCGGCCGAGGCCCGTTGGCGGGAATTGCCATCATGCCTGTCCCTGTGGGGAGTCACAGTTGGCCGTCACTCAGCCTAATTACAGGTGGCCGTGCCACATGCTGACATGTGAGAGAGGCCACGGCTGGACACGTGTTGCGACAGATCCGCTAATTGGAAGTAATGCAGGAGCGGCGCCTGGGCTGGGAGAGGGAAGAGGGCGGGTGATGGATGCCGCTCTAACGCCGCCGCTGCGCTGGGACGAGGCAACGGGAGACCAGGATCAAGGGAAGCCCCCCGCGGAGCTGGCCCCAGAGCGGGCGAGGCCCTGGCAGGGGCACCGGAGGCGCCCGTTTTTCCCCCCGCAGCTCAGCACTGGCGGCGCCTCCCTGCCTCCTCCCAGGTTCACATCAGCACCAGCTGCCAAGGGCAAGGTCTGACCTCCTGACTTAACCCTGGCACCTTGGTGAGTGGCAGATCTGGGGGAGACGCCAGCCGGGAAGCGGGGATCCTGGCGGTTCGCATCTGCCTGCCTGTGCCCAGCTGACCACAACCGAGACAGTCACCAAAGGCCTCCCCTGGTGGAGCACGTGAACCGCCCGATGGATGTCCCCACGCAGGCTCGCTGGGCAACGCGACCATCGACATCTGAGTCCCACACGCGAGTGCGGGTGCCCTCGGAGCTCAGAGCACCAAGGACAGGGCAGAAGTGGGTCCCTCGCCAGACCCCGTGGCCAGGGCTGCTCCGGCCAGATGGGCGTGTCCAGCCTGGGCCTCCGTCCCGGCCCCCACTCCTTCCTCCTCCTCAGACAGCCTGGCCCATGAGTCTGCGACTTTCCCCACCGGCTCCTGCGAGGTGGCGGCTGGGAATTGGGCAATCAATTCCCTTTCATCCACCTTCCCTGCTCCTGATTGTGAATTATTTCTTGACAGAAAAAAAAAAAACAAAATAAATAAATAAGGCAATGACTAACGTCACACCCTTGATTGTCCTAATATTTTTCTCCTTGATAAAATGCTCTTAGGGTGAGAGAGGGAAAAAAAAATAGAATTTGTTAGAAGATAGCCTGTGTTTTCTCCCCTGAACTGTTCACTGAAATAATTCTGCGCGCTCTGTGACTCTGCCACGTAACCTTCCCTCTGACACTCCACTCATGAATAAACATAGGGAAATATCCTGGCTCCGGGACCAATCTCGGGGGCACCCGGCTTCTGCCCTTTTTCCATGTTCCAAATTAGACGGGGCAGAAGTTGTGATTATTTAAGGAGCTCGGTGGCAAAAGAGGCATGCATACATGGAACCGGGGTCCCTGGAGAGAGGTTTTTCCTGAGGACGCTGCTGGTAGAGGGACAGCCAGGCCATCCGGCCGCTGAAAAGCCTGCCCTGGGGGCAGTGACCTGCCAAGGCCAAGGCAGGTGGCCGTGACCCAGCTAAGTGGCAGACCTCCCTCCGTGCAGCCATTTCCTAGGGTCCACGGGAGGTGGGGGGGCGGGAGAGAGATAGACGCCCCATGGCCCCACCTCCAAGCCCTATGAAGGGTGGTAGGGATGCTGTCCCTCCAGGTGCCCACCTGACCAGGCCCCTGATGTCCCTGGACCTCAAGTGCCCATTCGTGAAAGAGGATTGACCCAACCAATGGCTGTCATCACACAGCCGGCGGCACCTCAAGACCTCAGTCTGGGCCCTGCTCTGTCCTGGGGGGACCTGTGACCTTGGAGAAGCCCTGCCACCTCTGTGGGTGCGGTTTCCCCAAAAGGAAGCCACAGAGAAGTCGCAGCCACTCAGCAGGCTCCCCCGGGAGCACCGGGAGGGACGCACAGGGCTGTTTGCTGGGCGCAAAGGTGGGGTGTCCTTGAAGTGGATGGACTAGAGGTGTCCCGTGCTCCCCGCTTCCTCTGTTCCTAGGTCATGGAAGTGCCCCCCGCTGTCTAGAGCGGTGCTGGGGACACGTAGCTCAGCAAAAGAGTGTCCTGAGCCCGAGCCCACTGCAGCGGCTCCAACAGAGCACCACAGACGGGGGGACATACACCCCTTCTCTTCCCACAGCTCTGAGGCGGCCAGCCCAAGGTCACGGTGGTGGCAGAGAAAGCCGCTGAGGGCCTGCTCTCTGGTTCGCCGTGGGCAGCCATGTCTCACTGTGTCCTCACATGCCAGAGAGAGTGAGTCCTCCGGGACGCTTAGAAGGACGCCAGGCCAGTTCTGGGGGCTCCGCCCTAGTCCCCTCCCAAAGGCCTCACCTCCAAATACCATCACCCTGGGGCTGGGTTTCCACATATGGCTTTGGGGGGAGAGACACAGACATCAGACCAGAACAGCGTGCGTGCACAAGGCGTGCTGAGCGCCATGGCGAAATAGCACCAAATGCACAGGGTCCCGGGAGTGCCCTGCCAGAGGGGCCTCCTGCCCTGCGGAGTGAGGGCAGAGCCCCAGCAGACACCAGCTCAGAGCCTCACCCGCCCGGCCGAAGCCCCACCCCCCCACAGGTGCCCTGTCAGGGACCCACAGGCCACCCTCCGCCACCCCGCGGGAGCCTCCCCTGCCTCAGAAGGGACACTTCCTGGGCGCATTCAGAGGAAAAGACGAACAATAAAGTATTATCAATAAAACAGCCGAGACCGGTTTGGCTCAGTGGATAGAGCGTCGGCCTGCAAACTGAGGGGTCCCAGGTTCGATTCCGGTCGGGGGCATGTACCTTGCTTGCGGGTACATCTCCACTGTGGGGCGTGCAGGAGGCGGCTGATCGATGTCTCTCTCTCATCGATGTTTCTAACTTTCTATCACTCTCCCTTCCTCTCTGTAAAAAATCAATAAAATATATTTTAAAACATAAATAAATAAAACAGCCCCTGGAGAGGGCAGAGGTGAGGCGTCTCAGCTCCCACGGCCCTCTCTGCCCGGAGAGAGCCACCTCCACGTGCCCGGATGAGGTTCGTGCTCCCCAGAACCCAGGCCAGCCCCGAGCTGCCTTCCAGGATCCCCCAGGTGAATGCTGCCTTGGCCTTGACTTAGCGGGCTAGGAGGCACCCCACCACGGGGCTCCCAAATCCACCCAGAGATGCTGGGAGGGGAGCCAAGGACCTAGCTCCTTACCACGTCCCCGTGGGGCCCTGGACACCGGGTCCCGGGTGGCGGGAGGAGAGGCCTCTGAGAATGACCACCGCCTGCTGACCTCCTGGGGCACAGAGGTCAGCACTCACATTCCCTGTGGGACGTGGAAAGGGGGTGAGCTGTCCTGGAGGCAGGGTGGCCCCCGGCCCCGGGCAGTAAGAATAGGAAGCCGCTGAAGGAGGACATTGGCGACACAGACCCCCGACACATGCCACAGAGAAAGAGCAACGGGACGGGTCCAAAAGCCAGGCGGACAGGGGCCATGCTGATGGAGGTTTGTGGGAAACATAACCGCAAAACTGAACCCCGAAAGATGGAAAGTGTTAGAGTCACAGCACATGGAATATAGAACATGTGTGCTTGATGCAGTCACATAAAATTTAAATATTTTAGTGCGCTCTTTTAAAATATTTTAAAATAAAGTACTCCCGCTGCAGCTGAAGAGAGATTACGAAAAACAACAGGTGAGTTTTTAAAACTGACTTAATAAACCTTTTAGCTAGGAAAGACGGTGTTTGAGG
>JAAGEH010000038.1:3383812-3434599 GCA_011751065.1 Lasiurus cinereus
GCCAAGGCTCCTGTGTTCACAGGTCGGAGGCAGGGACTACAGCAGGGATACTTGCTTCTTCATTCAAGAAGGAACTGGGAAACTGGCCAATATTCTTGGCAAATGTGAGGCCAAATGAGGAGACTGGCCCTCTGCAAGGGCGGAGGCGGAACTATGCGCCCCGAGCAAAGAGCTCAAATGGACATGGACCCCGGCTGCTGCTCAGGCTGAGTCAGACGGTGGGCGTAGGTAGTCGGGACTCCATCGCCGCTCCCAGC
The DNA here is from genome assembly GCA_011751065.1 of Lasiurus cinereus. NCBI lineage: Eukaryota > Metazoa > Chordata > Mammalia > Chiroptera > Vespertilionidae > Lasiurus > Lasiurus cinereus. The sequence continues at coordinate 3,384,070 of JAAGEH010000038.1, forward strand.
AAAAGCCGCAGTCGGTGAATCAGAGGACAGCAGGCAGGAAACACGGGCGAGATGAGTTGCCCACCCCTCTGGTCTTCCTGGCCCTGGGATGGCCTGTCTGTGCTGCAGGCCGATGCCCAGGCGAGGGAGCACATACAGGTCCTCCAGGAGAAGGCGGACTCCGAGGCTCTGTCTCCTCTCAGTGTGGCCTTGCCCTCCCCTGCTGCTCTTCCTGATGGAGCCACATGGGTGAGGACAATGGCACGGGGGTGGGGGAGTGGGGGCGTGGGCTTTTGGCTTTGAGCCCCCTTGACAGTGAGAAATAGTTACTTGGTCCTTCTCTCGATGATGCGAAAGCAAGATTAATGGGCCATTTTTCTTGATTCTAAGAAGTACTTTTAAATGTCACCCACAGGAGAGGGGAATGGTACGTCAGGTGACACGGTGAGCGGCGTCTCACACACAGCCAGGTTTCCTGCAAGGTCCACCGTGTACGGGAAGTTTGCTCAGTGCGCGTCGTTTTTATCTTCTCCTTCGGCACCGAATAGTTAAAAGAAAGCTGTTTTCAATTGCCGGCTTGTCTCATTTTCAAGAGTAATCAAGATCCAGAAATAACTGGATGAAATCTTTTTAAAAAATGTTTACAGAAACGAATTTTTTCTGTGGCTCAGATAATGGGAAAACAGCGCTGGTTTCTGCTTCAGATTTTTGTTTAATTTAATTCCACCAATCCCGTTCTTCGTGGGCTCATCGCCGTCCAAATACATCATTTTATCTGCCCGGCGCTGATTATTGTATTGCCGTGCCGTGCGCGCGCGTCAAACCCCGCAGTGTCGGCGGTGGTGGGGAGATGAGACACTCCGTTTCAGGAAGAGGGGGCAGCCTTGCCCTCCGCAGCTTCGTGATGATGCTTCATTCCACCCCCCACCGGGAAGCGTCGCGAAAGGGAGCACAGGCACTGCCAGGCTGGTCTTTTCCCCATAGAGGACGAGTGCCATTATTCACACCAGGAAACAGGAGAAGGGACATCTGTAACGGAAAGAGCTGGCAGGCTGCTTCCTGTCCGTTTCTACAATAAGCGGAGGCCTCTGAGCTCTGCCTGGGCAGGGGCAGAGGGCCAGGTGCCCTCCCCGCAGGTCTGGCTCCTCCCAGCTCTCCCGCCCCGTGGCCCTGTGTCTGCAGCTGTCTGCTCAGAACCCGCTGGCGTCCCAGTTCCGTTCCTTGGTGTCCACTGTGTAACAAGCGAGCCCCACACTCAATGGCTGGACACCATCCACGTTCATCTCCTTCACGAATCCACAGGTTGACCAGCTGGCCCTTTTGGTCTTATGTGCACTCACTCATGCGCCGTCCTCCCGCAGGTAGCAGGGACACGCTGCTAAGGCCAAGGCTGACTGATGACAGACTGACATGACCTTCCCAGGCCTCCGCTGCCTCCGCTCTGCTTCTTACAGAGCGCGTCCTGGATGGTGTGGAGTCAGCCAGGGAGGATGCCACAGGGAGGACGATGGACCCAATCAGTGTTGGGAACCCTCACAGCAGCTTCTCCTCTGGTGACCGTGTGACCACCCTGACGACGTCCTTCCCCTCCTGCGGGTGGGACTGGTCCCAGGCAGTCGGGCGTGGGAGAGAAAGCCCGCCTCTGTGGCACTGTCTCCGAGGCACCAAATGGCTCAGCGACACAGAGCAGCCGCCTCTTACCCTCGGGGGGGGCCCTTGCCTGGACCAGAAGGCCCAGCCTCAGCACATGGCCACCACCTCAATGTTCAACAAGAGGGGGAGAGGAGGGAGTGGACCCTGGGGGGCAGTAGGGATGAGGATAAGAAGATGGAAATATGGGGTGAGAGGCGACAGCTAAGGAAGGACATCTCAGAGTGGGAAGCCAACCCATAGCTGCCCGGTGGCATGTCCAGAGACTGAGCCCCTACAGTGAGACAGGGACCTGGAGGGACCTGTCCCCTAGGCCCCACCCTGCTGTCCGCTGGCCTGGCACCCTCATGTGCCTGGCCAAGGCCCCTCCCCACGCCACACTCTGGGAGAAGGGACACCATGTCTGTCCTCCGATTGGTGTCTGGGGACACGCCCCTCTGTCACCTCAGGGAGAAGTTTCCTTTGGATTCGACTGCTGCCCTTTGCCATTCCAGTTCCATGACCCGCGGCCCTCTTCCCATCCCACGTGGCAGATGTGCTTCCAGCACTTTAGGATCACTGTGAGGGGTGGAGATCTTACAGATACATTCATGCGTGTTTCTGGGCACGTAGAGATGCACATGTATGTCCAGCAGGACAATATGGCATATTGTTAGAACACTGGCACCACGGTGTCCTCGCGGCGCTGGGAAGGACGTGTCCTAGATTCGGGGTGGTCCCGGGCTCTACCTCTGCTGTCAGTGCTTAATAACGTGGGTCTTGAGGGGTGCCAGGAGCCCCACCTGTTCAGGATGAGCACCGTGTCCTGAGATCAGCCTCGGCATGACCTCGCTCTCCCACACCCGGCCCGCCCATGTCAGGAACTTCTGAAGGAGCACGGCCAGGGCCCCAGCCAGCACCCGGATGAAGTGACAGAAGCCTGCCTGTGTACCCACGGGCACTGGGCTATTGTCTTCTCATATTAAAGGGAGCCAGGTGCATGGTGGGCATCGGGCCTATCGATGGGAGGTGGCACCAGTGTGGGTTTTGTCCAGCGTCACAGGCCGGCAGCGGGTGCAGAGCTGAGCAGAGAAAAGTCAATGAATAAATATTTGCTAAACAATCCAAACTTGTTCATTCAACAGCAGCTGTTCTCTGAACACCAGCTGGATGCCACCCTGCCACCGTGTAGGGTGGAATCCTAGACCAATGAGATCCACGTGAGACTTGGAGGAGCTCCAAGAGCGTGGGTGTGACGACAATTAACTGACTTCCTCCCTCCCCTTCTCTCTTTCCTTCCCCCTCCGCTCCTTCCTTCCATCTCCCTCCCTCCTTCCTCTGACAAGGCTTCCCAGGCCTTTGGGAAGCTCACCACCCAGCCGGCAGCTAGGGCAGCAACTAGGAAAAGCCTGTGCATCTCTCTCTCTATGTTCATGATGATTCGCCACTTCTCTAACCTCCCCAGGCTGACGGCATGTGAGAGAAGTATTCTGACCGTGGTAGTTGGCACGCAGTAAGTCTCTAAAAATAAAATGCTTTGTGTAGAACTCAGAAGGCACCGGGGAAGCGGGAACTTGCAGGAATTCACCGTGCAGATGCGACGCCTGGCAGACAGCTGATCATGGCACCTGACCCGGCGCCTTCCTCAAGGCAGACAGGATGTGGCAAGCCGGTCCATGGTCTAATCTCAGAGGAAGTTTACAGTCCCCTCCAGGGAGCCTGCGTGCTCCGTCTTCATCACCAAGGGGCAGGGGTGCTCCTGGGCGGGCCTGCAGCGTCCTGTGTACCCACGGGCGCTGGGCTATTGTCTTGTCAAGCCGGTCCCTCTCCAGAGCCTTCAGCTGTCCTCCCGTCAGGGCGCCTGGCTGAATGATGACGCATTTACACGCTCACCCCTGAGGCCGAAGACACCCAGAGGAGCGGCGGCCGCTGGGCTAACAGAATGGGACTCGGAGATGTCCTCCCGGCCGTGGTCCGCTGCGGGACGCATCGTGTGGCTGCTGTGAGCGTGTCTTTGCGTGCGTGAGGCTTTTTATTGACAGAACTCTCGGCGGGCAGAGCGGCAGCTGTCCTTGCCGGGAGCGACGGATCTCCTGACGACGTCTCGCCGTCTCTGCGGCGGCACCTGCTCCCAGAGGCGGGGCAGGGAGCTGGGGCTGTGCCCGGTGAAGCGTGTCTTTCCTGGGGGCTCACAGGCCAACCAGTGGCGCCCATCTTTCTCAGAGCGAAGCCAAGGCCTTTCTGTGGGCCAACCAGCCCTGCTCAGCCGGCCCTGGTCCCTCCCTCCCTCCCTCCATCTCATTCCCACCCGTCCAGCCCTGTGCAGCCTCCTTGCTGGCCCGCTCAACTGCCCAGCCCTCGCTCACTCAGCTGGAGCGGAGCCCTTGCTGCACACAGGCACGCCCAGGGCCCCCTCCTTCACATCTGCTTAGTGCTCCCCAGAGCATTTGCCTCCTAATGGGTCACGGCTTCCCATCAGTTCCTGTTTCCTGTTGTCTACACCTGGAACGGAAGCTCTAAGGTTCAGGGGGACAGGGGCTTTGTGGGGGCTGTGTCCTCTGCCTTCACACGTTATGCATTTATTGCCTCCCTGAGTCACAGGCCAGTCTGGCTGACTTTGGCTGGACTCATTTGTGCCCCTCTTTGGAAGGCAAAGGTTTTTTTACTGTCTGTCCTCCCCCCCGCCCCCCAGGTTATTCAGCACCTGGGACAGCGCCAGGGTGTGGGGAGCTGCGTGACCACTGGCTGATGAAGGAACCCCAGGCTCCCAATGGGATCTGCACCCGGAGCTTTTCCACTGCCACCCAACTGGATGGCGTCCCCGAGGGGCCAGAGCTGCCGTGGGCCACCTCCCCACTTCATGCTGCAGAGCGCAAGGGGACCATCGCCACGGAGACGCGCATCTCCGCTCGCCTCCCTGCGCGGGGCAGAACACGATCCCATTCCTTGCACCAATTTGGGGGCACATCGCGGGGCGCCCCGGGCAGCATTTGTGGATAACTCAGAACCAAATGGGCCTAATATTGGGGCTCGTTTTGATGCCAGGGACAACCTGAAAGGACACTCCATTTTCTGAGCGATAGAGGAAATTGGGGGTTATTTTCAACGCCGCCTTGTGAACTGGCCGTGCTGGAAAGCCGCGCCACACAGTGAGCGTCCTGTTTACTGCGGCCTTTTCCATCCCGAGCCAACAGCCTCTCGCCCCCTCCCCTCGCATTCACCCCCCACACACATGGTGGACAATAGTCCCCTTCCCAGTTGGCTTATCTTGGTCCATGGTAGCTTACAGCTCCGGATCGGAAACAGCAGCCGGACCCATGGAAGCGGCTCAGCAATGAACTGAGACTGACAGCCTCGCCCAGCGGCGGATGGGCCTGTGCCCGCCACAGACCTCTCAGTGGGAGCGAAGGGCCAGGCCACACGCCGGTGACAGCCAGTGACTCGACACTTCATCTCCACCCAGCACGCAAGCGTCCACAGGATGTGCATCCCCAGAACTCCATCCCCCAGCACCCCGGGCCAGTTCACATTCACGCGGGGACCTGGGCCCGTCCGTTCTTCGCTCAAGGCTTAGTGTTCTCACCAGAATGATGCGCTCGGAACAGAGGGTGCTGTGCCACGCGTCCCTGTGAGCTGCCGTACGGGCCTTTTCCCAGGACCCGGCTTTGAGGAGTGGGGGAGGGGGTGATGAAGCTCTGGGGAGAGGAGACGGGATCCCAGGAAGATGGGTAGCAGGATCTCAAGTCCTGGAAACCGACCCCACAAATCCTACTGGCATGGAAACTACTGGGCAGCATTAAACGCCTAACCCGAGAGGTTACCGCCACGCAGGGTTCACATTCCTTCGGCGGGGGTGTGTGTGGGGGGCGGGGGGGCTCACGCGCGATGCAAGTTCCACGAAAATGGGGGACTATCGTCTCCCGTGGAAGAAAGACTGCTCCCAAGTTGGCAAAAGCAGTTGTGACGGGTCCTCAGCAACGTGCAGCTCCATGAGAGGGCGCAGGACCTGCCACGTGCCACGTGGGCCTCGGTGGCCCCGGCGTTGACCTTGCTCTCCGCTGGGTGCCACCCCCAGCCCAGATGACAGTTGCCACAGGTGATGGTGCCCTCACACTGCCCTCGGCTCAATACGGGGACACCCTGGCATCACCAGAGTCCCACGGGCAGCTCGTGATAAGCACAGGGCTTCACGGGGAATCCTGACTGCTCCTGAGAACACACAGATTGTTCCAGATCCGAGACCCCAAACGACCAGGAAAGGCCCGGGAGATGCAGCGCGTGTTGTCTCGGAAAGAGATGCCGGGCAAACAGAGCAAATCTCCCGTCAGTCCTTTCCCAGGGGTGGTCTCTGACTCCCCTGCCGCTGGGCCGCGGGAGGCCCGCCCTGGCACTGAGTGACTGGTGGTCGCACAGGATTCGCAGTGCACACATGTGTGTCTGTGCGTGTGTATACCTGAAGCCTCTGGGGGTGCATGCACATGTAGCTGTGTGTGCTCAGGTGTGTGGCTGTGCGTGTGTGTGCATGCGTGTATGCGCTCTGTGGGGTCGGGTTGCTGGTGGATGGGCTGAGCATGTGGGGGAGCACGGAAGGACACATGGAAGAACAGCCTCCGTGACCACAAAGGCTGTGCCTGCTCCTCATCCTCTCGGATGCTGGCCCGGGCCGAGCTGAAAGTGAAGCGGCGAGTGAATGCATGGGTACGAGAGGGTAAGCCCAGAGCAAGAGCCTGCCCAGTCCTGTCACAGGCAGCTCATCAGGGGAGAGGTCCTGTCCCACTGCCCGCACCCCAGCCCCCCTGCCCGTCTGACCCCAGCAACCAGAACCGCCCTTGAGACGCACCTGCTCGGGCCTGAGCGACTCTCCCAGCGAACGCAGGGGCTGCCTGGGGAGAGCCAGGCTCTCTCCACGCCCCCTCCCTCCCCTGTCGCTGGAGGCCAAGTCACCACAGACTCGTTCATGAACGACGGGCAGCCTGAACAGATTAAACCCCAAACCGCTTCCCACAAGTGTCTGCTTAATTAAAAGTGACTCCCGCAGCCGTGTAATGTGTGTCCCGCTTAAAAGAAACCCCGAGAGACCCTCCCCGGCTCCCAGGAACCATCAATTAGCACGTGCTTATTTGCATGATGTGATTTTTTTCTTCCCTTGGCAAAGCCTTCTTTCATTCGCTGGCTCGACCGATGTCCCCAAACCCGCCCTGGCTACGACGATAAATAAGAGCGACACGAGGCCTGTCCTCGGGGGCCCGTGCCAGAGCGCGGGAGGCGGGCGTGCACATGAGCAGTCGGAACAGAGTGTGACGAAGTGGGCCCGAGAGCTGGGCTCCAGTGACAGCAGGGGCCCCAGGGAGCAGGCAGGGGCTGGGTGGGCACAGGGGAGGGGAGAGCACCCCACGGAGGGCCTGGGGTCCGGTGCTGCTCAGAAGAGGGTGCCGTAGGTGTCCAGAGCAGGTGTATTGGTCCCGGGTGGGGGGCGGGGGAGTTCCAGCACGTCTCCTCAGCGCTGGCCTTTGCAAACAGCGTTGAGTCTCTTGTTCTCGGGGGTTCCGGGAAGTGTCCAGGGCAAGTGTCCTTCAGGTGGTAACTCAGGAGTCAGAGGTCAAGGCCAGACCTGGAAGCCGCATTGTTGGGCGCTCCGCCTCTTCCCCCGCGAGGGGCTCGCATTGAGGATGGTGACTGACACTTAGCAGTTCTGCCCCCAGCAGCCCCGGCCCCTCCCTCTCAGCAGGTGTGGCGGGTGCTCTTCCTTTCCCGGGCAGGACCCAGGGACCGGGCTTTGGTGCTGAGGATGCTCGTGGGGGCGGCATTCCTCCCGGGAGAGCCAGAGGCACTGAACCGCCTCGCAGAGCCCGGAACGGTGAGTGCACGAGGTGCCGGGAGCCGTGGCTGGTTATGAGGCTCGGCCTTTAATCTCAGCCCCAGGGCTCTGATGCTGCTGGAGGAGCTGGTAGAGCATTCCACGGTTCATTGCCATCACCTGGGCTGACAGCCCCAGCTCGCTCACTCCTGGGCTCGTCACAGGTGGACTTTCCCCTGTCCGTTCGTGATCCTCCACCCGGCCTGGCTGAGGCCCGGCCCCGGTCCTCTCCACGCGGGCCCAGGTCTGCAGGTTCCCCGCTTCTCCAACCTCAGCACGCCTCGGGGTCCCCAGCAGCCGGGGCTCCGCCCTCCGTGTGTCTCCGTCCCATCGCCCTTTCCATCCCTTTCCCCTCGCTGCATCCTCCCTGAGTGGCCTCAGCCACCTGCTACTGAAGCCCCCCAATAGCCGGTCTGGCTTCTACCCCCTCCCCGCAAACTGCAGGCCCTACCGATCTCCAGCAACACAGCCCAGACTGCAGACGCCAGGTGAGGCCCACAGCTCGTTATCTTTCCCAGACTGCCCCGGGGCCTGTCCCCTGCTGAGTTCCTGCTCAGGTCAGGGTGCCCACCTCCCCAGCACCCACAGGTCACACCTCAGTGCCATCTTGCTCCTCACTGCCCACCCTGGCCCGTCAGGTCGGTCCTTGGTTCCTCCCCATCCTCCATGACGTCAACAGAGAAGATAATGGAAGGACAGAGCCTGTGAGGGGTGGGATGATCTCAGCCGAGGGGGCCTTTGAGGGAGACGTCCAGGGAGAACCGGGGAAGGAGGTGGAGAGGGATCGTGGGAGAGGAGGCAGCACCCGGCCCTGAGGCGGAGCCACCGCACCCGTGCCCCGGCCAGCGCCCGCCCCTGTCAGCTCAAAGCTCCGCGCTCACATGCCCCTGCGCTTTAGGAAGCCATGATTTACTTGTCGGAAAAATTACCCAGAAATAGACAACTCCGGGAGAAAGGACACATTCACGCACTGCTTCCCGAGAAAGCGCACCCCCGAATCCAAGTCAGTGACGCGGAATGCTGCTTAGCAGGGGGAAGCCAGCCTCTGCCTGTCAGGCCGTGGAAAGCAGGGGACCTGGCGCCGCAGGGAGCGTGTGCACCCGCGTGCCCGCCTGCCCGTGGAGGGTGGCAGGTGTGTCAGGGGTGCGGTGAGGACGGGCACGCCGGGCGGCCCACTGGGAAGAGGCCTTCCTTCCGGTGTTCGGATCCCTGTTCACGGTGACCAAACGTCTAATTAGAAAGATCAGAGAGGGGACATCTTAGCGGGTTCCAGGCGGTCTTAACTCAATCCCAGGATCTTATAAACATGCATTTTTATTGATGTCAGAGAGGAAGGGAGAGGGAGAGAGAAATAGAAACATCAATGATGAGAGAGAATCCTTGATCGGCTGCCTCCTGCACACCCCACGCTGGTGATCGAGCCTGCAACTCGGTCGTGTGCCATGACCGGGAATGGAACCCAGGAGCCTTTAGTCTGCAGGCTGACACTATCCACTGAGTCAAACCGGCCAGGGCCCGGGATATTCTTTACATGAAGAAGTTGGGGTTCAGAGAAGTGAGGTCACTCAGAGAAGCTAAGCAGCTAACCCAACCCCCACGGAAGCTCCATGCTCGATTCCCTAGTCCTGCCTCTCTCGCACGCTGGCTTATTTTATATTTTATCTATTTATTTTTTGACTGTGATCTTTCTTTTTCACATGTCACAACCATCCGGCCACACAGCACACCTGTCACTGGAGGCTTTTATCACAGTTGCCATGTGCTGGATGGCAGCTGTAGGACAGATCACCCCAGAGGTGAGTGAGGGGCATTCTCACACTCAGCATCTCTCACACACACACACAGACGCACATGTGTGTGCCCGCCCGCACAGGCTCGGCGGCACAGCAACAACCTGCCCTTGAGGCACCATCTTAAGGTCCACGGTGCTGCTCAGCTCACGGTGGAGAGAGAGAGGGATGCTGGCTGGCGGATGAGGTGGTTTCTGTGGAAAAGACATCATTGCGATGACCAGGGAGCCTGCTGCCCAAGACCTGGAGTCCTGGGCAGAACTAGCCCTCCTGCGGCCCTCACCTGTGGACCACGGGTCCCTGTGTCTCGGGTGTTGCACAAGATTTGGGGACTTCTTTTGTGTGTCCAATGTCCTAGAGGCCTCATGTCCCTGTCTTTCTTTGTTGTTGTCATTAATATATTCTTATTGATTAGATGAGGAAGGGAGAGGGTTGGGGAGGGAGAGATAGAAACATCCATGATGAGAGCCACTGATTGGCTCCCTCCTGCACCCCCTACTGGGGCTTGTGCCCTTGACCAAGAATCGAACTGGGACCCTTTGGTCCGCAGGCTGACGCTCTATCCACCGAGCCACGCGCTGGGCCTCAGGTCTCTGTCTTGAGAAGCCTGTCCCGGTCCTGGAGTGGCCAGCAGCCCCAGCCTCTGACAAGGTGACCTTGTGACTCGAGCCATTTCCCTCCAATGAGCCTTGTGGTAAAGAGAAATGTCTTTTTCATCGTCTCTGGCTCCCATGTCTCTCCAAAGCATAATAAATGGAGAAAATATTTCATCACAATAAAAATTTAAAATATATTCAACCAGTGGCTAAATATAATTTTTAATTACCGGATAGTCTTATTTTATATTATTAAAGTTGGCTATTTTAAATGAGTTTTTCTATCCCCTTGAGCAGTACAAAATTCAGGTTCTTTTTTTAAAAAAAGAATTGAATTCCAATACATTTTGATTAAACCCTCAACCAAGATCACTACGTATGAAGGAGGAAATGAAACCGCTTTCGAACTCCAGTTGACTTTGACATTTCCATCGATGACTTTTTAAATGCATTTATTTAAGACTGGGGGAGCTTTCACCCCCATTTGGTAAATTGTCTGGATAGACCCCACCCAGCATCACCTCACCCCAGCCACGCCTGCTCTCTGGGCTCCAAGGACGGGCCTCCCACTGACCCTGTGCTCCACATGCCCTTTGCACACACTTCCGTCTGCCTTTCTGCTCGCCCAGCGCACCACCCTTTCCCCCAGCCCAAGGTGAAGGCCTCATCCCAGGTCCCACCCCCGCAGAGAAGACTTCAGACCCCAGCCCACCGCCAGTCTGAGAGAGCGTCTGAATTAACCTGAAAAATAGCCATATTACTTTAAATCTCAGAACATATATCCTTATGTGAAGAGGGGGGTAAGTTTCTTATATGTGAAGAGGGGGTTACGTTTTTCTTAAGTTTCCTTCTCCAGGCCTGTGCGAAGCCATTGAGGAGATGACTCGGCTGTGAATCCAGGAAGCAGATCTCCCCACCACATCATCCTCTCATCCACATCATCTCATCGCCCGATGACTAAAGGCAATAGCTGACACCTGTGGACCCCCAGGCTGCACGTCCCAACCTCATCCCAGCCCCTTCCCCTTCATAGCCCTGTCCCCTGAACCTTGCTGAAAGAGGATCTGAATGCTTGTAAGCACCCTGTCTTCTTGGTTGACCAGCCTTTTCAATAAACGCCTGATAGGCAACGGACCTAAATAGATATTTTTCAAAAGAGGACAGAAGGAAAGCCAAGAGACATATGAAAAACTAATTATCTGAGAGATGCAAATCAAAACCACAATGCGGTACCGCCTCACATCTGTCAGAATGGCAATCATCAACAAGTCAACAGACGACAAGTGCTGGCGAGGATGCGGAGAAAAAGGAACCCTCGTGCACTGCTGGTGGGAATGCAGACTGGTGCAGCCACTGTGGAGAACAGTCTGGAGTTTCCTCACAAAACTAAAAATGGAACTCCCATTTGACCCAGTGATCCCACTCCTAGAAATATATCCCAAGAAAACAGAAACACCAAGCAGAAAGGACATATGCACCCCTATGTTCATAGCAGCACAATTCACCACAGCTGAGATTTGGAAACAGCCTAAGTGCCCATCAGCAGGTGAGTGGGTTAAAAAACTGTGGTACATCTACACAAGGGAATACTAACCTGCTGTAAAAAGGAAGGAACTCCTACCATTTGCAACAGCACGGATGGAACCAGAGAGCGTCATGCTAAGCAAAATGTCAGACAGAGAGAGATAAACATCACATGATCTCACTCGTTTGTGGAATATAATGAACAACATAAACTGATGAACAAAAACAGATCCAGAGACAGAGAAGCATCGCTCAGACCATTAAACCTCAGAGGGAAGGTAAAAAAGGGTGGGGTTATGGGGGAGATATCAACCATATGTAATACCTTAATCAATAAGTAAAATAAAATAAGAAAATAAACGCCTGATATGATTCCACACGGCCTTCGTCACTGAACACAAGCCCACCCAGCGATTTCCCGGTAACACCAGCCCCTCCTGCCCCAAGCCCCTCCTTGGCACATGTAACACCGACATCTCTGTCACGTGTGCCTGATGGCACTGTGTCCACCTCCCCACCGGACGGTAACCCGGGGCCAGGCGGAGTCTCCTCACTGAGGGCGTACCCCCACGCTGTGCCCCAGCCCCACCTGGCAATGCCAGGCTGGAGGCTGTACCTCTGGAGGGCCTGGTGCCTCGGTTGCAGCAGGATCGCGGGAGCAGTCCCACCGCACCCAGAGGGCTGAGCACCAGCTTATGTTCCTGAAAACTGCCTCTGGGATGAGGTCACGTTAGCGAAAGCCACCTTTGACCTGGGAGAGCTGAACTGCAGCGTGCACTTAGCCGGGGCCCTGGGAACCATTAGGGGACGTTTTCACTCTGGTGATAGGACTTTCCCCCTTTCCCGCCACTGGAAAGATTCTCTGCGGCCTCACCACGGCCTTACCTGAGGGCTGGCGAGCCGTCTGCCTGTCCTGGCACCCTTCCTGCTGTCTGCACGGCCCCCAGGGGCTCCGGGGCCTCCTCCAGCCGCAGCTCCGGCCCCCCTCTTCCTTCGAGTCCGTCAGGGAGACCAGAGCCGCCCCCAGTGGTAAACAAGCAGGCGGACGAGCCCCGCCCCAGAAGCCCACGGGACGCTCGAGGGCTGTGCCCAGGCCCGGGTCAACAGCGCGGGGCCAGCTGTTCCCAGGCGGCGTGATTGGCCTGGACGGTGATTAGCAGGAGATGCTCAATGGCCCAGAGCTTTGGCAAAGTCTGAGGGACAAGCACTGATTTCTCCGCTTGTGGCCCTCCCTCCTCTGGAGGACACCGCCTGGGAGAGGCCCGGGGGCTCTGTCCTCGGGAGGCGGCCACAAGGGCCAGGCCCAGGAAGCAGCCTGATGCCCACGCTCCTCTCCTTCCTGGACAGCGCAATCCAGAGCCAACCAGCGGCCCTGACTTTGTCCCACACCGTCTCGGCCTGTCCTGACCTTGGAATCCTGTGACCTCCGATGGATAAAGAGAGACCCTCGCTCTTCCCTGCTGCCTCAGTGGCAGGTGGGGCGGTCATGCCAGCCGAACAGAGGTGTCTGTGGTGACACATGAGTAAAAGTGTCAACTATTCGCCGAAACCGGTTTGGCTAAGGGGATAGAGCGTCGGCCTGCGGACTGAAAGGTCCCAGGTTCGATCCCGGTCAAGGTCATGTACCTTGGTGGTGGGCACATCTCCAGTAGGGGGCGTGCAGGAGGCGGCTGATGGATCTTTCTCTCCCATCGATGTTTCTAACTCTCTATCCCTCGCCCTTCCTCTCTATGAAGAATCAATAAAATATATTTTTTTAAAGAAGTGTGAACTATTCTGTTACACAAATCACAGCCGAAAACCCATGTATCACTTTCCCCTCCTCCAAAACATAGCTGCTAATGGCCAACTGTTGACTGGAAGCCTTACCCATAACAGTCAATGAACACGTATTTTGTATGTTATGTGTGTTACGTACTATGTTCTTGCAATAAAGTGAGGGAGAGAAAATGAAGTGTTAAGAAAATTGTAAGGGAGGTAGAACACACACAGCTCTGGGCTGTATTTATCAACGCTGCTGAACACATGCCATCTCTCTGCAAGATGAATTGTCGGTACTTACAATATCCGCTTATCAGATACAAAACCCTGAGTGTTCTAGGTACCACTGACACTAGAGATCAAAAACAAACAAATGTGAGGAAGAAATTCCTACTTATTTACAGCCAACACGGCCTTGGGCATCGATGACGAAGCAGCAGCCGTGGGGCGGCTTCATGCAGCCCGGTGTGACCCACATGCCTGCACATGCGAGCATGCGGCCTTAGAGAATTGTCATGGGACAGGGTGTTACAGTCACGTTGACAGCACCGCTTTGGAAAGATTATTACTTTTTTAAGAAAAGGGATTCGCCTGTGAGGGCGAGCTTTCTGCACTGCTTCTCCAGTTACAGGAAGAGGTGCATTCGGTATCTATCCATATAAAATCCTCCTATGCAAGTTGTCCCCTGGGGATTCAGGAGTCCTGGAGTTTGACTGCTCGCTGTGATATGTGCTGACCACCAGGGGGAGGTGAGGAATGAAGGAAGGCCCCGGCCGGCCAGCTGGCAGCCGGAAGCTGGGGAAGGGAGGCCCCGGCTGGCAGCTGGAAGGTCCTGATGGACGCTAATCACCAGCCAGGCCTAGGGACCCTGCCCATGCTTGTATTTCGTGCACCGGGCCTCTAGTGGCAACAAAAGTCTTTGAAAGGGAGGTCATGTGCAATATCTGGACAGAGTGTCTCAAGCAGGAATCTGTTGTTCCAGGCCTGATGGCTTCCACGGCTGTTCCAACAGCAAGTCTGCGTCTCAGGGGTGCGACCCTCCCTGACCTCATGATGTCCTCTGCCAGGCTCTCTCCACAGCCCTGACCATCATTCCAGAGAGACCCTGTGTAATGAGACTCAAAGGTCCTTTCGACCCCCATCCAGAGGCTCAATGGGAGACACTGGGGGCACGCTGACCCCTTTGGTGGTGAATTTATGGGGTTCTGGGTGGCGGGGGGACATGTTCCATATCAGAAGCACTTGGAAAGGTAGTCCCTCCGGTACCAGGGACCAATCCTGAAACGGGTTCCCCTTGTCCAGGCCTTCGTGTCGTCCGACCCGAAGGCCGCAGCAGGTGTTGTCTCTCCCCCACCCCCACCCCCCACTGGCCCTCTCCTCCTCCTTAGACCCGGAGCGGGAGCCTGGAGCTGAGCCCCCTGGAACCCGGCACGCGGGCGCCTCCCCCTCCTCTCCTAGGATGCCCGGGCCTTTGCTGCAGAGACGGTCAGCGGAGGCTCGGGCAGTGTCCTGCTGAAAACTAAGCGATTGGAGTAAAGGGTGTATTGGATGTGAGGGAAACGGTCAGATGTAATGAACACAACGGGAGAAGACGGGAGCATAAACGGGAGGCGTAGAATAATGTATAACGATTAGCAGGTTCTGAAAAATTCATTTGATCTATTCAAAAGTCCCTGCGTAGCGGGAGACGGAGGGCCCTCCCCGGCTGGAATTACCAGCTCATGTTATTCATAAGCGAGCGGATCAGCCGCCATCCAGCCGCACGCGTTTATATTCCGCTCCGTTCTGCGGGGCCGACCTGGGCGGCGGCAGGATGCAGGTCCTGCCTCACAGACCGCACGGAGCAGGTGGGCAGGGATGCCCCTTCCTGCGCCTTCCCCCGGGAGCCCCACCCAATGTCCCCCCTAATGTCCATTGAATGTAAAGTGTTTGTCATCGAAAAGCTCTGCCTCACGACGATGCTTCGACAGCTCAGTGCAGCACCCGGTGCTCTGAGGGGACCTCACCCCGAGGGGGCCGGGTGTCCCCGCCAGATGGCAGACGGCTCACCCCGGCTCTGGCCGCAGCCCACCCACTGCACCCGCCAGCCTCGGCCTGGGGAGCCTGGTGGGCATGCCTGCAGTCTGCTGACGATCGAAACGGTGCAAACACAGACACCCACGTGCACACAAAATATGTTCTCGAGGATTTATGTCCCAGCAAAACAGATTACTCCGTTTCAAATACGGTTTCTGGCCCATAAATAAAAATAAATCCTCTTCTTATTCTTGTCTTTTTCTTTCAAATAATAAAAAGGCATGTGACTCTCTTTGCCAGAAGTATATTAAACTTTTTTAAAAATACCAAATTTTACTAGGCTCAAGGAAATCTTAACGGATTGCTTGCGGAGGGATCTCAGAAGATTTAAGAATTAATCAGCTGTGTGTTCTGGCAGGAGACGGCTTACTTGCGGGGTAAGTAAAGCTGAGGACGTGTCCTTCCCACCTACCCCGTGCCCTGGCGTCATCGCTGGCTTTTATGATCATTTTCTTCCTGCTCCGCACCTCCGTGCTCGAGGGACAGGGACTGGGAGAACTTGTCAGAATCCACTCTGGAAGTAGCTGAGCACCGAGCCAGGGAGGCCTGGCAGAGGCGCCCCTGCAGGCTGGCCAGGTCGGCCCCGCGCCCTAACACCCGCCCTCCGTGCTCTGGGCATCTTCCCGAGGCAGCTCGCCTGACCTCTCTCGGCTTCCTCGGTGACTTCCTGCACCTCCTTCCCCATTGCTCAGTCTCTGACCGGGTTCTCAGAACAAATACGAGGGTGTGCATATGATACCCCATCCTCAGCGGCAGCCAGATCAGCCATGGGCTGTCTTCCACTTGGCTGTCACCCTTTTAGTAAAGAGAGCACCCTCCCTCTACCCCCCACATCAGCACTGAGAGGCCCTGGTTCTGGGACTTTCCTCTGCCCCTCCAGCACCTCACCCCAAACTCCCCTCCCCTCCCCCAGCAGGGTCGGGCCACCTGCTCCTGGTGTCAACAAGCCCAGGTGTGGAGGTGGCAGACTGGCATCAATTAGAAGTCGTGATTGAAGCTGAACGCAATCAATTATATAATTTGAGCGATTCGGGGTTTAATTACACTAAAACTGCCTCCTACTCCCGGGACATTGGCAAGGATCCCCCACCAAAGGCACCTGGCTCACGTCTCCTGGCTGAGGCCGCCAACCGGGGACCTCTCGCTACACAGTCACCCACAGGCGGGTGGCCTGCACCCCCGGACACTCGGCCACCTCCTGCGGGAGCGGGCGTGGAGCCGGCAGCTGCTCCGCCGTCCACGAGAGGAGCTGCCTGTGGCTCAGGCGGCCCGACAGCATCGCCCCGGTATCGCCCCGGCAGTGGCCGGCGCCTGGCCCGCTCCACCGGTGGGTCTGAGGTTCAGGCCACCACCGGGCGGCAGGCGTCTTCTTCCGGCTGCAGCTTACTCTGTGCTCCGCCCAGTCGGTGTCCCACCCCTGGACGGGGCGCTGTGGGGACGGTCGCTGATGGGGTGCTGATCATCCCATGGGGTTACTCTCTTGGGAAGCTCTGCAAAGTAGGACATTCGTCCTGATGGTGGGTTCTTAATTCCTTGGGGTTGTCTCAGACACGGTCACAGGCCTGGACCGCTCAGTGCACGCCTGAATTCTTCCTGATGTCACTGAGAGTACATGTCCCCAGGACCAGAGCCCCTGAGCTCCTCGGGGGTCTCCAGGGCGTGGCTGCCCACCATGCAGTGGACACAGGCTTCCCTGGAGGAGGGGCCTCTGCAGAGTCATCCCTGGAGACCAGCCCTCCTGAATGCCGGCACCTGGCCGGCCCGGCGCGCATTACACCGGCGGCCTCTCTGGCTCTGGCCCTGGGCTGTCGGGATGCCTTCCCCCGTGGCTGGATCACCAGCAGCAGGCAGAGAGCTGAGAGGCACAGCCACCTTGCTGACGGGCCAGGCGCCTGGCCGGGCCGTCTCTGGTCTGGGAAATGAGCTTTCCCAGCACAGACGGATGCTCTCAGCCACCCTGCTCCCACCGGGGGGCTCATTCTCTCAACCCACCTCGCACCCGGAGCCATGTGAAGGCCCTCCAGGAGCCGGCCCCACTCAGCACCTCTTGGTGGTCGGCTTCCACCTGGTCCTTCCCACCCCTGGACATCTGACCACCTGCTTGTTTCGGCTCCTCTGACCTTGACCCCCAGAAGCCGCGCTCTAGTGCCGGCTATGTGCCAACGACGCCCTCAGGGTGCTCAGGAGCGTGGCCTCTCCCTGGGCTCTCCGGCACCGAGAGATGACGGTCCCCGAGGCCGGCGCCCAGGCTGGGGCACGGGGATCAGCGGATGGGGTGGCCACTCTCCGTAAACCAGTGGTTCTCAACCTGTGGGTCACGACCCATTTGGGGGTCGAATGACCCATTGACAGGGGTCGCCTAAGACCATCAGAAAACACAGATATTTACATGACGATTCTTAACAGTAGCAAAATGACAGTTATGAAGTAGCAACAAAAATAATTTTGCGGTTGGGGGTCACCACCACATGAGGAACGGTATGAAAGGGCCGCGGCATTAGGAAGGTTGAGAACCACTGCCCTAAACCCCACCACTCAGAACGAACTCCGGGTGGCTGTCCTCCGCACGCCACGTGCAATCCCCTCCCGGCCCCAAGGTGCCTGCCAAACCGCTGGGCCAGCAGATCGCAGAGAGGACTGCTCTTCCCGCTCCAGTTCCAGAACGCTCGGCTGTGGGGGCGGAGCTGGTGCTAATGCCGCGTGCCCTCCCTCGGAAGCGGATGCGCAGCCAGAGATGCTTCTCGGAGCCGCCCAGACAGCTGTTCGCCGACCTGCCGTGCAGCGCGCCGCTCTCCGGGGCTTGTCCTGTCGACCGGGACCCTCAGCTGTGCTCCCGGGGCTCGGGATGGTGTGTGCTGGCTCAGCGGCGAGTGGCAGACCTTCATAAATAGTCATCAGTCGTCATGCCGGTCTTCTTGCATCTAATTCATCACATGAACCAGGTGACAGGGCCCATCGATCTGTGAATCATCGGACCATCGCCAATTCCCTGCTCCTCGCCTGCCCCCTCTCCCCCCACACACACACCTGTAACACATCTATTCCACAAGCTTCTCTCCGGGGATGGGGGTGGGGGGAGCCAGCCCCCTGGGTAAGCAGAGCTTGCCACTACCAGCAGAAACACAGAGAGCGCCGTGCCCAGGTCTCAGCCAATGGCATTGACGGACGTGCAGCCTGTAAGAGACCGCAGAGGCGGGACGGTCTCTGCCTCTCAGGAGGGGCGCTAAGAAATGAGTGTGGCGACCTCACCAGGAAGTTCTGGCTGCAGGTGGCCTGTGGTTCCCGAGGTCCCGGTGGAGTGTCTCTCCTCAGCAGAGCAACATGCCCGCCACTGAGAGACGGCCAGGCTGGTGAGCCGGCTTCATGCACGGCCCGTGGAGAGTGGAAGGGGCCTGCGAGCAGGCGCTGCTCATGGTGCTTGCTGAGAGCAGCCCTCTGCCGGCGATGGCAATGGGGACCCCTGTGGCCTGTGGGGGCTCCTAGCCTCCGCCACGTGGGTGTGAGTCCGCGGCGGACCCAGCCCTCTGCTCTGCCACCTGCGGCAGAGTCCTCGAACTCTGCTGATGGGCTCTTTTCATTTGGGGACGTGTGACCTGAGACTCGGCAGAATTTAGTCTTGGGAGGTTCCTTGCGCCCCCTTATACGTCTACCGCTGGCATCCTTCTGCTCCGGATCCTGTTCGTCTCCGTCCTCTACGATGCGATGGCGCATCCATTCATCCGGCCTCCCAGGAACGCAGCCGCCACTGCCTGAGGGATTCATGTTCCACTCTCCCCGCGCCCTGCGTAACGCCCCCAGGGCTGGGTGGTGTTTGCTGATCCCTTACAAGTCTGGGGACATCAGCCCACAGACGACGCCTGTACCGAGTCCCCCCTCTTATGGATCCAGCCTGTGTCTGCTTCCCTAAACCACAGCAGACGCTCTGCTGAAAACGGCAGGTCTGCGAAATGACACTCAAGCCCAGTCCTGAAGTGTACAAAGGTCTCCATCTGATCAGCACATTCCCGACCGGAAGAGCGGCTGCACATCCCATTGTCTCCACAGCAGCCGGGCCATGACCATGCGGATGGAACGGGACGTGTCAGAGCAGCAAGTGTCCCCACCGCGGCCGTGCGGCCCGGAGACACCGCTCGGCGCACTCACGTTGAAAGGGGAGTGACGTGCGGTGGAGAACGTGCAGTGGCATCGCTTCAGACTCAGCAGCGTTGGTTGCTGTGTAGCTGGCGAGCAGCGACGTCATCCCAGTGGGTCCCCAAAGGCACAGAGGAGGAGACGCTTATTTGGGTGGATGGAGGAGGCCGGTGGCCCGGGGGCTCCCAGGGTGGCTTGGGGTTCTCCGGGTGCCTCCAGACAGTGGTCTTGTGGGGTCACTGCACACACGCGCATCATAGAGGAGGCACAAGTGCTGAAACCCAGGGAGGCCAGGATGCTCGAGCGTGTTCGGCATGGACTCGGAGGAACGCATTGGCCTCCTGCTGCCCCATGGGCAGTGCCAGGCGGGCCCGGCACCCGGGCGAGAGCACCAGTGCAGAGAGCCCTCCGCACAGCCCCTCAGCCCGGCCTTTCACCCCGAGAGGGGACTGGGGGTCCGCGGGTGCCCGGGCCGCGAGGTGAGGACGACTCCTGGTCCCTCCTTCCAGACAGTGAGGCGTCTGTCCGTCTGCCAGCTCCCTAAAGAGCACACAGAAGGCAGGGACCGGGCCCCAGCCAGGACAGGTAGCCACGTCCCGCTTGCCGCGTGGAATGATGGGCTTTTCTCACCGCAGATCAGTTCTAAAGAGTCCTCCTCACATCAGACTGCGGGGAAGACCCGACCCTCAGCCAGGCCTCATCACGGAGCCACGTGACGGCGGAGGTCGCCCGAGCCCTCTTACGGCGTCCCCCTCCTAATAGGTTCTATAACATAACGATCTCCCTTCAATTTGAAAGCCATTTCCCTTGTTCACCTTTCCAGAGAAATGTAATCTCCTACGGTGCCCGCTATGAAAACCATTCCGCAGGCCGGCACGCCGGCCATTCAGAGGAGAAGATTACCCATCGGAGTGGCAGGCGGGGATGGGATTATTTTAGGAAAGCACTTCACCACGCGGCGACCCTGTGGTCCCGGCAGCCTCGGTTTTTCTCTCTTAAAGGGACAGCCAGAGGGAAAGGCGGGGCGCAGGGGGCCGGAGATGAGTGATGCGCGCGGGGTGTCTCGGGAAGGGAGAGAGAATTTCATTTTCTCCCTTATTATCCCCGTCTCGGCGTCGCCAGCGGTCTGTGAAGGGGAAAATGGAGAGGACCACAGTACATCTTTCTGGCCGCGCTAAAGAGATTAGGGGAGAGGCCGGGCGAGCGCCTGGCTTCTATTTTTCTGGGAACCTTAAGAATTAGTTTACTGAGCGAATCTTTTCATATCCCCATTGGCTTCGCCAAGGAAGAAGAGGCAATGACTAGATCTGACAGCTGGGAAAAGTTGTCTTAATAACCCAGTGTGCGTGAGCGCCCTGAGGGTGCTCAGAGAAACGATAAACATGAGCTATGACCCCATTCTCCGCGTGTTCCATCGGCGGCGGCTAAAACCTCGGCCCGCTGGTGAGGCCAGGGCGGGGGGCGCGCTGGGAATGAGAGCCCCGAATCCTCCCGGTTGGGCGAACGGAGCGCGTGACCTTGGAGAAAGGTGTCCCCTCTTCGTCTGTAAAACAGGGACTGTGTCTGCCATCGCTCAAGGAACCACACACACACACGGCTCGCGTCTGGATTTGATTCTGCAACATCGGTCCGTACGTGCCCATCTCGGTTCTCAATAACCAGCTGGGAGTAAATATTGGCAGGAGGGAGATCAAATACAGTGGTACCTCGAGATACGAGTTTAATTCGTTCCGTAACCTTGAGGCGTGGGAAACTATGAGACGCTTGAGTTGCGGTAAACTGGTGGGTTGTGTGCAGCCAGCTGATCCGCAAGATTACTCGTATCTCAACTGTTGCTCGTATTTCAAAGCAAAAATCGCTCGCTTGACGGCTCATATCTCAAAAATCTCGTATGTTAGGGCACTTGTATCTCGAGGTACCACTGTACCCTCACTTTTTCATTGTCTTCATTGTGCCCTTGACTGTCTGGTGGCCTCTACATTTCCAAATAAACTTGGGAGTGTGCTTGTCCCTTTATCTAAAAAAAAAAAAAAACAGAATCACAAACAGCCCGAACCTGTCGGTGTTTTTGATTGGTTCTGCCTAATCTCTCATGCCTGCCGGTAAATTTGGGGGAGGATTGATTTTTCCAGTTCGTGCTTGTCACCTGTGGCTGCATTTATCTAGGTCTTCATTCCCTCACACAGTTCTCCCGGCTTTTCTCATTGTTCTCGGTGGCGGTGCGGGTGCCAATAAAGTTGTCCACCGTTTCCGGAGGAGCCCACGCGTGTGATGTCTTCATTGACAGAGTATGACCCCGCAGGTATTGTTATATTTCCTTCACTCGTCCACTGAGCTCCACAATGTGTTCTGATTTATGGAGATCTACTTCATCACGTCTTGCTTCCTGATCGTCCAGCCATGTCCTTCATATAAATAAGGAAACCTTAAAAAACAATGACATTTAAAAGTCTGTATAAAAAGGGGATAAGGACATAAAATCCCCAGGGAAAGTCCAGGCAAATGGCCATCTACACTAATAAAAGAGTCAGATGCAAACTGACTGTACCTTCGCAATGCCCACCAGCCAATCAGGAGTGAGTATGCAAATTAACCCAACAAAGATGGTGGATTAATTTGCATGCATAGGCACTGAGTGGCTGGGGGGCAGGGCAGGATGCTTGCGTCCTTGCCATGGCGATGACGTAGGCTTTCCACGCCACCCGAGCCAACTGAGCCTCTGCCAGTGTGGGAAGGCAGAAAAGCAGCTCCAGGCCGGAGCAAAGGCGGTGCTGGCAGCCAGGGGAGAGAAGGCCCATTCTTACACATATCTTCATGCATCGGGCCTCTAGTGAGGTATAAGAAGAAACACTCAGCCTCACTAAAAAAAATCTCAAAGAATTGCAAAGAAGCTACTATGGCAATGCCCCCCAGCTACGGCTCTTTCTATCTGGTAGGCCAAGGTTAAGGAAAACTGTAATACCCGAATTTAGTGGGAGGTGAGAGAAACCGCCACCCCGTTGTTCACTATTGGAGCTAGAAGCCAACCTGTGACTGATGAACAAAGTACGAAGTGTGTGTTTCCTTTAAGGAGGGTTGTTGTCTGCTTGCTGGTTCTCAAAAACACCATCCCCCGCTCACAAACAGGCCTGTAATGTGATAATCATGGCAGCGCTGGGTGTAACAGAAAAGGCTGCAAACACCTTGCCCGCCCGTTAATGAAGACTATGTAAGTTCTTGGTCATCCACACACGTGCCAGAGTTTGCAGCCACTAAAGCATGTCCTAAAAACCCACACAGAAAGATGCCCCAGTCACGTGGTGAGCTTGGCAACAGGTCTCAGAAACGCGAGTGACAAAACCGCCTCACTTGGTAGCAGAGCGGGTTGTCATGAACAGCAGACGGTGTGGGGGCAGGCGGGTGCTACCGGCACATCGCCTGTGTCAAACCCGGGCCATGCTGGGTACGTGTCATAACATCCCTGGGTCTCACGAACTAATAATCCGTGTAAAATACTCGGGCACAAAAAAAATATGATAAATAAGTGTCAGCCATTATTATATAAATGCACACAAAAAGTCATCACTCTTTGCTTGGAGAAAGCTGTCTGAAAGAACACACACACTATTTCTACAGCGATTATCTCTCCGACTTTTATTTCTGTGTTAATCATGTTTGTAATGGTTGAATTTTCAAATGAACATTTGTTATTTTTTAATCTTTTGGCATTGGGAAACGCAATAAAGATAAAATGGACTTTCGTTTAAAAAAAAAAAAGTGCTCTGGATCTTGTTCTAGGTACCGCACACCCGCCGGCCAAGTCGTGGTTTCAACCTGGAGGGGGAAGCGCCTTTCTAAAGGGGTGGCTCCTGGGAAATGAAAGGAAATATAGGGTGGCATCAGTCACTTGTCACCCCAAAACATGACTTCTACAGGGAGTCTGAGCTCCAGGCACAGAGTGATCTATGGAAACTCTTAAACGTAAATATATCTTTTGCAGTTATTCTCTTTCCCCTCGTATCAACTTTTAAAGGTTACTGCGCATTATATTTTCATTAAGAAGCTGGATAAATAACAATGCACTTGACATTAAAATTAGTAAATTCCATTCTGAACCTCAGCGATGTACGCCTTTATGCTGCTCGTACGGCTCTGTTTTTAATAGCGCACATGATAAATGAGTGTGGCTAATTTAAAAGCAAATACCCAGGGTGAGGGAGGGGGGGGGGCTGGAAGAGATTAACCAAAGAACACATATGCCTATATGCTTAGCCCATGGACACAGGCAGTATGTGGTGAAGGCTGGAAGGAGTGAAACCACATGGGATGGTGCAAATGACTCCAGTCCCACCACCGGTCTCCTGCCCCACCCCCATTTCCCACTCCCCTTTGGGGGGACAGGACAGATACAAGGACTGCTGTCCATGCGGTTCCCGAGAGCAGCCGCGGGGACATGGAGTCTAACCAAGTTTGCTTGGAATCTCTGCCCTGGTCTCAGCTCAGAGTTTCAGCAGCAACCAGCATACACCCCAGGGATGGTGTATACTCTAGAAGTGGGGGAGGGAGGAGTGGAGGGAGGGAGGGAAGAGGAGAGGAAGGAGGAGAGAGGGGGAGGGAGGCAGAGGAGAAGCCCTTTATATCTGTACAGAGACGTCAAGACGGGGCCGGCTTGGTCGGGGCTGCAGCAGCTGGATCTGGGCAGCTGCCCAAGTCCTGGTCAGAACATTGGGTCAAAGCTGCTCCCAGACCCGGGCCATTACTAGTGACTGTCCCATCATTCACGTTTAGGAGACCCTGTGTGCTCAGTTACAGCTGGAACCAGCGGCTTCAGGACCCAAATACCAGGGAAAGGGAACCGTGGAACAAAACCCAGGCCTCTCTCTCTCTGTCGCTGCCCCTGGGCGCTGTACCCGGCAAATGAGTGCCCTTCGATGTATGTGCGCATGCACCAACCCAATGGGCCCTCCCATGCTCACACAGATGGCCAGCCCTCGAGACGCAGCCAGAGCCTGCGGGGATCCTACACAGCCTGGCCTCCCCGCGGGGAACCGAGTGGCAAACACTGAGTGAGCACCCCGTGTGGCCCCAACCTCCGCTCTCATCCTCCTCGTTTTCCAGATGAAGGAGATGAGGCTCGGAGCGGGGGGCCACCTTCCAGGCCACACCCATACAGGGCAGACTTGGGTCCAGAGCAACCAGAGCGGGACGCTGCCCCTCTGCTGGACGACCCCGCTCCAGGCCTCTTCCCATCGCCTTTCCGCTCACGCTCAGCATCATCAAGTGAGGGACCTCCACCCCTTCATGGCCCAGGTGTGCACTCTCTCACCGGAAAAACGGAGCCCATTGGTGGGGTCTCTGACCTTCCCTCTCCTCCCCCCTCCCACCCCCGGATCCAGGCAGAGGCAGGGCTTCTGTCCGGTCCTCTCTTCGGGTAGGAAAAGGGAAGGAGGCTGGGGGTGTCTGCTGAGCGCAGACACATGGTGTGGCCCGGGCAGAGGGACCCGTTGGTAACTCTGGCCAGGGACTGCCCTTTCTCTTTCTCTTTTCTGAATACAGGACGCTTTCCGAGGAGGCAAGCGTAGGCCTTTTTTTTTTTTTAATATATATATTTTATTGAATTTTTACAGAGAGGAAGGGAGAGGAACAGAGAGTTAGAAACATCGATGAGAGAGAGACATCGATCAGCCGCCTCCTGCATGCCCTCCTCTCCCCCCCGCTGGGGATGTGCCCGCAACCAAGATACGTGCCCTTGACCGGAATCGAACCTGGGACCCTCCAGTCCGCAGGCCGACACTCTTTCCACTGAGCCACCCCGGTTTCGGCAAGCGTAGGCTTTTGACACCCGCACACTTACGTGGAAACCAGCGCTACGGTGTGTTGTCTGAGAGGCTCTGATCTGTCCAGAGTGAAATCCCGCCCTTTCATCTCAGAGAGGAGGGAGAGGCCCGTCTGCACCGGGAGGCTAATTAAGCCCTTCCCACCAGCGGTCAGCTCTTTGACCTTCTATCGGCAGGGCTAATGCGGGATCAATACCTGCAGGAGATACCCAGTTAGCCGGACGGCTCTGCCCGCAATGACAGCGGCAAGCCGGAGCGGCCACTGTCGCCGAAGCACACGGTAAGCGACGCAGAGGAAGCGATGCCTGACATCCCGGGGCCTCGGGCGGCCTCGGCTTGGTGGACGAGCCGGCGCCGAGCAGTCCCCGGCAGCTCGTTTAATTAACGTGTGTTTGGAGTGGAGGTACACATTCATTTGGGCGCAGTTAGGTCCGTGCGCCATGATCTAGTGTTAGCTATTATCAGGCCATTTTCTCTCCGGAATCCCATTCCTGTTTCTTCACAGTCCGCTTCTTCTTCTATTTGTCTTGTTTCTGCGGAATCGGGCGAACCCCAGGCTCGGCCACGGGTTAAGTGCGGCGATGAGGTGCAGGCGCTCTGGCCCAGCGGAGGGGCTCTCTGCCGGTGCGGGTCTGCGTCGCGGGCCCAGGTTCACACACACACCTCTGACCCTTGAATCTGGGGGCAGCCACAGGACCCCAGCCGCCCTCAGTCAGGAGTGGGAGACACCGCGAATGCTGGCTGGTGGCAGCCGCAGGGAGCGATGGGCCCTCCGGAGGCCTGGCCGCCATGTGGGGGTGGCAGGCTGGAACCCGGAGGGGAAAGGTCAGCGGAGATGCCGGGCTTCCGCCTCCGATGGCGCCCATCAGCCCCCCCCGCTGTCCCCCGAGGGTCGCCTGCAGCCCTCAGCTCGGTGGGGGCCCCACGTGCATCCCAGCACGTCAGTTTGGACTATCACCATCTACTTCAGGGTCCCGCTTCTCCCAACCACCCCTCTGCCCTGTGAAAGGCAAAGAGAGAGAGAAACCTGTCCCACACGTGATCCTCAAGAAGAGTCAGCACGAGGTGGAACCTGTGCAGCTGCCATCTCTGCTCTTTGTGTTCACAGTCGCCCTGTTTTGCTGGAAACTCCAAGGTCTGGGCACTCGCCAGGGAAAGGCAGGAAGCACTCCGCAGGGCACATGCCCATTGGCGCGCTCACGGTCCGGCTAGGCCAGTGATCGGCAAACTCATTCGTCAACAGAGCCAGATACCAACAGGACAGCGACTGAAATGTCTTTGGAGAGCCAAATGTTTTAAACTTAAACTTCTTCTAACGCCACTTCTTCAAAATGGACCCGCCCAGGTCGTGGTATTTTGTGGAAGAGCCACACTCAAGGGGCCAAAGAGCCGCATGTGGCTCTTGAGCCGCAGTTTGCCGACCACTGAGTTAGGCTACTAGGGGTGGAGGGCCTCCCCGTGTCCCTGGGCCTCTTGTCTGCTTTCCACCAAAGATGGAGGATGCAGGGCGCAGAGGGGGAGGGTGGAGCAGGAAGCGGGGATGGACATGTGGGACTCACCTCATCAGGGGTACAGACCCGAGACTGGAGGGAGGGCGTGCCCCCAGCTCCGGGTTTTCCCCGCGGGTGAGTGTCAGCCTTTATGAACCGAGTGACTGTCACATGGACCAGCGGGGCCGGCAGGTTCGGTGTGGCTTATGCCTCCCTCAGCTGTTCCCACGGGTCGGCCACCTGCAGCTGAAGGCCCTCGCGGTGAAGCGTGGCCTCCGGGCCCTCCCCACCTCCAGCCCTTCGTTCCCCTCCGGCTGTGCTTCCTCCGGGAGTGCACGTTCCATTTCCTCTCCTGTGGGATCCGGTCTCCGGACGCTGCCCCCCTCTCCACACCCTGCCCCTCCGCTGGGCCCCTGCTCCCACTGCCTAGTCCCGCCTTCTGCCAGGGTCCACGCCCAGATCTTGCGTGTCCCATCAGCACTGTGGACAGCGGCTCCTGGACTCGCCTCGATGGCGCCTATCAGAGGCAACACGCACCCGGGACAGGGGGGCTGGCTGGTTCCGAGCAAGGTGGTCACAGGGCGCAGGCAGCTCTCGTGGAAGGGCTGTCTGTGACTCTCTTGGTGTGTCTCCTTCTCTTTAGATCCACCAGGTCCTGCAGGCCAGAGCCTGGAGCTTCTGGACTCGAGCAGAACAAGCTGAAACTCTGGGGAACTGAAGGTCCGCTGTCCATGTTGACAGGTGGGGGCCTTGGTGAGAAATCAACCAGCTCGCTGACAATGCAGGTCCTTGACCGCGGTCTGAGACTGTGCAATCTGGAGGGACGGAGGCAGAGCTGGGGCTGGGGAGAGCAGAAGGAGGTC
Source organism: Lasiurus cinereus (assembly GCA_011751065.1). Classification (NCBI taxonomy): domain Eukaryota; kingdom Metazoa; phylum Chordata; class Mammalia; order Chiroptera; family Vespertilionidae; genus Lasiurus; species Lasiurus cinereus. The sequence continues at coordinate 3,411,582 of JAAGEH010000038.1, forward strand.
ACGGTCCACGTCAGTGTCGCCGAGAGGAGATGGGCTGGTCACGGGTGTCCTTCGTGACCAGGAACTTGGCACGTGTCCCACCAGTGTCTGCGGGCATGGCTCTCTGACATCAGTGGGTGCTCTGGGGAAAATTTGGAGGCAGGAGAAGACCAGACCGTGCATCCTGCTGCTCTGGCCTCTGGGGCCGGCGGGTGAGGCGGCTGCAGGCACTGGCGTTTCCCGGCGGTGAGAACAGCAGTGAACAGAGCCACGCTGTCTGGTCACTGCTTCTGGGGGTACAGCGAGGCAGACGGGGGGCCCCGGGCATCCTGGCGGGTCCCAGCTCAGCCCCTGCTCAGCCCGCAGCAAGAGGTCCTGAGAGCTGAGGCACCCCTGCAGGCTCCCGTCCGTCTCGGCAGAGGCCCCCGTGATCTTGACTCTGGCCCTTGTCCATCATCTCCATCAACTCCCTTTCCGTTGAGCAGCTGAAGGAAAACGCGTGATAAACAACAAAGCATTGCCCAATGTGCCAGGCCCAACGGTCACCCAGGCCAAATACGCAGAGAGCAACTAAAACGACCCAAATTGTCAGGTGCTTCAAGGATTTCTTTTAAGCCCCTGTTTTCACTTACTTCTTTGCCAAAAAAAAAATATATATATATATGATCTTTGATTCCCCGCAGAGTGGTAGCTGATCTGAGGAAGATAGCCTATTGCAATCTGTCACATTTCTGTGGGTTTTCCTTACTGTTCTTCCCGGCTTTCACACCCAGAAATTATTTCCACTTCAAGGTAAGGGCTGCGTCTTTTCACGAGAGGAAAGGGTTGGAAGTACTCAGACTGGTGGAATGGTGTTTGGCATGAAAACCCTCGGAGATGCTGGCGGGATCTCATCTCTGTCTCCGGGGAGGCAGCAGGGAGCGGTGCCTCTTGCAGGACACGCCCCCTCCTGCTCGGGATGCCACCATAGGGGTCTCACGTGGAGCCCGTCCCCCCGTGGCGGGTGACCGAGCCAACGGCGAACATTCTATGGACGACACGGCGATCCTGGCGACCGGACGGCAATCGTCCAGTTTTCAGTAGGAATCTCAACCAGCGGGAGCTTCCATTCCGCCGCCTGGCCTCGGGTTTTAACTCCCTGCACGCTGCGAGCACTTTCCCGAAGACGGCTAACAGCCGAGTTTCCAGGAAGAAAAGAGGAAGCGTCGGTTCTTGTTAAAGGATGGCGACCACACGCGGCTTGGGGATTAATTATTAAATGCTTCGGGGTTGGTGGTTAGCTAGAGCATCCAGATCGGTTCTGAGAAGTCATGAGGGTTAGGGGGGAGAGGAAGGGAGGGAGGGAGGGAGGGAGGGGGGAGAAGGAAGAATAAAGAGGAGAAGAGAGGAAAAGAGAGGAGAGAAGGGAAGGGAGGGAAAGGGAGGGGAGGATAGGAGAGTGGAGGGGAGGGGAGGATAGGGGAGGGGACAGGAGGGAGGGCAGGGAAGGGGAGGGGAGGGGAAGGGAAGAGAAAGGAAGGGAGAGGAGGGGAGAAGGAGGGGAGAGGAGGGGAGAGTTGCCCAGCTTCACCATCCTCTCTCCGCTCCCGCTGCGAGGGCCAGAGGTCGGGCGCTGAGGCTGTAGGCTAGCTGCCCACCGTCCCTTGCAGACCAGCTCTGCTCCAGGTACAGGCTCCTCTGAACCCCAACTCCAGTGGCCCCAACACAGCCCGGCGCTTCCCCAGTGGAAGGTTCTGGCAGCCTGGGTGCCGAGGGCTCGGGCCCAGAGCGGCTGATTCGGAGCGAGCCCAGCAAAGGCCTCTGGGGGCTGCGGAGCATCTGTGTCCTCATGGACAACAAAGGCGCCCTGGGTGGTGGGTTTCCGGGAGCAACGGCCGTTTGCGGAACAGGCCACTCCGTGGCCAGTGGGGGAACGGGGCGTGATCTCACACCCTTCTTCCCAGAACTGCCCTGAGCCCAGGGCTCCGCTGGCTCCTCCTTCCCGCCCGGCCCGATCCATCCGAGGCTAATGAGGAAGAGGCTCATGAATAAAAGAAGGGATGCCTTCCAGGCCGGCGGGAGCGGCCTGCTTCTCCCTCCAGGACCCACGGCCTTTGAAGCAAAGCCAGCGCCTTAATGACTGCAATGATTCCCCCTCCCCCCGCCCCCACCACAGCGGCCCCTGGCTTTCAGGAAGCGGTTGGAGCTGCGTGGCTGAGGCCTTTGAAATCCGCCCGCGCCGCTCCGGGCTGAGCCATCCCCTTGGGAAGCGGATTGCTGTCTGAGGCCGAAACGCCTCCCCACCTCGTGGGGTCCACGCTGGGCCGGGCCGGGCGAGGAGGCCAGCTTGGCATTGGAAGGGAGGCGGAGCCGAGTTCAGAGGGTGAAGGATGGGACAGGCGCCCTCAGGGGACAAGTCCTCATCGCTCGGAGACCCCCGAGGCCGGTCCCCCCCCAGGCTGGCTTCTGACTGTCGGACATAGGCCCCTGCAGAGAGATTTCCAAGACCACCGCGGTTTCTAAGTCCTGGTATAAAAGCTATCGCCACTGAAAAAAACACGTCAGAACGGCTACCATTGAAGTGATGGAAGTTTGGGAATTTCTCAGAGGAAGGATGGCTGGCGATTCAAAGAGCGGGGGGAAGGAGGGAAAGGAGGGGAGCAGAGCAAAGTGGATGTCCAATCCCACCCCTCCCTTCCCCCACCCTCTGACCTCTGCTGGGTGCTCCAATCTCTTACATCCCTGCTCCACAGGGGTGGGGGGCAGAGGGGACGGGGCCCTGAGGCACAGGCAGGCAGAGCGGGGCCGAAGAGGCGGATGCAGGCCTGAAGGAGACACGGCGTGAGCATCTGCGCTTTGAGGTGGCAGGCGATGCCCCAGCGCCCCTCGCCCACATGCTGAGCTCCCGCCCAAGAAGACCCAGGAACGCCAGCCTGCCCGGCTGAGCCCGGGGTCTCAGGGCATTTATGTCTCGCGGAGGGGGAGGGGGGACCCTGGACCGCTCAGAATGCTGGGGAACATTTCTGTCCTGGACCAGCTGTCTGTCTGTCCACCCTCGATGGCTTACAAGTGAGCCACCATCTTCACACCAACAAACACATCTGGCCAACGCCTCCAGCTGTCCAAGGAATACCTCCAAGGAGAACGAGCAATGCGTCGCTGGTTGCTCCCCCCTCTGAGAGGTGCTGAGAACACGGGTTAGGCCCCACCACCCCGGGAACGTGCTCAGGGGGTGCAACTGGAGCTGGCACCTGAGTGAGAGGGCCGGGGCACCCGCGTGAGGAGGGGAAATGTGGGGGGCTCCCAGAGACAGGACGCAGCAGGTGAGCAGTCACCCCAGGTGTGAAAACCTGCCAGCACCCCCCAGCCGCCCAAGGAGGCTCGGGTCCAGCATGGACTCCCCGGGGCAGCGCCCGCAAGGCGGGCAGGCGGTGACGGACCGGCGTGGCCCGCGCCCTGGCGTTCGCTCTGCAGACGGACGCGGCCGGCTGCGGCGAGCGGGGAGGGTTTAATCACTACCTGCGTGGCGTCCCGGGGCCCCCCTGGCAGCGGTCTGTGTAAATGTCGATGCCATCCGTCTTGAAGGAGAAAACACACCCTCTCGGCAGTATTAGTCTTCGGAATTACAGGACGCTCCGTCACTTTTTACCCCAAAGAAGGAAGGAAGGCCATTCAGAAAAGCTGGGTTTGCTATCGCTTGCCCGGCCTGGGTCTCCGAGAATGTCTCGCCGCCATCTGTAGGAGCTGCTGGTCGGTGAGCAGCAATGTCACCGTCGTGATGTATGGCGCCGTGACACCGCCCAGCTGGCACGACACATTTTGGGGATTCGGGCCCTGTAACTTAGATCCAAAAAGCTGCCGAGATAGATAGCGTGATAGGGAGAAAGGAGGGAGTTTTTGATAAGATGCTAGGAATTCAGCGTTTTGTATTGCTTTTTCTTTTTTTTTTTTCTTTAAATGGTTAGAAAAGTAGGGGCCAGTGCCACAGGAAGCTAACAACACGCAGGCGAGAACCCTAGGGGGCGGTTAGGAACCCCCAAACCTGGGCTGCCCTCTGTTTCAGCCCCTCCCTCGCTCCTCAAATCCGAGCCTGGACTTCCTCCTCTGGAGGGGACCAGGCTTGTCCCTTGACCCCGGGGCTTTGCTGGGAACGGTCAAAGCCATCGAGATTCTGGACTGCCGTCCACAGAGCTTGTACCCTGCCCGCCTTTACCTCCTCCATGGTGTTGTAAATCACCATGAAGAACACTTCCCCGAGCTGCACGTGGAGATTCAAATATAACCCACGCAGCGGGCCACGCCAATTAACTCTAGGAAGACTCAGGCCCCCGCACCAAGTTCCTAAGGGTGATGTTTTGTCCATCACAGATGTTTGGCGTTGGCCAGATGTGCTTGTTGGTGTGTAGATGGTGGCTCATTGATAAGCCATCGAGGGTGGACAGACAGCTGGTCCAGGAGGCAGATGCTCCCAGCATTCTGAGCAGTCGGGTCCCACCCCCGCCCCATGTCAGGTGCCACGTGAGCCTATCATCCGTGAGGGAGAAAAAAGGGGAAAAGTCCCTGATCACCGGACATAAACCACTGTGCTTTTTGTAAGACTTACAATGATTAGGATGTAATTATTTTAGAGATCATTAGCGATGGATAATTTTTAACGTGAAGCTACATAACTATAGAAATAATTCTGTGTTGTTATTATCGGTTATACTGGAGTTCTATAATTTACCAGTGAATTTTGTGTCCTGGGAAACCGCTGCTTCAGGCCCTGCGGAGTTGCGTCCCCACCTGAGTAAGATGCACAAGCCCCGCCTCTAATCCCGAAGCCTCCACCGCCTCCTCCGAGAAGCCTGCAGCTCATGAACCTAGCCTCCCGCCCAGCTCAGGGGACGCCGCACCCTCACGCAGCAGGCCCGGACGCCTTTTCTGGCGCTAGAACATGAACGCCGGCTTCCCTTCCAAAACCCCCACCTGTTGCTCTGTCACTTTGCAGAGATCAAGCAACGAGTCCCAGGGAAACCACTATGAGGGCCTGTGGCTGCACCGATGGGCGGTCAGCGCACGTGCTGTCCACTGCCTTAGCCCGTTCCAGGGAGCGCGGACAGGGAAGAGGGGGCGAGTGCAGCGGGGGAGGCCAGGACGCCAGCCGGCTTCTGCTCCACCCGAATGCTCTCAGCTCTGAGTGGACAGACAAACAGGTCCGTCCCTACCACGGGATGGGACTCCGGCGACAACAGGAAAGAACACTGGTGCTCGCGACAAACCTTGGAAACGTGACACGCAGTCATTGATGTGAGATGTCCAGGACAGGGGCCTTCTCCAGACAGAGAGCAGATTGATTAGTGGTTGGCTGGGGCGCTCTGGGGAGGCGGGGGGGGGAGGGGCAGAGTGATGAGGGCTATGGGGTGGAGAGTTTGTCTTTGCAGCAATGAAAATATTCTGAAATGGACACGGTGAGGTTGACACATGCCCGTGAATGTGCTTAACGCCACTGAATTGGACACTTTAAACGCCTAAACTGCGCGGCGTGGAAATGATATTAAGTGGCTAAAAGCTTTTATGAGAGAAAAATGCGCACGGGTAATCACTTCCTGAAATGGGAAATGGCAGTCCGAGGCGAGAACGGGGGAATCGCCGCCCAGCCCGTCCCTGGAGCCACGCCGCGCGAATATGAAGTGTGTTGCTCGGCTTGTTGACCTTCCAGCTCGGAGGGGAGTCATCATTCCTGTCGGCGCGGAGGAAAAATGCCGTGTCACCGGGGAAGCGTCGCTTTGTCCTCGTGCTAAGCACCGAGATGAATCGCCAGTCGCACGCCGGGCACCGTCCTCAACGTGGGGGTGACCCTCAGCCGACACACCTGCAGGGTCTTTGGGCTCCGGACAGGAGGCGCGAGAAAAGCCGGGGGCCCTGGGCCTATAAACACGGCCCCCCGCAGACCTGAGAGCTTCTGCCTCTGCCCAGGGTGGGGACAGACCGGGCCCACAAGCTCCGGACACGGGTGACATCCTGGCGCCCAGAGATTTCATGGGTGGATTACCCCTGCTTTGCATCCTGGCCGGGACATGCCAGCTGAATTTCCATCCCTCGGGGGCGGAAATTCATGAGGGACCTTCAGGGGAAAAGAGAAGATGGGAGGATGAACATGGAGAAAGCTGCTTTACATACAATACTGTTGCTTCACTGGTTTTTGGCTCACTTAAAAGGAAAAGAAAACGTCCGGGTGGTGCGGCTCAGTGGTTGAGCATCGACCCATGAACCAAGAGATCACTGGTTAGATTCCTGGTTAGGGCCCCTTCCCCAGCCATGGGCTCCATCCCCAGGAAGGGGCGTGCAGGAGGTAGCCAATCGATGATGTTTCTTTGGATGTTTCTATTCCTTTATCCATCGCCCTTCCTTCCTCTCTCTCAAAAAAAAAAAAAAAAGAATTAAAAACATTTTTTCAAGAAGAAAAAGAAAAGCTATTGTCATTTTTATCCCCATTTACAGCTGAGCTCCATACTCCTTGTGAAGTTCCTTGAGACAAAAGCCTTCTCGGGGGCTGGGCCATGTGCCCATCACCACAGGGCACACCGTCAAAGCACGCTTGATCTCTGCCATCAGCAAGTTCGAAGCCGGGGTTCTCTCCTTCGTCTCCAGCCCCTCAGAGCGCCAGGCTCCTGGCGCTGCGTCCGGAGATGCTGCGTCCGGAGAGGCTGCGTCCGGAGATGCTGCGTCCGGAGATGCTGCGTCCGGAGAGGCCCGAGGCCAGGCTTGGCTTCCAGAGCCAGAGCACATCTGGGGAGGGCAGCACTGGGTGAGTGCCTGCATCCCTACGCGAGGTGCTGCGGAAACATAATAACCCCATCTTCTCGGGAGCTCTCTGAAAAGAAACACTGCTGCCTGCAGTCAGAGAGAGGCTGAGATGAGGAAACGGTGGACACCGGACCGGGGGGAGCTGGGCCTTTGGGGCTGCGGGTGTGGGGTGTGATTGGAGGAACGTGACTGCTTGTCACGCCTCACCATGAATGGCCTTCGCGCGGCCCGGCCGTCTATTCTGTACCCCTCAGAGGGCTGCTCATAGTAGCGCCGCCCCAACTCCTGCGTTGCCACATTTCAGATACAAATGATAGCAGGTTTCCCAAGTAAAGGGATCATCTCCTTTCAGAAGCAAAGGAGTAAGCGCAGGGAATCATTCTCCAAGCTTTGCAGACGTAAAGGCTGATTCTATCTCCCCACAAGCCAATGCCCGCGGCTTTGATGAACAATTTACCCACAAAGGTCAGGGAGGCGGGGAGACGTTGTAAGACCGTGGTCTTGCCAAGGCCGCTTTGGCTCAGTGGATAGAGCGTCGGCCTGCGGACTGAAAGGTCCCAGGTTCACTTCCGGTCAAGGGCATGTACCTTGATTGCGGGCACATCCCCAGTAGGGGGCATACAGGAGGCAGCTGATCGATGTCTCTCTCATCGATGTTTCTAACTCTCTATCCCTCTCCCTTCCTCTCTGTGAAAATCAATAAAATATATTTTTAAAAAAAAGACCATGCTCTTTTGTCTGTGATTTTTCTATTGTTGCTGCTTTCTCCCCCGAAATGCTGTCATTAACATAAAACATTATTTCAATTAGTTTCCTGTGAACCCCCAAGTCATATTCAATACGTTTTTACCGATTTACAAAGTACAAACGGGGCGCCGGGAAGAAAAACGTGGTTACTGAGAAAAACAGCCAAAATCTTTTAAGCTTCGGGATGCTTGGAGCTGCACATGAGGACTTCCTCTTGGTGTCATTTAGAACCGGGAAACGTGTCCATTCGTTGTGAGGACAGCAGAAGTATTAGGACTATCATCTGATCCAACCTGGTCTTACAGAGATTCACTTAATAATGCGTCTAAGGCAGTGGTCGGCAAACTCATTGATTAGCAGAGCCAAACATCAACAGGACAACGATTGACATATCTTTGGAGAGCAGAAAACCGACTTCTGCACCTGGGCCATAAAGTTTCTTTCTCTTTTTTTTTTCAAATATATATTTTATTGATTTTTTTACAGAGAGGAAGGGAGAGGGATAGAGTGTTAGGAACATTGATGAGAGAGAAACATCGATCAGCCACCTCCTGCACACCCCTACTGGGGATGTGCCTGTAACCAAGGCACATGCCCCTGACTGGAATCGAAGCTGGGACCCTTGAGTCCGCAGGCCGATGCTCTATCCACTGAGCCAAACCGGTTTCAGCATGGGCCACGAAGTTTCAATCACACTATACATGGGCGCCCACACATGGTATTTTGTGGAAGGGCCACACTCCAGGAGCTAAAGAGCCACATGTGGCTCACAAGCCGCAGTTTGCCGACCATGGATCTAAGGAGAAGAGGGACTGGTGGCTGGCACCCCGCACTGATTCAACGTTCATATAATGGAAATTTCTGAGCCATTTACCAAAATGGCTCCTCATTTCTCCCCTTCATAAAGAATCCGATCGTCCCCGACACAAGCTGAGCAGGAAACTGGACTCGAAGGAGACTGGACCGGAATGAATGGGCCTTCAGTGAGTTTCCTTCGGTGAGTTTCCTCCGTTAATTCCCGGGGAAAGAAGGGGTGTCCCTGAGCGCAGTGTGGCCTCATTGTCTCTGCAGAAATTCCTTCCTGGCACCTAAAGGATCTCCGCGGGGATACTTCCTGGCGTATTTCTCCACTTGTTCTTAAGCGTGTCCCTCAGCAGGCTGTGCGTCCTATATTAATAATAACCAAGCAGGTTCCCCTGCCCGAGGCATTAACCATCTGATTTACATGTGTGATTCTAGGCACGATCCAGGAGGTTTCATAACCGAGGTCCCGCTAGTCCCCTCGCTGTCGGTTCTGAAGAATGCGGGAAGGCGCGCACGTGGGTCGCGTGTGGTGAACACCAGGGACCGGTAACACCCTTCCCATGTGCAGCTTCCTTCCTGTAACCCCCCACACCAACCTGAGGGCGTGGTCCCATTGCCAGTCTGTCACCGGAGACCACCGAGGCTGCAGGACCGTCCGGGGTCACGGAGGAAGTGAGCGCCGAGCCAGGATTGGGCGCCATTGGGGCTGGTGCTTTGTCCCCAACAATGACAGGTGACTGGCATACGTCTGAGCATGTGTCCTGCTCATGACCTCCTGCGGGCCTCCGAAGTCTGGGGCTGGCCGTGCCTTCAGGACAGCTGGCACACAGAGGGGACAGCGGGCAGGAGGGAAGGAAGGAAGGCCACCGCGGCAGGCAGCCGGGGGCGGGGAGTCCGGATCCCTGCCCGGAGCGCCTGGCGGCAGAGCCAGCCTCTCTGCGCTGACACCAGCCGCGGGCTCGGGCATGGGTTCACTTGAGGGAGAGGCTCCTGGCTTCAGAATCATCCGGGGTGTCCCGGAAGGATGTGCCGTCCTGGGGCAGAGGAGAGGGGTGATCAGAGGGGTGGCGGGGCGTTTCAGCACCATGGAGAGCCACCTGCAGCCCAGGCGGTGTTTGCAGAGCTTCCACAGGCAGCCTGGACCGGGACCGGGCACGTCCGAACCCTCAGCGTCCGGACTGCAGAGGCTCTGTTCGCTGGAGCCCATCTGGGCGCTGGGTCCGCCCTCCATCCCTCCACTCAAGGGCATAGAGTATCCGGTGGCTGTTATTCGTTTCCGTGAACCCATTCTTTTTTTTAATATACTTTGTTGATTTTCCACAGAGAGGAAAGGAGAGGGATAGAGAGTCAGAAATATCCATGAGAGAGAGACATCGATCAGCCGCCTCCTGCACGCCCCCTACTGGGGATGTGCCTGCCACCAGAATACATGCCCTTGACCGGAATCGAACCCGGGACCTTTCAGCCCTAGGGCCGACGCTCTGTCCACTGAGCCACACCGGTTTCGGCCTTGAACCCATTCTTAAACCTCATTCTAACCCAGAGCTCACCTTCCTGCTAAACGCGTCAGAGCAACCTCTCACACCTCACGGGGACTTTGTTAACTCTCAGGCTGGGGGACGAGAGAAGCCCCCCGTGTGCACAGGTGGGGTCGTCCGCACTGAATCTTAAAGGCACGGAGCGCTGCATGCACGTGTTCTCGGGGGCAGCACCTGTGCTCCCCAACAGACAGCTGTTCCCAGGGGCCTGGCCCAAGGCCGGCCTCTCCCAGCTGCCCTCGGCTCTTCTGCTCAGGCTCCGCCTGAGAACCGCAAGGTGTCAGAGGCCCGAAACAGAGAGGGGGGCTCTCCTGCTCCCATTCCAGCGGCCACGGGAACGGGCCTCGGTGCTGCCGGCTTCCTCTCGGTTCCCCGACGTTCTTGGTGGTTGGCGCTCAGAGAGGAATCGTGCGCTCCCTCTTCAAAGCGGAGTTGGGCGCCGCCCCCCTGCAGTACCCTGAGCTCCTCGGCTTCCGGTCGAAGGCAGGCAAGCCGAGGTCCTGCGGTTTCGTTTCGTTCTCTCGTCTCTGCCAAGACGAATCTCTAGGAGTCTTCCAATCCGGTTCTTGGCGAAGATCAAATACCCTTCCTTCTTGACAGGCTGGCATGGTGAGCTCAGGCTTTGAGGCTTCCCTTCTGCTCCAAAAACACAGCAATAATAGATGAAATCTTTCTTTAAAAGAGGAAGAAAACAGGAAGACAGTTCTGGGCTCAGAAGGAAGCTACGGAGCCGCAGAAATGCTGAGCAGTGAGGCGCTGAGACCCTAGGTCTGCTGGGCTCCAGGGCCAGGGCCAGGGGCTTAGCATGCACAGGCCAAGGGGTCTTTAAAATGCTTCATGGGAAAAGGGGCGGCCAGGGTCAGGCTATCAGTGCCCGAGCCAGCGTGTGGACTCGGGGTCTTAGTGCTGGTACACCCTGAACCTGACCGCCCTGCCTCAGGCCACAGGGAAGGGCCAGCCCAGGTGCGGAGAGGTGGGAAGACACGGAGCTTCCGAGAGCCAGGTCCTCGGAAAAGTTGCTCCCTCGTGGGGTGGTGGGTCTGCCTCACCTCACGGCTGCTGGAGCCCTGAATCTCACGTTCAAGACCTGGTTCTGAACTGAGGACCCCGAGACCACACCACACAGCTGGAGGGGTAAACACGCAGCAGGAGGGGAATAGCAACACAACAAGCTTCTGCCCTGAACCGAAAGGCAGAAGGGGTGAGGAATGCCGAGGCCTAGGGCTACATCAGGAACATTTGTAAAATAACTAACTCTAAACGTACCTTAAAATAAGTACAAAAGCTCTGCACGCCAAAAGAATCAGACAACGAAACAAAGAGGCAGCCCACCAGACGGGAGAGGAGATTTGCAAACAGCAGCTACGACAAAGGTTTCACTTCCAAAATATATAAAGAACTCACAAAACTCAACGCCAAACAAACTTCCCAATTAGAAAGTGGGCAGAGCACCTCAAAATGACACCTCTCCCGAGAAGGCATCCGAACAGCCAGTAGATACATGAAGAGATGTTCAACCTCACTGGCAAGCAGGGAAATGCACATCAACACTACAATGAGAGACCACCTCACACCTGTTGGAGCGGCCATGATCAACAAGACAAGCAATTACACGTGTTGGAGAGAGGTTGTGGGGGAGAGGGACCCTCATCCACTGCTGGTGGGAATGTAGGCTGGTACACCCGCTATGGAAAGCAGCCTGGCGATTCCTCAAAAAATTAAAAATAGAGCTGCCACGGGACCCAGCAATTACTCTCCTGGGTATGAACCCGAAAAATTTGAAATCATGCATTTCAAAAGATATATGCGCCCCCATGTTCATTGCAGCGTTATTCATGGCGGCTGAGACTTGGACACAATCCAAGTGTCCCACGACGGAGAAAGATGGATCAAGAAGATGTGGTCCAGGCACACAATGGAAAGCCACTCAGCCATGAGAAAGGATGAAACGGCACCTTTTGCAACCACAGGGATGGACCTTGAGAACATGGTGTGAAGTGAAGTCAGCCAGGAAAAGCTAACAGCCATACGGTTTCACCCAGATGTGGAACATAAAACAAACGCATGAACACCAGCCTCAGTGTGGTGGTTGCCAGAGAGAAGGGGTCCTAATATGTGGTGACAGGATCAGATGTGACTCTGGGTGGTAGGCACGCGGTACAATAGACAGGTCTTGGAACACAGAAACTCACACCTGAAGCCTATATGTTCATGTTGACCCATGTCATCCCCATGTCATAAGTAAATATTTTTTTAAATAATTATTATTATTCTAGTTAGGGTGCTCAACAAGATCAATGAAGACATTCAGTGTGCATTGAAAATTGAACAAGAAAGAAATGAAACATCATCCAATGGGAATAAAATGAGCCAATAATGAATCTTGGGGATGCATATGTCCATTCAATCAGAATTTCCATCGATGGGTTCACCAGGATGTGCCAGTGATGCTGACACCGCAGAAGATGGATGCTGCCTTTCTTTCCAGGTCTGGTGTTCTGACAGCGGGGCTCCTGGCAGGCGGTGGAGGTGGCTGACGGGCACAACGGGCCCGCGGAGGATGCTGCTGGGGCACGCTCACGAGGCCGTTGCCCAGAACCGTCACGAGCCAGCTGCGCACCCGTGGCCTGGCGTGGCTCTGCCAGAATTCCTCACCTGACAACACCGCTCCTTTCCCAGCCCAGACTCAGGTCCCTTCAAGCTGATGGCGCTCCTGGAGGTCATCGGGTCGCTTTCCCATGGGCCCTGGACTCCTCAGTCTGGAGGGAAGATCCCCCAGAGGGATTATGGGGTCACCTGAGCAACCGTGTCACCATGTTGTCTGCGGGGTTCTGATCACCTGAGATGCCAGGGACCGAGTCCCCACTGAACGAATGAATGAGCCAACCCCATCCCACCACTGGCGCGGTCCACCCCGGGCCGGTGCCGCCGTGCGCTCTGATCCAGGCCCGGGATCCGAGACATTCGTCACCAAGCTCTCAGAGTCCGGCCGCCCTCGCAGTGCAGCCGCTAGGTAATTGGCAGAGTGAGAATCGGAGCATTAGGCAGTGTCCTCGTCAGACCCAGTGAGTGAGAGGAAAGGGCAGGATTCCTTAAAATGAATGAGCTTGCCCTTTAAGAAGGTTCTCGCTGGTCAGCATTCCTGCAGGACGGTGAGGCGAGGGCGGGACCAGAGTCGCCAGGTGCGGACACCGCGAGGGCCACCCCCGCCTGAGGAGGGACCGCTGACAGCTGTGTGCCCACGCGGTTCCGGGCTCCCCGCTCCCCATGGCATGTGAATTGCACGCAGCCGAGATCAGCAGAACCTGGCACCCGGACGTCAGCGGGCCAGGGTTCCGGGGCCTGGACGCACAAGCCCCTCTCAAGTCTCCAGACCTTCATGGGGCAGAGGTCAAGGCCAGGAGTGTATTTTCAGGCTCCCAGACCCGTTCTGATACAGACAGACAAACTTGCAAAATGCAAATGAGAACAGACTCCCCGAAAGGTCTCTCAGCACCACTTAGCGTGGAGGTTACAAGCTCTGCAGGTTTCAGAGGTTCTGCGGGGAATTGGCCAGAACCTGCCCACATTAATTCAATGCGGCCAAAGGGAACGCCTTCAAAACTGCAGGGAGAGCGGGCTGCCGGGCCCCCCGCTCCGAGGAGCATCTTTGCGGGAGGTCTGGGGGAGGGCCAGGTCCCCTCGGAGCGTGAGGAGAGAGCCAGGGTGCGAGAGTGTTGCATTCAGGCCTCTGCTCTGTGGCTGGCCCAGACGCCACTCGTGCCTGCAGCCCATCCTCAGCCGTGACTCAGCTCCCTCCTCCTCGGGGTCCTTAGCGCCCAGCCCCTCACCTCTGTCCCAGGTGAAGGCTCCACTGGAGGGCAGACGCCTTTGAAGTGGGGGGCCTCCCTGCTCCCACCTCCACTCTGGGCACCAGGGTCCTGGGGCCCTGGGGGAGCTGCTCGCAGAGCGTCCTCAGCAGCCCTGCCTGTCTGGTCAGAGCAGCCCGGCCCGCCTTCCCTGGCGGAGCCCGTGTTGGCGTCCACCTAGTTCACAGCCATTTCCTCCGGTGACCGGAGCTTCCTGTTGCAGAAACGGCCGGCAGGAGCGAGGAGCCACGGCCAGGACACGCGTGCCCAGAGGCGCCTCTGCCCGGATGGAGCGTCCCCTCACAAGCAGGACGCTGGCGGAGTTCAAGGTCTAGGGACCAAGCGACAGAAGGCACTCCTGCCTAGGAAGCTAGCTGCAGCTGCTCAGTACATAAACCTAATTTCCGTTGACTACAGCACTAATAACTCCAGAGGTTAAGTGCTCATAGAATTCACGGCTATATTTCCTGCCCGGGGAGAGTGCTGATCCGAGCAGATCTGGAACCAGGTTGTTTAGTCTCCTGCGCTCCATCTCTGCAGAGATGCTGGAATGCTTCTGTTCCTCTCCTCCCCGTGGCCAGGCCGGAGGTGAGGGGGGGGGGGAGGTCGGTCCTCAGCCCCGCTGTGGAGCTCCGGAATCACGCTCGGTGACAATGGCTGTGCAGGGGATAGGTGCTCATCACTGTCTTACTGACTGACGCAGAAGGACAGAGCTAGAGGCAGGGACGGAGTAAGTGCCGAAGCATCTCCTCTTACGAGGGCACTAATCCCACCTTCGGGCCCCACCCTCACCACCTCGTCTAACCCAAATCACCTGGCGAAGGCCCCACCTCCAAACACCGTCACACCGAGGGTCTGGGCTTCAACCTGTGACATTTGGGGAGGCAATTGTTCAGCCCACACGGTGAGGAGAGACATTTCAGGCCGGGGAACTGTGCCTGCAAGTCCCTGAGGCAGATTTTCTGGGAGGAGGTGGGACAGCCCCCAGGGCTCTGTGAGGTGATGGGAGGAAGGCTGGAAGGAGCCAGGGGTGGGGGGGTTCAAGTCCTCTGGGCCTCGGGGCCCTGGTGGAAAGGTTTTATTCTGAAGGGCAGTGCAAGTCCATGGCAGTACAGGTAGGACGTGGAAGGAGTTGTCGTGTGAAGGATCGCAGTAGCTGCCCTGTGGGTAAAGGGTTATAAGTGGACCCGGGAGGACAGGACACGTGCTGGGGGTGATGAAGGCACCCAGGCCACGGAGGGTGGTGCTGTGGGCCAGGGATGCAGAGGTGGAGTGGGGGGGGGGGCAGGTTCCGCCATTCCTGTGGCTGCTTTGGGCGGGGGGAGGACAGTGAGATGGGGATGAGGCGGACACTGTGTGGCCATGCTGGTTCCTCAGGTGGCAGCTGCCGGGGGTGGGGGCCTGGGGTGACCCACGCGCCCAGCACAGCCAAAGGCAGGCACTTCGAACACCGTGTTCTCCGGGCGTTAAATGAAATGCAAACCACCGAGCCGGTGTGAAAACACAGGGTCAACCACGTCCACTTGGAGCTGTCACTGGCTTTACCATCGACTCAGGAGCCAGGCAGCTGCCGGCCCGGCCGTGGAAGGTGCTCCCCGGGGCTGCACAAAGGTGGGTTCTGAGGGAAGAGGGGGGACGGGGGACGGGAGCGGTTCGCAAAGAAAAGAAACGTTATTTTGGTCCTGGGCACCTTTTCTTCAGGGGATGAGAAAGAGGAGGGTTTTTAGCACACAGACTTCCTCTTCCTCCTGTGGGGGTGGTGGGGGAGGGCCCCGTGACAGGTGACACCACAGCCACCACGTCCCTGCTTCTGCCTCTGGTTGCCGATCCATTCCCTCCCACCACCCCCAGGTGGGCGATTCTGTCTGCAGTTTGATGCGAGGATGCGTCAGGCACAGAGCTTGGAGGCCCACCCCTTGCCTGCCTGCCTGCCCAGGTTTGCAGCGCCCCATCTGTGTGAGACCTGTCAGGACGCTCCCCGCCTCCCTCAGCCCGTGTCCCGGTAAACGGAAATCACGCCGCTCCATCACGGCCATCGGCATGATCAGACTATGACCCAGGTGAGGCCTCACCCCCCACCTGCCACGGCCAGGTCACCCCTTACTCGACCCGCGCCTCCTCTGGGGTCAGAGCTCCTTCCTCCCTGAGTCAGGCCCTGGAACTCCAGTCCCCGTGAATGCACCCCAGCTTTGATGGACAACCCACCCCAGCTTTGATCGACGCTTCTCTCCCTGGGGCTGGGAAGCGGGTGGGCTCTGCTGACTGAGCGCTGGCATGTTGGTCCTCTGGGTTATGCAGATGCCAGGGACCAGCTCAATCCAGTCTGTGGATCCGAAGTTTCCCCTAATCCCCTGGTGACAGCTGACTGATCCACGTGTGTGGGGTGGGCTCGCTTCCTAATCCGCCACTGCGCAAACCCTCCTCGAGCTGCGTGGCCTTCAGTTCAGCAGGGGGATGGCCACCCGGAAAACAGTGGCCGCGCAGGTCCGCTTTCAGGGATGCTCCCCTCCCCGCGGATCACCCCACTGAACCCCCACACACCTGCCCGGCGGATGCTGGGCCTGGGCCCGGGCTGCCGGGTTCATGGATCAGTCACACACGTGAACAGAGACCTTTCACGGCCACACAGACCATCCAGCGAGAGTCTCGTGCCGCTAAAAGGCTGGTGATCGATGCGGATCCCGAAGATGAAGTTTTATGTCCCTCCGATTTCCACTGCCCGTTCGTTCTAAAGGTTTATGGGGGTAATAAATGTCTGCTGGAATCTTTGACTTTGTACAGAATCGTAAATTTACAGGTAAAAGATGGGCCATCCCGGCATAAAGTGCCGCCGCCGATCCCCCAGATAACTCATTCATTCTGTGTGTCTAAATATTCGAGAAGGTGCCTGCATCTTAAGCAGCGGCTAGAGGAGGAGCTCAGAGCGCGACTTCCCGAAACGGAAGCAGAAAGCCAGGCCTCCTCGCCGGGAATTCACGGGGGGGACGTCGGCTGACTGCACATCCAGGGGACCCTTTCTGGGCTCTCTGTGCTGACCCCTGGGGCTGCACGTCCATCTGCTCGCCAGCAAACGGTGCGGAGAAAGCTGGGTCTCCGCACGGCGCTGGGCGTGGCGGGGAAACACAGATGGCGGACGGGGGAGCCGTTTCTTGGGGTTATTTATCCCCAGAAGGCGAGCCGGCTCCACGTGGCGGACGGTGATGCATGGGTTCCCGCAAAGCCCCCGCTCCCATGAAACCCCATCCTTTTTCTTTGTGATTTGTGGCAGCTCCTGTGCATAATTTTTCAATCGGCCTCGAAATACACCGCACTGCCTCTCCACGGGGAGAGGGGAGGCCTCGCTGCCAGGGGGCGTTGGTGATGGAGCCTGGGCCCCGTGGGGTCTCCGTTCGGTGTGAGGTGCCCGGTCCTCAGGTCACAGCCCTTCCTCGCGGAAGACGTTCACGGCAGGAGACACCGAGTGCGCAGTGACACCTGCGCCACCTTGCAGTCATTCTGCAAATCTAAAACCGTTCTGGCGCTCCACGTCTACTTTCAAAACACACAAAACACTGCTGGGTGAAAGTGAACGGAGAGCCGAAACCGGTGCGGCTCAGTGGATAGAGCGTCGGCCTGCGGACTGAAAGGTCCCAGGTTCCATTCCGGTCAAGGGCATGTACCTTGGTGGCGGGCACATCCCCAGTAGGGGGCATGCAGGAGGCGGCTGATGGATGTCTCTCTGTCATGGATGTTTCTAGCTCTCTATCCCTCTCCCTTCCTGTCTGTAAAAAAATCAATAAAATATATTCTTTTTTAAAAAAAGTGAACAGAGGACCACCCACACCACGGGAACAGCAGGAGTCCGTGTTCTGTATAATTACATTCCCAGAGGCAGGAGGAGAGGGAGAACAGAGCAGGGAGCGACGATAGGAAAGGAACTTAACAAATGCCGGGCGTGGTAAATGCAAAAAAACCCATCGCTAGGCCCCTCACAGTCCAACTGATGGAAATGTAGACACAGAAAAAAATCTAAGAAGCAGCATTGAAAAACAGTGCTGACTTCCCCCCAAACAAAGTGGCAGGGAGCGCCGAGACATTACCCGGGGAGCTAGAATTTCACCCGCCAAGTGAGAAGTCCACATTTCAGCAAAAAAAATAAAAATGAGGGTGGATTAAAGACATTTCTGGAACAAAAGTGGCGAGAATGTGCAACCAATTGACAAGAAATGCAGAAGAGCCGAAACCGGTGTGGCTCAGTGGATAGAGCGTCAGCCTGCGGACTGAAGGGTCCCAGGTTTGATTCCGGTCAGGGGCATGTACCTTGGTTGCGGGCACATCCCCAGTAAGGGGCGTGCAGGAGGCAGCTGATCGATGTTTCTCTCTCGTCGATGTTTCTAGCTCTCTGTCCCTCTCCCTTCCTCTCTGTAAAAAAAATCAATAAAGTATATAAGAAATGCAGAAGGCAGGCCTCGGCCGGGGCGGAACTGGGGCAGATGGGACGTGGGCCTGCTGGTGCAACGAGGGGCAGATATGAAAAGGGCAAAAGCCTTTCTCCTTCCTCGAGCCCTTGGAAGACAGGTGGCTGTTTGCCAGTTAATACCCATGAGTCGCAGCTTTATACGCTATTGGGCGTAACTATACAACAGCGATGGCAACGCGTGAGGGTAAACCAGCAGGGTTGTGTGGATCTCGCTTCCTGTGGCACGGAACCACACTAACACGGGACATCGTGACGAGCTGTGGATGCCCACATAGTCCAGCCACTAGAGTGGTTCTCAACCTTCCTCCTGCCGCGACCCTTTAACACAGTTCCTCATGTTGTGGTGACCCCCAGCCATAAAATCATTTTCGTTGCTACTTCGTAACTAATTTTGCTACTGTTGTTAATGAATCGTCATGTAAATATCTGTCTTTTCCGATGGTCGCGACCCACAGGCTGAGAACCGCTAGCAGGGTCATGTTTTCCAATGGTCTCAGGCGACCCTGCTACCGGTTCTATAATGTAAACATCTGTGTTTTCCAATGGTCTTAGGCGATGGTATTAGGAAGGTTGAGAACCTCTGCACTAGAGCAACGGCGAAATGAAAACAAGAGGCCTTGTTCTTGAACAAGAGAAGACCTCAACGGGAATCTATCCAAATAGTTAGATAATCCAGAGGAAAGCCAGAGAGAAGGAACAAACACAAATGGGATACATGAGAGAAACTAGCAAGACAGGTCAGACCAACCTCGTCAATAGTCACATTTAAGTTAACGGCTTAAACACTCCAAAACTGCCAGAGCAGGTTTAAAGCAACAGCAGCCGAATCCAGCTAGCTACCGCTCACAAGGCAACCGATTCCGAAGTCAGGAAAAGATGTCTCATGCATGCTGAGCCATTTCTCTTTTTTAATATTTATTATTATTGATTTCGGAGAGGAAAAGAAAGGGAAGGAGTCAGAAACATCGATGATCAGAGAGAAACATTGATCAGCTGCTTTCTGCACGCCCCCTGCTGAAGATGGAGCTCCAAACCGGGCATGTGCCCTGACTGGGAATCAAACCATGACCTCCTAATTTATAGGTAGATGCACAACCACTGCGCCACACTGGCCAGGCCCCATTGCAATGTTTCAACAAAAGTAAAGCTGGCTCCTGGGTGGAGGTGTTATCAGACATACTGAGGTTGCTTCCTGAATGATAATAGGGTTTATGCTCCAAGGAAATATAACCATCCTGAGGTATCTTGTTAATAACTGGATTCCAAGATACCAAGGCAAAACTTGGCAAAATTTAAGATTAAAATAGACAAGTCACAAATGCAACAAGTAAAAAAAAAAAATGATTAAGGATTCAAAATGTGTGTCCAACACTGTCAACAAGTTTCACCTCACTGACCTTTTCTTAAGCAAACACACGTGCATACAATACATTCGTCTGATACTATTTGTTCTGCCAGGGGGACATTTAAACTCATCAATCTATCAATCTATCTTCGGAGGTTAAGCCCAGATCAGTCTGCCTCCCAGGGCTGGACGGCGAGGGATTGACGGAGACGAAGCAGAAAGACTCCTGGGTGATAGAAACAGACTCCATTACAACTGCATCGGGGCCATGTTCCACCCCTTAGCTGTTGCCACGTTCCTTCGGACGCGGAACTGAAATATTAACAGCACGCCTTACCTGGGACCGTGATCTGCCTCTCCGTCCTTCCTTCCTGCCACCCTCAGCTACCGCTTCCACGCCGGCTGGTCCCCACCTCCAGAGAGAGTCCTGGAAAAAAGTGAGCAAATCCCAATCTGATGAGCGGGTCTCCCAGGGGTGTCTGCAGGGGAGTCCATCGCACCCTTCCCGGGCCTGGCCTGCATCCAGGTTCGCTCCAGGCTCCCACATTCCCCATAGACCCCCAGTGGCTCCTGCGGGTAGGTGGGCCCACAGAGGGCAGCTCCTGTGGAAAAGATACCCCCCATGGTGCTGAAACCCGGCCCCAGGGATGCCCACATGGATAGATACCCCACACACACCGTGCTGGTACCCAGCCCCAGGGATGCCCACAGTCCAGCCAGAACTTGCCACGAGGCCCATACCCCATAAGCCTATAGGTACAATCTCCGGGGAACGGATGAAGCGTGGACACTCAGAGTAACCAGGAGGAGCCTGATATCGCTGCCCGGCTCCTGAAACTCTGTCTTGGACATGGAGATAAAATCTCACCCCTTACCGATTGCCCCAGAGCCACAGAGGAAGGCAGCAATGTAAAAATAGCCACACGGTGGCAACTGACAATCGGGGTAAAAGTCAGAGAGATGGATCTGAAGGGTGGGGCCATGGGAGAGAGAGAGCACCCCCTTCCTCCAAGATCCCCAACTTCGTATTGTTCACCTCCGAACATCTCTTATCCAGCTCTGAGCAGTGGAAAGCATTCAGCACAGCCCAAGGTGTTCATTGGGGATGGGGACCTCCTGGCCGGCAAGGTGTGACCCTGGCTGTAGAAGGGACATTTGGAAATATTTTTCCAGCCAAAACCAGTTTAGCTCAGTGGATAGAGCGTTGGCCTGTGGACTGAAAGGTCCCAGGTTCGATTCCAGTCAAGGACATTTACCTGGGTTGCAGGCACATTCCCAGTGTCGGGTGTGCAGGAGACAGCTGACCAATGTCTCTCTCTCATTTATGTTTCTAACTCTCTATCCCTCTCTCTTCCTCTCTGTGAAAAATCAATAAAATATATTTTTAAAAAAATACTTTTCCAGGAAGGTGCAGGGAGGAGGATGACTGCCCACGTGACTTCCCCGCAGCTCAGGGAACGTGGAAACTCCCCAGGCGTGTAGGTGCGGGCTCCTGATTTCCTTGCAATGTGCACGAATCCATGCACCGGGCCACTAGTATCCTATATAATAAAAGGCTAATATGCAAAATCAACCGATCCGCAGAATGACTGGTTGCTGTGACGTGCACTAGCCACCAGGGAGCAGACGCTCAATGCAGGAGTTGCCCCCTGGTGGTCAGTGCACTCCCACAGGGGAGCGCCGCTGAGCCAGAAGCTGGGCTCACGGCCGAGGAGTGCAGTGGTGGTGGCAGGAGCCTCTCCTGCCCTCACAACATCCCCTGAGGATCGCCGTGCTGCGAGAGGGCACAGGCCAGGCTGAGGTGCTCCCAGTGCATGAATGTCATGCACCGGGCCTCCAGTATACGATAATATGACTGATAGGATGTGACATAATGTAGCACAAATAAGATTTTCCAAAACTTTACAGTCAGGGTCTGACGCTCCCTCAGATCTGAGGCTCTGTCCCCACAGTCCCAGATCATGTCACTTCTGTTTCATCAGCAGCCTTGGCAACGCACGGCTTCTTAAAAAATAATCAAACGATTACCTGCCGTCGGCCCTCGGCTGCTGGTGGTTCAGTTCTGCCAAGCCGCCTAATCGTGGCTTCTGTTGTGGGACTCGCCACCTCCCCACAAACATCCCTCCCCACTCTGGGGATTGAAAAAGCAAGTGCCTCTGAGATCTGCCTTCAAGCTCCTGACCCCCACTTTGCAAGGTCAGGGAGAACACCCATGCCTGTGACTGCCACCGCCTGCAGCGACCATCTGATGCCATTGATTGTCAATGCCTCTCACTTTCAAAGAACTTTAGGTGGAGAGAAGACGCTCAGAATCAATGACAGACTGGAACATTTTAGGAATCCGATGAGCTTTAACACTAACAGCGAGGCGGCTGCCAGACAGGTACGGGAATTATCAGGGTGAGGAGGGCAATTGGGACTGTCCCACCCCAGGGGCGTGCCAGCCACCCCCATCCCACCCCCACCCAGTGTCTGTAGGAACAGCTGAGCTTGCCCTGGCCCTTCTCCACACCCACATTCTCTGTCGGCCGGTGTCCAGGCCTGCACCCCCTCCAGGCCCATCCTGATGGGATGAGGTACTTTAGCGACCCCCTGTGCTGGGAAACCCACCCCTCAGAGCCTACAGTCCCTTTCCCCCGGTACTGCCCCCCTCCTAGCTAGGACCTCTGCCCTCCAACTGCCGGCTCCTGGCTGGACGGGGACTGGCCTCCCTGGTGGTCTGTGCTGCAGCCTCCCCTCCCCTCCCTGCTGTGAGCTGAGCTCTCCCCATCATTCAGCTAAAGGCCTCTCAGCTCTTCTCTTAGAGGCACCTGCCTCTCCAACTCAAATTGCTCCAAATGGCAGCACCAGGACTGTCACTACATTTCCACCATTTCCCAGTCGTCTCGAAAGGTGTCCTGCCTCCCTCCCCCTACCCTTTCCATCCCTCAGACCCCAGGCAAGACCCATCTCAGCGTGTTTGACTCCTGGTCCCCCTTTCGCATGGGAACCATCTATCCCCCGCTCCTCTGGGCCAGGACATTGAATCCCTGACTCAGGCCCCTCCCTACCCTGGAGGATGGCCAGATGACCTTCCTCAGGCAACTCGTCCCAGCCAAGCTCTGCCCTTAGTATCCTTCATCTGGAGCACTCACACCAGCTAAGCTCTGTTCTCAGCGGTCCTCCATCTAGACTGATGGTTTCCAACCAGGGTCCCACAGCCCTTGGTGGTCCATGAGGTCCTCAAGGTTGGCGACCGCTGATCTAGACCACTCTACCTCAGCTGATCTACATCTAGAACAGTGGTCGGCAATCGCATTAGTCAGCAGAGCCAAACATCAACAGAACAACGACTGAAATTTCTCTTGAGAGCCAAAAACCGACTTCTGTGTGTAGGCCACAAAGTTTCAATAGCCCGCACATGGTATTTTGTAGAAGAGCCACATTCAAGGGGCCAAGGAGCCGTATGTGGCTCGAGAGTCGAGGTTTGCCGACCACTGATCTAGACCTCATTGTCCCTCAAATCTAGAACACGAACCTCAGCTCTGTCA
>JAAGEH010000038.1:3434609-3473860 GCA_011751065.1 Lasiurus cinereus
TTCCATGGCGGGACTTAGACCTCCATCCGGGGCCTTCACCTACATCCTGGTATCTGACGTAAATGCTGGAGCGTAGACCTCTATCCCGGGGACCCAAACTCCTTACTGGAACATAGACACAATCCAGGCACCCAGACCCCCACCCACAGATCAGACCTCAATTCTAGACCCAGACCGTCATGGGAGGACCCCTATTTCCATTTCGGGACTAGGATTTCCCTCCAGGCCCTGAACTGCCTCTAGGGCGCTGACTTCAATCCCGGGTCCTGTACCACTATCCCGAGACCTGGATCTACACGCTAGGGCCCAGACCCCAATCCAGGCACCCAGACACCCAGATATCCTCTCATGGATCAGACCTCAATTCAAGGCCCAGACCTTCATGAGAGGACCCCTATTTCCATGGCGAGACTTAGACCGCCATCCGGGGCCTTCACCTACATCCGGGTATCTGATGTCAATGCTGGAGCCTAGACCTCTATCCCAGGGACCCCAACTCCTTACCAGAACATAGACACAATCCAGGCACCCAGACCCCCATCCCAGCACCCAGACCTCCACCCACAGATCAGACCTCAATTCGGGGCCCAGACCATCATGGGAGGACCCCTATTTCCATGGCAAGACTTGGAGGGCCCAGAGTTCTGGCCTGGCCGATGGGCTCCCCCTCAGAGGGGTATCTTCCAGGCCATGTCCCACTACCATGAGGACCAGAGAGGAAGCACTGCTATCCCCTGGTGGCCACAGCTGAGAATCAGGTAGCAACGATCCATCCAACCCTGATCCATCACCAAATCCCAGCCACAGCAATGAGACTGCCCACTGTTCCCATCACAGGCAACAGAGGAAGTGTGCTGGGTCCGAGGACAGTTCCCTGGAAAACCTACACCGTTGTATCACCAAGACGTCGGGAACACGCGCCACCGTCCACTCTTGGGGAATAACACTGATGTGCTGACGGCCCTCGAAATACAGCCTGTGTGTCTGACGCTCTGACCGTGGCTTTGCTCCGGGGGCCTCGGTCTCCGTCGGTCACTGCCCAGACCAGCCTGGGCCGGCGTTCACGGCTGGCCAGGGAGCCAAAGCAGAGAACCCGTGGGGATAGATAGTCAGGACAGCGTCGCCTCGGACGATGGGACCCACGGAAACCCCCCGGTACGGGCAGGGCTTTAAAAAGTGATTGCTTAAATGAAGTCGATCTTTTTATTGCAAAAATACATCACCGCACGCTTTCAGGTTGAATTCCAGCTCAGGAATCGCCAACAGGATTCAAACGATTCATGGGGAAGGTAATGACCAACAGTGTTGTCTTTTCAATAATCTGATAAAAAGCCCGTTCATGTCGGGGGAGATGCCGGCTGGGCGCACCCACACAGGGACGCGTGCATCCGCTCTGATGAAACCCGGCCGGGTTTTGTCAGACTCTGTGTTGCTCTAAACCTGACACCGGAGGCCTTGGCCTCGAATCCTGGTTCTCTCACCGCCTGGAACCGGCTCAGAAAAGCCCCTGCCACGCAGGCACAGGCCCCGCCTCACCCGGGCGGGCAGGTAGGCAGCCCTTTGCCCTTCCCACTTTAGAACGAGCGCTGTTTCTGGGCTGAGGATCGGCGGGGGGACCTGGGGCGTCCAGCAGGAACTCCCCCAGGCAGTGCAGGCTACCGGTGGCCGTGAGAGGACAGGGGGCACACAGGAAGCCCCGGTTCCTGCCTCCATGAGCAGAGGGGCCTGGGACTCCAGGAAGCCAGCAAGTCTGCGGTCCTGGTCTTCCTGCCCCTTCGTGACTTGCTGGTGGCGCAGACCAGAGCCTCTGGGAGGGAGGGCTGGTTCCCACATCTACACGGAGCTGATGCAGCCTCTGGACGGCCACCTGGTTGCTAGAAAATGCCAAGGACCGGCCCCCCCGGAGGGGGGGGGTTTGGCAAGGGGAGGGCAGGTGACCTGGCATGGTCTGCCCGGGCAGCACCAAAGAACTGTTGCTCAGGACCCGAGTCGCACGCAGCCCAGCCAGGCCAGTAGGCAGTGTGACTGGGACGAAACTGTACCGGGGCTGGGCACTGCATGTGGCTTGCTGAGGAACAGCATGGCATTGACTCCTGACCTGTAGACCTGGGGAAGAGACGGACAGACAGGGCCCCCTCTGCGGCCGTGGACACCTCCCCGGGAGCATGGAGCCCGCCGGAGGCCAGCTGGACGGACTGCAAGTTGCCGGTTTCCTCCCGTTGGTCGCCTTTGAAGGAGCTGATGACAGGCAGGGGGGGCCGCTTCCCGGCAGCGCGGTGTTCGTGCCTGTCTCCGGAGGAATCCCAGCAGAAATAAAAGCGGGAAACGTGCAAACTTGCAGACGTGGCACTTCGAGATGCAAACTGTGAGCCGTGCACTTGGAACTAATAAGCCCGCAATAAGCGAGGTCCCGGAGCTGACAGAACTGACACGGATGTGCCACAAAGCATAAAACGTCTCCTTCCGTACCTCGCTGACAGTTCCCATCGAATGCAATTCTCTCTCCAACGCTGGCGTCGATCAGACTGCCGCCTGACACATCCTCCTTGTGAAATCTTTCCTTTCTTTGTGGGAAAAAAAAAAAATCAAAGGAAACAGAAGACCCCGGCAATGCCAATTATTCTAAATACTAGAAGCCCAGCGTGCAAAATCGCGTGGCCCTGCTCAGCGGTGCGCCCGCAGCCTCCTGGTGACCAGTCTCTGATCGTTCTGTCGTGATGGTGTGACGACCAAGGGGTTGTTAACATAGAGATAGGTGATATCTGAAACCTGAGCTCTCACCCAGGTCATGGGCAGCCCACTTTCTGGGGAGCTCTCCCCACGCACGCCTGCAGGAATCTCAACCACAAGGAATGGAAAACAGTCACCTCGTGCCAACCGGAGGAGCCCAGAACTCCCCTCTGAAGCATCTCCCCCGCCCACGGCCCTGACCTGCTCCTGACCTGGAGGGTCCCAGCCTCCCGGGGTGGCCACTGGCAAACTGCACCTGGAGGTTCTGCCCACTTTCAGTCACTCATCTCTGCCTCTCCTGGAGAAGGCATCCTGTGTGCATCTTCTCCGCCTGAGCCACCCCCTGTGCCCATCCAAGGTAAGGAATGCTTGGAACCCCTTGAATTTCTGAGACGTCATCACCCTCGTTCACGGCTGTGCCCAAGCCCTGTTGTGTGCACACAGTAGGTGCTTCATAGATGCACGGTGCCTGGTGGGATCAGAAGGCTCTCTGGGATCAGTGCACCTCATCTTCGGTCACCCTTAGAATTCCAGCTTCTGCGGGAAGCCGGCCGGAGAGGCCCTCCCTGCTTGGAGGGGGCCCAGCTTAAGACCCCAAATGCCGCCGAAACTGCTTTGACTCAGTGGATAGAGCGTCGCCCAACGGACTGAAAGATCCCAAATTCGATTCCGGTCAAGGGCATGTACCTTGGTTGTGGGCACATCTCCAGTAGGGGGCGTGCAGGAGGCGGCTGATCAGTGTCTCTCTCTCATCGATGTTTCTAACTTTCTATCCCTCTCCCTACCTCTCTGTAAAAAAAATCAATAAAATATATTTTTTTAAAAAGAAAAAAGACCCCAAATGCCAAGTCAGAATGTACCCACCAGCATGAGTTGACGCCAGATGCAAGGATTCTAGTATGGGCTGGGATTCTTGTTGAATCTAAATTGTCTCTCTCTGTTCTATTTCCCCAGACTTTCGATTACAAGAGGACCAGACATTTAAACACCCTGGCAAGGTTACCTCGCAGGTCCCTGTAAAGACACCAAAACTTTAAAATCATCCGGAATTACATTAGCCGCCAGGTTCCGTGGTGGCTAAGACAGAATCTAATGACTGCAACTCCATCGCATCTTAGTTTCATCTTAGTGTGGGCCGTGAACAAGCTCAGCTGCCTGTGCATGGGGTGGACATACATATGCATGTGCTCAAAGGGAAGGGAACTTGTCGTCAGGAATCTGGTGTCATCCATTTAAGCAGAGTGGCTGCAGAGGCATTTGCGTGCCCGTTTATATATTCAATTTCCCCCAGCGCCTAATACATCTTTTATCCTTGAGGTCAAAGGCACGGAGGGAAGGAGGGTGTGGAGCTGAGTCGGGCGGGTAGACTCGCGTTGGTGGAACTTTTACCGAAGCCCGTGGTGAGGGCCCCCCGCAGCACGACCGACCCCGGAGACGCCTGAGTGCGCCGCCGGCCTGGCGAAGGATGCGGATTTGTTTGCCTGTCGATGGTTGCAGACGCCCAGATGGACAGCCGTCAACCACGGGAGAGAGGGCTGGCAAGTGTGGTGGCCTCAAGTGCAGAACGGCTTGGCCGGCAATGACCGTGCCACACCTTCCTGCTCCAGAGCCTGCAGGTCCTGGCCGCCCGTGCAGGAGGGCGTGTGCGCCCCGGGTCCAGCCCGGCAGAACCCAGGCCCGGAAAGCCAGGGGAGCAGGGGGGTCAGAGGTCAGACCTCCGACGGGCCAGGCCCCAGCCAGGAATCTGTGCTGGGAGGGAGGGCTCTATTCCGGGGGCTCTGACTAGACGCGCCCCCCACTGGCCGGCCGCCTCTCCTGCCTGCCTCTCTCCTGCCTGTGAAACACCCCTGCTCGGTTCCCGACTCCCCATAAATTCTCTGAGCAATCAAGACTGCGAACCGCCGGTAAGTGATGGATCCGTGCTGGAACCTCTGGAACTGAGGCCCCGACGCCACAGAATTCTCACCCGACGCGTTTGCAGGAAACAAATCTGGCGAGCAGGTGGGTGGCTTCTAATTCTGACGAGAGACTTAAAAATAAAACCAGTTCCAAGCTGAACATGCTCAGCCTGCGATCCGATCAGGGAGCTGGGAGAATCTGGCTGCCTGAAATGAACCCCTGGTCTCTCGTAGCCCGAAGTCCAGGCCGGGTCTGCCTCCAGGGCTGTTCAAGCAGAACCCTCGTTGGCTGTTACGTCCGTGGCCTCTGCAGATCTCGGGGGGGAGAAACAGGACACTAATTGGGAGGGGGAGGAGTGAACAATTAGAGGAGGGAGTGTGTGGGGAGATCACCGTGAGTCCGGGGCCCCTCACAAACCACCGGCCGCTTCCATCTTGCTGCGCTGCTCCTGCTGGGGGGGGGGGGGACCTGGACCAGCCTCACCAGGTGGGGACCCTGCCCAGGAGGCCCATGTGCTCGCACAACCCTCTCCCTTCCTTGACAACACACCCTTCCTGGCCAGAAAGCTAACTGTAACATCCAACCTCCAATCCAAGCAAAGACACCCCACAGAAACAATCCAAGATCTACTCCCTCGTGTCAGACAGAAAACGCGAAGAAGGCGGGTGGGGGTGGATTTGAGGGTGCTGGGCCTTTGTCATCCAGATAAAATCTAATTGATGAAAATTGGAACGTGCAGGGATTCTGGATGCACAGCGCCAGCGCGGTCACCTGGGAGGGCTTAGCTGATCCCAGTGGGAGGCTCTGCGGTATTTATCCTGCAGGAGGTCGAGACGCCAGGAATTCTGTGGGTCCATGAATTCTGTGGGTCCATGAAGAGCAGGAGCTCAGAGATGCGGTGAGCTGGGACTGTCAGGTCCCATCCAGTCTCTAGTTGCCCACATCAGACTCAACCCCAGCCGGCTCTGTCAGGAGGACGGTGAGCTGGCATTGCCAGAAGGCCATTGTCACGGCTTGAAAGCCAGAGAGCCACGTTCCCCGGAGAGGCAGCCGGACAGGGTTTCAGCAGAAATCCCTCTGCAGTCACAACGGCGACCCTGGGCCTCCGATCTGGGGAGCGGGTGCTGGAACCTCTCCCACGACGGCTGCTCACATCTGCCTCCGAGAATCAGGGGGTATGTCTGGCTGTCGCCTCTCCCTCGTGTACATTTGTCTTTCCAGATCCTCGGGACAGGAAGGCTCCTTCCGAGGGTTCGAGATGTGCTAAAGGAACCGGCCTGCGTGGTCTGCAAAGGACATTTTCTTTTTTTTTTTTAATATATTTTATTGTTTGTTTTTTTACAGAGAAGAAGGGAGAGAGATAGAAAGTCAGAAACATCGATGAGAGAGAGACATCAATCAGCTGCCTCCCACACGCCCCACAGTGGAGATGTGCCCGCAAACAAGGTACATGCCCCCGACCGGAATCGAACCTGGGACCTTTCAGTCTGCAAGCCGACGTTCTATTCACTAAGCCAAACCGGTCTCGGCTGCAAAGGACATTTTCAAACCCGACCTAAGATGGTGGGCCGGTGCCTAACAGAGCCGGGCCTGCCATGTCCGTGTGGACTCCCTGATTTATCCAACGAAGATGTGGAGTCGCTGTCCTGGGAGCTGGACACAAAAAGGGCAGAGCCCCGGATGTGCGGGAAGATCTCCCCACACACATGGGGGTCTGGTCGCTGGGGGCCGGACGCTGTGCACATGTCTGTGTGCAGGTGACGTTACGGGCGTCTTGTCTGTCTTGACCCAGTGTGGTCACCAGGGGGCTTTGTCCCGCGTGGGTGTGCTGCGACAGGGGGCACCAGGCCAGCTCCAGCGTCAGAGGACTGCGTTCCTCTTTCCCAGACCCAAGGAATGGACCCTGTTCCAGAGGTGCATCCTTCGTCCACAGCAGCAGGGGGGAAATGAACTTCTGGCTTTCTACCCTGAACCCCACCCTTCCCCTGCCAAAGCCGGTGTTCACGCACGCCGCTCTGTCTTCGAAGATCACCGAGTGTGGGTAAGTGGGTGGTGAAACCGTTCGAACCCTCAGCTGAGGGCTGGCTGTTGTAGAAACAGACTCGTTTTGCATGTTGAAGTGAGGAAATGTTACAGTATAGCCCAGTGGTTCTCAACCTTCCTAATGCCGCGACCCTTTAAGACAGCTCCTCATGTGGTGGTGACCCCCAACCATAAAATTATTTCCGTTGCTACTTCATAACTGTAATCTTGCTACTGTTATGAACTGTAATGTAAACATCTGATATGCAGGATGTATTTTCGTTGTTACAAACTGAACATAATTAAAGCATAGTGATTAATCACAAAAACAACATGTAATTATATATTGTGAAATATTTATTTCTAATGACAAATAAATAAAATTTTGTCTTGAATCGTGGTGTAGCATGGGTAACAGTCTTCATATGACAACAGTAAACTACATTGCTACACTTTGCTGCACCGAGGAGCGGTCTGTTGGTTCCTCAGACCATGGGAAATATGTGTTTTCTGATGGTCTTAGGCGACCCCTGTGAAAGGGTCGTTCGAACCCCAAAGGGGTTGGGACCCACAGGTTGAGAACCGCTGGTATAGACGGACATTAGGCAGAGTTCTTTACCTTAAATCGAAGGTGGGGGTTGGGAGGGACTTTTTTAAAAAAAGCATTATCTCATTCTAAACAGCTGCTGAGGTGCACGGTGGCATAATCGCTGTGATTCAATAAAAATAAAAAAAAAGGGCTCATCTAAATTGCGGACGGTGATAAAATTGAGACTCCACAGATCACTTTCTGCTGCAAATGTATAGAATAAATGATCTCGTAATAGAATAAAGCCGCTGGTCCTCTCTGTTTGTGGTTCATATTAAAACCTCACTTGCGATGTGACTGTCAGGCAGGTTTCCAAAAACATCCCCACGGGAGAGTGAAATTGAATAACCTGGATCATCTACCAGAAATAATAATAGAAAAAAAGAGGGGGGGGTAGAGACACATTTTCTGTTATCAGTAAAGTCCCAAAACTTGGTATTCGAGAAATGAATTATTCATTAAACGTTTTCGGAAAAGTCCTGGTGTTGCAAAACCAAGTTTCTGAACATTGAAAGGAGCGGTAGTTTTAAAAATAAACGAGGATGGATGCATCCTTCCCCTGAGAATTGACTGTGCCATCGGAGCGGTGAAGTCAGGTCAGAGGGGCGAACCCACTGGGAGAATCTCCCTAAGGCCCCCTCCCAGAGAGGCCGCCCCCTGACCGGGGCCTTGGAGACAGGACCTGCCCTCCCCAGACTCAGACAGGTGTCCCCCAGAAACAGTCTTAGGAGCTGGGGACCCGGATTAGATCATTGGGGGAAACGTACCAAGTAGCCGGTGGGGTGTTAACAAATGCAGACACATTTTTCTACAGCGAGATATTGGAAATAAGACACCTCTTCTCGCACGGAGCCCCCCTCACTAGCAACGGTTCAACGGCCCCTCTTACTTACCACTCACCCCCACCATCACACCGCTTATGTCATCCTGCTGGTTTGCTATTTATTTTAAACAATTTCCACAGCACGAGCAACTCAAAGACACTGTCCCCTCCCCCCCAAAATCAGAAAAGAGATCGATAAAATAAGTGGCCCGAGGCCCGCTCTCTGGAGATGACCACGGCAGTGAGGGTGTCGCCTTCCCGTTGAACTACCCGTGTTCATCACTGAGGGGTCGGTGTTAACTCTCCGTCCAGCCTGCATGTTCCGACGCTCCACCCAGAGCGCCCTGAGCTCACGAACTGACGGGAAGGCCGACGGGACCAGAGTCTGGGTGCAGCCCGGGCCACTCAGCGGTCCCCCCCCCGCACCCCCAGACTTTGCTAACGGCCAGCTGCCGTGTGGCTGTGCACAAGCATAGAGGGACACAGGACGGACGCGTCCACAGAGGGAAAAACATAAATATTCAAACGGCAAGGCCCTGGGCTGCGCCCCTCGGGTGCAGTGACATGTCCTCTGGTTCCTGCTCGGGGCATGGGGTTGCTTTTGCTTCACGGATACCTGTGCGCAGGATACCGCAGCTGATGGCTCTCGAACACTCTGTTCGTCACCGTTAGTGCCATTTCGTGTCATCGCTGAAATCACTCCACAAGGGCCTGGTCATCCCCGTTTCAGCTCGGAGAACACTGGATACGGAGCGATGTGCCCCTTGGCCGAGACCACCCACCGGTGCCCGTGGGGTGGGTCTACCCTGAGCCTCGGCTCCGCCCAGACCACCTACTTCCCAGAGCCCTTGGCCTCCAGGCGTGCCCGGGCTCCGCTCTGCCAGGAAGAGCACCTGTTTGTAGTCTTCTTGCTTTGGTGCCTTCCTGTTTCTGCTCTTTAAATATTTAATCAACCCAGGGGGTAGGGGAGGCTGGGGGAAGGTCAATGGGGGAGGGGGAGAAAGGAGGTATATGTACTACCACCTGTAATACTTCAAACAATAAAATAAAATTTAAAGAGATACATAAATATTTCATCAGTCCAGGGCTTACTTTGTTCTTGCAGTTTGAAGAACTGGATTTACCTTTTTCTCCCCAAATGTAACCCGCTGTCCCACTACCTTTCAGCCAGCAGCCCAGCCTTTCTTTCTTTTTTTTTAATGTATTTTGTTTATTTTTTACAGAGAGGAAGGGAAAGGGATAAAGAGTTAGAAACATCGATGAGAGAGAGACATCAATCAGCTGCCTCCTGCACACCCCCTACTGGGGATGTGCCCATAACCGAGGTACATGCCCTTGACCGGAATCAAACCTGGGACCTTTCAGTCCGCAGACCGACGCTCTATCCACTGAGCCAAACCGGTTTTGGCAGCCCAGCCTTTCTGTTTCCAACTTCAGAGCCAGCGGCAGCCTCTGTATCGATGTCGTCTGCAGGCTCCGCGCATGTGGTGCTTCTCGGGGTTTCCATTGCCTCTCCGCCTGAGACACGCTCCACTCTCCTCTGTCGCCCAGACACTTTCCTGTCTGCCAGGGCAGCGTCCCCCACACGCCAGGAAGATCAGGCCCCCGCTCTGTGCACTTGCTCCTCTGGACAACCTTCCGAGCCGTCGAGGGTTTAGACTGGGTTTTCGCTTTCGGATCCATGAGGAGGAAAGGGCTTGTTTAGGATATTGAGCTGTCGATCCCTCCTTTGTTCATCTGGGTTTATATCTCTCGGTAAAACATCCAGATTGCTGCCAGCAGACTGCAGGGAGTGCATGTCTGGTCGCTGCTAGGAAGCCACTTCACTCATGGCGCCTTCTGACGGTGGCTGGTGCTGGGCAGAGGCAGGCCCGGCGGCTTGGGGGTGGCCTCTCTCGGCCGTCCTCCCGGTCCACTCCCATCGTGTTCCAGGCGATGAGGTTAGACTTCTCAGATGTGCATAGGGTGTTTTCCAGGGTGACTCTATCAACACTCTTCCCAGAACAATTCATGTGACCAGGATCCTTCCCGGCCCACCTCCCAGGCACGTCCCAGGGAGGGCCCCAGGAACAGCTCTGTGCGGGTGCCAGGAGAAGGGCGGGGGGGGGGGGGGGGGGGAAGAATGTCCTCAGAGCAGCAGTGAATTTCCGACCCGTTCTTTAAGTTTCCGATGCCATTCAACTGAATGTCTGCTCAGTGGAGAGCCGAGCACGTAGCAATAGGATGCAATTGCCTGTTTATACATATACAGTGGTACCTCGAGATACGAGTTTAATTCCTTCCGTCACCTTGAGGCGTGGGAAACTATGAGACGCCCGAGTCGAGGTAAACTGGTGGGTTGTGTGCAGCCAGCCGATCTGAGCAATTACTCGTATCTTAACTGTTGTTCGCTTGATGGCTCGTATCTCAAAAATCTCGTTTGTTAGGGCACTCGTATCTCGAGGTACCACTGTATTTATATAAGGAGAGTATCACGTCCGAATCACGACTTGGAAAAACAAAGTTGATGCTCTCCGAGCTGCTTCTACAACTCCGCGATGAAACTGCATCCTTTTATTTCCTGCAGGCCTTTCTGGTGCGGAACTGAAGAAACCCCGGGTGTTTAATAAAATGTATCCGAGCCCCCTGTCTTCCATTATGTGAAATGGGTTTCTAGCTGTCTCTGCTAATTATAGAAATGACACCATTAAGTGGATGTCTTTTGAGCAAATCCAACTGTATTACCTGCAGCCAACCCCACAGAATAATCGCCGGATTTTGTTATTGTATACAAAAGGTCGTAGTTCAAACTCATTCAGACGCCAATTATGCACCTGTCTGGCTCATTTCTGAGTCATTTCATGGAGCGGAAGATTTGTTATTCTTCATTTATAACCTATTAAACCTGGTAAAGCTGAAATGTGGGCTCCCTGGGTCACAAATGAATAGAAGCCACTCTCAGACAAATGAAATGCTCAGAATAGAAATGTTTACAGCGCGGTGCTGAGAGGTCCTCGTGAAATTGCTTAGGATGCAATCTCCGTGCGTGGTAATGGAGCGTGCAGAGCACACCTGAGTACGCGCCCTGAAAACCCTCGTTCTGGTCAGCAGGCAGTGAACGGGGTTTCCACCCCAACTCTGAGGGGCTGCAGCAGGCCGACACCCCTTTGCCGCGTCGGGACGCAGACAGAGCTTCTCCACATGATCCGGAGGCAGGAAGCGGCTGCCTTTGACCAAGCTCGAGATGCTTCCCGCCCAGCAGCCTGGAGGCAGCTGGGCCCTGCGGGAAGCAGAGGCCCCGGCGTGTGTTTGTGGCACTTTAATTGCAGGGACTGCACGTGGGGTCCTTTCTCCTTTCTGCTGCCCCAGAATGTCTGGTGGTATCTGAGCTCATTTATCTACTCACTTCTCTTCTTCTTAACTTGTAAGGGTTCATGTAGTGTCATCTCAACTGTCAGTCTGTGCACTGCAAACACCCTCTCTTAGTCTGTAATTATGTTGTAACTACCAGAGGCCCGGTGCACAAATTGATGCACAGATGGGGTCCCACCAGCCTGCCCTGATGAGGGCCCATTGGGCCAGGCCAGTGGGGGAGAGGGGTCGAGGGCGGTTGGCCAGCCAGCCACACCCCCGATCGGGGCGTTGGGGGCCAGGCCGGCTGGGGGGAAGGGCCAATCAGGGCTCAGATCAGGCAGGTTAGCTGCTGCAGTGTGCATCATAATCACTGGTCATTCTGGTTGTTCCGCCATTCTGGTCACTGGGTTTTTATGTATGTAGACTAGAGGCCCGGTGCATGAAATTCATGCATGTAGGGGGACTGTATCCCTCAGTCCAGCCTGCACCATCTCCAATCTGGGAATCCTCAAGAGATGTCTGACTGCCTGTTTAGGCCCGATCCCAGTAGAATTGGGGCTAAACAGGCAGTCAGACATCCCTCTCACAATCCAGGACTGCTGGCTCCCAACTGCTCACCTGCCTGCCTTCCTGATTGCCCCTAACCCATTCTGCCTGCCAGGCTGATCACCCCTAACCACTCCCCGGCCAGCCTGTTTGCCCCTAACTGCCCTCCCCTGACCTGGTCACCCCTAACTGCCCTCCCCTGAAGGCCTGGTCCCTCCCAACTGCCCTCCCCTGCTGACCATCTTTTTTTTCTAATATATTTTATTGATTTTTTACAGAGAGGAAGGGAGAAGGATAGAGAGTTAGAAACATCGATGAGAGAGAGACGTCGATCAGCCACCTCCGAGGGGTGGAGCGTGGCCGGCTTTGCCATGGAGAACACGGGAGGCGGGGCCAGGGCAGGGGAGCCTCTGCTCCCTAAAACCTGGGGTGGCGGCGGGGTTGGCATGACTCATACCACACGTGGATAATTTTTGAAAGTGTGTGTGTCACTTCTTTGCAGTTTCCTTTTTCATTTGATTACGAAAACGTTGTTTCTCCAAAGGAAGCCAACAGTTGGTGTTGAGCTCTCACAGGCTCTGAGTGCAGTTGGATAAACAAGCCAGTTTGCAGCTGCTCCGTCTGACGATGTCTGTCTTCCTGCTGGATCTGCGGTCCAGGAGGTGAGACGTACAGTGAGCGTGTCCCCGCCTGCTCCCACGCGGACCGACATCCTGCACAGCCTCGGGGAAGACGCCTGCCAGCTGATGTCTGGCAGGGCTGGACAGTGGCCCTTGGAGCGCCTGAACCCGCAGCCCGAGTTCGGAAGCTCTGCCTCCCGGCCGGAGCTGTGTTCTGATCCGGGGAGTTGCTGGCCGACCTCCGCAGGCGTGGTTTGCACACGCTGAGCAGATGGAGGTGGCAGTTGGAAAGGACTTGGGGACACAGAGAAACTCCTCCAGGACCGCTGCTTCTCCTCTTTGGTATCTGCTGCTGGACCCGCGCTTTGTAGTTCAGAGTCCCCTCAAGCAGAGTTCAGGCTTGTTAGTCGAAGGCAGCGTGTCTGATACGACTCTCTGCTGCTCATTTATGAAGCCGGTTGTTCACTAATTAGTACACTCCATCCACCTTCTAAATACAGGACCCCTTAAAGCAGAGCCTCTGGGTGGCTGGCACATACGGTCAGTGGCAGCTGATGGTCACCCTCAGGAGGCTCAGGACCCAAAGCCCAATCCAGCCAAAGGCAGACCCAGGGCCAGGCCGGGACACCGTTCCTGAGAAGGCAACGAGGAGTGAGCAGAAAGGGGAGTGGAGGAGCCGCCATGGCGCCCAGGGGAGCATCCTGAAGGATTAGAAAAGGAGCTGCAGGTAGCCCTGAGGACCCCAAGGTCCAGCTGGTGTGGGTCGAGTGAGCATGTCTGTGCCGATCGGGCCACCCGGGCCTGGGAAGCTCAGGTTAGCATGGGACCCGGGTGCTGGGCGCTCCTCCCCACAAGAGCCCAGCAGGTGGATTCTGGAGATGCTGAGGGCTGAGCCTGGTGGGAACATCCCAGGTCTTCCACAGGCACGGTTGTGAGTGCAGCGGTCCAGCCAGCAGAGCCCCTGGACCGGTCACCCATGGTGGCACAATCCTGCAGACACTGGCACCTCCCAGTTCCGTGGCTTCGCTGGCCAGTGCCCTGCAGCTGTCAGCCTGAGCTAGGGGGCACTACTCATGGTCCCGACACCCACCCCCCTCCTCTGCCACCAGCCTGCGGGTCCACAGTGGCGGGTCAGAGCAAGCCAGGGTCACGAGAGGATCAACCGCCCTTCCTGGTCACACGGAGCCACACTCCTGCTGGTCTGCAGCCCAAACAGGCAGGCACTCCCGGCCCCACCTGGGCATCTCCAAGGCCATGGTAAGTGACTGTCCTCGGGATATCAGACCTCCTTCAGGACCCCACGTCCCCGAGCTCGTGGCCACGGTAGACTCGGGTGTGACTACCTAGGATTCGAATCTGGTGCTGTTCACGAATTCTCACGTCTGAGAAGCAAAGCAAAATGCCAAGGACAACGCCCAGCAGATGAGTGCAGGGAGGGAGGCGAGGAGATGCCACAGGCCCCCCAGGCTCAAAGTTCCCTCCCCCAAACCCCCTCCAGCCATGAGCCTACAGGACGGCCGCTCATTGCGGGGTGAACCTGATACCCAGCCCCACTGCAATCAAGGAGAGCGCCGTTCCTTCAGCCATTATGCCCAAATCAGCTTAAATTTGCTTTTTAATGGTGCACACTGCTTCTTATTGAAGCTTCTGACGAGAAATATGCGTCTCATTTCGTGTTCTTCAATTGACCCAAACACAAAGGCATTTCTCTCAAATACTAAATGCGCATGTACCTTTTTAATTAAAGCTTTTAAAGCTCTTAATTAAAACTATAAATCACGGGCAGCAAGTCCTACCTCCCATCTCGCAGGCCCCGTGGTTTCGTTCTGCGGTCACGGTGACCTGCGGGGGGAACGGAGGGTGAGGGTGACTTTCACGTTCAGTTGATGGCTGGGCAGCGTCTCCGTCACCTGCCAGCGTGAGGTGGCGAACGGGGACTGGGCCCAGTCGTTCCCTAACTCTCGCGTCTTCCCTGAGTCCTCAGGCCCTTTCCCCTGCCTCCTCGGTCGTGACACTGAGCAGCCAGCACCTGCTGGTTCGCCCGCGGACGTGGTGTCAGCTTAGAGCATGGGGGGGGTGAGTGTCAGAACGAATGAACCATTGATCGGTGTTTGGATGCATTAACAAGAGGCCCTCACCGATTCCCGCTTTTAGCAGTTTGGGGTATAATTGATATTTGATAAATTACCCGTATTTAAAGTGCACAGTCTGGTCAGTTTTGAAAAATGTCTATATCAGTGACACCCACTCCACCATCAAGATGACAAATGCATCCAGCCCCGTCCCCCGACCTCCCCACCAGCTGATCTGCTTCCTGTCACCGGGAACCCATCTGCATTTCCCAGAGTTTCCTACAAAGAGAACTACACGGCGCACTACTCTTTGACTGGCTTCTTCCACTCAAAATACTTAGGTTGAAGTTCCTCTGCGTTGTTTTATTATCAACTAGTGACCCAGCTCGTGAAATCGCACGAGACTCAGACCCATGGGAAATCGCACGAAACCGGGACCTGAGTCCCCCACACACCACAGGACCCAGAGTCAAGTGTCTCGCCACACATGCAGCCCCGCCCACCCGGCCACGCCTCGCCATGCACACAGCCTCCTGGTGACTGGTCTTTGGTCGTTACAGCGTGATGACCACTGGGTTTTTACTATATAGATAATAGTTCTTTCTTTCCTGATCTCAGGTCAATTTCCCTTTGACCAGACACAATGACTTTCACCTGTTGAACAGGATTTTCACCAGCAGGTGAGGTGCTGGTTTTCAAAGACACCTGTGAGCAGTTCAAATGGCCAACGCTCTCCCTGGCAGTGGTCACAGCCAGCGGGCCCCCTCCAGGCAGCCCCCAGGTCCACTGGCCGGGCCAGGAGCACCCATCTGGAGCCCTTCAAGACAGCCCCCAGGTCCACTGGCCGGGCCATGAGCACCCATCTGAAGCCCTTCAGACAGCCCCCAGGTCCACTGGCCGGGCCATGAGCACCCATCTGGAGCCCTTCAGACAGCCCCCAGGTCCACTGGCCGGGCCAGGAGCACCCAGCTCCTGGAAAAGCAGCCCCGCCAGCCGCCGCTGCTGAAGTCATCAAAACCTCCCAGCTCAGCGGAGGGCAAGTCTGCATATTTTTATAGATTTCCTCAGAAGATCTATACCTATTTACATAGGCCACCGGGCTGATCACCCTGTATAGACTAGAACTGAAAATGTCTAGAAAACATGTCCCCGTGTAAGAAAAATCAGCTCTCCAAAATCGTACAGACAAAAACATGAATTTGCCCAAGAAAATAGAAACGTAGGCAGTATTTGAACTTCCCACCACTTATTTTTTTTTTTTTTTTTAGGAAGCCTTTATTACGAACTCGAGTCCCGGCTCCCGGTTCCACTGACACAGCAGGGAAGCACGAGAGCCCCCACCACTTATTAATAACAAGAGTTACATTTGGTGCCTTTAAATTCAAGAGAACAGCCAAAACCGGTGTGGCTCAGTGGAGAGAGCGTCAGCTTGCGGACTGAAAGGTCCCAGGTTTGATTCCAGTCAAGGGCACATACCTTGGTTGCGGGCACATCCCTAGAGATGTTTCTCTCTAATCGATGTTTCTAACTCTCTCTCTCTCTCTCCCCCTTCCTCTCTATAAAAAATTAATAAAATATGTTTTTTTAAAAAAGAAATTCAAGGGAACAGCCACCACAGACTACATGCGGTGTGGTCCCAGGTCCCGGCTCCCTCCAGTCCACATACCGGGACACGTGGGCACTAAGCCAGGGGATGGGGTTTCCTGGGATCTCTCTGCTCCCACTTCTGAAGGACAAGAGGCTGGGACCACGCTCGCCCATCTCTGGACAGAAAGCCATTGAGAGGAAACAGTGAAGGAGGAAGTCATGGTTGCCAGGGTGCAGACATATATCTTGGGGAGCCCAGCAAAGCTTGCTCTAGGGGCCCCGGCTGATCTAGCTCCGGGGATAGGTATGGGCCTGTGCACTGAAATGTCCTGGAATGGAGCAAGTGCAGGAGGCAACTCAGCAACGTGCCTCTCTCACATGGATGTTTCTCTCTCTCTGTCTCTCCCCCTCCCTTCAACTTTCTCTAAAAATCAATGGAAAAATACCCTCAGGTGAGGATTAACAACAACAAAAGTTTGCTCATGGAAACATTTTGGAATTGCAAAGGGCTAATACAATGATAGAATTTTACATAAAATTCTCTATCAACGGGGTAATGTTTTAAATTATCTTTGGGGAGAAGAGGCTGAGGGGTAACATCTGGAGACCCTTTGAGCCAATGCCATGAACAGTGACTAAAGATTTCCATGTGTGGTATGCTGGGGAGGTCACAGACAAGGCCGCCAGGCTATCTAGAGACATTCTAGAAAGCTCAGTCCTGATGGAGCTTTTAGATCTCAATATTATGACTGCAAAGATACTTAAATAGCTGAAAGATATCTGATCATTTCTTGCATACACACACACACACACACACACACACAAATGTATTCTTTAAAAAGCATGCGCGGCCCTGGCTCAGTGAGTTGATTGGAGCAGTGTCCTGTACACCAAAATGTTGCCAATTGGATTCCCAGTCAGGGCATATACCCAGGTTGGGAGTCCAGCTGCTGGATCTCTCTCTCTCTCTCTCTCTCTCTCTCTCTCTTCCTCTCTCTCTCTCTCTCCCTAAATCAATTTTTAAAAAAAAATTTTTTAAGAATGCGTGTACAAATTATGTTTGTAAACACAGGGAAACAATAAAAAACAAACAAAAATATTTCCTGTCCTGCCACCAAAGAGAAACACTAGCTGTGTATCATTCCAGAACTACATACAAGTATACATACAGACAGAATCAGTCATAGCCCTAAGTAGCAGCTTTTCTGACAAACACAGGATTGTACATGGAAGCGGCTTTGTAGCTGCCTGGACCCGCCCCCTCACGCTACAGCGACGCCAGGAAGTGCACAGTCTCCACATCAGGGGCCTTACTCCCGGGCCCAGGGCCTGCAGGTCCCCTGGCCTCGCCCAGCAGGACGGGGCAGGCTGGGCAGCTGTGCCTCTCTGCATCGCCTTCCCCGGTGGCTTTGAACCCTCTGCACCGTGGCCTGCACAGACTCCCTTTACTGGCCCTCCGGCCCTGAACGCAGGAGGAATGCTGAGTGCCACATCCCTGGACAAGGCACCTGCAGGGCCGACAGGGACGTCCTTGGGCCTGAGTCAGCGACGGCCTCGGGTCCACCGGCACCTGACAAGTTCTCGGTGACAAAGCAGGTCTGGCCTTCTCCCTCCCGGCATCCCCTCCCACTGCCCAGAGGCAGGTCTGCGGCACACACACGGACCTGCGCAATGGTTGTCATGCTCTGCTCCCCTCCCAGACGGACAAGCACCTCTGCTCCCCCAGCCCTGACCTCCTGGGACCGTCCAAGGCAACGGAGGGGAACGGGGGATGGGATTCTTTGGAGACTCGGGCCCTGGGTACCCGAGGTGGGGCAGACTCGCAGCCTCAGGTGTTCAGATTCAGGCAGACCTGCTGTGGCCGAGCGGCCAGTGCAAACACCGCAATGCAGGGGAGGGGAAAGGGGGATCTCCTGAGCTCTGGAGGTCACATGGAATCTCAGAAGGTCAAGGGCTCCCTCGTAACAGAGCCAGGATCTCTCTTCCCTGTTCAGACCAGCCACTGTCCCTACTTCTCTGGGGTGAGTGTCTCATGCTATTTTCTGACAGTCACTATGACTCTCCTTGCAGGTTTGTTGGGGGGAATCAGAGGACATTCATTATGAATGCGCTCGAGGGGCTCCTTCTCCCCAGCCCACGAGTTATGGCCGCAGCCAGCCTGCCCCAGAGCCAGGGCCCCAGGCCCCATGGGAGAGACTGGCCTCCTTTCTCACCGGAATCCGTGGCCCGGTCACGGCAGCCGTGTGTGCACGGGGACCTGAGGGTCCGGTGCTAAAGACGGTTGTGACCGTGTGACCCGTGGCTGAGGCGCAGAGCGCGAGGACGGAGAGGAAACGGTCCTCCCGGAACGCCTCCTGCCCAGAGCTTTTCCTCCATCTCTCACCTCGCAGCTGCCCTGTTCCCCACCAGGACACCCCTGCGCGACAGGCAGTATTTCAGACGGGTGTGCTCCGTGCTCCGTTAGGCATGGGGTGGCACTAAAATAACCGGTAATGAGTGATGCCCCCGTGTATCCACTGGTGGTTCCATCCTCAGAGCATCTTTATGGCAGAGATGTTCCTGAGACTCAGGGGTGGGGCTCAGCCACCGGTTTAACCCCTGGGTTCAGAAAGTACCGCCCCCTCCGCCCTGATTGATGGGAGAGGCTGCCTGCAGGTGTGGGGGTGCCCAGGTACCTCGTGACCTCACCCACCTGGGTAAACAGTTATTTTTTTTAAACCAGTTTAACTGGTGTCTTATCATGTGGTGAGAATTTACAACACTGTGTTCCTCTGTAATGAACATGGAAACGGCTCCAAAAGTGACCTGAAACTACGAGTTTGCCCCATTTCCGGCCCCCACAGCCTGGGGTCTCCCGAGTTTCCACTGTGAGAGGTGCCCCTCACCCCACCCCTTCCTGTACCCCCTGGGCTGGGGTTCCACATCAAAGTGTCCCCAGCCCTCAGCACCTCCCCTCAGCACCACCTGCTCTCTAGCCTTTGTCTTTCACTGGGGGTCTCGGCGAAGAATAGCCCGCACCCCCTCCTGCTGGTATTCGGGCTTACATGAAGTGGGACACTCCACCTGCTCAGGACACGGTGACATTATCACAAAACACCTGCTGTTAGGCACCATCAGCCTCTTCCAGCCACTCCTCCTCCCCCTCCAGCAGCTCCCTGCCCTTCCTGCCCTGGGTACCAGCTGCGTACCAGTTTCTTCTGTGACCTTGACGGTCAGCCCACTCTCTGTGGGTATGCTCCCCTGCGGGAGACCGACTTCCGACCTCTGAGCAGTGTGTTGCTAAGAATTCTGAACCCCCTGGCACATGTTTGTGGGGGATCCCATTCCAGGCTCCCCCTGCCCACGATGCAGGGTCACAGCTCTGTCTGGTGACCTCTGCCCCCAACACTTCCCGCTCACCGTCAAGCAGGGCATTGGGCCGGACGGGTGGGGGAATCCCCAATCCTCAGCAAAGAGGCTTCAGAAGGTGAACTTGAGGGTGGATTTTCATTTGTTCGTTGTGCTGAGGTTTGCACAAGAATGAGCCACTCAGCCTGGCCGGGGACCGGGGACCCCCCGCCCTCCATCTTCACCTTCAGACACCCTTGACTGGGAGCCATCAGGAGTTGGGGTTTAAGCAGTAGCTCCCCATTCTCCTACCTGGCGCCCTCCAATGAACAAGCCTAATTTCTCCCCTGTAGACTCGGTGATCAGGGTTTGGCTCTCCTGGGTGTCAGATAGGCAGACCGCTCTGGTTTGGTAGCACATGTGTGTGCATACCTGTATGTTATATGCAGGTAAATATTTATTTACTATATGGATTTAACTTCTGCTTATGGGTACCCACTTACAAAAGCAAAACCCAGGAAATACAGACAAAATCCACAGCTGCTGCGAGCTCAGGTGGGCCACCCCACTGAACCCTAACCAGGTCTCCAAGCCTCACACCCGGTTAAAGACAAACCGAACCCCAAATCCAGCCTGTGGTTCGTGGGGGACCCCTGAAGACTGTCTGGGCTGCTGGGCTGTCTGTCACGTGTCCTGAGGGGCCCACTGGCTACTTTTCCCCTTTGTAGTGATTTCTCATTATTGACTCTGAGATTAATTTGCCTTAAAAGCATAAAATATTCGACTTCCAAGCAAATCCCCGTTGATTTTTACAGTCACATTGAGTTTTGTCCAATAGCCATATCGATCTCTCGTTATTTTCCTATGTTAGAAGTTACCCGTAATGTCTTTATCGTTAACCAAGGGCTCCCTGAAACCCTGAATTCACTTTATGAGTTGTCGTTGCAAATTTAGGGCTGTTATTTCAATATTGCCGGACGCCAGAATTCATGCACAGAAAAGGGGTCAATAAATCCCAGCGCGTGGCCCCACAGAGGGTGAGGAATGAGAAGGAAGCAAGGCCTTCCCCGTCAGCAGGGCCAGAAGCCCACGAGCTGGGCGAGTCTCCGGTATGGGGCTCCCCCCAGAGCCCCTCTTGTCGTGGCCTCACCCCTGTGTGAGTCGTGGTGCAGGAGGAGGCGGAAAGCGAACTGACCAGCCAAACCGCAGCCCGGCCCCCAGAAGCAACAGCAGGAGGACAGTGCCCGGATGAACAGCTGCTCTGGACCAGC
This sequence comes from Lasiurus cinereus, assembly GCA_011751065.1. Classification (NCBI taxonomy): domain Eukaryota; kingdom Metazoa; phylum Chordata; class Mammalia; order Chiroptera; family Vespertilionidae; genus Lasiurus; species Lasiurus cinereus. Next base: position 3,455,429 of record JAAGEH010000038.1, read on the forward strand.
TGTCGCGTTGCGGCAATTCCATCTCACCTACGAGGCGCCACGTGCCACGTCCCCGGGTACAAGTAAGGAGACGGGCACAGCTGGGGAAGGGAGAAGCGGGAATTCAGGACAGGCCACCCGCCGGCCACACTGCCGGCCGCCCTCCCAAGTCAGCACCTCCTTGGTGCCACTCGGCCCCCCACCAGCTGTGCAACCAATGCTGGTCCAGCACCCTCCCGAGAGGCTCAGTGGCCCCCACACCCCCTTCAGCCTTGCGAAGCCCCAGAGACTCCCGTCCCAGCACCGCACCAGCGGAGGGCCAGGCCTCCTCCAAGAGCAGTATGATTCTTGGCCCTTGGGGTGCACGGAGGCCCGTCAAACTGGTGCACTCTGGGCGCCCAGCTGGACCCCATGGGAAGCCGGCTCCTCCGTGGTGCATTACTGGGGTGCACAACCTTGGGCATCCGGAGACCTTGCATGCTGGGAGCTGGGAGCAGCTTCTTCGGCGTCTCAGCCTCAGCAAAGTGACTGCTCACAACAGAGGCTCCGCCAATCCCCGCCAAGTGAACGAAGGAGGGGCCCACGTAGGGGTGACCACCTTGGTGTTGCCCTGGCCCTGGTGCCTTGCTGCCCGTGCAGGCTGGGCCTCCCCAACTGCCACAGCCAGGGTCAGGAGAAGAATGATGACTGGGCTACAGTCGGAAATACAGTGGCACCGGCCGGCATGGCTCAGTGGCTGAGGGTCGACCTATGAACCAAGAGGTCATGGTTCAATTCCTGATCACACCGACCCTGGGTGGGGGAGGCCAGGATCATGCCCCTATTTCAGGAAACTGGGGCTTCCCGAACTGGAAGCAGTTGGTGAACTGCCCGGAAGGGCAGGCTGGTGGACCCCCGGGTGTTCAGGAGCAGAGAGATCTGGGGCTGGACGCAGACCCCGCCCGCTCTAGTGACAGTCAGAGGGCACTGCCCTGGCACTAGCTTACCTGCCAGGAAAGACGCCTCTGCCCCCCCACCCCCCCATACAGTCTCAGCACAGAGGAGCCTGCTGCTCGCTGCCGCCTCGCCCTGCCCTCCGTCACCGGATAATCGTGTTTCTGTAGCTTTTGTACTTTTCTCTCGCAAATGCCTCCCTTTTTATGGGGCCGAGCGCGCTAAATGTGTACACCATCTGGAAGGCGTAATTTGCTGCTCAATTACTTTCCGGTCTCTCGGGAGTAAACACGCTTTCCCCGGTGGTAGTGATTTCTTAGGAAAATTTACTTCCCTTTTTTGGATATATAATTTTCTCCAGTGTCCCTGAAACTCAAATTGCGTTTTGCCCTTGATCATTTTACCCGGTGATACTGTCATTTCTGTTGCCAGACGGAGGAAAAATGGCACACACCTGCGACCGGGGGAGGCCGAGTCAGTGTTGGGAATGCCGTGGGTCAGCTCACCAATACCCCGCCCTCCCGGGGACCCCATGCCAGGGCGATGCTGTGAACCAGAAAGCTCCCAGGTGGGGGGGCCAAGGGGACGAGAGGGGGGGGGTCCCCACTCTCCAGTGTGGCTTGAATGTCCAAAGACAGAGCCAGAGCGTAGGACCCACTGGGGAGAGACCGGGTCGGCAGGAAAGGGCCCAGGTGTTTGCGATGATGCCTGAGCTGCATTCTGCGGGGTAAGAAGTTGGCCTGGTGGAGGAGGACAAGGAGAGCTCTCTGGGCAACAGAAATGGCATATGCAAAGGCCCTGGGGCAGAGAAAGAAGTGATGCCCAGAAGCAGTCTGAGAAGCGCACCGACTAGGCAAAGCTGAGGGCCATGTGTTTACCCAAAGCAACCGGAGAGGCCGGGGAGATGCCCTTGTTTCCCCAAAAGTACGACATCCCCCGAAAATAAGACCTACTTCCAGTTTTGCCTCTCGCTGTCATACAAGGCATCCCCCCGAAAATAAGACCTCCCCAATCATAAGGCCTCCCCGGAACCGAAGGTCTCCCGGGAATATAAGGCCCCCGAAAGCTACCGTCAGGCGTCTGACTCCTGATTTAAAGAGACCTCGCCCTGCCTGAACAGCTCCAACTGCGCTACAGCCAATCCATGAGCTGGTTTGTGATGACGACTACCGTAGACAGGTCATAAATGTCCTTTTTTTTTTTTTTTTGGTTCAACAATAAATGTGTACCGTATTCTTCTTCATGGAAAAATAAGACATCCCCTGAAAATAAGACCTAGCACGTCTTTGGGAGCAAAAATTAACAGAAGACACTGTCTTATTTTCGGGGAAACAAGGTGGGAAAGGCGTTCGCTGAATGAGATCTGGGCCAAGAGGAAGGTAAGCGGATCCTCAGGGAACCAGAAGGCAGGAAGGCGGCTTCCCCATCGCACACGATCAGGAGGTGGCTGGGCTTTCCTTGAGGGTGGACTTCCCTCCCAGGCGCACCCCCCCTCCAGGCACCCCTCGGGGTCAATGGTTCTTCAGAGCGAGTTCAAGAGGGGCCGGGCGTGGGCCGTTTGCCACTGCAGCTGAGGATGTGCGTGGAGCCGGGAACACCTAACGGCCCCCAGAAATAAGAGCGGGTTCCAGAATTAGCATGTTCAGGCTTCCCCCCGAAACAGCAAAGGATGGTCACATTTTTTGTTAAGTTAATTGTTTCGAATGGTGAGATGACAATGACTTGACTGATGTTTTGCAAAGGAACCTGGGGAAGGAGGTGGGGGGGGGCTCTGCAATTAAGTCGCCCCAGAGCTGCGGCCCTAACTTGCTAATGAGGCGAGACACCGCGGCTGTATGTGCGGCTGCTCCGGAGGGTTTTCCCTTCGCCGGAGATGAAAGTCCGCCCAAATCCCTTTGGATCGGGGCGAGAAAACACACACGCACACATGCACACACACACACACACACGCACGCACGCACACACACACACACACACGCACACACAGAGGAGGAGAGACTCTTCAGCAATGCGTGCCACGGCGCCCCTGCTGTCGCCGGGAACAGCACGCAGAGATGAAGGGAAATCGGCCTTCAGAGAGGGATGTGGAGGGAGGAAGTGGCGGGGTGGCGGGGAGGGCGGAGGGAGCGGCTGACCGCTGGCCACACAGGACGCCGGGACCAGCGCTGCGGAGAACCTGGCTGCTGTCCTGGCGTCCTTGGAGCCGAGCCCAGGACCGCACGTCCCGACAGCCCGGAGCCCCGCAGGCCTGGTCCTCGCTCTTGAGACCCTAGGAGGCGCCAGGCCTTCCTCCTGCCCCGGTTCCTTCTGCCCGTCCTCCCTCCCCAGCCGCGGCCTCGCCGGGAGCCTTGGTCCTGCTTCCCGCTGCTTTCCCGGTCCCCTCCCTCTGCCTCTCCCTGCCTGCCTGGCCAGTGGCCCTGTGTCCCTCCCTGCCCCACATGCAGAGGCCCGTGACCGCGGGAAGGGTGGGAAACGCACAGCGGCTTCCGCTCGGCCTCCCCCATCTCCACGGAGACCAACCAGGAGGGAACAGTGGGGAGATGGGGGCAGAGGAGTGTGTTCGAGTCCTGGGGCGGCTATAACCAAGCACCCCAAACGGGGGGCTTTGAGCAGCAGAAACACGTTCTCACCCATCAGAGGTCGAATCTGAATGGCTCCTTCTGCCCCTTCCAGCCCCAGAGGCCCCAGTTCCGGGGGTCATTCCCACCTCTGCCTCCAGTCCCGGGGCTTCTCCTCTCTGCAGCCATGTGGTCTGATCACCCCAGCGCCCCCCGGCTCTATTCCCACATCTCCAGCCCCCCCACCCCCCCCGGCGAGGTTCCCTGCCCGGCTGAGCCTCACCTTGCAGGGCCCCGGCCTCCCCGGGGTCCTGGCACCACTGCAGTCACCGCGGCAGAAACGGGTCTTCGCGGGCTTTGCTCTTTGGAAGCCTGTGGCTGCGGCTTATCTCCCGGGCCCCGTGGAAGGCGAACCCCCTTAGAAGCCACGCCAACGACTACGTGCAAGCGTGTTCGTGTCCCTTTTTTCATGTAGATGACAAAGGCTTTTGTGCGAGATATCATTTCTCAAGAAGACATAATATTGCCATTTTTGCCACTTTCTGGCTCCAAGGAAAATCAAGATTGCTGAATAAAACATGTCAGAAATGATCCTGCTGCTGGGCAAGAAAGCGCCAGTCTCGGCTCCCGGACCTCTGGGAAGAGGGGGAAATGTCCCCCACCCCACCCCCATCTCCCCATCTCCCGCCCCGAAGCAGCAAGCGTAGAGGCTCCAAGGTGGCAGGAGGCAGACCAGTGGGGCCCACACTGGCAGGAGCATCTGGGATCCCTTCCCCCCCAGACGAGTGCGGGTTTGGATGAAAATGAGGCCCCCCTTTTCTCTGTTTGCACACAGTCTGTCTCCTCTGAGCACCCCACTTCTGGGCAGAGCCTCTGCTCGGACAAAGAGAAGGCAGTCGGCGGAGACCAGACGAGTCCCCCACCTACTTCAGCGTCACTTGCACGGAACTCAGAAGCAGAGATGGTCGTTTCGAGCTTGAAACGCAGAACGACACTGGAAACCTTATGTCCCGCCCCGCCCAGGGCCCGCCGCCCGCCTTTAGCCACCACCCTGTCCCCGGAGCTCTGAAGCCAAGGGCCAGCCTCCAGGCCGGGGTGTGCCCAGCAGCAGACCCCTGGGCGCTGCGCCCTGGGCCCAGTGGGCATCCTGCGAGCAGCACGTTTGGAAGCGGTTTGGGTGCTTCTCCCGAAAGATCACAGCCACGGGCAGCTGCCCTGTGACCCGAGGCCCTGGTGCTTCCTGGGAGCGATGTGGGGCTCTCCTTCTTAAGGACAGACACACAGACAACGACAAGAGGAAGGCCCACCACAGACCCAAAGGCAACCCTTCTCAAGCCCTACGCCTTGCTTTCCTCGTGGCTGCCAAGGAGATACAGGCCCCAGTGACCTGTGTGTCCCCCCTCTTTCACTCCCCCGCCAGCCTGGAAGTGCAGGTCCGCTGAGCTCTGTCCTGCAGACCTTCCCAAGGAGCCATGGGCCCAGTGAGGACCGACAGTTCCAGAGCTGACTGGACAGAAGAGACATCAAAATTCAGCCCTGGCCAAAACCGGTTTGGCTCAGTGGATAGAGCATCAGCCTGCGGACTGAAAGGTCCCAGGTTTGATTCCGGTCAAGGGCATGTACCTTGGTTGCGGGCACATCCCCAGTAGGGGGTGCAGGAGGCGGCTGATCGATGTCTCTCTCATCGATGTTTCTAACTCTCTATCTCTCACCCTTCCTCTCTGTGAAAAATCAATAAAATATATTTTTTTAAAAAACTCAGCCCTGCCTCCTCACGCAGGAACCACTCTACAGAGCTCGGGCAGGCACACACGCCTCGCGCCGACGGTGAACGGGAGCAGGCGGATCTGCAGGGATGCCTGGGGACCTTCACAACACACAACAACACGGGTGACACGAACACTGGGACCACGGGAGCGTGGGGTCCTCCCGCACGGATAATGCCGGCCGAGCTCAACTTGGAGCGGATGGCTTTCTCAAAGAGCTGGCTAGTGACGGAGCAAAGCGACGGGCTCTCTTTTTGACGCTTTCTGAGAGCTGACAAAACTCGGACGCATATGCACGCACGCCAGCCAAGACCTCTGCCGGGCCCGCCACGCGTCTTTGCTCCGGGAAATGGAAGTCCCCGTTCGCCCCGCTTGCCGGCGGGGTTGTCCTGGTCGGCACAGGCTGCCGCACTAATTAGACCACAGACTGGGTGCCCTTGAACAGCAGCGCTATCTTCTCACAGTCTGCAGTCTGCCCGTCTGATGTGGGGGCGCCCACAGGGTCAGAGCCTGGGGGGCCCTCGCCCCTGCGTGTGGGGAGCCTTCTCGCAGCGCCCGCCCATGGCAGGGAGGGGCCCTGTCTTTGGTGTCTCCTCTTGTTTTTCTCCCATTATTGCACGATGAATGGCGTTACCTAACACCTCCAGCCTGTCTCATAATTAGCTTCTCTTGCGTGGTAATAACATTGAAGCTCTACTCTCCTTGTATACAGCTCTCAAGTATGCAACAGTATCATCAGCTACTAGAGGCCCAGTGCACGAAATTCGTGCCTTAGCGGGGCGGGTAAGGGGGATGGAGGTAGAGGGGGTCCCTCAACCTGGCCTGCACCCTCTCTCAGCCCCAGGGCCCTTGGGGGTGTCCAGGAGCGGGCCTACACCAGCAATTGGACATCCTTAGCGCTGCCACCACTGCCGCTGTGCTCACCACTCGTGGCACTTCCCCTGTGGGAGCTCACTGACCACCAGGGGGCAGCTGCTGTGTTGAGCAGGACTGGGCCGAAACTGGGTCTCTGACATCCCCCAAGGGGTCCCGGATTGCAAGAGGGCACAAGCCAGGGTGAGGGACCCCACCAGTGCATGATCAGGGCCGGGGAGGGAGACAGGAGGTTGCCCGGCCAGAGAAGGACCATGGGAGGGCTCTAGGGCGTGTCCAGCCCGTCTCACTCAGTCCAAATCAGCTAGACCCCAGCAGCAAGCTAGCCTACCAGTCAGAGCATCTGCCCCCTGGTGGTCAGTGCACGTCATAGCAAGTGGCTGAGTGGCCTAAGCATATCATTAGCATATTACCCTTTGGTTGGTTGAATGGATGACCGGACAGTTAGCATATTAGGCTTTTATTATATAGGACTAGATGCCCGTTGCACAGGAGCACATTGACCACCAGGCGGCAGCTCCTGCATTGAGTGTCTGCCCCCTGGTGGTAAGTGTGCATCACAGTGACTGGTCATTCTGCTGTTCAGTTGATTTGCATATTAGCCTTTTATTATATAGGACAGTCACCGAGCTGTACATTAGATCCTAGAGCTTGTTTGACTCAGATCTCCTCTTATAAGGACACTTACTCCCATTGTGAGAACCCCACCCTCATGACCTCAGCTAGCCCCAGTGACCTTCCTTAGACCCCCAACTCCAAATACCATCCCTTTGGGGATAAGAGTTTTGACCTATGAATCCGAGGGGGACACATTCATGGTTTGGTTCTGTCTTTCCTATAAGAAGACAGAATTCACAAGAAGCTTGGCAGGCCAGGAAACTTGTGCTTATTTCTTACAGGACATTATCTGGGTCTGGAACACCACCTGGGACACAGCAGGTATGCAGTAAATGGCGTGAGGCAAAACAGATGGATGGATGGATGGATGGATGGATAAATGTTTGGTGGATGAATGAGTGGATGGGTGATGGATGCATGGATGAAAGTTCTTGTCTCCATTTTAACGTACAACAGGAGTCTTTTGCCTAACAACCAAAGAGGCCTCAGTAGCCCCTTGAAATCCTCCCCTTCCCCTTCACCCCGGGACCCTGGGCCTGGCTGTGGACTTGTGGTTTCCCATACCCGTGTGTCCCAAGCTGCCAGGCCTCAGGCTCGCCCCAGTTTCAGGCCCACAATGAAGCTGCTGCTTCGTGAGCCTGGTGAGGGTGGACTCTCCGCTCCCCTGGTGATGCTGGCGGCTTTCCAGACCACCCGAACCCGTTTGCCATCGGCTTTGTCAACGCCTTCCCGGGGGCACAGACCTGTCTCCCTTAACGCGTGGTACCCAGCGATGCTGCTCTCTCATCTGCTCGCGAAAGCCAGACCAGGCACTCTGCTGCTCAGCTTTGAGAGAAGCAAAAGGCCGCTTGCTCCTCCCAACCCCGCTTTACGAACACGGCTTGGGCGTGCCTCCTGGAGGCACTGCTGATTGGCATCTCCTGCCTGAGGCCAGCGCCCCGCCCTCTGCCTGCACCCGGGAAGGCAGGGAGCGCCTGTGGAGGACACAGCGGCTTATGAGCTTACTGGCCTGGGGAAGGGCCACGGGAGCCGGCTCTGCGATCCGCTGGGGTGCAGGGAGACTGCCAGTCAAGGGCACGCCTCTGATCTCCCCCTGGGGTCTCCCAGTCTTGCAGGCAGCACACTCTCCGATGCAGAGCCTGGTGGCCGAGCCAGCCCCCTCTTTCCCATGCAGGTCACGGCGCTGCCCACTCACCTCACGTCTTCCTTCCTAGGCCTGGCACATCTGCCCGCGAGGTCCTCACGTCTGGGGGAGTCCAATCTCCTCCGCAGCTCCTGGCTTGCTGAGAGGAGGCCGAGGGGCAGCTGGAGCCCCTGGGGGAGGGAAGGGCTTCCGTGGACACAGGGAGTCCGTTCCGTTTCAGCCCGGCCTCGGGTCGGACTTAATGCAGCAGCACCTGGATGCTTCCGGTGGGCTCTGCCGGTTCCTTGTCCCCCATGAACGGCCCTGACTCCACGGGGTTCCTTGTCCGCGGCTGCAGGAGCTTCGGGCTGACATGAGAAGCAGGCAGGCGAGTGTCCGTTCCACGGGACTAGAGCTGAGCACGGAGCCCCGAGCTGGGGGCTGCAGATGGGGCCAGCTGCCCCCGGTCTGCCTCCATTCTGCCTCAAGAGGAACACGTGGGCGGCTGAGCCAGGCCTGCAAAGGAAGTTTTTTACAGAAACACTAACTAACGGGAATCTTAAACACGCTGGCTTCTTCTACACCAGTGGTTCTCAACCTGTGGGTCGCGACCCCTTTGGGGTCGAATGACCCTTTCACAGGGGTCGCCTCAGACCATTGGAAAATGCAGATATTGACATCACGATGCATCAGAGTAGCAAAATGTCATGGTTGGGGGTCACCACCCCATGAGGAACTGTATGCAAGGGTCGCGGCCTTAGGAAGGTTGAGAACCACTGGTCTACACCATGAAGCATTAGCTGCCAAGAGAACTGACATCCTTGACCAAACAGGTAGAAAACCCAACAAAACACATGAAAACCGGAATGCAAATAGTGGGCCACAGGTAGCAGCTGACGGACCCCGGAGAGAGGAGGAAGCAGGCGTGAGCCCTGTCGTTGGCCTGCAGCCCGAGGCAGGTCCCAGGAAGCTGCCAGGGGGGTCGCAGACTCCCCCTTCTCTCTGAGGAGTCCCGGCCCACAGCTCACCTGTGCAGACAGTCTGGAGGGTCTCCCCGGGAGCAGAGAGGGCAGACCCTGAGCCCTTGGCTGGGCGGTAACTGCACGCGTGTGAGTGACACCCCACGGGCCAGGGAAGGAGCCGCTGGGCGGCACCAACACGCGTGCCCGCAGCCCGCGGCTCCCGCAGAGAGAGGCTAGCCGCCAGCCACTCTGAGCGGCGGCGTTCGCCGGGGCTCTGCTGGGTGCCATTGGTTCCCGGTCCGCCCTGCAAACGGCACCGTCTCCGCATCCTGCGGCCACTGAGCAGCGGGAGGATTTCACCCACAAAGCAGGGAGTTTTCAGGGGCAGGAAATGTCACCCATCCCGTGCCCAGGAGGCAGGGCACAGGGGCTGGTGAACTACACTGAGGCCCCCTGCCCCCCGCAAGTGTTCTCCCCTCCCCCCAGGGACGGAGCCAGGCCCTGGCTCCAGCGACTCAGGCCGCTGGCTTGGAGTACCGGCCTGTCTGCCAGGCAGGGTGCCCGCTCCTACCAGGTGAACTGAGGGGACAGCGTGGATCACGGGCACAGCCTGGACGCAGGGAGCGCTTAGCAAATGCTGGCTGTTATTGCTTCTTCTCCCCGAGGGCTGCCCTGCACCGGCCCAGCTCCCAACCCTGACAGCCACCTCTTCACTCAGAGGTCCTTTAGGGAAATGCTAGTGACATCGCTAATGTCCCTACGCTGTCCATTCCGAGAAGCAGCATCTCCAACAGGTGTGCTTGACCGGAGAGAGACCCAAGGTGTCTGAGGACACCCCTGCCTCAGTGTCCCAAGCCCGGCGCGCCAAGCTGCCGGTAAGGTCGCTGTACTGGCGGAGCCTCCCTGCTCACCAGGTCTCAGAGCCAACACAGCTTTCCCAACAAAGCATGCCTTCTAACTATTTTTTTAATATATTTTATTGATTTTTTACAGAGAGGAAGGGAGAGGGATAGAGAGCCAGAAACATCGATGAGAGAGAAACACCGATCAGCTGCCTCCTGCACACCCCCTACAGGTGATGTGCCCACAACCAAAGTACATGCCCTTGACCGGAATCGAACCTGGGACCTTTCAATCCGCAGGCCGACACTCTGCCCACTGAGCCAAACCGGTATGGGCGCCTTCTAACTCTTTTAAAGCAGCTGGGAGAACTGGAGATAAATGGAGGGGGGTGGGGATGTGAGGACCCTAAAGAGAGACACGGTCCCACCTCCCGCTCAGGCGCCAGCTCAGCTCCCGGGCTCAGCAAACGTCCAAGGGAGCCCCCACCTGCCCTCCGCCCCTGCCGCACACTTCCTGTGAAAGGCGCTCAGGCGGTTCCCGCGGCCCCTCGGTATTTCACGTTTCCCTCTCCTGCGAGGGGGCCCCACCACCTATAAATATTCAGGCCTTTACTCACTCCTTGACATTTCAAAATGGGCCTGAAAGCAATTACTTCCCACAGTAACTCCAGGTGATGGGAGGGTGACAGAAGGGACCGGCCGCCTGCCTCTCTGTCGTTACACAGACGGAGGGGGCTGGGGTATGGGGGTGCGGCGCACGAGGGAGGAGGCAGGGTCCCGGGCCGACCAGGACAGCGGATGGGAATCGCCCGCTCTCCCTGCGCGGGGCCTTCCAGATGCACGCTCACGGCGGCTCACACCCCCACCTTCGTCACAATTTCTGATAGAAATGGCTGCGGTTATTGCAATGTTTTTAATCCTTCACCTGAAAACGGTGGTTTACAGTATTTCTTCTTCTTTTTTCTTAAATGAAAAAAAAAGACAATGCCTGTAGATCTAGTCCCAGGAGTGTAATACATTGAAAAGTACCCCGAGAAACGTAAGATATTAAAAAGACCCTCCCCCCGCCCCCTTTTAAAAACATGCTCTCGGTTTTAGGAAATCGTGCCTCTGGGATGAAATGGGCACGAGACCCTGTGGGTGATGTGCCCACAACCCTGAAGGCGAGAATACCACCGAGGACATCCAAGAAGGAAAACTGTTTTCCAAGCTGGCTAGCGTGGCCCTGGTCTTATTACATGTCCCCCACGGGACTGGCCTGGTTTCATCCTGCCCCTAAAAACCGAGGGACGAGCGGAGTGTCAGAAACCAGGCACCGTGGCCCCCCAGTCTCAGATCGCCTGTCCTTCCCTGCCCCTAAGTGTCCTGTCCGTAGGGGAGGTGACGGACGAAGTCTCTAACATCCCCCAGTTCTGAGGGGCTCTGTGTCTACTGACGTCCCTGTTCAATACAAGGGTCCCAGGGTATTTGAGTCAGAGGTTGATCCAGCCGCCTGGTTCATCACCGTGTGACCTAGCACCGACTTAACCTTGACGAGCTAATGGCTCCCCTGTGAGATGGGTGAAGGTCACATGAGGATGGGCCGATGGGCGGTATGTCTGGGCTGAGGTCATCCGGCTGGCCCCACTGTTGGGTGCGTCTGGAAGCTGAATGGCTTTCAGGAGGGTTCATGTCAGGTCAGGTCGCCCCAGAAGCGGACCCCAGAGAAGGATCTGAAGACAGGGAGCTGTGACCCGAACATGGAGGAGCCTGACACGGCCCAGTCCTGCAGAGGCCTCTCCCCAGCCGCACCCCGGCGCCCCAGGTGGACACTCCGATGAGTCCCGCCCTGATACACCTCCTGTTGCTGCTGCTGGTGCAGGGCAGTGCTACTTATTGAGAACCATCTGGCCAACCTGTTGAAGCAGAGAGTTCACCTTGTGTGTGCTTTTAATGGGTTTTCATACATCCCTCACGTGTGTTTCCAGGTGTTCAATCATATTGCCTGCTAATGTGCTGGTTTTCTCCCGATCGATAGGACCCATTTTCTGTTCCCTGCCCTCCCCCCGGGCCATCCTGTGTACATCTGGAAGGTTAGTTTGGTGAAAACTGCATTGATTTTTTTTTATTAAAATATATATTTTATTGATTTCAGAGAGGGAGAGGGAGAGAGGCACAGAAACATCTCTGAGGAGAATCAATTTACTGCCTCCTATGTGCCCCACACTGGGAATCTGGCCTGCAACACAGGTATGGGCCCTTGACCGGAATAGAACTGGGACTTCCTGGTTCATTGGTCGATGCTCAACCACTGGTCCACACTGGCCAGACCCAAATTATTTTTTTTTATTATTGATTTTTTTACACAGAGAAAGGGAAAGGGATAGAGAGCTAGAAACATCGATGAGAGAGAGACATCGATCAGCAGCCTCCTGCATGCCTCACACTGGAGATGTGCCCACAACCAAGGTATGTGCCCTTGACCGGAATAGAACCTAGGACCTTTCAGTCCGCAGGCCAATGCTCTATCCACTGAGCTAAACCAACGCTCTATCCACTGCATTGATTTTTGAGCAGCTGCAGGGAGGACAGATTTGAGTAGAGAGAAGCTGGAGACAGATATGACAGCCACAGCGCTTGGCAGCCAGTTAGGACCCGGGGCCTGGAGTGGGGGCTGGCACAGAGACCGAGGGGCACATGCGAGCCAGGGCGTCCACCAGGCTCTGCCTGGCATGGATGGGCAACAAGCACCCTGCAGACGCCAGCTCGGCAGCGCAGACCTAATTGGCATCGACCCGCAAGTGGCACCACCATCAAACGGCTGTTTCACGCTCGTCCGTCAACTCGTGTGAAAAATGCGGGGAGAGAGATTAATTAGCATGCCCGCTTACCATCCGTTCTTGAGGAATATGGACTCAAATCAAATGAACAGCTGTTTCAATTCCTCCTGTACCTCCCTGGGCTGACTGCTAATAAGCCTCATGCAGACGCCACTGCGGTCATTGCATGACACCATGGGGTGGCAGTTGGCACGGCGACCTACGCGGATGGTCTCGGCCACTTGCCGTGGAAGGCGCCATCTCAGGTGAGAGGCTCTCGGGAAGTCAGGGGAGGCCGGGGATCCCCTCCTTCTCTGGCAGCTCTGAAGTGTGACGTTCCCCTCCGCGTGCCGAGAGGGACCCCAAGGCCAGCCACAGAGGGACAGCCCGGGAGAGTGAGGGGCCACCCAAAGGCCCAGGGTGACTTTTATTTTCTGGACCTTCAGCTGGTCCAGGCAAGGGCAGAGGAGCCCTGAGCTGCTGAGCCCAGCACCCTGGGTCCCCACAGCCCATCCCCGTGAGAAGCAGTGGCAGGCATGCCTGTGGCCCTTCTTGACTGAATCCGTGGCAGACCTGGACCACTGCTGACAGCAACTCTCTCTCCCAGGTAGAGAGAGAGCAATCGCTCCAAACAGCACCCCCAAATATAAAAATGGAGCCCTGGTTCCCGGGGGCGCTGGGCACCGACCCCCACTGAAATAGTGCGCTAGTGATTTGCGCAGGGAGCTGGTGGGAAATACCTCTGGGCATCTCCCTTCGTTTCCAAACATAATGCCAGGCACCGAGGTAGCCGCCAGCGACTCCATGTCCGCCTCATCACAGGCGCCCCTCGCCCCGAGATCCAACTTTCCTGGGAAATACGCCTGGAACTCGGCCTGGTTAGCAACGCGCCGAATACAAATATCCCCCCACGACCGTCTGTCACTCTTCAGATGGGTCAAAATCACCGCTAATCACCGCAGAGAAGTGAACTGTCAAATTGAAAGTTATTACTGGAAAAAATATGCCGGATACGCAGCGCAAAATGTGAAAGTACACCCTGCCTTCCGCGTTCACGCTACCAATTCCAGAAATAATACGATTACACTTTTCCTGAAGGAGGAACGCTGGGGAGAGGCAAATGGGCACCTCTCGCCGCCGCTCCGGCCCGCCCCTCCATTAAGCCTTCCTCCCCCCACGATGGATAGGCTGGGAACGGCCTGCCTGCGGTGACAGGCGGCGAATGAGGAGAATCTGTCTTACTCCGCAGCCGCGGCTGTGGGCCCGCCGCACCTCCGACTGGTGCAGGAATTCGCTGCACTCACACCCCATCTGGCCAACTGTCCCTCCCAACACGGGCCAGCTCTCCAAACGGCTGCTGTGGGCTCAGAGCACAGAGACACGCCACAGATGCATGCCCCCCCACATACACACATGTGCACACGCGCTTTATACACGACAAGCATACACACCACATATACACACACTTTACATGCTACATGCATACGCACCACATGCACACACTTTACACAGTACATGCACACACCACATATACACGTATATGGTTTTACATGCCACATGTATGCACACACTTTACACAGTACATGCGCAAACCACATATGCACGTGCACACTTTACATGCTACGTACATGTGTGCTCTTTAGATGCTACTGCATACCGTGTGCATGCGCTTTACATGTTATATAGCTACATGCGGTTTATACACTACCTGCATATGCATCACATACACACACTTTACGCGCTAGATGCATGCACGCAGCACATACACACACGCACACACTGGATGCACACTACACATAAGTCACAGGCACACATATACATGCACACCATACTCACTGCACACAATATATACACATACCACACACATACATCTCACACGCGCGCGTACACACACATGCACACCACAGGCATCATCAGTGACTCCTTTGACTGTGATGTTAGCTCCAGGGTATCTGACAGGTAAATCCTCTGTCCCCATCTTGCCGAGAGCTCTCTCCTAAGTGAATGTGGATTTTCTAGAATGCTTTCTCTGCGTTGATTGATGCGGCTGCAAATTTTTCCTCTTGCTTTGTTGGGAGGACAGATTACACCAACTGACCCTAAACGGTGGCCTAGCCCTGCACCTGGAACAAATCCCACCCAGCTGTGGGGGACAATTCTTTTCAGACCTTGATGGTCCAGATTGCTAATATTTAATGACAATGTTTGTATCTACGGTGATAAGAGACAGTGATCTGAAGTTTTCTCTCTCATTCTCTCTCTCTCTCTCTCTTTTTTTTTTTTCTGTACTCTCTTTGTCTGATTTTGGCCTCACATCGTGGGTTGAGAAGTGTTCCTCCTTTTCTATGTTCTGGAAGGAATCATGTAAAATTAGTGGTCATTTTTTAGACATTTGGTAGAATTATCCAATTAATCAATCAGAGTCTGGAGATTTTCTTGTGGGGAGAGCATTAAACAAATGCAGTTTCTTGAGTGATTAGAGAGGCATTCAAATTGCCCAGTGCAGTAGTCGGCAAACTCATGAGTCAACAGAGCCAAATATCAACAGAATAACGATTGACATTTCTTTTGAGAACCAAATTTTTTAAACTTAAATTTCTAACGCCACTTCTTCAAAATAGACTCGCCCAGGCCGTGGTATTTTGTGGAAGAGCCGCACTCAAGGGGCCAAAGAGCTGCATGTGGCTCGCGAGCCTCGGTTTGCCCACCACTGAACGAGGACCTAGTTTATCTGGTTGACTTTTGATGGTTTGTGATTTTCAAGGAATTGGCCCATTTCTTCTATGTTGTCAAATCTGTGCCCATGAAGTTGTTTGTAATATTCCTTCCTTGTGTTTTTGGCAGGGACACTGGAGTGAAAATCCTTGTTTTGTTTCTGGCATTTCTGATGTGTGTCTTCTCCTTTTATCAGACTTGCCAGAGATTTGATTTCTTGACTTTTTAAAGAACCAGATCTTCGTTTCATTCCTTCTATTTTTGTTCTTATTTTTAGCATCGCTGTCTGCTCTCTATTATTCCTCCCTCCTGCTTGTTTGGGGGTTTATCTTGCTCTCCTTTTCCCAGTTTCCCGGGGAGGCCCTCAGGATATTACATGGAGGCCTTTCTGGCTCCGATGCCAGCATTTAAAGCTGTACATTTCTCAGCACCTCAGTGCATACACGCATCTGGCTCTGTTTGTTCCTCCGTTTTTCATTTCGTTTCCTTTGAAAGGTGCTCTCTGACCCGCGCATTACTCGGAAGCCCGTTGATTTCCGCATGCTCACAGTGGCCCGTTGTCTTTCTGGGGCTGATCTTGAGTTTGGGGCTTTTATGCCAGAAGCCCGCTCTCCCGAAGCTCCTGGGAGAGACCCCGTATGAGGGGTAGAGACTCTGTCCACGCACCTGAGCACCTGAGGTGGTGGCCACCCGTGCAGGGCCCAGGCCTGGGTCAGAGCCATGGAGAGGCGGGAGGGAGCATGACCACCGGCCTCCCACCTGTCACTTCTGGGCCTTCTGTCCCCCCACAGTCCCCGCACGGTCCTCTCCTCGTCGGGGCACAGCATGCCGGTGCCCAGGGCAGGGAGGGCACCAGACGCACCAGCCAGGTGGAAGGCAGAGTCTCCCCCTCCTTGCCCATCACTCTGCACTGCCGGGGCACCCTCGTCCCACAAAAGCACCGTGAACTCCGAGTGTTTCCAGCTGGTTCACCGGAAGGGGGCGTGCCGATCCGTCAGCAGGTACTGGCCTTGATGCCAGTGGCTGCACAGGCGCGTCCAATATGACAAATCGCGGTGATCAGCGCCAAATGGATTGTCAATGATTAGCAGAACACCGGCCTCTCCTAATTTAATTACCCCCCCAGCTGATGTTTGTGCAGATCAGTAACCCTGATCATTTCTGAAAGGAAACGCGCTGTTCCCTCACTGTTCACAATGCCACAGGAACATCTAGAGAACAGGCAGAGAATGGCATTTGAAATGACAAACCTGCTGTAGATGTTGGTACTTCAAGAAAACAGACTGACAGTGTTTGGGGAGATTCGTGAAAATTTACCGATTCCCGGGAGAAAAAAGAGCTCTAACGGTGCTGGGCGGAGTCTCGGGGCACCGTCCCGGGAGGGCTGTGTGCCCAGCTCCACGCTGCTCCGAGCACCTGCTGACCAGGCCTGGGAGCTGGGGCCTCGCCCCCCTATACCCCAATTCCTCCCGGTCTGCTGGCTGAGGAAAGTGTCCCCTCTTCGTGGAGGGCACCAGCCCAGCAGAAGTCGGGGTCTTTCCCATTGCCCTTCGCTCTGCACACGCCTTCCTGCAGATGGCAGCGTTGGTCTGGGGCCAACAAATGAGCCTGAACTGAGTGTTTCCAGCTTTGAGGGCTGACTGGCGCTCAATGGACACCCACCAGGCGCACCCCCCGACCTGTCAGCTCCCCGTGTGGCTTTAAGGGCCTCGGAAAAGTTGGAGATGCAGGGCCTGGCCTACTGGGCCAGAGACAGAGTGGGCTGGGCTGGTGGTCCCGCCTGCTGGGAGCCCCCCATGCAGAGCTGCGAGGGGCAGGGAGCATTTAGCTGAGTCGCTGTGGCCCACGAGGTGCTGAGCTGTTCTTGCTGCATGGACTCCCTGCTCCTCCCTGCGGCCCCCCAGGATCAGGACACTCCCCTGTCTCTGGGCTCCATGGCATGGGCACGGGTACACCAGCCTGGTCATGGGTCCTAGGGAAGCAGCCAAGCTGGCTGCAAGCAAAGCCAGGCGTCGCTGGGGGAGGACGGATGCGGGGGCAGTGGGGGGGGGCACAAAAAAGGTGGCAGGGCAGCCTTGCCGTCTGCAGGAGGCCGGGGTCCTGGCATCCTCTGCCCCCCACCCCCACATGTCCTGGTCCTCACACTGGGCTGAAAGCCAGCAGCACCAGGTGCTAAGAGCCGCCTGGAAGGCGAATGACAAGAGAGGAAGGTGTGAGGACAGTCCTCACACTCATAAAGGGCCGTGGCGACAGACCGGTTGCTATGCCACGTGACTCTCCCCAAGAACGGGGTGGGCTCATAAATAAAATAGCGTCTCCGGTGCCCTGACTGGTTCTATTATTAACTTGTCTTCCCCGACACGGACATAAATACTGCATGTCCATCACCTGGTCTCAGGTATGCCGTTCACACCGGCTGGCTCCATACGGACAGAAACACCCCCTCAACCTCACCCCGACACCCCACGCCCACCCCCCCACCTCCTCCCACTGGGCTCCTCTGTTTCGGGCTTTCACATCAAACGGGGAGACGCTGGAGAGCGGAGAAGCCCTGGCCCCAGCGTGCAGGCCCAGCCAACATCCAGCGGAACGGCCGGGCCTGCCTTCCTCTCCTACCCGCGGTTTCTGCTCCAGTTTCCATGGAAACAGCTCTCCAAGTGGGCCAAGAAAGGGGAGCGACGTTCTTTAAAATAATGATAGTTGAGAAACTTTCATGGGCCTGTGATTCCTGCAACAAGAGGTTTCCATGGAAACCCAAGCCAGAGATATACATGGAGGGGTGCCAGGTGTCCCTAGCAGGGGACCCCGGGAGCTCCAGGCAGCTGGCCTCTCCACAGCCCTCCCTCAGGGAGACAGGGGCTTCCCTCCTAAGTCACTGACCACCACGGTCCTCCAGACACAGGGGGCACGGGAAGAGGGGGTGGTCGCTGCTCCCCTACCACCCAGGACCACAGGGCCAGCGCCCCAACTGGCCACGCACAAATGAGGGAGGGAAGGAGCACTGGATGTGGGGGCCTCAGCCCTGATCTACACTACATACATGCCCACACACAGAGACACACATGCACACACATACACAATCTCACACACACAGTCTCATACACACACACACCCGGGTACCCGCAGGTTTCGGGGTCTACTGCACTTTCTCCGCGGTCGCTCTGGGTGGGCCCATGGCCTGAGACTGGGAGGGGCAGGTAAAGCTGGCAGCCACAGTCATGGCCATATCCCGCGTCCCCTCGGAGACGGGTGCTCTCTGCCCCCC
>JAAGEH010000038.1:3479476-3519728 GCA_011751065.1 Lasiurus cinereus
GAGCACTGTGAGGATGCTGGATTTAAAGGACCCTCAGACTGAACTGCAGGGCCGGAGTTCCCTGGACAAGTGTGGCACTGGTATCCACGTCTGACCAAACTTCCAAAGGGGAAACTTCTGAAATGTCTTTTTTTTATTTAGCTGAATGGTTGATGCGTTTGGATTTTGGTGAACTTTCTATCTAGACTCCATCATGGCTGCTGGGTGGTTAGGATCTGTTACTGAGTTCTCCGTAAGCAGGGTGACATGGTGTCTGGGGGGGCAGGGCGGTATTGGGGAGCCCCTGGAGATGGAAGGAAGAACTCAGGTTAGCAGAGGGGGCCAGACCACCAAGACAGCTTGACGTTGGCACATGAGCTGGGCAATGACCTTGGCAGGTCCCTGCAGCAAGGACCCCTGTCCACCCCGGGATCCCCCTAAGCTGAGAACAGGCCCTCCTTGGGTGGTGGAGCTGGCGCCTCCAGGCCCTCACACTATGGTGGGTGAGAGAGAGCCCCCGGGTGCAGGGACCAGGGACAAGCGGGGACATGAGGAATGGCCCGGGAGCAGTCCAGGCCGTGCCGACCGCGGAGAAGATGACGAGGCACCTTGGAGCCCAGGCAGGAGCCCCCAGGAGTGAAAGGCGTTGGATGAGAAACATTCTGGAAACAAAAACAAATGGGAGGTACCGCGGAGACATTTCTCGGGGTTGGGGGCTGGCAGAGACGGACGGGGAGCATCCTGGGAGGGACCCAGGGTGAGATCCAGAGCCTACATGTTTCAGACGGACAGCGGGCGCAGTGGCTGCAGCCACAGCGGATACCCCACCCACCTCGGGCGCGGACTCCGCCTGGAGGCAGTGATGGCTGCCTCAGTGCCCTGGAAAGACCCCGCCCGAGGGCAGGCCCGCGCCCCTGTGCCTGCGAGCGCTGTGCTCTCCCTTCAGAGAGCGGTTCCCTCAGGACAGAGCTGAGAATCACATAACCTGTCCCGGTGCCTGGGGCTCCCCCCATAGGTGTGGGACCCCAGCTTCGTCTCCAAGGAAAGCTTTGCTCCTGAGACCCACATCCTGGGTGTGACAGAGGAGCCACTAACAGTCCTGGGTGTGACAGAGGGGCCACTAACAGTGCTGGGTGTGACAAAAGGGCCACCCAGAGTCCTGGGTGACAGAGGGGCCACCCAGAGTCCTGGGTGTGACAGAGGGGCCACTGAGAGGCGTGGTCAGACGGTGAGCATCCTGGGAGGAACGAGGGTACAGTCAGAGCATCGGGGAAGGGGCTGGTCTCCAGTGAGACGCCCTCAGCTGATAACATCAGCTCCCAGGCCCGTTCCGTTCTCCGCACAGCCCAGAGCTGCTCCGTGGACACCTGAGATCCCCCCTCACAGGGAGTGCCCCTCAGGGGACGGGCAGGAGGCTGGAGCAGAGCGGGGCGTCTGCAGGCGCCTCCCGGGGGCCGTGAGGACAGAGGCCAGTGCCGTGGGCCGCAGAAGGCAGCAGCCAGCCTCCCGCCACCTCGCCCGGCGGGGCCCATGCCAGGCTCTGCCCCCCGAGCCGGGAGGATAAATGTGCTTGTGTTACGGCCCCGGGCGGGTGGCAATGTGTTACAGCAGTTCAGGGCGCCTGGTCCACCGCCTTCGTCCGTGACTTAACAGCTCCCTCTTTTCTGACACTTTCTGAGTCGCCCCGTTAGCCGCCAGCTCCTGCAGTGATGGGGCCATGTCGCCTGAAGCTCTCCAGTTTCTTTGGAGCCGAGAGTACGTCCCCGCTCAGTCCGGAAGCACGTTCCACGCTGATCTGCACGCGGAAGAGGAAGATCCATCTTTGTAAACTTCAGTCGCAGGCAGGCCTCGCGGTGAACGGCACTGACATGAAGTTGTGTGTGTGGACGTGTGCCGCCGGTGGGATTTCACGGCCGCAGCCTCGGAAGCCGGGGACACGGGCAGCAGGGGCACTCGGGGGCGGGCGCTGCGTGGTGCCACATCGCTCTCCGCGGGGTGACAGGCCGGGGGTAACTAACATAGTGCCCGAGCCCTCATCACTGTCCAGGAACCTCTCAGCTGTCCAGGAACCTTAGACACTTCCAAACATCAACAGGAAGCAGCATCTCTGACCCTGTGCTCAACTCCACAGGTTGGGGGATCACTCAGAGCACCCGGAAACGGAGGAGGCCCAGACAGAACTCCCCAGCTTCTCCTTATCTGCAGCGTCTCCGGTGTTTCCTTCCCGGCGGAGGTCCTGCTTCCCAAAAACATCTGCCAGTTCCCCTGTCGCCAGACTGAAGGGGCCAGCGGGACCATCACCAGCCTCGGACTCCTCCCATATTGTGATGGAGCCCGCGGACGGACAGACGGACGGACGGACGGATGGGAGGGTGTTGATGAGATGCCAGTAGCGCTGGCAACCTGCCACGCCCATCTCCACCTTCAGTGAGCGTGTCCCCGGGTGACAATGGAGGCGAAGGCCCTGTGTCCCTGGAGCTGGTGGGAACTCTCAGGTACGTCACTGACCTGCAAACTCCCTGGGCCACGGAGCATCTGTAGCTGCCCTTCCTTCAAACATGTAAAGGTACAGATGTGGTTACATACCGGGACAAGGCGGCCCCCGATGAAGTCTCCGCCTGCACCGGCTGTCCCGGGTCTGTGCAAGCGCGCCGTTATAAACGGGCAGCACCGCCTGACGCCTGCGCGGGAGCCGAGCCAGCGATCCGGGCCGGTCTGTAAGCCCTGCAGCTCCGCGTTCAATCCTCTCCCCGGTGGCTGGCCCCTTAAATAAATAAAAACAGCTCTGATCCTGGAGCAAATGGAATCTATCGATCTCCTCGAGCTGCTGTAACAGAGCTTTCTGGAAGACGTCTCTTCGCGCATCCCCAACGGCCCGCCTGTGAGCCGCCTTGCTCTCCAATAAAAACGTGCGCTGACGTGGTGTGACCTTGAAGAGGACCCGAAAGGTTCTGCAAACAGACCTCTGACGAACGGGTGGCACCGGCCGCGGCCTCTCGTTAGCCCAGAGCACGCTTCCTCCGCACCGGTTCCTCCCTGCCCTGTGCAACCAGGAAAGAATCTGGGGGGGGGGGGGGGAGATGCTTCCAGCAGGTTGCAGGTCAGAAAGGGCACTGTCTCCCCACCTTTCTCCCAGCCCTGGCTGTCCCCGTTTATCTAAGATGCCCTCGGGGCTGCACCCTAACAGCACAGACTTAGCCTCAGCGGGAGGACCTGCTGAGGGCGGGCACTCCCTGGGCCCCCCGGGGGGAGGGGGGAAGCTGAGCAGACCCACCTCCTTCCCAATGGGGACTCACAGGGCTCCTGGTAAACGCCCGCCGGCACACAGCAGGTTAACTGGAAAGGAGACAGAAGCCCCCCAGGGGAGGAAAGGTTTCTCGCCCCCGGACCCCAGAGGGAGCCTTCAGTCAAGGCACCCACAAAGCGTTTCCGGGAGCTCCAGGAGAAAGACGGCAGAACCCCCGCCCCCTCCAGAAATGCTTCCGTGGCCCCTAAAATCACCAGGCCGCCTCCTCCTGGGGAGAGAACAGAGGCTTCCGGCCCGCACAGCGCCAGGCGGCGTCACCTCCAGGGCGGGCCTCTGGCTGAGACGGCTCTGTCTGGGCTGAGAGGGAAGTCATTCCAAACCACCACCAAGGACAGCCCCCGGAAGCAGGGGAGGAGGGCAATGGTGCTGCCTGGGGACCTCAGGCCTGCGGGGTGGGGTGTAGGAAGGGGTAATCACAGAGCTCAGAAAGACAGGGGAGGTCTCAAGCCTTGGCAACGGCGCCTGGGCCAGGCTCCGCCATCCTGGTCCTGGCCTCGGACCCGGGGCCTCTGCTCCCCTCCCTTCTGGACCTGCTTGCCCTCACAGGGCCCTTCTCTGGCCAGGAAACAGGTTGTAGGCAGAGCACAGAGAGCCAGGACCAAGTGCACCCACCTGGCAGCCACGCCCTCTCAACGACAGGAGCTGACAGCTCAGCCTCGGAACGGAGGTGGCATCCAATGCCCACTATGGCGCCCTGGGGGCCACCACCCAACTGCTGACTCCCCTCCACTCGGCAAGCATTTCGGTCCAGTTACGGCGTGCACAGCGCCAGAAGTCAAGGCGGAGTGAGCCCGGGCCGTGTGTACCCATGCTCCCTCTCCATCACCCCTCCCCCAATGCTTAAAGAGCCCAGCCTCCCTCACCCACAGACATGCACCCGGATGTACGGACTGAGGCGACCCATGCCCTCAGACGGGGGAGCGCTCTATGGGCAGGGATGCCAGGGCCCACCCCTGGTCTCAGGCCGCCGCTGGCTGCTGGCCAAAGAGGCTGGCACGCCTGGCCAGCACTGGGTACTGTCTGTTCTGGTGTGTTTCTTCGCCATGTGAAGTGCTATGTCGATGTGACTTTAATTTGGATTTCTCTGATTGACTGACGCATGCAGTGTGTTGTTTTTTTTTCCCTCTGCTTATTTGCCATCTGAGTACATACTCTGGTGCAGAGTCTGTTCAAGTTTCTTGCACGTTTTTTCAGTCGGGTTTGCTGTTTTGTTGTCTTATCGTTGCGTTTTAGTGTTATCTATATATTCTGCATTCGATTCCTTGGACAAAAAAAAAATGTGATTGCATCTGTCTTCATTTCTGGGCAATCTATTGTGAAGAGCAAGCTGTCTGCTGTTCGTGAAACTTAATTTTTTAATGGGTCGTGCTTGGAGTGCCATTCTGAGCGCTCCTGGCTACCCCGAGTTTACAAAAGCCACCTCCTCTGCTCCTCAGGAAGCTCCATCAGGTCTCCGATGCATTCCAGTTAATTCTTAATTACAGGGCGAAGACCGGGAGGAGGACTTTTTCTTTTTTGCATCTGGATAGCCGATTGTTCGGCACCATTTATAACAAACGCTCTCCTTTCTCTAGTTAACAGCCTTTGCACTCAGAGGGACTGTTATGACAAATGCCATATTGCATGCAAATGTGCTCGCCACATGGGAATTCTCCAAGTAAGTGCCTGACAAATAGCAGCTTTAAAAACCCCGCCTTCTCTGTGTCCCGGAAGTTGGCACGACAGACGGAGTGCCTCTCATCTCGGAGGCCTCTGTGAGTACCCTGTGCCCATGGGAAAAGAGGAAGGCACCCCCACCTAGCCCTGTGTCTGCCCACAGGCAGGGGGCCTGCACAGACAGGGAGCGAGGCTTGGGAACCTCCTGGGCCCCTTGGGTGCAGAGAGCTAGCCTGAAAGCTTCCTGTGGGCAACTGAGCCGCTCCAAATATATACACAGGATGGGCCAAAAGTAGGTTTACAGTTGTACGTGCAACACAGATATATATATTATTGATTTTTCACAGAGAGGAAGGGAGAAGAATAGAAAGTTAGAAACATCGATGAGAGAGAGACATCGATCAGCTGCTTCCTGCACGCCCCCTACTGAAGATGTGCCCGAAACCAAGGTACATGTCCTTGACTGGAATCGAACCCGGGACCGTTCAGTCCACAGGCTGACGCTCTATCTACTGAGCCAAACCGGTTTTGGCCAGATATTCTTATATTATTTATTTATTATTTGCCATACGAACAGCTGTAAACCTACTTTTGCCCCACCCTGTACATACACACACACACACACACACACACACACACACACACACACATATTGAGCTTTATAAACATATTTTTAGTACCCAAATAGCCATTCTTAAAGGTCCTTTACTTGGGAAGTTTTTATTAATAATTGATCGGGGTGATTGCCTACGCGAACATTACTTGCTTTGTGAATAGCCCAATTGATTTTGTAAACAGAGCATATTTAAACATAACCCGACAACAGTGATGGTTTAGCTGATGTTATCCTTTAAGATTTTATTTATCCAGCCTGTAACTTTGGCACTTGTAATCGCTACAGCCAAACCAAGCCATCGAGAGCCAGGGCCCGCCTCCCAGCGGGCTTCTCATCTCGTCTCCTTCTAGAGGAGGAAGAATGAACTCAAAGGATCGTGCGCCAAAGACAAAGCCTCCCCACAAGTCCACCAAGTCCCACCTGGGTGGCTAAGGGCCTCCCCAGGTCACCCTTCAGCGCCGCCAAGGAGCAGGAGGGAAGCGCCCCATTCCCGGGAAAGCTGTGTCCCAGCGGCCAACGGCAGGCCTGCGGCCCAGAGGGATGACCAGACGACGTTCTACTCTTGGTCCCCACCCTGACTCTCTGGAAGCGGCCAAGCTCCAAGGCCAGGGGCAGTCAGCCCACCCTGTCCCCCCGCCAGCAGCCCAGGCCTCCTGCGCTCCCCCGAGAACTCAGCCTGGGAGGACAGCGTTGGGGGAGGGTGGTTCCTGCAAAGTCCTAAGGAAAGCACTCAGACACTGATCCAAGAAACACCTCTGACAGACATGAGATGGTGGCCCAGGCCTGGGCTGTGCACGTGAGCCTGGTCCTCCTTCGAGTCTCTGGTTCTGGGTCATGGAAGCCCACGGTTCCGAGTGTCCCCCAGCCCCTGGCTGCCAGCAGTAAAAGGTAATACAGTGGTACCTCGAGATATGAGTTTAATTCGTTCCGTCACCTTGAGGCGTGGGAAACGATGAGACGCTCGAGTCGCGGTAAACGGGTGGGTCGTGTGCAGCCGGCCGATCCGCGCGATGACTCCTATCTCAACTGTTGCTCGTATTTCAAAGCGAAAATCGCTTGCTCGATGGCTCGTATCGCAAAAATCTCGTTATGTTAGGGCACTCGTATCTCGAAGTACACTGTACTAGCCTATGTGTGGCCAGGGGATCAGGTCCAGCCTCTCCACTGTTGGCACAGAGATGCACCTTGCAGGAGCCCGGGAACCCAGCATCCCTGCAGCATCTCCAGGGATCCAGTGGGGAGGAGGCGGGTGGTCCAGAATCCTCAGGGCCTCTCGCTGATGCCCCCTCTCTGGCTGGCTGGCTGGCTCAGGAAACTGCTCTCGTTCTGAGCTGAGGAGTGCGTGGAGGTCAATGGAAGGCTCCCGCAGGTGTTACTCCCCTGGTCTGCCCAACCCCCAACCCCCAACATCCTCCTCACAGCTCCCCTCTCCTCGCTCCCGCGCCCTTACCCTGGCCCTGGGACTCACTCTGGGAATTCAGCTTCCCTCTAATAACTGTGTAGACCAGTGGTCGGCAAACTCATTAGTCAACAGGGCGGCAAACCCCAGCTCGCGAGCCGCACTTTGCCGACCACTGGTGTAGACCAACGCAGCCATGTCAATCAGCACCTCCCCCGCTTTGCAAATCCAAAACTTCACTGAGGCGCGGGCTCAGCGGACACTGTCCCCCTGTGAGCTGCTCAGAGGAGACCAGAGGCTGTGCACTACCTCACACCCTCTCCCTGAGCGGGCCCCCCCCCCCGCACTCAGTCCCAGCGAAATGCCAGGGAGTCACCATCACTGTCACACAGCCAGAAATTACCCACTGGCCCTTCTTACCAAGCTGCCCCAACACCCTGAGCGCCCATGCTCTCCAAAGCCCCAGCAGAGGTGCAGGGTCCCCCCTGGCTTCAGGACCCTCCGAAGTCCATCCAGAACCCCTCACCTCCCCCCAGCTGCAGCGCCCCCTAGTGCCACAGGGCCCCTGGGGACGGCTGAGTAGACTTCACTCTATGCAGAATGTACACCCCACCTGGGCCAGGAAGAAGGATGGGGGCAGAGCCATGCCCGGAGGTTGACTGCCAGTCAATCCACAAGCAGTGCCCTCGCTCCAGGCCTGCCTTCCAGAAGACAAGTGGGCTCCGGCTGTGGCTAAATTTGCAGCCAGCACCTCGGTGCCCAGGAGGACTGGCCTCCGTTACATTCCCCGGCTCCCCCTCCACGTTGTCAGGGCCACAGCCAGGCCACCCGTCCTGGGGCCCCTGGCTGCTCTCTGAGGAGCATGTCATGAACTTTCTGCCCCTAAAAGCTATCGGAGCTCCAAAGAGCTCTGTTCATACAGCTTAGCACTAGCCATGTGCACTGCAATATAAATTGAAGCTGAAAAAAATGAAATATTGATTCATTCACTTAAAAATACCTATTATAGCCGAAACCGGTTTGGCTCAGTCGATACAGCGTCTGCCTGCGGACTGAAAGGTCCAGGGTTCGATTCTGGTCAAGGGCATGTGCCTTGTTGTGGGCACATCCTCAGGAGGGGGCGTGCAGGAGGCAGCTGATCGATGTCTCGCATCGATATTTCTATCCCTCTCCCTTCCTCTCTGTAAGAAATCAATAAAATATATATTTTTTAATTTTAAATACCTATTATAAACTCACTTTATGTTAACATGAATAACATATTTTGGCACACAAACGAACTAGATTCAAATAAAAACCAGTGAGAAGGGCAACATTATGTGTCCATCTCTCTCATGTCTGGCTCAGTGGAGGACAGAGTCCCCAACGGCTTCTGCCGTGGATCTCTGATAACACGCATGTGGGCCTGGTGCTGGAAGAAAACGCAGCTCACGCCGTGTGTGGGCGGGAAAGGGGGCGTTGTGAACACCTGATCAGATCATTGTGGGTGTTCTTCTTCGATCTACACTGAAAGCCACAAGTGGGAGACTCTTTAAGAGGAATTGCCTGACCCCAAACCAATGAACCCCTCCCACTCTGGGCAGGAA
Source organism: Lasiurus cinereus (assembly GCA_011751065.1). Classification (NCBI taxonomy): domain Eukaryota; kingdom Metazoa; phylum Chordata; class Mammalia; order Chiroptera; family Vespertilionidae; genus Lasiurus; species Lasiurus cinereus. The sequence continues at coordinate 3,488,020 of JAAGEH010000038.1, forward strand.
GCCCCCATGGCTATCTTACACTCCACGTGGGTCTTTGCTTGTGGTCATCGCTGTATTGCATCGTTGTGGGGAAGCCCGGGACATGGTTGGAAAATCTGTACGGAAAGGTCAGGGCCTTTAAGGGGACCTTGCCGAAGGCAGCAGCGCCTGCCTTGACTTTTCCAAACAAGTCTGAGCCCCTGGGTGTTTGACCAGAATCTGTGTGTTTAGACTTCAAAACGTTCTTGCTTAAAGGGCAGGGCAGACACCTGTGTGTTCTCAAGGATGCTCGGCCTGCTGACAACTTCTAAGAGTTAATTTCAGTCCAAGCGGCTGTTACAATCGCAGCTTAAGGAGGCAGGCGAACAGGGCTGCTTTGGTTCCTACAGCCAAGCAGCCCCTTAGCCCTCTCTTTCACAGAAACGTGTGTCCGAGTCCTCGTTCATCCTTCTCTCCGGGTCTGCTGCTCAGTCCCAGCGCATCATTTGTTTGTTCGTGTGTTTGAATCCTCACCCGAGGATATTTTTTCCAATGATTTCTAGAGAGTGAAAGGGAGGGAGGGAGGGGGAGAGAGAAAGAGAGAGAAACATCGATGTGAGAGAGACACATCGATTGGTTGCCTTCCCCACAAGTCCCCACCAAAGCCAGGGATCAAGCCTGCAACCCAGGTATGTGCCCTTGGCCAGGAATTGAACCCATGACCCTTCAGTCCCTGGGCTGAAGCTCCAACCACTGAGCCAAACCTGCCAGACCAGAGCAGCACTTGGAAATACTGGTTTGCTGATTTGCACAGACCTTCCAGTGTTGACACATTTCGCAGCTTCATATCAAACAATCGCATTTGTTCAAATCTCTACTCACCCCACTAGAAAGCCCCTCCCTCAGCACTCAGGGACCACCCACTCTGGCTCTTGTCCTCCTCCTGGGATCGAGGTCTCGCCAGGCCCACCTTTCCCAACAAGGCAGCTGGGAGGATCGAGTCCTCGTCCCCTGGGCCTGGCAGTGACTTGGACTCATGGTTTAATCAGGATGCTGCATTCATTTGGGGTCAGGCAACTCATCTTGATGCTTGCGGGAGGGGGGGGCCTTGTCCCACCCCAGAGATCAGGCACTCACCTCCTCTCCCCATTGTGCCAACGCCACAGGCTGCCAGGGGGGTCCCCAACAGGCAGCAGCTCAAGTCAGCGCTGGACCCCTCTCAAAACCAGGGCTATACCTGGGGGCTCAAGGTGAGGGGCTGGGGGGTAGCCTCCTGCCTCAGAGAGGAGGGTGTAGGAAGCACAGGGTGAGGCTGTGACTGAGGAAGTGGGGAGACCCCTGCCCAGAGGATGGGGAGCAAGTCGCTAAGTGTGAGTCCAAAGAGCCACCTCCCAGGAAGTGAACAGTCACTGGGGACTCGGAAGACAACAGGTCTCTGGCCCACGCGCCCACCAGAGCCGCCGCCTCCAAAGCTGAGGGAGGGAGGCAAGAGGGAGAAGAGCCGGGGCGGAGCATCTTGTCCCACAGCAGCACCCACCGGAGGCCTGCAGCCTGGCATCCGTCTGCCCAGAGCAACTTGGGGGCCCGCCCTGCATCAGTCCCTGGAGGACCCCGTCACCAGCTCCGTCTGCCGCCTCGAAAGGTCTCCCCAGGCAGCCTGCCAAGTGACTCAGATCCCCGAATGAGGGAGTCAGCCATTGGGGAGCTGCGTTTGCAGCCACAGGCAGCTGCGGAGAGAGTTACAGTGACACTTGGTCACCGCACCTCCGGGGCCTGGGCCCCACGTCCCTTTCTTCAGGGAACGATGCCTCTCCTGTCAGAATCCAGGGGCTGCCCCATCGTGCATGAAGCCTGACATGCCAAAGTACCGTTAGCCAGCCCCACAGTGACACTCAAGCCACTAGCATGACACTCCGTAATGGCAGCTTCCTGAGGGTCCCTGACAGGCAGCAGCTCAGATCAGCCCTGGGTCCCTCTCCAAATCGGGGAGCTGTCTACATGGGGGCCTGGGTTTTCTGCCTCATCCCCGAGGCAGGCCCCCCTGAGGGAGGCATGTCCCCCTGTCTTATAACCCATCCTACCCTGCGTCGCCCCACAAAACCCCCAGGCTCCAGGGAAGGAATGTCTGTTCTCGAGAGAGAGAACTTGAAAGCAGGCCCCGGCAGGGGATGGGGAGTCCCCCCTAGAGTTCCAAGGTCAGCTCCAGATATGGGCGTGGGAACTGCTTTTCCCAGAAGCCCTTCCCCGGGGGCATCTGCACGGGGGGTGGCCACACGAGAAACAGGGGCGACTCACAGAAGGCAGACCTGGTGCCCAGTGACTTCTGCAGCAGTCGGAAAAGACGACGTTGTGGCTCAGTGGATAGAGCGTCGGCCTGCGGACTGAAAGGTCCCAGGTTCCATTCCGGTCAAGGGCATGTAGCTTGGTTGCAGGCACACCTCCAGTGGGGGGCGTGCAAGAGGCGGCTGATCGATGTCTCTCTGCCATCGATGTTTCTAACTCTCTATCCCTCTCCCTTCCTCTCTGTAAAAAAATCAATAAAATATATTTTAAAAAAAGAAAAAAAGAAAAGAAGATGTTGTTGCTTCTCCCTTGCACAGTGGGACACTCAGGCTGGGCCTGAAGCTGCCAGCACAGGCCATCTGTAGACACCCTGTCCCCGTGTCCCCATGTCGGCTCCAGAAACGGGAGCGGCGAGCCTCCGGGTGATGCCAGTGCCCAGCTGTCGAATCAGCCGCTGCCTTGAGTCTCCCCAGCGGAGGTCGCAGACCTCACCGAGCAGAAACAGGCCGGCCCCTGCTCCCGGCCCAGTGGCGGCCTTCGGGATCAGTAGCGCGGCGAGATGCCGGCTGTTCGGGGTACTTTGTTATGCAGCAGCAGCACCCAATCCGCTGCCTGCGACAGCGACCATTTGATTGTCCCACTGCACGCCACGAGCCGACGCTCTGAGCAAGGAGCTGTAACCCCGGGAAACGCGCTCTGCCTTCCTGTGCTAATGAGCCAATGTGGTCCCAGCCTCAGCCAGCTGTTCTGGAGCTTCCTTCTCCCTTCCTCCCTGTGCCCCAGAGGAGTGCTGATGGCGTTTTCCGGGCTCCGGAAGTCACTGTCCCTTTGTCCAACCCGGCTCTGGCAGGCGGTGAGTTAACCATCACCTGTGAAGGCTGCTCAGATGAGTCCCAGGCCACTGGGGACCGCAAACCCTCTTCGGCCGGTTTCCTCGATTGCTGCTCTTTTTCGTCCTTCTGTTGTAGGGGGACCCCAGGCCACTCCAGGTTGACAAGCCCAGTCCACTCCCAAGTGTCCTGTCCAGTTCAGCAGGGGCGTGTAGGGGGAGGTGGCGTGAGCAGCCATTCAGCAGAGCAGAGGTGCAGCTGGCACGCCGTTTAGAGAATGTTTGTTGCAATGCACACCCCAAGATGTGTTTCTTCCAGGGGGGGGTTGACAGACTTATCTCTGGAGGCCATCTTCCTACATCATTTTTCTCGCAAAAGCAGGGTATTTATGTCTTTATTCTAGAAGGAGATTTACTTTCTTAATAACGGGCATCTTGATATCGGCGGGCCGCTGCGTGCGGAGCTGATGTTTGCTTTTTGCAGCACTGTCCGCGGTGAGGGATTTAATTGACAACCTGAGACGCTGCTCGGGGAAGCGATGGGACATCTGGGAGAGGAGAGGCGCATGTGTTTATAGCCTTGAGGCTACAGCAATGTGGTAAACATCAGACGCGAATAATTTAAATATTTAAGCATTTAATTACTCGTAAACGGGCGATGTGTTCTTTTACGTTGTGTAGCTTATTGTTTCATAAGTTTTCATTTAAGCATCAGGAGCAGGAGCCAACTTTCTGTCTCCCTCTTCCACGCGTCTTTTTCCCGAAAAGCAGCGCCTGGCACGCCCTGGGGGAACCGGGCAGCGGCCAGGGCGGCCTCTGATGCGGTCATGGACGAGGCTCGCTCCCCAGGGCAACGTCCGCCATGCTCCTCACAGCTCCCAAGACATCCATGCTCATAAAGCCAGTGACCTTGACCGAGGCATAGACCCTGGCTTGAACGCATCCTTCCACCCTGGATCAATTGGGAGTTTTTTTCGTTTTTAATTTTTATTTGCATTGATTTCAGAGGAAGGGAGAGGATGAGAGAGAGAGAAACATCCATGATGAGAGAGAATCATTGATCGGCTGCCTCTTGCATGTCCCAACCTGGGCATCGAGCCTGCAACCCTGGCATGTGCACTGACTGGGCATCGAACGGTGACCTCCTTGTTCACAGGTCAATGCTCGACCACAGAGACACGCTGGCTGGGCAGTAACGTGAGTTCTTAAAGGTCTTTCTTCATGTGCCCACAGATGCACACGTTAATCAAACGGCACGTGCCTCTTCCCGCTGGTTTACGTGTCTCCTGCTTCCACCCCATCAGCCACCTCTCCTGCCTCAGTGACTGTGGTGACCGGGTCATAAGAACGTGTCTGTATTTTTCTCTTCAGTCATAGAGACATACATGCACGCTACTTAGGCAAACACGGGGTGGGGCAAAAGTAGGCTTATCACACAGAAAACAATCCGATCACTTCTCGGTAAGAATACAAGAATACACTCTTACTCACAATTGCAAGCCTACTTTTGCCCGCCTTGCCTACATGTAGAGGGGATTTTGCTTGGTCTGTTCTACAAAACCCAGAACGCGGTGAAAGGAAATGAACCCCCCTCCATCTTGTCCGATAGGGCTGGGCCCCCTGCCTAAACCCTCTCCCTTTTCTGGGAGGGGCCACAGGTGTGCCAGCCATGTCCTAGCTTCCCCGACCACCACCCAAATGGACCAATGAAGCTCCAGGAACACAGCGAGGGTCCTAATCAGGCTAAACCACAGAAAGACCCTAATTCAAGTGACCAATCTCTGTAACCCTCATCACTTTCCTAAGCCCTCCCAATGAACCTACCCCATAGACCTCATTGTTCCCGCCCGGCTCGCTCTCTCGCCTCACTGCTGCGCCAGAAAGAGGCTGAGAGCCAAACCCGGGTTTGAATAAAGACTCTTTGCTTTTGCATCGGAAAAGGCTCCTTAGTGGTGGATTATTGGGGACCCCAAAGTCTGGGCATAACAGTGGCACAGATGTTCTTCCGAGGCCTGCTTTTCTCTCCTGACAAATGCCACCACCACCGCTTGGCTGTGTCTCCTCCTCGGCATTCTGCGCCTCCATCCTCGGCCCTCGGCCCCGGGCGTTCCCAGGGCTTCCACTCGGTGAACGAGCTGGCGCAGCCCTCCGGATTCACGGGTTCCCGTGGCACCAGGCAGACGCCCGGCGAAGCACCGAGTGGAGGGAGGCGTGTCTTTCGCTGTTGACACGACAGAGCCATGTGAGGAAGCAGCTGTGATCAACCGCAAGTGCCACCGCCAGCTCGACAACGGCAGCCAAGAGCAGGGGGGCGGCGGGGCCCCCGCCACGCGTTTGGCGGCCAGACTCCGGCTGGCGGCGCGGAATGCCCCACGCGGGGGCAGTGAGAGCGCGGGCTGCAACCTCCACGCGAACGTCGGGTGGCTGTGCTCCCTCTGTTATTCCAGGAGCCGAGCAGATTTATGAGCACCAGCCACCCGGCCAGACAGCTTCCAGCTCTCCCTCTTGCAATCTGTCATCAGCTCCACCGCCCTGCAGCGACGCCTCCACCAGGCCAGCTCTCCCCGGCCTTGCAAGCTCCATCTGCTTGTTGGTGCCACCCACGGGGACCGGGGTGGTGCCCTGAGCCAGCCGACTGCCCGTCCTCCAGGGGGACACCCCGCTCTGTCGCCTGCTTGTCGGGAGACTCGCTGAGATACACAGGGATGGCAGGGGAGGCGGGCACAGACAGGCCGGTCAGACACTGAGAGCTGGGAGGGCAAAGAGGGTGCCCCAGGAAGGGGGCAGGAGGGAGAGGCTGCCCAGGCTGGGGGAGGCCTCAGAGACAGGGGGAGGAGGAAGGGACAGGTCATCTCCTGCACGGTCCTGAGGGGGGAAAGAGGCTACACCCCGGGGGGCAGAGGGGGACCCTGCTGCCTGGAGTTCAGAGAGGGAGGCCTCAGCCACATGCTCAGGACCCCACCGTGGCAGGATGTGGGCGTCCCGCCTGGCACAGCCGGCTCCAGGCAGTGACCGCCGGCCCACCCAGCACCACTGCGCTCCAGACTCAGCCCCATGCAGACGTCACACGCAGGATCCTGCCCGTCACAATGACTTTTAAACATGGTTCCTCCGTGGCCTGATCGCCCACAGGGAAAGAGTCCAGACGCTGAGAACAAAGGTCGCACAGCGAACAGCGGGCCCTCGGACCCCGCTGCTCAGTGTGCGTGGCTTACACTCCGGCATGGTGTCCGATATTTACAGCGACAGCGAACCCTCCAAAACCCGGACGGGCAGCTGAGCAAACAGTGACAGCGTCCCACCTGGGGATTCAGCCCCGAGGGGAAGCCGGGTCTGAGCTCGGACCCGGGTGATCAGGGCCGGACACCAACTGGGAGGCGAGTCACAGCCCTGGCCAACCCGGCCGGCTGGGCTGCTCAGTGGGGGCAGGACGGGGAGTGTCAATGCACAGCCATGCATCAGTTCATCCAAACACTCCCTGCATCTGAACCACAGGAGGGCCAGGCGGAACCGGAAGTCAGACATCCCCCGAAAATAAGCCCTACTTCCAGTTTTGCCTCTCTCTGTAATATAAGGCATCCCCCCGAAAATAAGACCTCCCCAGTAATCAGGCCTCCCCCGAACATAAGGCCCCCGAAGCTACCGTCAGGCGTCTGCCTCCTGATTTAAAGAGACCTCGCCCTGCCTGAACAGCTCCAGCTGCGCTGCGGCCCATCCGTGAGCTGGTTGGTGATGACAACGACTACCGTACCGTGTACAAGTAGTAAATTTCCTTTTTTATTTTTTGTTCAACAATAAATGGGTACCGTATTCTTCTTCATGGAAAAATAAGACATCCCCTGAAAATAAGACCTAGCGCCTCTTTGGGAGCAAAAATTAATAGAAGACACTGTCTGATTTTCGGGGAAACAGGATATGTTCAACAGGCCCGGGGTCCCTGGCCTCCAGTCACCTGTCGCTGGGTGAACCTCCCCGGTCGGCCACAGGGGGGAGAGGCAGTGTTTGAGCCTCTTCGCCTTCACCTTCACCTTCACCTTCACCTTCACCTTCACCTTCACCTGACTAAGGAGGCAAGTGGCAGCACCTCACAGCACACTGGAGTCTTCCTGGGGCAGGCGCGCGCCCCTTCCTTCCGTGCCCCCTCTCCCCCCGGGCTCCCACCACCCACCGCCTGGACCCCGGTCGCCTAAAACAAGTCACGCCAGCCCATTCCCATCCCGAGACGCACACATGTGCTGTCTGCTGCTTAAAGGGTGGGCAGCCATCGAGTGTAGAACATGACCTCATCCCACCAGAAGAGCTGGTAGCACCCTGAAAAGAGTCATTCTGAAATGAAGCCAACAACGTCAGGACAGAAAAAAAAAAATCTAGGTGAAATATTTATTCCTTCCAAGTAACTGGTCCCCCAAAAGCAGAAAAACAGCAAAGGTGGTCTGCAGTTTGCACGTTAGGTCATAAGACAAAATAAATGGCTTTTCTATATTTTATACCTCATTATATTCCCTCCGTCACCAAGCCTCAGCGGAGCAAGTCGTAGGCTGAATAATTAATGCCCACCCACAAAGCCAGAGCTGCCACAGGGTGTTAATCTTGGGATGGTAGAGGCAGCATCGCTCCAGCTATAAATCCCCCCGGTCCAGAGACACGGGGCCTCTGGCCGCCTCCACACCGTCCGTCCAGGCAGGAGGGGCCCAGGGCGCCCTGGTTTCTGGAGCAATCCCACTGCATGAACCTTGCTCCCCCAGAGGCCACTCCACATGGAAGCCAGTGGGGAGGAGGGGCCTGGGAAGGATGGGGTGTCCTGGGGACGCCCGATCCCCAGAACCAGCCTCACTGCTGGACAGCTCCTGCTCCTCCTGCTATGAGCCCTCAGCTTCCTTTCCATGTAGGACCCTCCTGCCGGCTCTCCTGCTGTGACCCGTGTTTTCCGTTTCTCGTAAATCAAGGTTGCGAGGCCTACACAGTCTGGTTGACCGACAAGTCTTTTAACACTGAGCTGGAGGTCAGAAGTCACGGACCAGCCAGGTGCCCTTGACCCACATCAGTGGTCAGGGACCACCCCCCCTCATGGCTGCAGTCCCCATCAGAAGATGCGGGAAGCTGAAACCTGTTTGGCTCAGTGCATAGAGCGTCGGCCTGCAGACTGAAAGGTCCCAGGTTTGATTCCGGTCAAGGGCATGTACCTTAGTTGCGGGCACCTCCCCAGTAGGGGGCGTGCAGGAGGCAGCTGATCGATGTCTCTCTCTCTCATCGATGTTTCTAACTCTCTATCCCTCTCCCTTCCTCTCTGTAAAAAATCAGTAAAATATATTTATAAAAAAGAAGAAGATGAAGAAGAAGGAGGAGGAGGAGGAGGAGATGATGATGATGCGAGAAGGACGTTCCAGGAAGTGCGAGCTCAGCCAACTCCGCGCTCTAACAGACTCATTCCACTATGCTTGAGGTCACCACTGAAAAGGGAAGGGAGCGAAAGGAAACCAGGGGAGGGAACGGAATCCTGCTCCCAAGCCTCAGCCCCATGGGACACCCACTGTGTCTGCGGGTACCCTGACCCTCGGCAGCCGCGTGATGCATGAGAACTGCCTCGTGCCCAGGCCACGTTGAGCTGGGCAGGCCTGGCCCTGCTAGGGAGTTACCTGTTCCCGAAGACAGGCAGCTAGCCCAGCAGGGGCCACCGTCCCCCCGCCTCCTCTATCCTCTGGAGCCACTCATTGGGGAGCTGGCCACAGAAGCTCCTGGCAGTCCAGCGGCGGTCTCCGGGCCCCGAGGCCCCGGGAGCTGGGGCGGGACTTCTGACCTGGGCCGCTCAGAACGGTTCCCCGTTAGTGGTCTGAGTGGCGTGTGTGTCTGAGACGGTTCCCAAAGGCCAGAGCACGAAGAAAAAGAAATGCCTGGCTTAAAACACCCAGCTTTCCATGAAAGAGCCGTTCTTTTTTTTTTTAACTTTTTTAAAATATATTTTATTAATTTTTTTACAGAGAGGAAGAGAGAGGGATAGAGTTAGAAACATCGATGAGAGAGAGACATCCATCAGCTGCCTCCTGCACTCCCCCCACTGGGGATGTGCCCACAACCCAGGTACATGCCCTTGACTGGTGTGGAACCTGGGACCTTTCAGTCCGCAGGCCGACGCTCAACCTACTGAGTCAAACCGGCTTCGGCAAAAGAGCTGTTCTTAACAGCATCCATCTGTCCGAGCCCGTCGCCAGGCAGGCAGGCCTCAAGAGGAGCCAGCGGCTGGCACAGGCCGCCGGCCCCACCCTCCCAGGCCACCGCTGCCGAAAAAGCCATTCATCTCCCCCGCTGAAATGCCCTTGTGACGCCAAAACCTGGCCGAGGCACACCCCTTGGCGCGCGTTCCAACAGAGAAGTGACTGGCTCTCTAAATGCCCTCTGTCTGCTGGCCCGAAAGGCAGGTGGCACTGTCGCCCCTCTGCCAGCCTCCAAAGCTCGCGGGAGCCCCTGGTGAGGTGCAGAGCGGGCCGTGCAGCGTCCTCCTGGCCCCCGCAGGCACCTTCTCTGGGGGAGGGTCCCGGCACGCAGAGGCTGGGCTCTCAGTCCTGAGCCCCTTCCTCCCCCTGCCCCACTGGGGGCGGCCACCCTGCACCCCTGCAGCTGGCGGAGGAAAGCACAGCACCCAAAACACCCTCCCTGTGGGGGAGCAGGCGGAGGACAGGGAGACGCACTGACAACCTGGAAAACGTTGAGGCTTTTTGCCAAAACCGTCCCTCCTGAGACTTCCCACAGAGCGCCTGTAGGGGTGTCCGCGGAGGCAAAGGCATGGCAGCCAGAAAGGACAGAAGTCTAACCCACAGCACACGGCCTGCAGCTGAGGAGACAGGAGAGAGAGACGGGGGACACGTGTGGCAAGGGCATGAATGGGATGGTGGGGGGCCAACGTGGGAGAGCTGAGCCTGAATCCCACTGACCATCATCCGAAAAGCCCTGGCAGCCGAGACCGGTTTGGCTCAGTGGATAGAGCGTCGGCCTGTGGACTGAAAGGTCCCGGGTTCGATTCCGGTCGGGGGCATGTACCTTGCTTGCGGGCACATCTCCAGTGGGGGGCGTGCAGGAGGCGGCTGATCAATGTCTCTCTCTCATCGATGTTTCTGACTTTCTATCCCTCTCCCTTCCTCTCTGTGAAAAATTAATAAAATACATTAAAAAAAAAGAAAGAAAGAAAGCCCTGGCATTTCTATCTGGCGAACCTCAGCACATGTGACTGAGACTCAGTGGCGCTGTCCACACCCCAACAGCTGCTCCTTCGTGCCAGGCCGCTGGGCGTGCCCATCCCAGGGGCGGGCCTCAGCTGCTTACCTCACCACCCCTGGAAGGACATTTGGGTGGCTTCCTGTGGGGGACCGTTACGCACCCCGCCCCTGTCCAGGCTCGTGGACAGGTTATTAAGCGATCGTAGCTGCTCCTCTCTGGGGTGCTCCATCGGGAGAGGGATGAGGCTCTCCCCGTAAAGGTATTGTTGGCGCCTGATGAGGCGGGTCTGGCTGTTCTCCAGGGCGGCTGTGTTCTCGGCTCCCTTCCGCAGCGGGGGAGGGCTCCAGGGCCCACGCGCGTCCTGCGGCGCTGGGCATTGTCCCGTCTTTGTGTTTGTTTCTCTTTGTTTCCCGGGCATCCTCACAGTGGCATCTCCTTGTGGTTTTCATTTGCATCTCCCCAAGGACTGATGACAGCCAGCATCTTTTCATGTGCTTATCTGTCATCCGTGCCTATTATTTAGCGGAGCAGCTGCTCAAATCTCTGGCCCGTTTTTTAAAATTACATTGCTTATTTCCTTATTATCGAGTTTTGAAACTTAGTTATATATTCCGAATACGCGCCTTTTTCAGAGGCGTGATTTGCAAAGATTCCCACCACCACCACCCCCCCCATTTACATCTTGCCTTTGCCTTTCCTTGACAACCTTTCAGAGGGAAGTTTTTAATTCGGATGATGATCGGTTTATCAGTGTTTTCTTTTATGATCTGTGCTTGTGGTAGAATACTAAGAAATATTTACTAACCCCAAGGTCACACAGGCTTCTCCTATGTTTTCAATTAGAAGGGTGTTTTAGGTGTTTGTTTGTTTGTTTGTTTTATTCTTACTTGAGGATATTTTTCCATTGATTTTTTTTTTTTTTTTAGAGAGAGTGGAAGAGGGGAAGACAGAAACACATCGATGGGTTGCCTCCTGCACGAGCCCTGACCAGGGCCCAGGCCAGAGAGGGGTCTGCAACCACATTATATCCCCGTTGACTGGAATTGAACTCGGGACCCTTCAGTCCACAGGCCGATGCTCTATCCATTGAGCCAAACCCGCTAGGGCTGCTATGGGTAAAGTTAAATTTGAAAATTTGTTGGGATGAAAGAGGCAATACAGGCAATAAAACTGGGCCGTTATCAAGTGGGAAAGACCTGGATAAACGGGTAAATTTCCCGAGGGGTTTAGCTCGTGGACACACATGTAATAGTGACAGGAAACGCACTATTACTGACACCCACTAAATACAATAAGCCTATAGGACAAAGGTAGTAAGAACACTGGAAAGCAACTCAATAGCTGAAACCAGTTTGGCTCAGTGGATAGAGCGTCCGCCTGCAGACTGAAAGGACCCAGGTTTGATTCCGGTCAAGGACATGTATCTTGGTTGCAGGCACATCCCCCGTAGGGGGCATGCAGGAGGTGGTTGATCAATGTCTCTCTCTTATCCGTGTTTCTAACTCTATCCCTCTCCTTTCCTTTCTGTAAAAAAAAATAAAATAAAATAAGCAACTCAATAAAATTACTAACATTTTCTAAGCCGCCACCAAAAATGAGAGCTAGATATTGGAATGCATTAACAAAGCAGCCATGTCTAGGTGCCTGGTTTAACAACATCAGATACATTTTTAAAATATATTTTTATTTATTTCCGAGAGGAAGGGAGGAGCAAGAGATAGAAACATCGATGATGAGAATCATCCCACTCTGGGGATCAATCCCGCAACCCAGCACGTGCCCTGACAGGGAATCGAACCGTGACCTCCTGGTTCATAGGTTGAGACTCAACTACTGAGCCACGCTGGCCAGGCCTCAGACACATTTTTAAGCTGGGAGAGTTTACTCGCAGGAAGATGGAACAGTGACCTTGATGGCGCTTCTAGTCCCTGTCTGTGTGACAGAGCAGAGGTGGGCAACACCCGTAGCTCCCGACAGACACTTTCTCTGAAAGAGTCACCTGGGACTGATTCACACATGAACAGTGACCTCATTGGTGCTCTTTAAAAACTTTTCCTGAGTCAATTTAAAAATAAATAAATAAATGTTTAAAAGTTTAAATCTTAAAGGGGGGGAGGGGAGATCCTACTTAATAATTACTATCTAGTGAAAATAACCCAGTTCCACACTGTAATTAATTAAGGGATTTCAAAAGTAGGGCAGATGAGAGAGAGAGAGAAATAGGAAGAAAAAGAAATTCGGGATGAAAAGGACATGAAGACACGTTGGGATGAGAAAGAAGAGCAGGAGACCAGGAGGGACAGGAATTGGGGGTCCGGATCAGACTTCGGGGAAAGGGGTGTATCCCAACAGTTTGGAAATGTAACTACTTTCTCCGTAATTTATTACGAATTATCAGTGTGTGACCAATCTATTTTCCACAAATATCAAAACTGTGGCTATGAATAAGCGAATGAGTTAGGTTTTAGGAATATGTTTTGCAGCCCAGACTGTGTCTACGATGTTTAGCTAGACCTCGGCATCCTCCCTGGATAATCAGACTGACTCCATCCTGGTTGGTTGGTTGGTTTATTTGTTTGAAATGTTTGTATTGATTTCAGAGAGGAAAGAAGAGGGAGAGAGGGATAAAAACATCAATGAAGAGAGAGAATCAATGATTGGCTGCCTCTTGCACATCCCCGACTGGGGATCCAGTCTACAACCTGGGCCTGTGCCCTGACTGAAAATCGAACCTTGACCTCCTGGTTCATGGGTCGACACTCAACCACTGAGTCACACGGGCCGAGCTCCATCCCGATATTTTTAATTCTGGGGTCCTCATTCCCTAGGCCCGTGGTCGGCAAACAGCGGCTCGCAAGCCACATGCGGCTCTTTGGCCCCTTGAGTGCGGCTCTTCTACAAAATACCACGGCCTGGGCGAGTCTATGTTGAAGAAGTGGCGTGAGAAGAAGTTTAAGTTTAAAAAATTTGGCTCTCCAAAGAAATTTCAATCTTTGTACTGTTGATATTTGGCTCTGTTGACTAATGAGTTTGCCGACCACTGCCCTAAGTTATACTGGAAAGCCATGTTAATTCCAGATATGAAACGATTCTTTCTACATTGCACCAGCTTTTGAACTCATTAAGGGAGGTTCAGGGCACACACCTACTGAGAGCCTCTATCACCGGCTGCATCCCGGCAGCTGAGAAAGTGAAGCTCCTGCTGGTCTGAATGAATCGTGAGATCCGTGTCAGGACACTGCCCTCTGCTGCCCATGGAGGGGATGGCACTCCTGTCCCTGCAGTGGGAGGAGCTGGGCCCCGCCCACCCATCTGCAAATCCACTCCCACCCGATAGCACCCTCCCTGCCTGGGCCCGCAGGAGCCTGCTCCCACCTCCTTGAGTCAGGACCATGACCCCAGCACCCTTCCCATTGAGTATAAGGCAGGGGGCCCTGGCATCAATCACCGTCTCCTCGCTCACCGCCTGCCCTGACCTCTCCCAGAAGTAGGAGCCAGTGGCTGCTTCCCTGGATATGCCATGTAGCCAGGTGTGCAGTGGGCTGCCATCTAGGTCTGTACAAATGCCTCTGTGATGCTCACACAACAAATCACCTAACGATGCACTTTCTTAGAAGTTCTCCCCTCGTGAGTGATGCATGACTGTGTGTGTGTGTGTGTGTGTGTGTGTGTGTGTGTAATATAGGCAGGGAGAGAGGGGAGAGAGAAATTCTAAGAGCCTGGCTCCTGCAATCATGAAGGCAGGCAAGTCCCAAATCCGCCGAACGGACCGGCAGGCCAGAGACGGGGAAGGGCCGGTGCCGCAGCCCCAGTTCGAAGGCCGTCTGCTGGCAGAGCGCCCCTTCCTCACAGAAGTCAGTCCTTTCTGGGGGTCTTCAACGGGGTGGGGCCCCCCACATGCTTCGTTCAACATCTGCTCATTTAAACGTGAACCTCATCCAGGCTCCACCTTCACGGCACCATCTGTGACCACATATCTGGGCACGGTGGCCAGCCACGCTGACACCTGAGGTTCATCATCCGAGGGGCCTTGAGTGACGGGGCTGCCCACGGGGAAGGACCTCAGAACAGCAAGCTCTTTGGTCCAAAACCCGAGAGGGGATGTTGCGTGTGTACCAGTACAGTGGTACCTCGAGATGCGAGTGCCCTAACAGACGAGATTTTTGACATGCGAGCCGTCGAGCAAGCGATTTTTGCTTTGAAAGACGAGCAACATTTGAGATAAGAGTAATTGCGTGGATCGGCCGGCTGCACACGACCCACCAGTTTACCTCAACTCGAGTGTCTCATAGTTTCCCACGCCTCAAGGTTACGGAACAAATTAAACTCGTATCTCGAGCTACCACTGTACACTTCTGAGCAAGATGGCCCAGGTAAAGAAGGACCACCGCAGATGACCTGTCACCTGCAGGACCTCAGCCGCCGGAGGTGGGGGGGCGGTGACCCTGAGGGACCAGTTTCCCACACAAAGGTGCAAGTGTGAGGCCACCTGCCTCGGGGTTCTAAAGAGCCCTTGTCCCTCACCTTTCCTTGAAATCAGCAAGATGGGGTTGAAATTCACACGGCAGACTAATGTCTGAAAACATCTGAGAGCGATTTTTAAATAAGGAGATGAGAATCACGCCTTGTCAAATCTGTAAAATTCCAACAGTGACAACGGGATCCTGACCCCGCAGCCTGGCCCAGGAACACACAGGGCCGTCAAGGACCCGCCAGGTGCCCGCCGCTGATCTGCCCCAGCTGGCTGGGGTCGGGCAGATGTTTTGACAGGAGGTGCTGGCGTAACTCGCTCTGAAGGAAAGAAATCAGAATCCCAGGCCACACCATGCGGAAAAGTAAACTCCACAGAATGAAGACGTAAAGTGTAAAAATAGTAAAAGAAAGGTGAAGACCCCATTCTATATCCTTGGAAGGGAACACACTTGTCCCCAAAAGATGAGATAATAAAGAAAACTAGACTGTCCTGCGAACAGCAAAAATTTCCTCTCTCTGCTTGTTTCTGATGTTTTGCAACATTTTTTTAAAAGTCCCTTATATTTAAGAGTTCCAACACATGACAAAAAGACACACGGACACCCAGGGACAGAGCGAGATGTCCTGCAAACGCTGGCGAGGAGATAAAGGGACGGCTGTCCTCCCTGCAGGCAGGTGCACCCGCGCCTGGAGGCTGCACACCCAGCCCAGCCAAGGTGACCGGGCCTGGCAGGCGGGCCCTCAAGCAGACAAGGTGACCAGCATTCAGAGGCAGGGACCCCGGCAAAGGAATCACCAGCCCTTCGGGCACGGCCTTGGCTGTGAATATGTGACTGGCCGTCACCCGTAGCACATGAGGCAGCAAATAGTGACGTCCTCGCCCACTTTAGGGGACAGCCTGATGACCACTGGTAAAATGTCCTGGTCCACTACACTAGGTGGTCCCTGGGAGGGTCCAGGCTCAAAAAAGGGGGCTGTTCCTGGAACCCATTTCCAAGACAGTCCTGCCAATAAAGAGGAGAAGTTCTGGCGCCGAGCATTTGACGAGGAGCATTTGACAAGGAGCTGTCGCTGCTGGGAGGGGGCTCAGTCGCTTGCTTTCAGTAGTGCAGCGGGCAAACCTGGCCTCAGCCAGGATGACCATGTCCGTGTGACCTCCGTACCTGTCCCCACGTAGCTCCATCAGCCACAGAAGGCCAGAGCATTCCTGACAAACATTCCATCCCAAGGACCCAGCGCTCTCCCAATACAAGGGGATTTTTTTTTTTCTTTAGCTGGACCAGAGGATGAAGCCAATTTCTGCACATTTGTCCCTGACAGCTCCCTCTTGGATGATCTGTGACACACCAGTCTTTTCCCTGAGCTCATTTCACTTGACTTCATCTCTAACACTCCGAGACCGGAGCCTCGGGCCTGGAGCCAGAGCGACGTGGACTTCGCTTCCAACCGCAGGGAGGTCAGAGGCAGACTGTCAGAGGAGCAATCAATGAAGATGAAATAAAACCTACTTTTCTTAACTGATCTAAAAGTCACCGCTATTAGAGTTTGGTGCGTATACAGTTACAGTGTCAAAAGATGAAAAAGCATAGCCGAAACCGGTTTGGCTCAGGGGATAGAGCGTCAGCCTGTGGACTGAAAGATCCCAGGTTCGATTCCGGTCAAGGGCGTGTATCCTAGTTGCAGGCACATCCCCAGTAGGGGACGTGCAGGAGGCGGCTGATGGATGTTTCTCATTAATGTTTCTAACTCTCTATCCCTCTCCCTTCCTCTCCGTAAAAAATTTTTAAAAAAAGATGAAAAAGCATAAATATACTTCTAACTGAACTGTATACTTAAATATAAGTATAGGGACCCCACTGGTGATGAGGAAAAGAGGGGCTGTTTGCTCAACAACAGCAGCAGTGTATGGGGTGATCATAGTGTAAGAATAGTGAAAGCAGCCGAAACCGGTTTGCCTCAGTGGATAGAGCGTCAGCCTGTGGACTGAAGGGTCCCGGGTTCCATTCCGGTCAAGGGCATGTACCTTGGTTGCAGGCACATCCCCAGTGGGGGGCGTGCAGGAGGCGGCTGATCAATGTCTCTCAGGAATGGGCAGGTCCAGCAGCTGAAAACAGTAAGGACACAGGACCATCAATCAATCGCATCTAACAGACGTCTACAGACTGGAACATCCAACAAGAGCTAGTACATAGCCTTCTCATACAAATGATAGTCAATTACTTTCCCACGTACCAGCAATGAACAGCTAGCATTTGAAATCTGAAAAACAATACAATTTACTATAGCTCCAAAAAACTAAACTACCTAAGTATACATACACATAGGCAAGAAAATATTACAGGATCTGCATGCAAATTTCATGACAAAACCCTAGAGAAAGAAAACAAAGATCTAAAGAAATAGGGAGATATTTGTGCTCAAGGATTATAACGCTTAATACTGCTTTGTGTCAGTTCAACCCAACTTGACTTATAGGTTCAATACAACTCCAAAGCCTTTTTGTAAATCTGATTCTAAAATGTATATAGAAAAACGAAAGACCTCAAGAAAGTAATTCTGCCGAAACCGGTTTGGCTCAGGGGATAGAGCGTCGGCCTGCGGACTGGAAGGTCCCGGGTTCGATTCCAGTCAAGGGCATGTATCCTGGTTGCGGGCATGTCCCCAGTGGGGGGCGTGCAGGAGGCGGCTGATCGATGTCTCTCTCTCATCGATGTTTCCAACTCTCTATCCCTCTCTCTTCCTCTCTGTAAGAAATCAATAAAATATATTTTAAAAAAAAAGAAAGTAATTCTGAAGGACTAATGTGGAGCACTCACTCCACCCAGTTTCAGGAGCTGCTATAAAGCTATCGTACTCAAGACAGCATGGCTCTGGCAAAAGAAGAGACACGTAGATCAATGGAACAGAATAGAAAGCCGGGATGTGGACTCACATCAGTAGAATCGCCTGACTTTCAGCAAAGGAGCAAAAGCAATTCAAAGGAGATAGGACAGTCTTTTCAACAAATGGAACAACAGATGCCTGGATGCAAAAAAAAAAAAAAGCGTATACACAGATCTTACACTCTTTACACACATAAATGGCTTCTTACAGGCACAATGTTTCTTCTTGGGGAGACAGAAATGTTCTCTAATTGGATAGTGGTGACAGTTGCACAAACTGTGAATACACTAAAAACCCCTCAACTGTCCACTTTAAAAGAATGAGCTTTAAGACATGTAATTATGTCTCAGTAAATTTAAAATTAACTCTAAATGATTCATAGAGCTAAATATAACATGCATAACTGTAAAAATTCTAGAGAAAAAAACACAGAAAATCTACATGAATTTGGGTTTGGTGATGATTTTTTCAGATACAATACTAAGAGCATGATTTGTAAAAGAAAAAATGACAACTTGGACCTTATTAAGTTTCAAATTTTCTAGTCTAGGAAAGATGTTGTTAAGAAAATGGAAATAAAGGCACAGACTGGGGAAAAATATTTGCAAAACATAATGGACTTGCATCTAAAATCACTTAAAACGCAACAATATGTTATCAAAAAACTAATTTAAAAACTGGTTTAAGCCCAATCAACATGGCTCAGTGGTTGAGTGTTGATCTCTGAACCAGGAGGTCAAGACTCAATTCCCAGTCAGGGCATTCCCTGGTTGTGCGCTCAATCCCCAGTGTGGGGTGTGCAGGAGGCAGCCAATCAGCCAATCAATGATTCTCTCTCATCATTTATCTCTCTCTCTCTCTCTCTCCCTCTCTCCCTTCCTCTCTGAAATTAATTTTTTTAAGTAAAAACAGTTATAAGATCTGAAAAGATACCTCACCAAATAAGACTGCACATGAAAAGATGCTAACATGACTTGTAATCAGGAAATTACAAATTAAAACAAAAATGAGCCGAAACCGGTTTAGCTCAGTGTATAGAGCACCGGCCTGCAGACTGAAGGGTCCCAGGTTCGGTTCTGGTCAAGGGCATGTACCTTGGTTGCGGGCACACCCCAGTGGGGGGCGTGCAGAAGGCAGCTGATCGATGTCTCTCTCTCATCGATGTTTCTAACTCTCTATCCCTCTCCCTTCCTCTCTGTAAAAAATCAATAAAAAAACTATATTTAAAAAAAATAATGAGACACCGCATGCACCGATGTTAATGGCTAAAATCTAAACACTGGACAACACCAAACGCTGGGGAGGATGTGGAGCAATAGGAACTCACATTTATTGCTAAAGGAAACGCAAAATAGTGCAGACACTTTCAAGGACGGGTTGATGGTTTCTTATACTAAAGCCAAACTACGTCTTGCCACATCACCCAGCCATGGCCCACCCAGGGGTTTCCCTAACGGGTCTGAGTGCTTTGTCCACACAAAGACGTCGTGACAAGTGCGTGTGCACAGACGCTCCCTGGTTGGATTGACGTAAACGCTGGGCCTGGGACTGGAATTACAGCCGGGTGCTGGGGACAGACCTCGAGGCCTGACTGCAGGGCGGTCATCTGGGGTGAGGGTCCTGAATGGGGATTGCCGTGCTGTCCCCGGACCCCAAGTGGGCTGACCCCACCCGCCGAGCAGGCCCACCGCCAGCCCCAGGCCTTCCTGAATCCTGAGGATCCCTCAAAGGGACGTGGAAACTCTGCCTTAAACCCAATGCCACTCACAAGTCACCGAGGGATGCAGGTGATGGCGAAGCCGAGAAGAGACTTACAGTTCTGCCTCTCCCTGCGGATGCCCTTGAGCAAAAGCAGGACTTTGCTAAGCTAAACTTCATCGCCTGCACGTAAGGCTGGGTCTGGGCGAGGCCAGGTGCTGGCGGAGGCCCACTGGGGGGGAGGGGAAAGAAGGGGTGTGATAACAAGGGGCTGAAGCTTGACCCCAACTCTCTGGCTCCAGGGCCTGGGCAGGCCTCACGGGTCAGGCTGGCCTATGGCCTCCACCCCAGGGCATCAGGAAGGATTAAAAGGAGAATATGGGCGAGGACTCTGTGAATTGCCACCACTCAATAAACGTCGGGTTATTATCGTTCCTTATCAAGTTAACTACCCATATTCCATAATTGCAAAGTGCTTCTGAGCGGAGCAGATCGGGACACCAGAGCTGATTAAAAATTCCACATCATTTTGCTGACCTTTGCATCAATTCTCGCCTCTCCTCTCATTAAACCCTGTTCCCGGGGCCGTCCTCAGCTCCCCGGCCTCTCCCCTGATTAAATGATGACCCCGGATCACTCACGCCAGTGTTTCCCTGTTTCATTACACCGCCAGCCTGAGGCAGCCCCGCTTTGGGGGTGCCGGTCTGCGGCTGGCGCCGGCTGATTAGGCAGACATCACTGAATCACGCCATCCGTGGGCACCGACTGTACTTCTCATGCCAATTATGAAAAGCTTGCAGTTTTCAGGGAGTGAAAATACACTTTTACAAATAATTAGGTGGGGATCAGATCTCCCCCGCAGTGAAAGGACACTAATGACGCCCCGTCTCTCGGCCACGTTCTCATCCTGGAGTTTGGGGCAGGACACCGAGTTATCAGTTCTGACGGCAGAGAGGAGCCCCTCGCTCCTGCTGCTGAAGTGGGCGAGGCCGGCTGGTTAGCCTGCGGGTGAGCGTCCAGACAAGCCGCTCACAGCAGCGTCTGTCCGCACCCAGCCCCGCCAATGTCACTGCTCACCGCGACTGATTTAAATGGGAAATACCAGCTCTGGTTCCTGATGGTGGGAGAGAGAGAGAGAGAGAAACACTGATGTGAGAGACACACATTGCTTGGTTGTCTCCTGCACAGGCCCCAACCAACACAGGGGATCAAACCTGCACGTAAGGTTGGGTCTGGGCGAGGCCAGGGGCTGGCGGAGGCCACTGGGGGGGAGGTGGAGGGGGAAGAAGGGGTGTGATAACAAGAGGCTGACCCCAACTCTCTGGATCCAGGGCCTGAGCAGGCCTCACGGGTCAGGCTGGCCTATGGCTTCCACCCCAGGGCATCAGGAAGGATTAAAAGGAGAATATGGGCGCGGACTCTGTGAATTGCCACCACTCAATAAACGTCGGGTTATTATCGTTCCTTATCAAGTTAGCTACCCATATTCCATCATTGCAAAGATACGTGCCCCTGACTTGGATTCAAACCCGAGACCTATCCGTTTGTGGGCCGACACTCTAACCACCTAGCAGGACTGAGCAGGGCTACAGTGTAAATCTTAAAGTGGACTTGAAGTTCAAAGTGGGTCAACAACAAAAAAAAACAACAACAACACAAACAAACTCGAACACTAGCAAAAGGCTCAAACAGACATTTCTCTAAAAAGATGGACAAACGGCCAATAAGCATCTTTTCTTATTGAAAAGATGTTCACTATCCCTCACTGTTAAGGAAATGCACGTTCAAACCACCGCGCACTACAGCTCGCACCCACAGCAGCGGCTCTTACCCACGCGGGAGGAAGCAGAAGGCAGCTGGTGGAGGTGGGATGTGGACACCCGGGAACCTTTGCACCCCGTGGGCGGGAAAGTGAAATGACGCAGCCGCTGAAGAAAACAGGACGGGGGTCCCTCCAAAAATCAAACCTGCAAGTGCCGCGTGACCCCGCACTGCCACTTCGGGGTCTTTATCTGGAAGGCGTGGAGGCTGCGCTGGAACAGCGTGACACACCCACTGGCACACCGGCATTATTCTCAACACCCAAACGGTGGCAAGAACTCAGCTGTCCGAAGCGAACGAACAGGTAAGCACCATGTGGCCTCTCATACAGCCATCACCGGAGCCTTTACAGGGAGGCGATGCCGGCACGCAGGTGATCACGGACGGAATTCTGCTACCACACGGCGGACGTGAAGGTCACTGTGCTTCGAGAAATAAGCAGACACATAAGGACAAGCACCACGTGACTCCCCTGACAGGAGGCCCTGGAGGAGGCAGTCCCCAGAGACAGCAGGCAGGAGGCGGTGCCGGGCTGGGGAGGAGGGAATGGAGAGCTGGGGGCTCATGGGACAGAGCTTCGCTTTGGGAAGAGGAAAGCATTCTGGAGATGAGGGTGATGATGGTCACTCAACATCATAAGGCACTCAGTGCCACTGGTCTGCACATTTGAAAATGGTTAAAACGGTCATTTTTTAAAAAATATATTTTATTGATTTCTTACAGAGAGGAAGGGAGAGGGAGAGTTAGAAACAATCGATGAGAGAGAGACATCGATCAGCCTCCGCCTGCACGCCCCCCTGTGCCTGCAACCAAGATACATGCACCTGACCGGAATCAAACCTGGGACCCTTCAGTCCGCAGGACAACGCTCCATCCACCGAGCCAAACAGGTTTCGGCTAAAACAGTCATTTTTATGTTGTGTATATTTGACCACAATAAGGAAAAGTGAAATAAAAGGCCCTCAAACAGGACAGGGAGATCATCCTTAAAAGGTATAGAGTGAGTCCCGTGGCTAAAATCCACTCCAGTTCCCAGACAGAACGTCAACCCACTCACCTCTGGAACAGACACCTGAGGAGCTAACGCTGGGGCCTCTCCAGCCTGGGGGAGGGCAGGAGGGGGTGCTGAGGCTGGCCCAGGTCGGGGTCCAGGGTCCACCGCCCTGTGGAGAAAACAACAGGCAGAGAGCCACTCACCAAGATCGCCCAGGGAGAAGTGACGGGGTCTGCTCACCACCCCAGGCAGAGCAACACCGAACACCGGGCTTTCTCCAAATTCGGGGGCAAGCGGGTAGTCTGGCCTCACCAGGGATCTGGGGTGCCACACGCAGAAACGATCACTATTCTTTAACTTGCCAATATTCCCCTCTACCAATAACATCCCCATTTACCGAGACCGGTTTGGCTCAGTGGATAGAGCATCGGCCTGCGGACTGAAAGGTCCTGGGTTCAATTCCAGTCGGGGGCATGTACCTTGCTTGCGGGCACATCTCCAGTGTGGGACGTGCAGGAGGCGGCTGATCGATGTCTCTCTCTCATCGATGTTTCTGACTTTCTATCCCTCTCCCTTCCGCTCTGTAAAAAATCAATAAAAATATATTATTAAAAAAATAATAACATACCCATTCGTTTTAATATAGAAAACACTTCGTAAAGCGGTCGGTCACTAGAGCATCCGAGTGCTCCGGGCAGAGGTGCCCCAGACAGATGTGCTCTGGGACACCCCGGAAGGGAGGGACCCAGTCCAGTCTGAGAGCGGAGGCTGGGCGCTGCCACGCAGGTGCGGGCAGCCAAGGACACGGCTTCCTCCCACTTGCTCGCACGGTCAGAGCTGGGAGAGACGACTTCCCCAGCAAAGCTCCACTCCCGTGTCTGGAGCAAACACTGCGGCTGTCACAGGTGCTGCCGGCCAGGTCCCCAGGAGCCCGCCCCAGCCCCAGCCCCACTGCCTCCTCTAAGCCCCCGGGTGGCAGGGACCAGACCCCTTTCCCAGCCAGGGCCGGAGTCCTCCATGTGTGGCGGAACGCGCCCCAATTCCTCATTTATGGTTATTGCTATTGTTTATGGAGTTTGGTGTTCCCAACTCCATTATTTTCTCCTTGGTTTTGATGTATTGAGCTAAAAGGACAAGTGATATAATACTGAACACCAAATGAGCTCCAAATTAAAGAGGAATAAATCCTCAGGTGCAGTGGTAGAAATGTCTAAAGCCTATTTGAAATCTGCGTGTGTGAGACAGCAGATAATGGAGAGATGTTAGAAAAAGAGAGTAGCCGAAACCGGTTTGGCTCAGTGGATAGAGCGTTGTCCTGCGGACTGACAGGTCCCGGGTTCGATTCCGGTCAAGGGCATGTACCTTATTTGCGGGCGCATCCCCAGTACGAGTTGTGCAGGAGGCAGCTGATCGATGTCTCTCTCTCATCGATGTTTTTAACTCTCTATTCCTTTCCCTTCCTCTCTGTAAAAAGTCAATAAAATATATTTTAAAAAGAAAGAGAGAGAGTAAATTTTATGAGTTGCCACTTCCTGTTCCTTAGTCTGCACCACAGGCAGGCGGGTGGGACGAGGCAGCTCCCGTGCCCGGGTCTTTGTAACAGGGACATGCCCTCTGCCAACAGCGGGCGTTAAAACTCCCCACAGGCCACGTCTGAACCAGAGGCAATCTGCTGGGCTGACAGGTCTCGGAGCCAAATGTCACCACAGTTCACAGCTTAGGGCGCTGTCCCCGGGTCCAAGCAGGGCCCGCTCCGGTCCTGCAAACGTCTTCTGACCTACTGTGCGCCCAGCATCGGGGAGACTTCGGGGCTCCAGGTCCCCAGGGTGGAAGTAGTGAGCAGAGACCCAACCTGCCCTCCAGCTGCTACAAGTCTGGGGGACAGCGCAGACCACATGCATTCTCTTAGGGTATAACCACAGTCACTTCGCTCTCAGTTGCACAAGTAACGCCTTCCGAGGAAGCGCAGTATCTCCTCTCAGCATCTGACAGCCCTCACGGCCCCCAGTGCCAGGAGCCTGGCCTGCAGGAGTCGGGTGCCAGCCTCGGCGTTCCTGCCTCCACTGACCATCGCCCTGAAGGCACCCGTGTCACCACACTGCAGCCCCTTCCCAGCACCCTCGGAGGCCCCAGACCTTCCTGCCCAGGCATCCGAAAGGGGACCCCTCAGTCCATTAGAGAAGCTCCAAAATGCTGAACCCCCTGAGGAAAGGGGTCCCCTGACCCCTGACCTCCCAAGAGGCTCCGGCCTTCATGCAGGAGTCCCTGCTAGCCTGGGGTCCCTCTGAAAGTCTGATAAACTTCAACAACGCTCCCTCATTCTAGAGGTCCTCTTGTTAGTTTGCAGACAAGTGAGCAAACAGGCAACAACAATGAAAGTCACCTTGGACGACTGGCTCACACCCCTTTATAATGAGGTCCAAGCTGAAGACTCTAACTCCCCACACATCTACCTGAACTTGGCAGTTTAGGCATTGAAATGGCTTTGAATTATCATTACCACGAAGTTCTGGAAGAAACTGCTGACAGGGTCACAGAAATACTGAAAGGACTTTAAGAAAGGTTTCCAGCTGAAATTCAGATGCTGCATAAACAGTTCCCAGGTGAGCCATGTTTGGAGGTACCTTTAAGACCAGAGTATTGGGAGGCTTCGGCTATGCTTAGGGAAGCTTGGATTGAAAGGGAGACGAGGCCCGGCTTACATGGCTCAGTGGTTGAGCTCTGACCTCGGGATTAGGAGGTCAGGGTTCGATTCCTGGTCAAGTTGCAGGCTTGAGCTTCAGTAAGGGGAGTGCAGGAGGCAGCCAATCAATGGTTCTCTCTCATCATTGATGTTTCTCTCTCTCTCTCCCTCTTCCTTTCTCCTTGAAATCAATAAACATATATTCAAAAGAGAAGAAAGGGAGGCAAAGAGTATGCCAACAGAAAAACTGTTGGGTCGTCTGGTAAAGGAAAAGTATGATACAGTTTTTATATTCTTGATAAATACCCAGGGGCTGTCAACTCTTCCATACTCAAGAAATTTTTGCTTTGTTTTCTTTTTTTAAAAAATATATTTTATTGATTTTTTACAGAGAGGAAGGGAGAAGGAAAGTTAGAAACATCGATGAGAGAGAGACATCGAGCAGCTACCTCCTGCACGCCCCCCACTGGGGATGTGCCTGCAACCAAGGTACATGCCCCTGACCGGAATCGAACCCGGGACCTTTCAGTCCACAGGCCGATGCTCTATCCACTGAGCCAAACGGGTTTTGGCATTCTTTCCTTTTTTAATCCTCACCCGAGTATATTTTTTCCATTGATTTTAGAGAGGGTAGAAGGGAGTGAGAGAAACAGAGAGAGAAACATCGATGTGAGAGAAACACATCAACTGGTTGCCTCCTGCACTCCTGTAGGTGTCTGGGACCAAAACCAGGATAAAGCCTGCAACCGAGGTACGTGCCCTTGACCGGAATCCAACCCAGGGCCCTTCGGTCTACAGGCCAACGTTCTATCCACTGAGCCACACACACAGCTAGGACTACCCAAGAAATACTAACAGTCCGACGCTTATGACATGTGTGTGAGAGGAAAAAAAACACTGCCAGCAACTCAAAGCACACATGGTCCTCAGCTGCTCACAGAGCGCCTTACCTCCCGGCAGCGGTTTGGGAAGAATGAAGGCTGACACCGATGCCTCCCGCGCCAGAGGCCTCTGTGCCAGCGGGGCATTGGGTTGGAACGAGTGACTCTGTGGTTTGGGGATGGCACAGTCTTCGTCAGACCTCAATGTGCCCCGAGATCCCAAACGACTCGCTCCTTAAAGAAAGCCAGGGTTTACATTTTTCCCGGCAACCTGCCAGCGAGCGGGCACTGAGGTGCTGGAAATCTGCCCTAGACCAAACGCCTTAGCTAAAGTGCCATGATTATTTTTGGACTAATTCAGTATAGGTTACTGTAAAAGAAAAGATTTTTATAAATGTGGACATGCTTCAGTAGGAAATGGTTGAACATTTTAATGAAAAATTCATATGATTGTATTAAAAATTCATATTGCATTACTACAATAAATGTTAACAATTTTAAACGGTTCAGATTGCACATCTTCTTCCTTTCGACGTTCCAGTGGCTGCAATATCGATGTCTTAAATTTTCAATATTTGAGCTTATTTTTTAAAAGTCTGTCGCTGAGATGAGAACAATGTTAGGGAAGTAGCTGAGATTTTAATGAAATGTATAATTGGCATATTATGAAAAATTAGACTGAAGGTATCAACTCTTTAAAGTTGTGCCCAGAAATCATGTAAAGCAGGTGAGAATACTGGTTAGAAGATATTCAAATAATATTGTATTACGTTGTTAAATTCTAAACCTGAATTTCAATCCTATCTAATAAAGAGGGAACGTGCTAATTACCCCCTCCGTCACAAAGATGGCTGCACCCACAGCTGAGGCCAAGTTCCCTTTAAGGAGCCTTAAGGAGCAATCAGCAGGGCCTGAGGTTACGCCCCCTCCTACCCCTGTGGGGGTTGACAGGGGACCTCAGGCCGCCCCCCCACACACACACACACAGACACCCTGGCGTCAGGCTGGGGGACCTCAGACCGCACCCCCTGCCCCAGTGCTAGGCCAGGGGACTTGAGGCCACGCCCCCCACCCAGCGGGGCTTGACATGGGACCTCAAGGTGCGCTTCCCATCCTGATGCTGGGCTAGGGAACCTCAGGCTGCTCTCTTGCCCCAGCAGGGGACCTCAGGCCATGCCCCCCACTAGGTGGGGCTTGACAGGGGACCTCAGGCCATGCCTCCCGCCCCGGCACCAGGCCAGGGGACCTGAGGCTGCATCCCTCTGCCTGGCCGGGCTTGACAAGGGATTTCAGGCCGTGCCCCCCACCCAGTGAGGTTTGATGGGGGAACCTCAAAGTACACTTGCAGAACTGGGTCGGAGGAACTCAGGCCGCACCCTGCCCAGTGGGGCTTGACAGGGGACCTCAGGCCATGTCCCCCACCTGGCAGGGCTTGATGGAGGACCCCAAGGCATGTCCCCCACCCAGTCTGGGCTGGGGGACCTCAGGCCACATACCCCTGTCCTGACGCCAGGTCAGAAAACTTGAAGCTATGCCTCCTGCCCACAGGCCTTGACAAGGGTGGGACCGGCCGGGTCTGGATCTCAATGAGTCTCACGCAATTTTGAGGTGCATGTGGACTTAACTCTGGGTCCTAAGGCGTGCCCCAGACTCTGACAGGAAGAAGGTTTTCCTATACATTTTGCTAATTTTCTTTCATCTCCGATATTTCTATTATAGAGAAAGGATAAATAGCAATATTAAATTATTTTCTCTAATTAATCCCCTTTTAATGTGCACGAATTTCGTGCACCGGGCCACTAGTAACATTATAAAGCTAAAAAAATACCATGAGGTCAAGAGCACCGCCCCGTGGCAAGTCTATCTCATGAGCACTGTGGCACTCACCCTGTAAGTTCCCATTGGACACGATGGGTTCCTCATCTTCCACTAATTGTATTTACCTGGACGGCTCACACCCTCACCCAGCACACACCCCACTTTGCAGGAGTTGCCCAAGGGTGGGGTTGGGTGGCATGCAGACAGCCTCTAGGGAGCTTTCTGCTGGAGAAACCCTCATCCTAGTCTGCCCAGCACCCGGTGTCACGCCACTCTGGGCTTAAAGGGTGAAATGAGGTCAGTAGCCATCTACATGGCCCAAGACCATAGTCACCAAACTGCGGCTTGCGAGCCACATGCGGCTCTTTGGCCCCTTGAGTGTGGCTCTTCCACAAAACACCACGGCCTGGGCGAGTCTATTTAGAAGAAGTGACGTTAGGAGAAGTTTGTTTAAAATGTGTGGCTCTCAGAAGAAATTTCAATCGTTGTCCTGTGGATATTTGGCTCTGTGGACGAATGAGTTTGCCGACCCCTGCCCCAAGAGTATGTTTGGACCCCACTTGTCTCGCCCAGGAGGAAAGGTAGTGGAGCCGAGGGGGTCACACTGCACCCTCCTGGTTAGGTCTTAGGGAAACACAGCTTCCTACCCTCCACCCCTTCCACCTCTACTCCCAACCCCTCCACCTCACCCCACCCCCATACCTCAGTTCCCACTGCCTGCAGGAGGAAAGAGGCTGCCTGCCTATTTTGCACCAGTTATCTCTTTGGGGACAGACCCTGGCCAATGACAGACTCGAGGCTTTTTCTCCCACTGGGCTGCGGCATGACCCACCCCAATCCTCCAGCCTGGGGCACCCCCAGGCCCAGAGACACTATCCTCTGGACCCTGGTACCAGCCAGGGCAGGGTCTGTTTAGAAAAGCATCATTGAAAAGCTCTACAAGCTGAAGGGATGCGGGTGAGTGCCAGCCCGGAGGCCAGTCTGCAGGGAGGGCCGGGACCCGGGGGCCAGGACACTCGGGATGAAGCCCCTCCACCACCAGAGGCGGCGGGAGCTGATGCTCATGCCCCGGGGCTCAGAAGGCCTGGCGGCGGGACCCCAGCCGCTGACCAAGGTGCTGACCCAGGGCCCGTGGAGAAGTATGGCCACCCCCTCTGTGTGTCCACCTGTAAGATGTCACAGCCCTCACCAAAGTGACACCTCCCCTGGCCGGTCCCCACGGCACCCTCCTGCTTCCCCAGGCTTGGCCAGCAGAGGGCAGCAGGCTGCCGAGGGGAGTTGCCAGGCCCAGTGCAAGGCAGTGGAAACAAGACAGAGGGGCCAGGAGGCCCATGGGTACAGCCTATCTGCCAGGTCCCCAGCGCTATGTCCGCTGTGACAGCGACGGCCGGGCTGCAACGTGACTCCTGCTCTGAGTTCTCTGGGATGAAAAGAGCTCACATGGAGACACACGTGACTGTTCCACAGTTTGGGTCACCTCGCCCCCCGACTCATAACCCCTGGTAGAGCTGCACAGAGGTCCCACCACCGAGAATGAAGACGCAAACTCGGACAGGCTGGCGGAGCAGAGCAGGGCTGGGAACCTCATGACTGGCTCCTGACATGGAGGTGACCTGGCTGGGGCACACCTTCAACAGTTGCACCCCCATTTTAGAGTCATCCCCAGGAGCCGCTGCAGCAATGTCTACACCCCAAGTTCATGACCACATGCTGGGAGCTCAGGCGGAAACCAGCCCCATGAAACAGGCCTGGTCAGGTCTTGGGTCAGGCAGGGAAGGCGCATTCTTGCATGGGGCGTTTTCAGTTGATTCGGGAACCCCGAGCGTGGAGTTCCTCGCCCTGCGACCCAGCGGCAGGTCCCGGAAATGCACTGCCACCTAGTGGGTGCTCTGCCCCTGTGGCGGTCTCTGCACAGACTGTCCCCCCAGGCAGGAGGCAGGCGTGCCTAGTAAAGGGGCTCATCAGAACGGTTCCCCGAGAGAAGGCAGAGCTGAGCTGAGGACAAAAAGGGGAGGCGGGTGGGACCTTCCTCCTGGGGCGCCTCAAAGTCATCTGATCAATTTCCCTGACACCTCTCCCAGGAGATGAAGAGCCTCACATTGTCCAGGAGCCTTTGAAGTACAAAGACCTTTTTTAAATATACAGGATTCCTTAGCCACCGAAACAAATGCAGGGAGATCTGACATTTAGTGCGCATAATTTACATTCAGACGGGCTCCCGATGAAGGGAAATGGTAAGACAGTCTGAACTGCACGCCTCGGATTCTGATCCTTTCGCTGATGTGGGGACTCAAAGTGCTTTAGATCTCTCTGCCTCAAGTTCATAATTCAGAGAACAGACCAAATTGTGAATATTGGGAAGCTGGTATTTTTATTCCTCAAATGAAGTTATCTCCGTCCGTGAATTATTTCTTTAAAGGAGAAGAGACACTTAGAATGAGCAAGTGTTTTTCTCACTTTTTAAGAATCTGATTTAAAAAATTAGGCAACATCGCTGACAATGTTCCAAAACACAGAGAAACACACAGGTGCGGGTGGATGCTGCATTTAGAGAAAAAGATTTTCCCAGAGGTATGGGGGGGAGGGGGAGTAGTCTGAATGGGAGAGGGGGGAATTCCTGCAGGTTCTCCCCACTGGGCCAGGGGCTCACAGCTCCACACACAGGCTCCTCCTGCCCCTCCACTCCCAGCAGCCTGCACCGAGCTGAGCCCAGCACCCGAATGGAAGGCTCAGGACACACAAGCTCCGGGTGGGGGAGGGGATACCGGAGGGAGAGAGACAGAGGAGGGTCCTCAGGAAGAAGGCAGGGAGAGAGAAGGGGAGAGAAACTGGGTCACGGGAAGAAACTGCCAAAATGCCCTTGTGAGAGGCACTGGAAACAATCCCAGGAAGAGCAGATGGGGGTGACGTCCTGGGCCCAGAAATGCGGGGACACGGGTAAATGCGGGGTGGCCCCCTGAGTGCATGAGGAGGCTTTAACGTGGCAGAGTAGTCTCTCCGTAGAGAAAGCTGTACTGCTGAATGTGTGCAGTTATGTGATAAAAATGCCAATGGCAGTGCCATTGTGAGCATCTCAAATGTCCTGCGATGCCCACATTCCCAGAGGGCCATGGTCACACCCTGTGCTTTACACACCGAGTCACCAGGCGGGGAAATCAGGGTGGCCCAGGAGGCCAGGCAGCCCACCGAGAGCCCCCTCCCCTTGTCTCCCCCTCAGTGTCGCTTGTAGGACCACCTGCTTCCTCCTCTCGGCCTCCACAGGAAGTTCATGTTTATTGAGCCTCTGACACTCGCCACGGCGCGGGGTGCCGGGTCGATATAATGATCTCAAAGTGCCTGCTTTCCCAGGAATGATTTCTCCGGGGTGGCTTGGGGCTCACTCTGAGTCATAGCATCACCTGAACCAGCCACAGCCACTCTCCCATCACCCCCATGAAGACACTCTGGGGAGGGGGTGCAGCCGGTTCAGTTCATGGGCCATGCCACGAGGGTGTATTTCTGGCAAGGCAGTGATAGTGTAGGCAGAGCCAGTGCTGGGTCCTCCCCGTGGCTAACCCGTTCCATGAAGGGGGGTTTGAGGTGTCACTTCCCCTTGTTTTGGGGCACAGCTTTGAGGTTACACCCGGGCTTCAATTTTTATCTTATTTTTTTAGAGTGGAAGGGAAGAGGAGAGACACAGAGAAACATCGCTGTGAGTGAAACCCCTCCACTGATGGTTTCCTGCACACTCCCTGATTGGAGCCACGAACTGAGTCTGCAACTGAGGTCCATGCGCTTAAATCGAACCCGAGACCCTTCAGTCTAAGAGCCAATGATCTAACCACTGAGCAAAGCCGGCCAGGTCCTGAGCTTCAATTCTGAGTGATGGTCAAGCCTCGGGAAACCACTTGACCTCTTTCAGCCTCCGTTTCCTCATCTGAAAATGAGCAGATGGCAGGTCTTGTGAGCATGAAATGATCCATGTGAAGTGCTCAGGGCGGCTCCGGACTCTCGGAGAGCATTGGCGGTGCCGCTGAGAGTAGAGGCCGGCTCCGCATGCTGGGACCCGCCAGCCCTGGCGAGGTGCCCTTCTGCTGGACACAGGCCCGGTCCAGCAGGTCAGCGTGAGTCAGTGATGGAACGAAGCGCCTGGGTGCACAGACAGCAAAGACAGCAAGACGGATGAGCGGATACGAG
>JAAGEH010000038.1:3526087-3561459 GCA_011751065.1 Lasiurus cinereus
GTTTTTTTTTAATATATTTTATTGATTTTTTTTTTTTTTACAGAGAGGAAGGGAGAGAGAGAGAGAGACATCCATCAGCCGCCTCCTGCACGCCCCACAGTGGGGATGTGCCCGCCAGCAAGGTGCATGCCCCCCCGACCGGAATCGAACCCGGGACCTTTCAGTCCGCAGGCCGACGCTCTATCCACTGAGCCAAACCGGCCTCGGCCACATGACTCACTTTTTTTTTTAATATATTTTATTGATTTTTTTTTTTTACAGAGAGGAAGGAAGGGAGAGAGAAAGTCAGAAACATGGATGAGAGAGAGAGAGACATGGATCAGCCGCCTTCTGCACACTACACAGTGGGGATGTGCTCGCCAGCAAGGTGCATGCCCCCCCCCAACCGGAATCGAACCCGGGACCCTTCAGTCTGCAGGCTGACGCTCTATCCACTGAGCCACACCGGTCTCGGCCACATGACTCACTTTTTTTTTTTTAATTTTTTTTTAATATATTTTATTGATTTCTTACAGAGAGGAAGGAAGGGAGATAGAAAGTCAGAAACATGGATGAGAGAGAGAGAGACATCCATCAGCCGCCTCCTGCACGCCCCACAGTGGAGATGTGCCCGCCAGCAAGGTCCATGCCCCCTCCCCCCCGACCAGAATCGAACCTGGGACCTTTCAGTCCGCAGGCCGACGCTCTATCCACTGAGCCACACCGGTCTCGGCCACATGACTCACTTTTTGCTTTTACACGAAAAAAAAACCCGCTGTGTGGCCCCGAGAAACAAGGCAGCCTCTGGCCACTACTTCTCCTCTCCTCTCCTCTCCTCCGTGGCCCCTCCCGTGACCTCCCTGGTCCGGGGAGACCGTCTCCTCTGGCCCCACCCGACCAGCCAACGGTGCCCCGGTGAGGACGCAGGTGTGAGCCCCGCTCTGCAAAGTCTGCAGATGAAGAAGCATGGAGTTTGAGATGGAAAACTGGGTGATTTTTATATCATCTTTTTTTTTTAATGTATTTTATTGATTTTTTTATACAGAGAGGAAGGGAGAAGGATAGAGAGTGAGAAACATCGATGAGAGAGAGAGACATCGATCAGCCTCCTCCTGCACGCCCGCCACTGGGGATGTGCCCGCCGCCACCAAGGTCCATGCCCCCGACCGGAATCGAACCCCGGGACCCCCCTCAGTCCGCAGGCCCGACGCTCCATCCACTGAGCCACACCGGTTTTGGCGATTTTATATAATCTCCAGGAGCTTGATGCTGCTTCTCTTCCCTTCCACTTAGGATGCATTGCGTGGGTTCATTCTGCACGTGCCAGAGTGGGTGACAGCGGAACTTACTCGAAATTTCTGATCAGGAGTGAAAAAAGCAAAACCCTGCTTGCTTATAGAGGTAGAGAGGTGGAAGGGCTTAATGCCTAGCTTAATTTCTGTTTTGTTTTTTCCCTTTTTTTTTTGTTTAATATATTTTATTGATTTTTTACAGAGAGGAAGGGAGAGAGAGAGAAAGTCAGAAACATGGATGAGAGAGAGACATCGATCAGCCGCCTCCTGCACGCCCCACAGTGGAGATGTGCCTGCAAGCAAGGTCCATGCCCCCGACCGGAATCGAACCCGGGACCTTTCAGTCCGCAGGCTGACGCTCTATCCACTGAGCCACACCGGTCTCGGCTGTTTTTTTCCCTTTTTAATGAAGTCGCTGTTGACAAGCTGAGTAAAGTAAAATTTAACAAGTGATGTATTTTACTAGCACTGTGATGTGAGAGTTTGAAAATAGGCTGAAAAAACCTTGACACGAGTATTTTGTTCTTTGAATGAAACTGATGGGAAATTTTTGCAGTTTGCAGTAAAATGTTGAACACATCCAGAAGTGTGGTATTTCAGGTTATCTTTTGGGGGTAATAAAAAGCTTGGTAGGCATTGCCCACGTTGTCGGTTTGGTTTTGATTGTGGTGTGTATTTAGGCTTTCTATCTCAGCCCACATATGCTTCAGCCTTAGTCATCTGTCAGGGTTTAACACGTTTATAGCTCTTCGTCATGGTTGTGATAGCTTCATTTGAATGGTTTTGTTACGATAGAAGTCGGTAATAAGGAAAATGTCATTGTGAGCAACTAGTGATTGTTAAGCAATTAGAATAAAGATGGTCAAGAAGCTGGTTGTACCCAGACAACCTTGAGGAAGGAAGGTTGCCAAGTGCTAACAGCAGGTGGGTCATTTAAGGGCGGTGTGAACCCTGATTGCGTAGACGGGGGACTTGAGTCGTAAATTTGTTTAGATTTGTGGTTCCTAAGGCCTTTGTTCTTGAAAGTTTCCGAACCCTGGTCTGAGCTCTGCTTTGAGAAATTCCACCTGAACCCCCAACCGTCGCTCTCCCCTGCGCTGGGTGCCAAGGTGCCTGAGGTTGTTTCAATGGGAAGCTCTGGGTTTGGTTTGTCAGGTCTCAAGGCCCATTCTGAACCTCAGCTTGCTTATCTAGAAATTGTTTTTGGAAGATTTTCATTAATATCAAACATTATGCAGTGCTGCTCTAACCTGTAAATGGTTGGAAATGTTGGGCACAACTATTAATTCATTCTCGTGTTGTAGCTATATTTAAATATATAAAGAGGATTTCTTGTTCTTTTCCTGACGTCTCTCCTGTCTCTCCACTCACGCCAGATCCCTCCCATTGTACCTGACCTCTGGTTTTTTCCATTATTTTTCAGTGATCCATCCCTGGAATTCTGCTCATATTCCTTTGCCAACGTGGAACATTCTTCTTCTGTCTGTTCTAACCGTCCTTCCAAATCCCTCTCAGGTTCCACTTCATGAATCACTGCTCAGCCAGTCTTCATTCAGTGTTCTATTTTACAGTCTGACCTTTTCCTTCACTTCGCACGCCAGGTGTCGAGCCGTTGGCTCTATCCTGTTTGCTGGTCCTCAGCTTTATCACATGGGTGATGCTTGTCTCTTCAAGTTGATGTTAATCGGGATGTGGAAAGGCATTTGGTCCAAATCCTATTTCAAGCCTCTTACTAGCTTTGTGTTAGCTTTCCAGGTTACTTACCTTCGTTTTCCTCATCTGTAAAACGGGTACAGTTCCTTGTGACTGTTCCCGGATTGTTGGGAAGATTCTAGGTAAGGCAGGGCATCTCTGGCAAACAGGCAGCACGGAACCTGATAACTGTTAAGAGCCGGGGTCTTGCGTAGGAGACTTATTATTTGTTTCTCCGGGGAGCCAGCTTAAGAAAATGAGGGGTATTGGGGCTTAGTTTCCAGCTGAGTTCCTTTAAAAAGGTCCGAACAGTGTCCCAAAGGGCTGCCGGTGCGGGTGGTGGAATAGAGAAACCAGTTCCTGACTCACAAAGCCTCTGCTTACGCAGACTGACAAGCAGATGGGCATTGCATCATTCTGAGAGCAGGGCAATTCGAGAAAACATCAGAGACCTGCCCAGTACAGAGACTTGTATGGGGAGTGAAGGGGAGAAGTGAGGCTGTGTGTAAGAAGAGGGAGGAAGGAGAAGAATGTTCCAGGTGGAGGGAGCTTGGAGTGGAGATGGGAGAGAGAGTGGTGCTTTCTGGGAAATCGGTATACTCGGCAGAGACAGGTTGGCAGGGTCCAAAAGGTGATGCATGAAAGTCTTGAATGCCGTGCTGAGGACTTAAGAGTTGTGCTTTGAAGTGATTGTGATGGTAAGCAGAGGAGTGACGTTGACTTTATGTCTTTTAGGAAGATCACTCTGGCGCTTGGAGAGTGGAGGTTCTAGGGTAAGAATAGAGGCAGAAGCCCCATTTAGAAACTCACTGCAATAAAAAGGCTGGAAACATGGGCCCCCTCTAAATCAGAGATCTGCCAACTTGGTTGCAAAGGCATATCGTAGATATTTCCTACTTTGCAGACCACACTGTCTCTGTTGCAACTACTAAGCTCAACTCTGCCTTTGTAGCGGGAAAGCAGGGGAGAATCCACTTAGGAGTGGGTATCACGGCGGGCCAGCACCATTATTAACAGAGCAGCAGGGGTCAGATTGTGCCCTCAAGTTGCAGTTGGCCAGCCCTGTGCTAAACCAGTGGTTCTTGGAGCCTTTGGTTCTAGGAAGACCCTAGAGCTTTTGTGCATGTGGGTTGTATACCGAGATTTGTTATATTTAAAGTTAAAACAACAATTTAAAATATTTTGATTATTTCACTTTAAAATCTATTACATGTTAACATAACATTTTAAATGAAAAACAGATTTAGTGAGGAGAATGGCATTTACTTTTTGCAAACCCTGTATGTATAGGGCTTAGTAGGAGACAGCTGGATTCTCAGATCTGCTTCTGCAATTAACCTGTTGCCATGGTCTTACTGAAATACTAGAGGCCCGGTGCACGAATTTGTGCACCAGTGAGGTCCCTAGGCCTGGCCTGAGGGATTGGGCCGAAACCCGCTCTCCAACATCCCCCAAGAGGTCCCAGATTGTGAGATTGTGAAGGCCAGGACGAGGGACCCCACTGGTGCACAATCAAGGCTGGGGAGGGACGCGGGAGGTTGGCCAGCCAGAAGGGATCACAGGAGGCTCCAGGGCATGTCCAGCCCATCTTGCTCAGTCCCGATCAGCTGAACCCAGCTGCAAACTCACCTACCAGTTGAAGCATCTGTCACCTGGTGGTCAGTGCACGTCATAGTGAGTGGTTGAGCGGTCTTAGCATATCATTAGCATGCTACATTTTCATTGGTTGAACAGATGACCAAGCGCTTAGCATATTAGGCTTTTATTATATAGGATATGAAGAAAATTTGGTCTCAGCTTACACGTAGTTAGAATGGGAAGGGGTGACGGAATAGCCTTCCCAAATAGTTGTGGCTGTTCTTTAATAGAACAGCGAAACTGAAGGGGGCAATGCTTTGTCAAGTTTAGTTCTGAAACCTGAAACTTTTTATTCCATTACATTGAAATCATCCATAGTTCTGTCTTGTACTTTGAATGAATCTCTGCTCGTGTACATGGTTTGTTAACATCTCACCTAGGTCATTGAGAAATATTTGTGCATTGAATTGTTCAGATTATATAAATGATACATTTCATTATATAAGCTCAGAGAAAAAATCAAACTTGTTAATATTACCACTGACCTCATCAGGAAAATCTTACAGTGAAGGTTGTCAAATTAATAGTAATTGATATAGTTTTCTAAAATTCTAAATTTTTTTGAAAGCTTGGATTTTGTCATTCTATATAATAAAACCCTAATATGCAAATTGACGAAACAACAGAACAACCAGTCACTATCCTGCGCTCAGCGAAGGAGCTGCCCCCTGGTGGTCAGTGCGCTCCCACAGAGGTCAGGTTGACCGCTGGCGAGAGCCGCAGTGGTGGCGGGAGCCTCTCCCACCTCCAAAGCAGCGCTAAGGAGCAGCGAGCCCTCTCAGTGCACAAATGCCGTGCACCGTGCCTTTCGTTATCAATAAACACTGTCAGCTAACTGTTTCCATGGAGTGAGAGGCTCACTTACCTCATTGTTTTCTGTGAAGTGAGAAATTTTCAAAAGAAATTTTGTCAAATACCAAAGTCTGAACCACCATAGTTGGTCAGCTGCTCTTTGCAGATAAAAATGGTGTCGCATGACATGTTATTGATGCCCTGTCACTGTTTCCTCCAAAGTTCCTTCTTTGTTACGGATTTCCTCTTACATGTGTGCCAGTCCTAAGCCGTGGGTTCACGTTTCAGGTGGAGCCACTTTGGACACTTGTGCGTGCGGGCGGGCTTTTCAGCTGAGGCTGCCGTGGTGGGGCATTTCTTTAAGGACCTAGCGTGCTGATCCTTGATGCCTTCTCTCCCGGCTTTATCATTTCCGAGAGGAAGCTGCGGATGGTGGGAACGATTCACTCCTGGCAGCCAGCAGGTGGGACACAGGAGTGGGAGCACTGTGTGCTTCCACCTGTCAGAATGGGGAGAGCTGGGGGCCAGCAGTTCTGCACAGACTTGCAGCCATCTTCTAGGTGAGACCTTGAGGCCCCGGCTCCTGTCGTTGCCTTGTGGACGAGGTCTCTTCCGTTGCCTTCTGCTGCTTGGTGAGGTCGGGAGGGAAAGGAGGTGGGCAGCTACGCGGTCCAGCGCACTGACTCAGGATCTGAGGCGGATGCTTGGGGCGGCTGAGCACTACCCATCGTGTTTGAGGGCGATGTAGACACTAGTAAGTTCTCACTGAAGTGTCTCACTGCTTGCTTGCACTTCAAAGAGGAACCTCGCTCTTGCCATGTGAACAGGTCCATTGCCACACAGATCATGGTTAGGGGTGCCATGTGCTGTGCTCGGGGCTCCTGACCGCTCGGACAGAAAACAGCAGAATTGAGTCATGGCACAGTACACAGTAGTTTCAAACTGCCCCGCTTGGCACCACAGTCAGTGTCATACTTAGCTTTCAGTGTCACTCTGCTCTTGTAGACTATCATTCATCAGGTTAAATTAATGTTGGTAATTTAAATTTTACTGGTTTTTAAAATTGTAATTTACTGATTCTTTTAAAAGAATCAGTCCAACACTGGCTGGTGTGGCTCAGTTGGTTGGGCATCGGCCTGTGCACCCAATTGCTGGTTCGATTCCCAGTCAGGGCATATGCCTAGTTTTGGATTCATTTCTGGTAAGGGGGCGTACATGAGGCAGCCAGCTGATGGATGAATCACTCACATGGATATTTCTCTCTCTCTGAAAATCAAAATTTTTTTAATATATTTTTTTATTTTCTTTTTACAGGGAGGAAGGGAGAGAGATAGTTAGAAACGTCGATCAGCTGCCTCTGCACACCCCCTATTGGGAATGTGTCTGCAACCAAGTTACATGCCCTTGACGGGAATCAAACCTGGGGCCCTTCAGTCCACAGGCTAACATACTATCCACTGAGCCAAACCGGTTAGGGCTCTCTCAAAATCAATTTAAAAAAAAAAAAAAGATTTAGTCCATTTTAATTGAGTTTGAAAATCACTGACAGGGCTAGATACCATTAATTATATGATACACCTCCTGGGTATAAATGCATAGATGTAGTCTCCCTTAGTCCAATATGGAATAATTTAGTCCCCTTTAGTCCAATACAGAATATTTCCGTTTCATTTAAGCAAATTAGGTTATTTTGAAAAATTGAGTTTAAAAACTGACACTTCTAACAAGCCTAGTCCTTTTCCCAAGTCTAACTGAAGATTTTTTTTTTTAACAAAAAAAGAAATCCCAGGCAATAGAATTCAGTATGTTTATATAAGTCAGTAAATAGTGCCAATGAAATAAGAAATCATCTATTAAAATTGTTTGATGAAAATTCTTTGGGCATTCCTTTAAGAATTGTATTAAATAGTGGCCACTTTGTGATTTCCAAATTGGGGTCTGTTTCGGATGCAGACGTCATGTATGACAGCCATTCGGCGTATGTCTTTAAGCACTCCTACTTCAGGAGTCCAAGCAGTCACTGGCATTTGCTGGTGGATCTGCCCTTGGTGGTGGTGCCCAGCACGGGAATGGTTTGAAGTAGAACAGTCCTTCCTCAGAGCAGCAGAGAGAGGAGATTTTCTGGGGCATTTGAGAAGGCTGAATCTCATTGTGGTCATAGAACCAGCTATTGTGGTCGGTCCCTTGGGAGACCATACCCACACGTTGGTCGTGGTTCAGTCAGCACTCAACAGGAGCTGCAGGGAAAGTGGTTTCCTCCGGAGCCCATTGGGGGTGTTTCTTCCAGCACTTGGCTTTTTTCTCTGTACCCCCAGGGGCTTTACCCCTGAGGAGCTGATGTCCACGGTCTTGGTGTTCATCGTATCAGAAGTCTCAGTTTCTGACCCACAGTGTCTCGCTCGGTAATGGTGTCATCATTGTCAGAAGTGGTGACTTCATCCAGACAAGGGAATAGAATCTGCACTGTCCATAATGTCATTTTGTACAGAAGCCAACAAAAGTTACTGCATAAAATTTGCAACGTTCCTGTTAGTATTATATAACAATCAGATTTGTTTTAATAGTATTAGGCATTATATATAGGCAACAGTCTCTTTGAACCATTTTTTTTTCTTTTCAGTATTAATTTTCTAAATTTCTACCCTACATGCTTGCATAAGACAACCCAGTCTAGATCAATCCTGGTGCACCAGGAACTAGGTATTCTATCAGCTGGGCAAAACCGTAACTTCATGTGTGCTGTTGGCTCTGGTTCCAGAACCGAGAAGTGGCTGGTTGGTAATGACAGCTTTCTCATGAAAACTTGGCTTTCTCCAGGGAGAAAGTTTTATATATATGCTTATCTGTCTTTTGACCTTTTTTATTGCCTTTTTTATACTCATTGTGTTTTCCCTCACAGTTGTAATCTGGTAAAACTGCTTTTATATTTTATTGACAGCTGACATTATCTCAACTGTTGAATTTAATTACTCCGGAGACCTTCTTGCAACAGGAGACAAGGGCGGCAGAGTTGTTATTTTTCAGCGGGAACAAGAGGTCAGTAAATTACAGTCCACGGACGCAATGAAATCGGCCAACCCTTCTGATAGCGCTTTAATTGTGCACAACCGTCTTTCCAAAGGGACCTGTGCGAGTTGTGTTTCAGCTCGCTGCCATCCAACCATTGATCCCCGATCAAGTCCCCATGCCCTCTGTAATTAACCCGAGGGGCTGTCCGTGAAACCACTTCACCAGCCCCAGCCTGTGGTCTGGCTGTGCAGGGTCCTTACTGCTGAGGAGACCTGCTGGGTGGAGGGGGCGTTTCTTCTCTCTGCCTCCTCACCCCGCGCTGCACTGTCAGTGCGGGAAGGGAAGGTACCCTCAGGTCACAGACCTGGGAGGGGCCCCCAGGTGAGTCTCACTCATGAGCACTGGCTGTAGGTCATGCCCCTTTCTGGGGAGCCAGGGAGAAACCCCTTGTTTTCAGTTGTGCAAAAGAGGGGATGGGAGCGATCCCAGCCTTGCCCACTCTCTTAGTTCTGGGGGTTATCAGAGTCTCCGAGAGCACGGACAGCGGGTCGGATGTAAGGATCCCCGTGCAGGCGTTCTAGGCCCGCAGAGTGCCTGTCGCTTTTCCATGAAAGGCCTGTGACTAGACTCTGTTGCCTTCCTGTTTCCTGGCCGATCAGTGGGCAGTTACTTTTCCATCTCCAGACTCTAGCCCCTCAGTGTTGCTGATAAAACTTTGGTGCAGAGACTTACGAGCCCTTGTTCTCTCCCTTGGAGGTCTGTGCCGTCATACACATCACTAGACGGGCACCGAGGGGCATCGGTGGTGTGGCCCTGGCTCCTGGCAGACGTGGGGAGAATACAAGGGCTGGGGGTCATCTTTGTGGTTTGACTAAGGCGGTTAATTTTGAGTGTCATCTGTTGTCCATTTGGGGGGGCTCCAGTGTTTTTTTATTTTACTTTTAAAAATGTGTGTGGTCATTTGATGTTCAAATTGGTAATGCTGACAT
The DNA here is from genome assembly GCA_011751065.1 of Lasiurus cinereus. NCBI lineage: Eukaryota > Metazoa > Chordata > Mammalia > Chiroptera > Vespertilionidae > Lasiurus > Lasiurus cinereus. The sequence goes on from JAAGEH010000038.1 coordinate 3,535,479, forward strand.
TTCCCCATACACTGTGCTCGTTCATGAAAACAGCTTTATGTTTCCTTGCAGAACAAAGGCCACCCTCATTCTAGGGGAGAATATAATGTTTACAGTACCTTTCAAAGTCACGAACCAGAGTTCGACTATTTGAAAAGTCTAGAAATTGAGGAAAAAATTAATAAAATTAGGTGGTTACCACAACAGAATGCTGCTCATTTTCTACTCTCTACAAATGGTAAGACTTTTGTTTTTAATGGCTGCTTATTAGGATTTCATTTTCTATGAGTAGGCTCTTCTTTATTTTAACCCAGTGGTTGGCAAACTGCGGTTGCCGCTCTGTTGACTGGTGAGTTTGCCAACCACTGTTTTAACTTATTATAGAAGTTATTTCTGCTTTAAGCTTTGTGGGGAAGGTAATTATTAACTAGGAAACAAGTGATGGTTGAAAACTCTAATAATGCAAACACACACTCTCCCAGTACCAGCTACGTAGAAATGGAAAACAACTTTCCACAGGTGGTGCCCTCCCATTTTCAGCTCTTACATTTTTTCTTATGTCAGAAACGACTATTCACCCATGATTAGAAATACACACTTTTCTAGTATAATACTTAACTAATAGTGATGCATGATAATATGTTTTTTCTTTTAATATGGAGAATGAGGTTTTTATTTTCAGATAAAACTATTAAATTATGGAAAATAAGTGAACGGGATAAAAGAGCAGAAGGTTATAACTTGAAAGATGAAGATGGACGACTTCGAGACCCATTTAGAATTACAGCACTGCGGGTATACATTTCGTTTTCTTTAAACTCTCAGTACTTTTCATAAATTGATCAAGAATAATGCCTAAGTCAACTATTATCTGCCTTTGTGATTCAGAAAGTTATTTATAATAGTCATTGTATGTATGCATGCTAGAAATGCAGTTCCTCATATTTTCACTAGAGCAAAAGTCACACCTTAGCTTCAGAAAATGCAGTAATGCTGAAGAAAAGACTCCGATTTAATTCCACAACAGGAGCCTTTTTAAATGTATCAGCTGCCTTTCACTGGTTCCGAATAGCACAGAGAAGGGTTAACAACCAGGAGGAATTTGAAACACCTCCCAAGGTGACATAGCACAGGTTGCACATTGAAAGCTGAGCTGCAGGCCACCAAGATGCATTTATGGTGGTTTTAGTTGCATTTCCTCCGAGTTAACTAAGGCAGGTCTCATGCTTCAGAATCCTCCTTGCCTGTCGGTCCATGAGCATCATTACTTTTTTAATTGTTGAATTCTCCACTCCCTTTTTGGTGCACTGGGTATAGAATGAAATGGCCATATTTCGTCAGTTCTGATACCTAGGTTTTTTCACATTTTTAACATCAGTGAAGTTGAGTAAAACCTAAAATCTCAGTGTCTTGTAATTGGCCTGAGGGGGAGAAGGGGAGGTGCATGCCATGGATAGTATTTTAAATGTGACAAAACGTAGTGAGGAGGTAAAACACATGAGTCGTGGCCGGACATGCCTCATAGGACACCAGAGAAGTCCCACTGTGGGCAGGACGGTGCAGGAAGATGGGCACCCCTGTTAGTGCAGAGCCCCCCACACAAAGCTGCCTGCCTCGTGTGTTTGACATGTGTTTGTCAGGTGAAGGTTGGTAGTGCACACATTCAGACTGCAGCAGAGGCTCTGCAGAGAGACCCCGCCGCGGACTCCCGCACGTGCCCCACTGTAGTGGCACTGGGCAGTGTGCTTGTCTGTGTAATGCCCTTCCTCTGCTTTCCTGCCCTGGGTGCAGGCAGGGTGCTCGGGTGGTGGGTGCACAGGATGGAGCCCCAGCCCAGCAGCGAAGGCAATGCCACAGCAGTTAGGAAACCTGGGATGTGTTGCCGAGGAGACATGCATGATGGGACAGTCATCATAAGACAGACCTCTTCGGTCGCTAGTGTTGCCCTGTTTCCAGGGGTTTGAGACCAGGAGAGCTGTGCATTGTGCTGAAATTGAGTTTACCAGAACCCTAATTTGAACCAGGATGTGATCCAGGTGGCGATTTCTGACGCCCGTGCTTCTGCTTTCGCATCCGTGGTTCATGATAGTGTACAGAGGGTCCCTGCTTGTGACAGTGACACTAGGGTACAGTCACCATTGTGAGCTGCTCATTTAAGCTGTCAAGTGTAATGGAAGCAGGATGGGACCATGTGGGGTGTACTTTCTCCTGCCCCAACCTGTCCCCACTACTGCCGCCCACCTGAGCATACCACTCTCTCTCAGTACCCAAGTTCCTTCTGACCATGCCTGCTTGCCACATGTGACACCCACATGCCTATTTTGGAAAAGCTGTAAGTCTAATTAGGCTCAATTTGGTTTTATTCAAGGCCGGTTTTATTTATTTGCTTGGCCTGAATAAAACTGGTGGATTTGGTGGCTGATGAAGCATATGAGAAAGGTAGTTTCTGTATAAACTGCCCTTATTTACCGCAGGGTGGGATAAGGGGCCATAGGCTGGGTAACTGCATTGACGTTCCTGTGAATTCGAATCTGTGTTTGTGTTCCTAATTGCCTCTCTAGAGGTTCCAATGGATTTTTAAGTTGTCTAAACTTAACTGGGTAAGAGTGAGAACTATTGATTTTCCTATTCCTAAGTTTTCTTTTCCTCTTAAATTATTTTAGTATTAGAAAACAGGTCTCATTAATTAGAGGAAGGTGTCTTCTATATAAGTATTCAGTTTCCTGTATTTTGGTTATTAGACACATATGTATTGGAGGGGTATGCCAGGCCTGTCCCGTACCACATAGAGCTAACATGTCCCATTCTAGAGAAAACAGGTGTATGGTCAGCATCTAACTGGTTTAAAGTGAGGGAAATCTCCCGGTCAGTGTGGCTTAGTAGTTGAGAGTCAAACCAGGAACCAAGAGGTCACCGGTTTGATTCCTAGTCAGGGAACATGCCTGGGTGCGGGCTTGATCCCCTGTGGGGGTATGCAGGAGGCAATGAATCCATGATGATTCTCTCTCATTGATGTTTATGTCTCTATCCCTCTCTCTAAAAAAATCAATTGAAAAGAAAAAAAAAGTGAGGGAAGTCTCTGTGCACATTTCCCCAAGAATTTTGGCCAGAGGAGACTAAAATGAGAGATTTCCCTTGTCCTTTAAGGCTCTACCTTTTAGTTTTAAATTACAAAAATAACAAAAAATACTGTCACTAATTTTTGTTTGGATTTTAAAGCTCCTTTTCTGCCAGATGTTAGTGCTGTTGGGCCTTTTCTCTCTTTATCACACGCCGACACTGTCACCCACAACTGAGCCCTCCTTCAGGCTGTGGGCCTTCCTCCTTTCCTCCGCCTGGCAGGTGCCTCTCCACTGTTTCCATTTCGGCGTAGGTGCCCTCTTCCCCGGAAGAGATGGGGTTTCTGTGCCCCTTTTTAAACCTTGTATTGAAGTATAATGTAAACACCAGAAAACCCCCTGCCCTGTACCTGAGCAGCCCCAAGAGCACACAGTGCAGCCGCCAGTGCGACCGAGAAACAGCAGCTCCCAGGGCCCCTCCAGCCCTGCACCCTCCGTGGCTTGTGGGGTCCGTGCTGCAGCTCCCTGCTGGGAGAGAAGACAGGGAGCATCCAGCTGAGCCTCCGGAGCCACAGGGACAGTGTCATTAGGCATCGTAATCCTGAAGGCAGTTGGTTCAGTGCTAGTTTAATTTTTTCTTCCGCAAGAAAGTGTCAACCTTGGTGGTGGCAGCCAGGAGGAACAGCTTGAAATAGACAGCCTTCCATATTGTAGCCTATTTCCACAGCCCTGTCACTTGCTATTTAGGGTGTTACCTCTACAAAACTGTCACTTAACAGTGAAAGGTTTGTCTCCTTTGTTAGCTACTGTGTGTTCTGATTATCTGCTGCTGTGGTCGTGTTTTGAATTCCTGTTTCCTTCCCTTTTTTAGGTCCCAATATTGAAGCCCATGGACCTCATGGTAGAAGCAAGTCCACGACGAATTTTTGCAAATGCTCACACATACCATATAAATTCCATTTCCGTAAACAGTGATCATGAAACGTATCTTTCTGCAGATGACCTGAGAATTAACCTGTGGCATTTAGAGGTCACAGATAGAAGCTTTAGTATCCTTCACGGGGCGGGGCTTGCCCTTTGCTAGGCTTGCTCTTCGATAGGGGCTCTCGGCGCTGTGCCCCCTCCGCTCTTTGCTGCCTGGCAGCCGGGATGTGAGTTCTCTGCGGGTGAAAGGTCTGTTCCTTGAAGTGGAACTGTTTTCTGCCTTGGGGAAAAGTGTTCTCCGAGGGGCGTGATCTCAAGTGCATTGCCTTCCCGGTTAAATCTTAGGCAGTCTTACGTGGTATGTATTTAAAGTGCAGCGCTGCTTTTTGGGGGAGGAAGGCTGTTACTGAATTTGCTAATAGAAAATACTGGCTTTGGTTAGAATGATGTTTAAGTGCCCAACCCGAGAAGTGACAGATCATGGAAGACAAGCAATTTAAGGAATTGTGTAAAAAAAAAAAATCTTTTAAGTGATATATGCTATTATTTTTAGGAAGAAAATGTAAATTTATTGCCTAATCACACATTTTAGAAGTTATTGATTTTCCCGGGAAGTGAGGACCCTGTGAAATCAAGTAGCTTCAGTCACGTTTTCCCACATTGTGGAGCGTTGGCCCGTTGGCCATCCATCGCGGTCTGAACTGCTGTGCGGAGGCTCACGGTTTGGCGTGTGCTTGTCTGGCCTTTCACTCCATACACCTCAGGACATGAAGTGTAGATGACTAAATTCTACTATTTCACACTTTGATGAGCTGTTACCCTTGACTTGAATTGGCGGTTTTTTCCCATGCGGTCACTTAGCTTATGAAGCTGTCTGACAGACAGCGCGGAGGTCTCTCTGGGTCTGCAGTTGGAGGAGGCTGGCCCTAGGGCACCCCACCCCGCCTAGTTGAGGAGCAATGTGCCTGGCTCCCCTGTTGTCTTGTTTCTTCAGCTGGGCACAACTTCCCACACTATGATGCTTAGACGGTTAATCATTCTTTGTCTGAATAAAATTGAAAGACTAGGAAGGAAGATTCTGCCCCGGAGTCTTCTCTGGCACGTGCCACTTCATGCCCGAGGCTTCCCTGGGTCCCCTCCCTGCCCATCCCTGCGGTCACTGCCACACGGTCTGATGTTCATGCCTTGAGCTGTGCTGTCACCGGGTGCCAGCTTTCTCAGTTGTGGTGGCAGGACACATCTGAGAGCCAGCTTCTGCTCTTGTGTTTTCACGGCAGTGATGGCTGTACTTGCCAACCTGCGATGTGACCCTGGGTAACTAGAACGAGCTCTGGATGTCAGACACTTGGCAAAGCAGAATCTTCTGGAATTTAGAAATGTCCGTGGTGTGTGTGTGTGTGTGTGTGTGTGTGTGTGTGTGTGTGGTTATTTATGGATAGAGCGTGAGATTTTTGTGCAGGTGGGTGCTTGCTTTTCTCATTTACATCATTACATCTGTGTGAGCTATAAAACATCTGAAGCAGCAACAGGAGGAAAGCAGCACTGGTGAGAAGCGAGAGAGAGAGAGAGAGTCCAGCCCTGTCAGGCCCATTATCCTACCCTGCTTAATGCGTCAGTGTGGATCCTCTTACTGGAGGGCTCCCTCGCAGCTAATCTCTTAATCCTCGCTGCGAGGGGTACGGGTTGACACGGACTGACTAAAACGGCCGGGCGCTCTGCCTTAACCGCGCTTCCAGACATCGTGGACATTAAGCCCGTGAACATGGAGGAGCTGACGGAGGTGATCACGGCCGCGGAGTTCCACCCACACCAGTGCAACGTGTTCGTGTACAGCAGCAGCAAGGGGACCATCCGGCTGTGCGACATGCGCTCCTCGGCCCTGTGCGACCGACACTCGAAGTGTAAGTGCCTGCCTGTTGGAAACAGCTCGTGTAACTCCTGCCTCCAGACTCGGGGGTGTGTGCAAAGGCTGGGGGTTTCTCCTCCTGCCCCCACGCCTGGGCCCATTTGTGGCCTCCTTGGTTCTATCGGTCACGGGCCATTGGCAAGAGGTTCTCTTCGCAGAGACATTCGTGCTGCAGCCACCGTAGGTTTCCTCTGCCCAGAACCTCGGGGTATCGTCCAGGGACCTGGGCTGGGGCCCCGGGAGGCATTTGCCCTGGGACCCTTCTCAGCTGCCAGGAGCCGTGTGGACTGGCAGCCAGGCTCTCAGGAAAGTCGAGCACTTTCTCCCAAGCTTTGTCCCTCCGAGTGAAGGAAGCTGAGGGTTCCTCTTACTTTCCCCATAAAGAACGGGCCCAGCGTTACAGAAAAGCGTCCTGCATGTCTTGGGCTGTGACATGTTGTGGAGACTTTGCTGGAGGACCCAGAGGTGTGCCCAGTAAAAACAGTCCTGTTCCAAACAGCGCTCGATGTTCACCTCTTGGCCCTGTCTCAGCGAACGCTGGGCTGCCGGTCAGTCTGTCTGGAGTGTCGCCCACATAGGCGCACAGTGACATTAATGTGCTCGCAAGCTGCTGCTCAGTGACCTTTCTGCTTTTTTTTTTTTTTTTTTCCTATTGTGTCTTAAAGAATTCTGCATCCTACCTGGTTTGGCTCTGTGGTTAGAGCATTGGCCCTCGAACTGAAGGGTCCCGGGTTCAATTCCAGTTAAGGGCATGTACCTCAGTTACAGGCTTGATCCCAGGCCCTAATTGGGGGTTGGAGTGTTTGCCAGAGGCAACCAATCAATACATCACGCATTGATGTTTCTCTCCCCTTCCATTCTCCAAAGGGGGGTGGGAGGAATCAATGGAAAAAAATATCCTCAGGTGAGGATTAACAAAACAACAAAAGAAAGAATTCTGTGCTCTTTATAGAATTCCTGCAGGGAAGAGTGAGTCTTAGAGCCCTGGCCACAGTCTTCAAGGTAGCACTCTTGAATGATCAGTTTCAGATTTCAAGAGTGGTTTTATTTGTCAGCAAAACAATTTATTTTAATAGCTACTCCCACGAGCTTGCTTAAAATGAACTTTAGCCCTGGCTGGTAGGGCTCAGATGGTTGGGCATAGTCCCATGTACCGAAAGTTGCCGGTTCAATTCCTGGTCAGGGCTCGATCTCCAGTAGGGAGTGTGAGGAGGCAGCCATCAATGTTTCACTCTCACATCCATGTTTCTTTCTCTCTCTCTCTCTCTCTCTCTCTCTCTCTCTCTCCTTTCCTTTCTGTCTAAAGATCAATTTTTTAAAATCTTAAAAAAAAATTAACTTCAAATGAAAAGGCAGCAAACGTACAGGTTCAAAAAGTAAAAATAAAGCAGCCTAAAATGAAAGACCGTGGACATACTGCTGAGACAGTAAGATTTGGCACGGAAGATGAGGGTCTTCCTGAAAGGAGTGATCCAGATTGGTCAGAATAGAACATGACCAGGGAGTAGGGAAAACTAACCTCGAAGTAGGGGGGCTGTGCTGGTTATTGAAACTTGGACCATGTGGAGGTCATGGTCAGTCTTGAGAGGGGGGAGACAGGATGTCTGAGCTGTGGGACGGTCCAGACAGGCAAACCTTCAGCAGACGGGGGGGCATTTTCTCAGCCGCCCTGAGCACGACACCTGTGTTCTCATGTGATGCCGTTTCTTAACGTCCAGTGATAGGGACTGGACAAGGCTGGACATGTGTGCTGGGGCCTGGTGCCACAAGGACACGCAGCTGTCTGCAGTAACGGCCTCTGATCAGCTTAGGGACCTTAACCAGGACACAAGTCAGCGTGTCCTAGGAACTTCCCCAGGTAGCAGTTGAGACCTCACGCATGGACGTGCTGGTCCTGAGCTGGGTGGAATGGGGCCCGTGCTGCTGATGCTGCCCCTGTCCCCTCTGGCACTGGAGTGGCCTGCCTAAACTTTGCACAGAAGTGGAGCCCCAGAAAGTGCCCGGAGACCAGAAGCTTGAGCAGTAGCCCTCTGCGGGGTCAGGGAGGGCCCAAGTCCGGCTGGGACTTCAGAACGCTTTGTCCAGCCGAAACCGGTTTGGCTCAGTGGATAGAGCGTCGGTCTGCGGACTGAAAGGTCCCAAGTTCGATTCCGATCAAGGGCATGGACCTTGGTGGCGGGCACATCCCCAGTAGGGGCGTGCAGGAGGCAGCTGATCGATGTCTATCTCATCGATGTTTCTAACTTTCTATCCCTCTTCCTACCTCTCTGTAAAAAATCAATAAAATATATATTTAAAAAAAAAAAAAAAAACTTTGTCCAGTTTCTAAACAGAAGCCGCAACTGCCGTGTTTTTCAGTTTTTGAAGAACCCGAGGATCCCAGCAGTAGGTCCTTCTTCTCAGAAATCATTTCCTCCATCTCCGACGTAAAATTCAGCCATAGTGGTCGGTACATGATGACCCGAGACTACCTGTCGGTCAAGGTCTGGGATCTGAACATGGAAAGCCGGCCCGTCGAGACCCACCAGGTGAGGCCTCTGCGCAGGGACGTGCCACACCTCACACATGACGCTTTCTAACCATCCTGTGATCTCGTTAAGGTCCACGAGTACCTTCGAAGCAAGCTGTGTTCTCTGTACGAAAACGACTGCATCTTCGACAAGTTTGAGTGCTGCTGGAACGGTCCAGACAGGTACGCCTGCATCAAAGACTGAACGCTGCCCCGGCTCGTCTCCCGGGGTCTCCTCAGGCCCAACAGGTGGCTTCCGGAGACAGATGGGGCGCTGGGGGAGCTGTACGGAGGATGCTGATGGTCTTGACTTTCCAGGCCATCTGTGTGGCAACGGTGTTGAGGTGGGAAAGACAGGGTGTCTGAACCGACTTCTCCCCTTGCTCATAATTCCTTCTGTAGTTAGCACAGTACTGGGTTCATGTGGATGGCTTTTTAAATGCTTGGTGAATGATTTCTTCTTATTTTCTGTTTTCAAGATGAGTGGAAGGAAGGGAGAGGTCATTTACTAGTAAGTATGGGGATGGCCTGTTCTTCTAGAACAGTGGTTCTCAACCTTCCTAATGCCATGTCCCTTTAATGCAGTTCCTCATGTTGTGGTGACGCAACAAAAATAATTTTATGGTTGGGGGTCACCACAACATGAGGAACTGCATTAAAGGGACGTGGCATTAGGAAGGTTGAGAACCACTGTTCTAGAGAGAAGCAAGAGAAAATACCCTCAGAACTATGGGTTGTCACGCTTGGACACAGTAGAGGTGGCCAGGGTGAAATCCTCATTTAATTTGTAATGTGACAATTCTGTTACATCGGTAGTTTATTGTGTGCATTCTTTAAAGATGATAATACTAGTATTGCTGAGAGTTAAATCTTGAATATCATCCAAAAATTCTGTTTCAGATGATGGCAAGAAATGAACTTACATCATCTTTAATAGAAATTGTTGTCACGTAGCACTCCTACCACTAAGGGACTGGTGGGCATTCTGAAAAACCCTTTGGCACAAATAGCACCACATATTTCCTCACGGGCACAGTTGAGCTCACAAGGGAGGGAAATCTCACCAGGGCCGTAAATGAAGAGGAGCCAGGACCCCTCCGCTTGTACAGCCCAGGAGTGGTGCAGTCACACTACAGGCCCATGCAGACCGGGCATCGAAACGGGGTCCACGTGGGTATGGAAAAGGTATCTCCCTGTGTTCAAACGGAGTCCAGGGGAATTCCTCTGAGACCTTGGATTGAGGTGGATAAAAATCCTGAGATTGTAACCACGAGCCTGCCCTCTGTGTCACAGCGATGCAGAGTTTCTGTCCACACTGTCTGCGGGGCCTGTGCTGAGGTGAGGCGCTCTGAGTATCTGCAGGAGTAAACTGCCTTCCGGTCTGGGCTTGTGCCCGACTTACCTGTCAGGCTTAGTGATGCATGGGAGCTGGCCGAGGTGGGGAAGATTCCTGGGTCAGAGACAGGACTCCGTCATGGCCAGCCAAGCAGCACGAGCTTTGTGTTGGCCTTGGTCCCCCAGTCCCACAGGAGCGACACGTGGGCCCGGGCAGATGCCATGCAAATAGCGGGGCTGGGTCACAGACAGCACACACTGAGCTTTTTATAGCAAGTAGCAAGCCTGCACTTGGACAACTCACACACAGCCCGAGAAGTGGGCCAAACGAAGGGCACTCAAGAGCCACATCTTGACAAGCCCACCGAGAGCAGGCAGGGGTGCCGCACCCCTGGCAGAGAGCCCCTGCGGGTACCCCTAGGGCTCAGGCGCTCACCGGCGAAAACGCCCATGCCACCGGGAGTCGGACAGAGAGACAACAGAACTTCGCCTCCGAGAATTCAGATATCGAAATCAGACGCCACAGAGAATAAATGCCAGAAACACGGGTTAAAGGAGCCAAACCTGAACAAGACAAAATGGCCTGGGAGACATGGACAAGATTCAATCGGAGCTCCTAGAAATGAGTGCAGTGGTTGGCAGTTGCGTGGAGTAAAACCTCCTTGCCCCACGGATGGTCTGAGGAAGGCGCTGAGCGCAGATAGCAAGCTGCGTGGATGCGCATGGTTTATTGCTTTGTGTGATATTTAGGGTTGCAGGACAGTGTGCGTCTAATAATATGTAACTTCAGATTATAGACATATACAGTGTAGTACACTCTGACCTTGAGTGCTTGTGCTGCAGGGGACACAGGATTTAACTGTCAGCAGTGGCTTGTGGGTACACACATATTCTTGTGTATTTTTTTAATATATATATTTTATTGATTTTTTACAGAGAGGAAGGGAGAGGGATAGAAAGTCAGAAACATCGATGAGAGAGAGAGATCAATCAGCTGCCTCTTGCACGCCCCCTACTGGGGATATGCGCACCACCAAGGTAAATGCCCTTAACCAGAATTGAACCCGGGACCTTCCAGTCCGCAGGCCGACGCTCTATCCACTGAGCCACACCGGTTTCGGCTTCTTGTGTATTTTTTTATGCTTTTCGGTATATCTGAATGAATACCAAATTAATTTCATTCATCTGTCCCCAGGAACTTGCAGTAATGTTTACTTGTTCTCTCATTCTTGCAAACACTCACCTCCTTTTTGCATGGAAGCTTCTGTTGAGGGGTGGGTGAAGTGGAGGGGGCCCGGGCCAGCAGCTGGCAGCCCTGCCGCGTCTCTAGGTTGTCTCCAGAACGGACAGCCGCCGCTGGGGGGCCACTCACGCTGCACCTGGCAGTGTTCCCTCCGCCGAAATCAGTACAGCTCGCTTGGAGTAATTTTCCTCCCGAGTTTATCTTTTATTCTGCTGTGACCTTCTAGACCAGGTTACTCAGACAGTAAAGGAGTTGCCTGCAGCTGGGATCAGCCTTGAACCATGTAGATGAAGCACCAGGCCTCCCCTCAGGGTGCCTTGGAGATCCGTAGCTCCTCCTGCAGTGAGGAGGCAGGAGGATGAGGATGTCGGAGGAGGAAGACTGCGGAAATGACCAGATTCTGGTCGTGTCCTGCTGGGAGAAATGGGCACTGTTGTCTGAATACGTCTAATCCAGAAACGCACCCCTGTCGTTTATTAACCAATATAATAAAAATGTATTGTGGTGGTGATGATGATTTACTGAAAGCTGTTAGAATTAATCCTGAAGAAATAGTGCAACCTCTGGAATTGATTGTGAATGAGGTTCTAAATCTCCCCCACTTTCCCCAAAGACTTCCTCTTAACTAGTACTTTTGCTTCATGTGAAAAAACTTTTTGAAATGAATGAATTAAAAACACATTCTTTGGTCAACTGTGAACGAAGCTACTGTGCCAAGTCAGACAAATGTCTATTTATTGAATATGAGCATGGATATCAACCTCAAGTCACTGATACAGTACAGAAGTTAAACCTTGGAAATAAATTACACTCTTAGTCGTCACCGGGACAGATGACATGTAGCCGGGTTCTTTTTACCTTCTTTGAAAATGCATCAGTGTAATAAAAAAGATGAATCCATTACTTTTCTATTCTGTAACATTGGTTTTTACTGACGATTTTACAAAAGTGTTTTATAGATATGAAATCCTCACTGCATTTCTCTCCTGACATGATTACTTTCCATGTCTTGTCTGTAAGAATTAATTGTCTGTTACGTAGCACAGGAGTACCAGGGACCACGTGGCTTGTCTTGTGCTGAGCGCAGCGCTCTGGCGGGGCGTCAAGTGCCTGCTGGCTCACACGTGCTTCTCTCTGTTTGCGCAGTGCGATCATGACGGGATCCTACAACAACTTCTTCAGGATGTTTGACAGAAACACGAGGAGGGACGTGACCCTGGAAGCTTCCCGAGAGAACAGCAAGCCGCGAGCCAGTTTGAAGCCTCGGAGAGTGTGCCCAGGCGGGAAGAGGAAGAAGGACGAGATCAGTGTGGACAGTCTGGACTTCAATAAGAAGATTCTGCACACGGCGTGGCACCCCACTGACAACATCATTGCGGTGGCCGCCACCAACAACCTGTACATATTCCAGGACAAAGTCAACTAGCGAGGTGAGCGCATCTCATCCTGCAAAGCTCAGCCTGTGGTTTCTGTTGTGGAAGGGGTGTCCTCTCCGTGGATCGCAGGGTGCGCGCCCTGCGCCCTTCCTCGATCGGAGCCCGCATACCCACAGCCAGGGAGGCTGTGGGAGTCGCTGCACAGCAGAGAACTGGGTCGGTGCAGACTGATGGACAGAGCTCAATAAAGGCCATTACTCACAATAAATGTATTTATTTAAATCTGAGCCGTCCTCTCCAGTTTATAGACCAAACAATGAACACCCAGCAGAAAACTTGTCCTGTATCACTCTCTCGTCCCTCTGCCATCCAATGAGGGCTCTCGTGCTACTGTCCCAATCGCCCGGGGGCCACCGGCCAAATGCTCAGGCAGCTTGACCTCCCTCATGCCTGTATCTTCCATCACACCTTCCGGTGTAACCACCTAATAAAAGCAACACACTATACAGAGTGTTTTTAATCCAAATGCAAGCATCGCCTTTTTCTTTGCTCACAGATGAGGAGGGGGTGCAGAATCCTGCTTCAGAGCCACCTGGAACCTTGTCCTTCAGTGGCAGGGTGGCGGGACCTGTGAAGTCCTGAGTGTGCCCATCCCTAGACTTGCTAACTTTGCTTGTTTCTGCAGAAATACTACCTCGGACACAGCAGGTAAGATCTGAGACATCCTAACTCCGCTGAGAGAGCAGATGGCAAGGAACTGAGCAGACTTGCTGCAGTGACGTGGGCACCGGGTTTCACGCCTCTCAACTTCCTTGTGGTTGAAAACGTGCTTGCTTTTTAATTTGCTGGACGCAGAAGGGGGCCATGCTGTTACCGCTCGCTCACCCCGTGTGCTTAAGCCCGCAAAACCAAACACCATGCAGGATGGGTGGCCAGCATCCCGAGACAAGCCATAGAGCGGTGACCATGCGAAGGGCTGGGGCTGCACTGCTCTCCGGCTGGCTCCTGAACCCCAGGCAGTGTCCGGGGGGGAGGAGCAGGGCTCACGCTCGCTCTGGACACTGGTCAGCAGGTATGTCTTGCTTACCAATGACAGCGATGCCCAAATGCCGTCACTGGTTACCCTGAAAAACGCCACTTCGGTTCACGCTGAGTTAGAAATCGAGAAGCTAAAAGTGCATTTTACTTGAAAAATAGTGCTGTGTATCGGTTGTGCCATGGCATACTAAGCCGAGAGGTGGAACAGAGTTAAAAACCACTCATCCCTGTCCTTAAGAAAGCAGTTCTATCTAGTACAATAGGGTCGGATGTATTTCCACTATGTTGACCAAAAAGTTTAATGAATTGCCAATATTTGATTTGTACTTTGTAGACAACTTCTTCCATCTTCCCTTTAAAATGTATTCCCCCCCCAAGTAGAAAGCCAGTCTGTGTGTCTTGGATGGGACAGAGCAAGGGCTGTGGGCATCACTGTGGCTGCGACTGCAGGTCGCTTCAGCTGGCTCGGGAGCCCCATTCCTGAGGGGCCTTCTCCCCAGATAAAGGCACTGGCAAGTGAGTACAGGGCACAGAGGGCATTGGGGCTTGCTTGACCTTGATCTCCCAGGTTCTGTATTGGTCCCTGTGTATTGAAATCCCTGAGCTAACACCTCCCACCCTCACCCTCCAGGCCACATGCTGGCCTCCCAGTTCTGATGTCTGGCTCGCTGTCCAGGATGTGTTGTGCTCAGGGTCAGCCTCAGAGGCCCATTCATCCCTTTCAGAAACTAGATTTACCAGCAACACCTGTGCTGCTGTGTCCGCTGGACCTTACAGCGCCCAGCCCACTGTGACCCAGTGTTTGGGCCACACTCCTCCCCCACTCCTTCAGCCTGGCTTCAGCCATCAGGTTCCCCAGTCTGGGTTTGACTTTGGCAGTAAGTGAAGCACCACTGTGGGTCTGAATCATTGACACAAAAGGTGTGGTTCCTCCTCATACCTTATCTCCCACTCTGCCCTGTCCCACCCACCCCTCTAGCCAATCCCCATCTCTGGCATATTTATACCATATTCCTTTTTGCACAGAGATGTGTACATTTTCTTTGGCTCTTTGCATAAATGATAGCATACTACATCTTCTATTCTCAAACTCTTAATTTGTTCACCATTCTGCACTTAGGACTCAGTGGGTTCATCTCATCTCCTTTCCAGTGGTGGCAACTGATAGCAGAGGGTCCCCTTCAAAATGGACCGCCCTGATGGCTATCCCCCCCTTCCCAGGTAGGCCTCTGCCCCTCACCACACCGGGTGGGTGAGTGCAAGGACAGGATGCAGTGCCAGTCTGAGCAGTCCAGCAGTACTTTCTCCCAAGCAGCCAACTGCGGGAGACAGATAGTACCTCTCCTGCACAACTGACCATCAGAGGACTGACCTGCCACTAATTTCCTGTCCACTGGGGACGTAGATATTCTTGACAACAGCTTAGAAGTCAGTATCAGCTCATTGACTCCTTTACCCCCTTTTTAAAAAAATATTACTGATTTCAGAGAGGGATAGAAATATCAATGATGAGAGAATCATTGATCAGATGATCCTGCATGTCCCCCACTGGGGATTGAGCCCACAACCCAGGCATGTGCCCTAACCAGGAATCAAACCTGAGACCCTTTAGTATGCAAGAAGATGCTCTATCCAAACAGCCTAATCAGCCAGAACTCCCCCCTTTTTTAATTTACTTTAGAGGAAGGAGAGATAACAATGAGAATTCTCGATCCGCTCCCTCCTATGTGCCCCCCGACTGGGGACCAAGCCCACAACCCAAACATGTGTCCTAACTGGGAAGCGAACTGTGACCTCCTAATTCATAGGTCAATGCTCATCCACTGAGCCACACCAGCCAGGCATGCTTTATTTTAATCCAAAACTGTTTGGATTGTGTATTGTTTACTTGTTATTCAATGACTAAGTATTATTTGTATTAATAGTAGAAAGGTCTATTTGCAAAAGCTTAATTATAATACTATTACCCTACCTGAAACTAACAAAAATATACATATACACACTTTAAGGAAACTGTCACTAGGAGAACAATGTCGTGTGATGGGAAAAGCCTCTAGAAAAGCTAGTCTCTGCCTCATGGAAGCATTCTCAGCCCTTCACCAAGAGCAGTGACACCATCAGTGACAGGGACAAGAACACCTGCCTGTCAAGGGCCCAAGTGCCTGACAGATGGTTCAGGTGGCAATGGGGGGTCACTAGCTCTTTAGGAGGTGCCAATTCTATGGACACTGACCTTTCCCAGACATGCCGAGTGCCACGCCAATGTCACGACACAGAGAAGCCCATCCCCGTTCCCCAGGAAAGACACACACTTGCTGAGACTTATAGACACTCTTTTTAAAGGGTCCATGCCCCAGTATTTTGTCTGCCAGTGAGGGCTGTGAATCATCTCAATATAAACAAAGGTTTTTTAAAATGCAATTTTTATTTTAACACAACTGCATTTAATATGGAAAAGTGAAATACACAACAGCATAAACAGAATACCAGAGGCAGCCTTGGAAAAACCATGCCGAAGAGAAAATAATCAGACAACGGGACTATGCCTGGTTTTACCCTAAAGCGTTCATAGTGTTCCTTTAAACTATATACAAATACAGTATTCTCTGAAGGATTTGGCAAAAATTTATTTTCTATTTCCAGTCTTTTAAAGTAGACACTGATACACTTGAAACGAAGCTGAGTCTCAGAGCACGCAAAAAAGTGAACACAAATGAGCCTAAATGCAGCGATCCCAAGTGGGGACCAGGAAGGTGCTTTAGCAGGTGTCCTAGGTGCGTCATCTATGTGTCACTACAGTCACCGCCCTGCCCAGCACGCAGGCCGGTATCTGCACTGCACAGAGCCCGGCCTGTGCCCGGGGCCCTGTCACCCACAACTCAACAGCTACCAGTGAAGAGGGTCTTCACACACACCTGCATCCACGTCCAGGGTGCCCTACCGCCGTGTGGAGGTAAGGCCTCGTGTTTATTTGGGATAAACCATCCATGGAGTCACTTTAATAATGTTATTCATTCTTGCAAAGTAGGGCGAATTTTAACCGAATTAAGGTTACAGATAATTTTATTAAAATACTACATCGTGACTAGCATGGTAAAATTATTTATACTCATATTTATAATATCAAAGAAAAGGTACCACCACATTATTCCAGTAGTATTAGTGTGACATGCTCATTGATTGAACCCGCAGGTATGGCTGGTTCTAGTTTAGCGTGGTTTCAGTGTCTATTCATCTCACTAAATCAGGCACCCAGCATTTACAGAACAAATCAACACAGTGGCCAGCCACCAAGACCCAGGACAGCGCCTCGGTGAGCCTCAATGAGCCATGTCGCAAGCTCCAGTATGAATCCCGCTCCCTTGTGAAAAGCCGATTGGATGCTTCATCAGAAGGTGCTGGTGGAGGTGGTCAGGCGCCGCCCGATGTAGATCCTGAGCAGAAAAGGAAGAGGTGAGCGCGAGCCCAGGGCTCCATGGCCGGGCAGCCGGCCCCGCTGTCCCCATGCCAGCTCAGACCGGCTGCATGGTTACCTAGTGATCCCACCGCTGTGCATTCTACTGTCACCTCATGCCCTCAACACCCCCACGAAGGAGGGGCTCCCCAACCTGCATGAGCACTCTATAGTCCAGAGGTGCCACAGCCTGCTGGACAGTCACTGCACATGGTACCGACTACCAACCTCAGAGGCCCTGGCAGAAGAGGGTGTGACTCCAGGAAAGGGGCACAGAAATGGAGGAGCCTAGCAGGCACGATCAATGGTTAGGTGACTGGAAAGGAGAGCCCCAGGGGTCGAGTTAACTTTGGAAGGAAGGATGCAGGCAGCTGTCAGGTGGGAGCTGGCTGCAGACACTACCCTGACAACCCTGCCCTCTCAGAATCTGAGGCGCTAGTTCCAGAGAAAGCTCCAGAAATCACTGCATATACACAGCCAGGCCAGTGTGACCTGAAAAGCACTGGACACAATAAATCGGCACGCTGACATCGAGGAGCCTCCCCCGGAAGCCATTCTCAGCGGCAGGACTGTGGCCTCAGACTTCAGCCCTCACGCCAAGTGGCACCAGCCTAAAGCAGAAGACGTCTTGCCCGCCCCGTCTGTCCTGTGAGCCGCAGCCATAGAGCACTGTCGCCCAGCAGGACAAGTGAGGCCACCGCCCAGGCAGGCTGGGGTGAGCCAGAGACCAGAGCAGCCCCAGCTCCCCAGTTTCATGCCCAGTGCCTCAGCGCTGTCTGGGTCAAAGGTCCTTAGGATCTGGAGCTGAACTTGTGTGTTTTCTGCATCATTAGTGCAAGAAGCCAGAGAATATGAGAGCCCCTGTCCCTGCCGAGGGGACTGCAGGAATTGCGAGTGGCAGCACCTCTGTACCAGAAAGGGGTGGGCAGAGGGTGCACCCAGCGGGCGCCGAGGCGGGGCCGGCCATCTGCGCCTGCATACGGCCAGCACGAGTCCCACTTACGTGCCCTCGCCTGTACTGGCAGCGTCAGTGCCAGGCTGCCCTGCGGGGTAGGGGGCGGGGCTCGCAGGGTCACGGTCATGTTTGTTTCCTGACCTAGACAATGATCACATGGGCATGTTTGCTTACACAGTTACATAAGCTGTGACTTATGGCCTATTATTTTAGTGAAACGCTTGAAAGGAAGTCACTGAGACCTAGAACTGTCCGGGCAGGCCAGGCAGTCACTTACCCCAACCCAATGGCCAACAGGTGTGAGAGCAGCAGAGACGGAAGGAAGACTTTGAGAAACTCGGCCGAGAAGACACCCCCCTTCTTCATGACGCTTGTGTTCCTCATGCTGAGGGTGGCCGTGCGCTTCGGGTGCCTGAACAGGAACTCCCTGCAGAGGGGGGAGCTGTGAGCCGGCTGGCAGGCCCCACCGCAGAGCCAGCGCACGACGCTCAAAATACTCACTTCGGGGGGATGTTCTCCGGCCGGCTTGACCAGTCCCATATCCAGTCGGAATTTTTCTTCAGGATGCTCTCAACTTCTTTTCTCCTCTCAATGTAATCCTCTTCAGACTGAGAGAAAGTGAACGTCAGAAACCGGGGAAACACCGCCCCCTGCCCCCCAGCATCAGACCAGAGGCTGCTCTCAGAGCTGAGTCCATGGGCGGAGGGTGCGCTGTGGGCTGCATCTCACCCTCTTCCCCCTTGACGGACAGACAGACACTGGCCAAAGCCCTAACTGTGAGATCTGGTGGCAGGAAGAGCAGCAGATACTGCCCAAGGAAGCAACATGAAGGGAGGACAGAGGTGGCACAGGCGCTGATGGCGAGCTGGCACAACAGAAGGAAATGAAAACTGCGAACACTGGGACGAACCGTGTTGAGAGAAAACTGTTCTCGCGTGAAATGGCAGGGAAAGCTGAACCACACTGTGATCCAGCTACACTGCTAAAACCGTGTAACAATGCACTAACGAAGGGACTTTAACAAGCAGGATTATAGGTGCTTTTGCATTTTAAAAATTCTGTACCTGAGCATAAAATTCGTTTTCAGAATCCGAAAAAAGAAACACCGCTTAACATTTTAGAATTGCTCCAGAATGCCAAGCCAGACAGACATCAGGGCACCCCAGCTGGGAGTGGACCCCCGTGTCTGGGGCAGGAACTTCTGTGGGTCCTGGAAGCCTCTGGTGCCAGACACAGCCTGGAGAAAAAGGGTTCCTCCTGTCCTTCTGAGGAGACCGTGCTGAGAGGCATTTCCTGTGTGCCACGCTGAGCAAAGGAGGGCTGCTTCGCCACTGACGCACACCTGCTAGGGCCACCACCCTGTACGCACTCACAGCAAAGCTCAGTGCCTGGCATGTGACAACGGGGACCTCGGGCTGAAATGACCAGCCTGGTTAGCTCCTAAACTAAACCACCCAGGCACTGCCAGTGAGCATGGCCTGAGGACAGTTTCCGGAAGCAAATGGAACGTCTAATGAGAAAGGCCCATTGGCATTCCGACCACAATGGTAGAGCTGCCCGTGGCTTAGAGAATGCCAGCCCTCCCATAGACATGAAAACCCTCCACAGCCCAATCTCCCGTCGAGAAGACCCTGACTACCCCCTAGTGACCCAGAGAGCTCTCCCACAGGCCACCACACCCCTCCAGGCCATAGGTGTAGGGGACAGAGGGCTCACCTATGTCCGACCTAAGCCCATAACCAGCCGGCTCAGGGTGAGCCCATGTGTAGAGAAGCCCTCACCCTACATGTTCCAAAACAAAAGGCCAGGGACACCCTCAAAGCCAGCCATTTCTCTCCTGGGTCCCACCGCTGACTGGCCACAGAGCAGCACCGGCCTACCTGAGAGCTGTTCTTTTCTCCGATGCTGTGGCTGTCTGTCTCGGACGCTCGGTTCGTGTCCTGCGGGGTCTGTGAGCGAGGTGGGCTAGGAAATGAGGGAATGGACACGTTAGCCTTCTCTCATCAGAGGCCCAGCTCTGCGGACGGGGGATGGGCAGTGAGGAGTGGCTTCCCGTCCCTGGCACAAGGCCAGGGCCAGACCCGTGTTCCACCTGCCAGCTGGCTCAACAAGCGCTCGCCGGCCAGTCCCCGGGGGACACGGGAGAGCCGTAGGTGGTGGCTTCATCACCCCTCGCTCAGTGGCCTGTTTACCATCCCGGTGAGCACCTGGCCTCTGAGCTCGGCCTCGGCCGTGCTGCCTGAGTCACTGGCCGCGCTGAGGACAGCTGCTCCTGACAACGCTATGGAGGCGAGGGGGGCGAAGCAGGGAGGAGACAGGGCAGGGACTGCCCCTGGCTGCACGGTCCCTCCTCCCCCCAGAGGACCAGGGCCCGGTCTCAGGGCCCGGGCACCACGGGCGAGCCTGCGCTCCTCACAGCAGCCCTGGGACAGGCATGCGCCGGCACTCACCTGTCACAGTGGGAACTCTTGGAGCTGCTCCGCCCGGACTCATGCTGGGCGTCCAGCAGGATCTTCTCCATGTCCCCGTTATAAATAGAGACGGAGGCTGGCACGCTGCTGCCGTTGCCGTTACTGCTGAAGTGCAGCTCCACCCAGGAGCCTGGGGAGACCGAGGGCAGAGTTAGCATTCCACCCGTGACAGCCAGCCCCCCTCCCTTCCCGCAGGAGCTGGGACCCCAGGAGGCTTGAGCCGCACCCCTTCCCGGCTCTCAGCACAGCGGCTGGTCCGTCCTCACCTCCCGAGGAGCCGGGACGTGTGTCTGCGGCAGCAAAGTCCACATGACCCGAGAGCTCTTTGCACTCAACTTTTACCAGAAAAGGTGCCAACAAAGCTTGAGTGCTAAGTGGTGAGGTTTAAACCAGCTCTGTTCAAGATGCCCACCGCCAACGGCAAGTTCTCCCCGAGGGCCCACGTGTTACGCCAGAGGACCGCGCCCCGGACACATCGAAGGTGGTTTCTGACCGAACTGGACTGAGCGGAGCGAGCCATCCCCCAAGTCACGGCTGAGTCCTCTCGGGGAGCTCAGCATTTCTAACCTGAACTCCAAACTGACATTGAAATCCCAAACAACTGGATTCTACCCAGACAGCTTCACAGATTCAGGGAACTGTCATGTGATTATAAAACATTAACACACAAGCCACTCTCACCCGCAGCCCAAACCCTCGAGTGGAGCCACTACTCTCAGCGAAGCTGCATCTCCCGAAGCCCTGTGTTTGGGGTGAACTGGATGAACCCCCTCCACCAGCTGAGCCGCGCATGTGGCGAGTGGTGCCCAGCAGTGCTCAGGCTGTGCACGGAGGACATGTCAGCGTACACAAGGGGGCGTGCGTGCTGGGCGAGCGAGGCATGGGGAGCTCCTGGTTTGGCCTGTGTGTCTGTGGGGGCTGGACAGGTGGGAGAGCTGAAGAGGGAAACCATTTTGGCGTGTCCCACAAAAGCACAGTGACAGCCCGGACAAAGCGAGCTGTCCTGCAAGTGCTGCCAGCGGGGTCCCCCGCGGCTGCCGCTAAGAGCCACCGTGTGAAGGCAGAGGCTGGGAGGGCTGGCACCCAAGAGCAACGCCTGGGGTTTGCTCTTGAGGGGCCACCAAGTGGGCATGGCTCCATCCTGTGGTGGTTGCACCCAGAAGCCCACTGAATGGCCACACCATCTAGCCTCTGTGACACGTGGGGCTTGTGCCCAGTTGGGCAGCTCTGAATGACACGTCCACGAACATTCCTCTAGACTTGGTGGTGTCCATGTGCTCTCGTCTCTACGGGAGATACAGCCCGGCGTGGGGTTACTGGGCGGAAAGGGCAGCGTGTGGTCAGCATCACCGGAACCGCCATGCCCTACCAGCAGAGCCAATGCGGCTGTCCCTGCGTGATCCGCGGCCATCGCAGACCCGGCCTCACTGTCCACACTCGGTCACTGGGAGAGGGGAGCATCCTCTGGGGATTAATTTGCATTTCTCTGATTTGCCACCAAGTTGAACATGTTTCCATGCTTACTGGCCATTTGGGTAGCATCTTTTTATTTATTTTTTATTTTTTAAATATATTTTATTGATCTTTTACAGAGAGGAAGGGAGAGGGATAGAGAGCTAGAAACATCGATCAGCTGCCTCTTGCACACCCCCTTCTGGGGATGTGCCCACAAGCAAGGTACATGCCCTTGACGGGAATCGAACCTGGGACCCTTCACTCCGCAGGCCAATGCTCTATCCACTGAGCCAAACTGGTCAGGGCTGGGTAGCATCTTTTTAACTAGCCGTTCAAAACTCTCTTTTCCATTGAGTTTGCCTTCTCTCTGTCTGTAGCAGCTCAATATTCAAGATAACAGCCTTTCTCTATCTTGAATGTGTTGCAAGTAACTTGCACTGTTTGTCTTTTCGCTCCGCATCTTCTAATGCACAAGCTCTTGATTTTCATTCGGCCAGATTTCCGACCTTCTAATCTGAGGCCACGCAGGCCGTCCGCGTGTTATTTTCCGGCAGCCGCGCCGCCTGGCTTCGTGGGCCGGAGTATCTGAGATCTGACCCGGGAGCTTTTCCATTCGCTGATAGGGCGGCCTCTGCTTCCCCCTGCGCTCCGGGAGCGGGGAGAGCGAGGGCCCAGGACAGGTGTCTGTTTTGTGCCCTAAGTCTGCGTGTCTCCACACCCGTGTGTCCCCAGATCACTGTGGTGGCACACGGCCAGAGGGAAGGCAGAGTGAACAGAAGCCGGAAAAATCCATGTTCTGGGGAAACGCAGCAAACTAATTATGTGACAATAATCATCTCCCAAAGGTGAGGGGACGGAGCAGCTGGTCCTAAGCCACGGGTCTGCACCCCAACCACTCAGGACTCTCCCACACAGAGCGGCGCCTCCTCCTGAAAGCCACTCCCCCTCAGCAGCCTCCATCGTATTAGAAAGAGGCCTACCCGGACACCAGCCTCCCCTGCGCTAACAAAGCGATCCCTCAGGTTTTCCAATCGGCATTTCTTCTCGAGCCTCTGGTTGCTTGTCACAAACAGCAGGAGGCAGGGTCTGTCTGGAGCCCAGGCCCCTCGGCCTCTGCTCTGAGCATCCAGGGACTTCAGAGACTCCCGACAGCATCGTTTCCAGAGACGCACTGTGGCTTCATCAAGGCTTCATCTTCCAGCGTCCTGATGCACCGCAACCCCACGCACTGCTGTACAAGCTCAAGCCCTCCTTCGTCCCCCGCGTGATCTCAAGGTGATCCTCAGCCAGCTCGTACGCCAGCTCTGGCCGGTGGCATGGAACAGTACCACAGGCCCGGCGCTGGGCACAGTTCCATTTTCTTAGGTTCAACAGGTTAGTCGGATTCTGGGCCTGGCTTCAGGCACCCGATCGGCTCACTGTGGTATCTGATGTAAACAGTCTTCTCATACCACCTCTGGTACGTGTGTGGGGATTTCCACACCAGCAACCACTTCTCCAGGACCGACTGGCTGTGACAGTTCAAGTCAGTGCCGCCACGACCGGCAGTTGGGGTCAGGTCCACGAGTTGAAGGCCTAGTCCCAGGGGACTGCCCCCACATCAGACACCAGCCGCAAGGGGTGCCGGGCCCCCCCACACTCCTGCCTGGCAGACCACAAGTTCTAGGTTCCTGTGATACCCATGCTCCACACACTCACTCTCACCGGAACAACTCCCAGAACTTGACTGGCGTTCACCCGTTTATTAGAAAGGACAACAACTCGGGAGCAGCCAACTGGAGGAGACGCCACGAGGCCTCTCCCTGTGCACCAGCTCCCAGCTCAAAGGTTTCGTAACCCAAGCTCTAACCCTGGCCAGTTCTGCTCAGTGGATAGAGCAGAGGCCCTGGGACTGAAGGGTCCTGGGCTTGATTACAGTCAAAGCCATTACCTTGATTGCAGGCTCAATCCCTGGTCCCGTGCGTGAGTGATGTCTCTCATATGAGTATTTCTCTCCCTCTCTCTCCTCCCCTTTCCTTCCCCTCTCTAAAAATCAATGGAAAAAAATATCCTCGGGTGAGGATCAGCATAACCCCAGGTCGGCAAACTGTGGCTCTCAGGCCACATGCGGCTCTTTAGCCCCTTGAATGTGGCTCTTCCACAAAATACCTCGGCCTGGATGAGTCTATTTTAAAGAACTGGCATTAGAATTTTAAAAATGTTGGCTCTCAAAATACATTACAATCGTTCTGTTGATATTTGGCTCTGTTGACTAATGAGTTTGCCGACCACTGGCCTAACCCTCCTGGATCCCACCCTCTGATCACGGAGCTGGTCTTTCCACCTGCATCCTGAGGCTACCCAGGGCTCATGGTCCCCTCAGGAGCAGACTCCTGTGTTGCACAGGGGCTCCCTACAGAAGGGGCAGTTGACGCATAGCAACGACAATCCTGTCATTCAAGAACCCCCAAGGGTTTAGAGCTCTGTGCCAGTAAACAGAACACGAAATTAAACATTTTAAATGCGGTATAACTGATATGACATATAAGTTTCAGGGATACATTAGTTTCAGGTGTCCATAGATTTTATTATTACTTCAAGGGCCAACTCAGGGCTCCATGGAGACAAGTACATGCTTTTTAGAAGCATCTCCTAAAAAGTCCTAAGCATCCTTGAGGAAGTAAAGATCCCCTTCTGGACTGTATGCAGCAAAAGCTTTGGCTCTGAAAGATGCATATTCCAAGAAGTGACTTAGTGAAGGGCAAATTGTATTACTGACTTTGAACAGCTGGAAAAGTAAGAGCAAGGAAGACATGAACGGACTCACATCTTGCAAGAAAGATAGGGTTACAGTTGCTTCATAGCCTGAGACAATTTCCTCACAGTCGGAAAAAAATCTACCAAATAACTGGCCTCATAACCGGGCCTGGGAAGAAACAGGTGCTGTTGCTGACCAGGGCGAGCCCTCCGTCCTAGCTGCCCGCCACACCTGCTCGCACCTACACAGAAGCCGGCCTCTGCACAAGGCTGGCGAGATTAAGTGTCCACTAGCCCCAGCCCTTTCTGGGCAGTCCCGAGGGAACGGAGCCCCACAAGGCCACCCCACGCTCCAGCCCCAGGTAGCAGGTCCCAGCAGTGACAAACTTCTACTGTTCCCCAAGGCCAGCCCATGGCACCCCACAAACGCTGATGTGCAGCGCTGGGGCAGGGCAAGGCCACCCTGAGAGGCAGGGGATGACAAGGGGCCAGCTCCCTTTCGGTGAGACAGTGAGGTCAGTGTCAGAGAGAGGAGTTTGGAGAAGGCCTGCAGCCAGAGGGAAGCCTGGGCAGAGCAGCTGAGCTAAGGGGGAACACGGGGACAACCGCCCCAGTCACAGGGGGCTTCCTCCCGGGAGAGGTGGGACAGACACACGGAAGACTGAAAGGTGACTCCCCACAACGTGAATAAAGGGATCTGAACGTAAGAAAGCCACCTGAGTTTTCCTTAAATGTTGTCACTTGCCCGCCGGGCCTGGCGATGGTGGCATCTGTGAGATACAGTAACTGGGCTGGGACTCGGATGGCCGAAACCCCTTTCTGCTCTCACACTGCAGGGCACCAAGTCTCCTGGAATTAAACCACCACTTCTCTCTTCCTCTTGCCCTCTCTGTCGGGGGCGAGCACCTATAAAGAGGGTGGGGGTGCTGTCTCCGGGTGAAGGCCGGGTGCCCTCTTGGAACAAGGATGCGCTCATGCGGAGAGGGGCCTCCTGGGAAGGAAGCCAAGCGCCGCCCGCCCGCCCGGCCTGGGTACACAGGGGCCCAGACGCCCTCTCCCTGCTGCTGGGCAGGCAGCAGCGGTGTGTCTTCGGGCACACCTCGCCAGCCCACAGCTCCCACCGCGGGAGGGGGCCAGGGAGGAGGCGGGCGCCTGGCCGCTGTGTCCATCCGGCCACCCGGGCGGGCGTCAGATGTAAACAAGAGGGAGCGCAAATCAGAGCAGAGGACAGGCCTGGCCGGCGGCTCACATTTCCAGGCCGCCTGCCCTGGCAGGCTCCTCCCACCACCGGCGAGTGCCCGGCCGCACGTCCGCAGGAGCCTCACCACGACTGTCTGTCCACTCGCCGGGCAGCCGGCCTTTTTATAGAAGCAGCAAACGCCAAAAACCCATCTTTTCCAATTGGCGAGCGGGCGCTCCTGCCTGGCCCGGGACTCAGCCTGGGCCCCTGTCCATCAGAGGGGAGGGAGCCCCCAGCCCCTCGGGAGGGGAGGGAGCCCCGGAACCTCCAAACTTAAATGGGAACCAAGTCAGCGAACCGG
>JAAGEH010000038.1:3566297-3581930 GCA_011751065.1 Lasiurus cinereus
GGGGTTGGGGTTGGGGCTGGGGCTGGGGCTGGGGCTGGAGTTGGAGTTGGAGTTGGGGTTGGGGTTGGGGTTGGGGTTGGAGTCGGAGTTGGAGTAGGATGGACGGTTACACTGGCCAGGGCCACAATAATGACAGAGACCGGTGCCCAAAGGGAGGCCACGTTCTCTGATGGAGAAGTTGCCTAGAAAAGCCTGCGTGCCTTCCCCCCTGCCTTCTCCTCCTCCTCCTCCTCCTCCCCAGAGGAATAGCCCGGCTGTTTGGTTTCCCTGGAGACCCAGGGCTGGGTGAGTGGGTGGGGACACGATTCCAATGACCAGCCGCCTCTGGATCCTGTCCCACTGCCGCCAGAGGGGCATCACGGGGGTTGTGGGGGGGATTGTTTGTCCACTTTCCCGGGGAAGGACTCTCCGTCCCGGGCCCCCCCGCGGACCGGTCGTGCTGTTCCGGTTCCCTGTCTCTTCCAGACAAACGCGGGCTTTTCCACGAATTCCCAGCCACGTCTGTCCCCGGCCGCGCTATTTTTAGCTGCAAGATGCACGGGCTGGAGGGTCAACAACGCGCCTGCAGGAGCCTCTCCCCGGGAAAGAGGGGGGTCTGGCCGCCCGCCCTGCGCGTGCCTGCGGAGTCCAGCCCACGTCTGTCTGTCTGCCCTGCCGTGTGAGGCAACCGCCCAGCTGCTCCCCAGGGGAACGGCCTGTGTGTTCCGGGAACGGGACACAGGCTGGGCAAACACCGTCATGCGACCCGTCACGTGGGGGCCGGGCCTGGCCGGCAGGAGAGGGCGGGGAGCAGCGGGCAGCTGGGCTCCTGTGCCCGGGCATTGGGGGGGGGGGGCCCTGGGAGAGTCTGGGGAGGCCCTGGGGAGGGCTGAGCTGCTTCTCCAAGGCCCTGAGCTCGCTTGGCTGGCTCCCGGGGCCTGGCCTCCTGCAGGCGGCTCTGCAGAGCAAGCGGGCAGGCTCTGGCCGGGCAGGGGGAGGGGAGGGAAGGAGCTGCAGGTGGCAGGTTCTCCACCTTCCTAAGGCCGAGACCCTTTAAGACAGCTCCTCCTGGGGTGGTGACCCCCACCCATAAAATGATTTCCGCAGCTACTTCATCGCTGTCATCTTGCTACTGTGATGAACTGTCATGTAAATAGCTGATAGGCAGGATGTATGTTCGTTGTTACACATGGAACATGAGCCAGGACAGGTGGAACGGGGAAACCGAGGCAGGGATTAAACAGCCAAGCAGTTTACAGCCATCGAGGAAACCGAAAAAAATCCTCTCTTCCCCAACCAAGGCCATTCATGGCCCATTAAACCAGCGGTTCTCAACCTGTGGGTCACGACCCCTTTGGGGGGGGTCGAACGACCCTTTCACAGGGGTCGCCTGAGACTATTGGAAAACACCTATTTCCCATGGTCTTAGGAACCAACACACCGCTCCTCGGTGTAGCAAAGTGTAGCCGTGTCGTTTACTGTTGTCCCAGGAAGACTGTTGCCCATGCGACACCACGATTCAAGACAAAAAATTTCATTTATTTGTCATTAGATATAAATATTTCACAGTATATAATTACATATTGTTTTTGTGATTCATCCCTCTGCTTTCATGATGTTCCATTTGTAACCACGAAAATACAGCCTGCCTATCCGATATTTACATGACAGTTCATCACAGTAGCAAAATGATAGCGATGAAGTAGCCACGGAAATAATTTTATGGTTGGGGGTAACCACCCCAGGAGGAGCTGTCTTAAAGGGTCGCGGCATCAGGAAGGCTGAGAACCACTGCATTAAATGGTTTAAGTGGGGAGGAGGTGTCAGGGGAAGAAAAAAGGGGGAAAGCCTGTAATACTTTCCACAATAAAGACACATTTTAAAAAATATATATTTTATTGATTTTTTTACAGAGAGGAAGGGAGAGGGATAGAGAGTCAGAAACATCGATGAGAGAGAAACATGGATCAGCCCTGCACTCTCCTCACTGGAGATGTGCCCGCAACCAAGGTACATGCCCTTGACCGGAATCAAACCTGGGATCTTTGAGGCCTCAGGCTGATGCTCTATCCACTGAGCCAAACCGGTTTCGGGCTAAAGACACGTTTTTTAAAAAAGAGTGAATGATGGTAAGGTGATTTGGTAAACACAAGGCTCTCCCTAGGCGGCTTCCTTTGTGCTGTAATCCTCCCCTGAGGGTATTGTTTCTGTTGGTTCCAAGAGAAAGAGGAAGGGAGAGGGCAGGCAGAGATGAAAAGGAGGGAGGAGGGGGAGAGAGAGAAACAGATGTGAGAGCACAACTGAGGTGCATCCCCTTCCTGGGGAATTGAACCTGTGACCCTCTGGTCCCTGGGCCAACACTCTCACCACTGAACCCAACCAGCCAGGGCTTCCTTTATGTTTTAATCTGAGAGCTTCCTCCTTTCCACCCGCAGTTTCCAAACCAGCGGCATATCCAAGGTCCCACCCCAGACGGTAGGTTCTGGGGGACTGGGGCGTTTTAATTTTTTTAAAATATATTTTATTGATTTTTTTTACAGAGAGGAAGGGAGATGGATAGAGAGTTAGAAACATCGATCAGCTGCCTCCTGCACGCCCCCCACTGAGGATGTGCCCATAACCAAGGTACATGCCCTTGACCCGAATCGAACCTAGGACCCTTCAGTCCGCAGGCTCTATCCACTGAGCCAAACCGGTTTTGGCTGTTTTAATTTTTTTTTTAATATGTTTTTATTGATGAGAGAGAGAGAGATGTCAGCTGGCTTCCTCCCATCTGTCCTGGTGACCCTTCATGCCCAGGAGGACACTCAACCAGCGGAGCCACCCCGGCCAGGGCAGGACTGCGTTTTAAACACAGTTCCCAGAGATTCTGGAAGCGGCCCCGTGATTGTGCGTCATCACCAGCCTTTCTGGGTGTCACTCCCTCGGATTAACTCTGCTCTTCTTGGTGAAGGGGTCCCCAAGGGTCTCCTGGCATGTGACATGTCACTAGGCAGCGACGAGGGCACCGCAGGACACGAGACCGGGTGTGAGACGTGAGAGGTCACAGGTTTCGTGTCCTGCGGTGCTGGTGGCTCCGAGAGCGGCTCTTTGAGGACTTCCTTCCCAGAGCGCAGCAGCAACAGCCACGTCCCAGGGCTGAGGCGTGACCGACCACACGCAGGTGACCTCCGTGTCAGAGCCCAAGGGAGATGGCCCCTGGAGACAGACACTTGGCAGCGCGGGGGAGGCTGAGTTCTGAGAGGACCTCTGACGTCTCTTCCCGTCCCCAGGCCTCCTGGGTGGCCTCTTGGCTGTTGAGGAACCGGCCACGAGGGGGGCATGAGTGATGATTCACTCATCGCCCTTCTGTCCCGTTCATTCATTTGTGGTTCAGGCGCTGTCCTCAGGTCTGCGGGTGACACGGGGACACTTCCTCTCTCCAAGATCAGGGCCCCAGTGACTAGCTCACCACCACCCCCTGCTGTCCCAGATGCAGAAACCGGAATGTGCCCCAAATAGCAAGCTGGGTGCAAGGATTTTTTTTGTTTGTTTGTTTTAAATATATTTTATTGATGTTTTACAGAGAGGAAGGGAGAAAAATAGAGCTAGAAACATTGGTCAGCTGCCTCTTGCACATCTCCTGTGCCCGAAACCAAGGTACATGCCCTTGACCAGAACCGAACCTGGGACCTTTCAGTCTGTAGGCCAACGCTCTATCCACTGAGCCAAACCAGTTTTGGCTGGGTGCAAGAATGTTGATGGCCATGATAGACCCAGATTGGAAAAAGGCTAGGTCGCCCTCAACGGGAGAATGGAGGAACAAGCCATGGAAAGTTTCTTTTTTTAAATATATTTTGCCAAAACCGGTCCCAGGTTCAATTCCGGTCAAGGGCATGTACCTTGGCACATCTCCAGTAGGGGGCGTGCAGGAGGCGGCTGATCCATGTCTCATCAATGTTTCTCTCTATCCTTCTCCCTCTCTGTAAAAAATCAATAAAATGTATTTTTAAAATATCTATATATATTGCCGAAACCAGTTTGGCTCAGTGGATAGAGCATCAGGCTGTGGACTGAAAGGTCCCGGGTTCGATTCCGGTCAAGGGCATGTGCCTTGGTTGCGGGCACACCTCCAGTAGGGGGCGTGCAGGAGGCAGCTGATCAATGTTTCTAACTCTCTATCCCTCTCCCTTCCTCTCTGTAAAAAATCAATAAAATACATTAAAAAACATATATATATATGTTTGTTTTTTGTTTTTTATTTCAGAGAGGAAGGGAGAGGGAGATAGAACCATCAACAAGGCGAAAGAATCATTGATTAACTGCCTCCTGCACGCCCCACACTGGGGATGGAGCCTGCAACCCCGGGCATGTGCCCTCACTGGGAATCGAAACTGTGACCTCCTGGTTCATAGATGGACGCTCAACCACCGAGCCACACCGGCCAGGCAGCAGTGGAAAGTTTATATAACGCAAAAATATCCAGCAGTAAATCTAAGGAAACTACTGATACACGTGAGAGTGTGGAAGGCTTACCCCAACCAGCACACGGTGTGATTCCATTAAATGAGCTTCCAGGCTGAAGGGTTCTGTGGTGGGAAATACCATAAGGATTGTTTGGCCTGTTCATGGGGCAGGCACCCTATCAACTCAGAAAGGGAGAAAGGGCATTGGGGCGCTCTGGGGATGTGGTCATGTTCTGTGTCTTTTTTTTTAAATATATTTTATTGCTTTTTTTACAGAGATTAAGGGAGAGGGATAGAGAGTTGAAAACATCTATGTGAGACAATCATCAATCAGCTGCCTCCTGCACACACCCTACTGGGGATGTACCCACAACCAAGGCACATACCCTTGACCGGAATCGAACCTGGGATCTTTCAATCCGCAGGCCGATGCTCTATCCATTGAGCCAAACCGGTTTCAGCTCTTTGTCTGTATGGATGACAGGACTTCCAAGGCCCGGTGTGGGGTAGGAGGTCTAGGGGAAGAAGGCGGAGTGGACAGGCCTTCAGGAACGGGCCCAGGTTTGAAAATGTTTGTCCTGTGTGCACACCGGCCAAGTGCTCCCGCTGCAGAGGCCTTGACCGTCTGGGCAGAAGGTGTCCAGGCTGCAGGGGCCGCCAACCGCCGCCAGCCGCCTTCTCCGGTCATTCGAGCCTTTGCACGGAAAACTCACGAGAGTGGCGATGGCGGTGTGGAAAGTGGGTGGAGCTTGCGTGTCATCTCTCATAACACTGACCTCCAGATCCAGGCCACCAGCCTGCCTACTGTCACTGCGGAGGC
Organism: Lasiurus cinereus; assembly: GCA_011751065.1. Classification (NCBI taxonomy): domain Eukaryota; kingdom Metazoa; phylum Chordata; class Mammalia; order Chiroptera; family Vespertilionidae; genus Lasiurus; species Lasiurus cinereus. The sequence continues at coordinate 3,571,542 of JAAGEH010000038.1, forward strand.
TCTCAGCGCTGAGACCAACGCGGCTGCTCTGTGGTGCGCACCCTGGGGACCGGCCGGCCATGCGGTAGCAAATTGATCCCATCTGACCTCACAGACGCTCTTCCTTGCTGTGGGTTTCCTTCCCCGCCCACTGGCTTCCACCAGGAGCCCCACTGGAGACGCCCTGCGCGTGTCTTCACTTGACATTAACCCACCACGGCCGCCTCTGACCCAGGAACCACAGAAGGCGGCTGACGCCCTGGGATTGACAGCTCTACCCTGCGTCCATTCTCCAGGGCAGGGAAAGCCGGGCGGCCTATTTCAAGGTGCCCAGGGTGCCCCGGCCTGTGGACGGAAAGGTCCCGGGTTTGATTCTGGTCAAGGGCACGTGCCTGGGTTGTGGGCTCCATCCCCGGTTTTAGGGCAGCCCATCCATGAATGATTCTCTCTCATCATTGATGTTTCTCTCTCTCTCTCTCTCTCTCTCTCCCTCTCTCTTCTTCTCTGAAATCAATTTTTAAAAACAGGTGCCAGGGTGCCAGCTGAGGCTGTTCCTCTGCGATCGGATACCTTCTTAGCCAGCCATCAATAAATGGCACTGGTTTTCCTGTGCCCCCGAAGGCCCTGGTTTGGGAACAGGGGCGATAACAGTGGAGGAGGAGGTGCCCCTCACTCTCGCACTCTGCGGGGTCTGCTGGCAGGACTCTTTACTCTCGGTGCCCAGAACTTGGTCATAAGTCAAATAATGCCTTCCCCGAGGGGACAGTTTAACCCCCTGTCCACAGGTTTCCAAAAAGCCACAGGCACCCTCCCGGCGCGCCACATTGACTGAATTAACTCATTTCACTCCTCCCACAGCTCTGGGAGGTGGGGGAGCAGCACCCAGCAGGGGTGGGCAGGCGGGGGGTGGGGGGGGGTCCCCGCCAGAGGCCAGGGCGCAGAGGTGGCCGCCCGCATCTGGTTCCGGAGCAGCCGCCCTGCCTGCGGTTTGCTCCCCGCACGTTGGCCGGAGCGCCTCGCCCCCAGGGCGGGGGCCGGCGGCAGCGTTGGGAGCAGGAAGCCCGGCGGCGGTAACCATCGCAGGAAGCGAGCTGGTCCCCTGGCAATCGGTGCCCGCGGCGTGGCACTGCCCGGCGGCGGCCCGGCCCTCCCCGCCCTCCGCGCTCTGCGCAGCGCCGGGCCCTTTCCAGCCCGCGGCGCGGACGCACGCCCCGCGCGCCCCGGAGGAGGCGATGCGCGGCGAAGGAGGAGGTGGGGTTGGGGTGTCGCGGAGCCACGCAGCCGGGGGGAGGGCCTAGGTTTGGAGGTTTGGGGCGCCCGCCCGCGGTGACGCGCGCGCCCCCCGCCCGCTGCGGCGCCGCCGCAATCAATGGCCGAGCGGGACCTTCGGACGCTGCCCGCCCGCCCGCCCGCCCGCGGGGAGCCTCGGTGAGCAGCACCCCCAGCCCCAGCCACCCCGGGGCCCCGGTCCCCGGTCCTCCCGGCCCCCCGCGCGCCGCCGCCGCAATCCGGGCGGGCCTGTGCGCTTCCCACGCCTGGCACCGTGCGCCCCGGGGCTCCGGAGCTGTGCGCCCGCGGGATGGCTGGGGGTGGGTGGCCTGGCGATGCCCAGGAGGTGGGCCCGGGGGTGGGCCAGGAGGTGGGTGGGTCAGGGCAGGCGCGGAGGTGGCCCTAGGTGGCCCGGCGCTGGCCTTTGGGGGGAAGGGAGGGGTCCGGGAGGGGTCCGCCGGCGGCAGGGCGCATCTGGCCTGCCCGGGCATCTGGGCGCGGGGGTGTCTCGCCGCCTCTCCAGGCGCCCTCGGCCCGGTCTCTCCCCCGCCCTTTCCCAGGGAGCCCCGGTGCGGCCCTGAGCGCCCAGGCCCCGCGGGGACGCGGCCCCGGTGGCCCCGGTGGCGCAGGTGCCGCGCCCCGGAGGAGGGAGGCCGCGCACTCGGGCGGGCGTTGGCGCGGCGCCGGGTGAGCCGCGCTGGGGAAGGCGCGGCCCCTGCGGGATCCTATTCGCGTGTCGTGGCGCCCAGTCGTGTCACCTCGGGTGTCCGTCCCGGGTTCCGGGGAGGCAGAGTGGCGGTGGGAGGCTGACCCCGCAGAAGGAGGGTTCCATGGGGGCTCAGCGTCCCCAGCAGAGGCCGGCCTGGCCGTGCCTTGGCCCAGGCCGCTGGGGAGGGGCCGGGATTTTAGCGGTTCCTGCTGGCTCTGCCCCTGGGCCTCTGAGCGGCTCTCCCTTCCTGCTGCGAGGGAGCCTGGACCGTTCCTGCAACCCAAGGACCACGGTAGGGGTGGTGGGGGGTGACTTGAGGAAGCGCCCCTTTGCCTGGGCTGCACCCCGGGGGCGCAGCTGCTGCTCAGCCCTGGGAGGTCCCCCCAGAGGCGGCCTGGCGGGGAGAGAGCGGAGCAGAGGGATGGGGAGTGGGAGCTCAGGACCCTCCCAGCCCTGCGGCCGCTTTTCTGAAAGCTGAGCGGCGCCCCTGAATGAAGACTTGCTTTGGCGAGGGCCTGCAGTATTTCCTCCCCACATTAATGGGGAGGATGCGGGGCCCTGCCCACCGCCCCGTGAATTCGGAGTGAAGAATAGAACTTCCCTCCTAGAGTGTTCCCAGGCGGTTTGGGGACTTGGGCTGCTCTGGGCCTGTGTCCGCCCGGCACCTGCCTGGGGGCCTGGCCACTAGCTGGGAAGAGACTAAACCGCCTGCATCCCACTCCTGAGACCTGGACTGGTCCACTCTCTCCCAAAATTCAGATGGTTGGGAAAAAGGAATTTTTGTACTAGTGCATTTCCGTTGGGGGGCTGTTAAAGCTATAGTTTCATTCCCAAAAAGTTTGTTGATTGATTTGAGAGAGAGAGAGAGAGAGAGAGAAGCATCGATTTGTTGTTCACTTGTTTGTGCATTTATCTGCTGATTCCTGTGTGCGCCCTGACTGGGGATCGAACTCGCCGCCTCGGTGTACCAGGCCAGCGCTCTAACCCATTTAGCTACGCGGCCAGGGCCTTCGTTTCTATTTGAAATCAGGTTTCCAGGCAAACGGCTGCATCCTGTGCCCGGTTATTGTCTTTAGGACTTTGTGTTGAGACTGACTGGCATTTATCATCCGTGCTGATGCCACCTGCTGGGAGCCAGGCACAGAAGGGGAGAGAGGCAGCCGACAGATGGTCGGTGGTTTTGGTGCAGTTCAGGTGCCCAGAGCCCCAGCGCGACCCTGCAGCCATCCTCTCCCAGGCCTGGCGCTCCTGGAGCCACATACAGGGGCTGTCGTCCCTGGTGGCGGTGGGTGGCCTCATGGTCAACAGTTCTAGGGCCCTGCTCAGTCCAAGTTTGCTTTCAGGACATTGGCAAGAGATAGGATATTGTGAACAGTGCATAACAATAAACAGTTATTACAAAAAAAAACAGATGAGAAAGGAGAGTGATGATAAAAAGTCACCCTTTTTTTTAAAAGTATGTTTTTATTGATTTCAGAGAGAGGAAGGGAGAAGGAGAGAGGGGTAGAAACATCAATGATGAGAGAGAATCATTGATGGGCTGCCTCCAGCACGCCCCCTACTGGGGATGGAGCTCACAACCAGGCATGTGCCCTGACCAGGAATTGAACCATGGCCTCCTGGCTCAGCCACTGAGCCACACCAGGCGGGCAAAAAGTCACCCATTTCATGGCACCTGCTCTATGCCGGGCACTGCTCTGATTTCCCCACCTGGGTTCAGGTACGCCGGTTTCAGCCTGAGGGCAGCACTGGCTAGAGAGGGGAAGGGCCTTATCCGTGTGGAAAAGTCGTTGTAGGACCCGTGTCTTCCAGTTGTCAGACAGGGTCCCCAGGGGCCTCCTCCAGACTTGGGGTCTCACCCTAGGCCTGTGTCCTCAGCTCTGAACCCCCGCCCCCAGCAGGGTGGCCCAGGCCACACTCGCCGGCTGCCTGGAGGGGGCCTCTGAGGTTAGCATCGTGTCTGTGCACCTCAGAGCCGGGACTCCCACCCCTCCCGGTGCGGGGGGCACCCAGCCCTGATGACCAGCTGGCTGTCTGCCTTCTTTTCTCTGGTTTGAGGTCCCTCACATTGGACATTGTGATACTAGAAATAGCTAACGGAACGAGGACTGGAAGAGCCACTCACACCAGCTTCCTTTGGCTTTTCCAGAAACAGCCCTTCTCCCCGACAAGCTGTGAGATCCGTTCTTTCTTTTCTTTTTTTTTAAATATATTTTATTGATTTTTTTACAGAGAGGAAGGGAGAGGGATAGAAAGTCAAAAACATCAATGAGAGAGAGACACATCGATCAGCCGCCTCCTGCACACCCCACAGTGGAGATGTGCCCGCAAGCAAGGTACATGCCCCCAACCGGAATCGAACCCGGGACCTTTCAGTCTGCAAGCCGATGCTCTATCCACTGAGCCACACCGGTCTCAGCCCCTTCTTTCTTAGTGTGGCTGCAGGCTTGGCCTTCCCGCTGCCCGGGGTCCCCGGTGTGTGGTTTTCTCTCCTGCGTCTGCGCTCTATCGCACAAAGCCTTTGTGTGGCATCTTTTGTGTCCTAAACAGCGGTTCTGCCAGCTTGCAGTTTCTAATCAGAGGTTTTCTAGGTTGGGGTCCCTTGTGCAAAAGTCGCAGGCAATCCAGATCAGAGCAGGAAACAGGGCTCAGCTAGGCTGCCCCAGTACTTCTCTCAGGAGCGCCCACAGGCACGGGTCTGGGGCTTGTGTGCCAGCTGGGAGGAGGGAGCATGCCAGTCACAGGCCTTAAATGTTGGGGGCGGGGGGCTCCTCGGGGGCCTCCATGAATAAGACCTTCTCCAGAGAGAGTCACGTTTGCTGGGGCACCTAGCTGGGGACACTTTAAACCCCGCTCCCTTGTTCCACTCACCTGCAGGGGTGCAGACCAACATGGCAGGATCTGTTAGCCGTTAGGGGCTAGTTGGCAGACATGGGAGTGGGTGAGGTGTTGGCAGGTGGGGAGTCTAGACCGGAGCCACCACCAGACAGCCCAACAGATGGGCCCGTCCCTGCACGGCTGGTGCCCCAAGCTAGGTCATGAGTCAGGGAGAGCAGGGCTGGTGGGCAGTGTAGGGGTCACCACCTGGTTCCAGTGGAAGGCGTGGTCTGGGATCCGAAATCATGATTCGAAGCAATATGGGGGCAGCCCAAGGACAGCGCCCAGAGATAGTTCAGCAGGAATGGGGGTGACTGCTCTTCCTGACAGGGGCTTCTCCTGGCCCCCAAGGCTTGGGCAAGGAGGGTGCTGGGCTCCCCCAGGTGCCTAAGAAAGCAGCTGGCGCCTCTGGGTGCAGGGATGCTGCTGGCTGCTTTCGGGGTTCATTAGGGCAGATTTCTGAGGACTCCTCTGTCTGCTACGTTTGTTTTATTCCTCCTGGAGCCAGAGCAGCGATTCTGAAAGCTGGCCTCTTAACCGGGCGGTTGAAAGAAAATTCTTTCTCCAGTGGGCCTGGTTCATTAGTGACAAAAATGTCCCCTACTCTGTCGTGCAGAGTGACACCATGCGGCTTGTGGCAGCTTGCCCTTTTTTTCTTTTTCTTTTCCTTTTTTTAATGGATTTCAGAGAGAAAGGGAGAGGAAGAGAGAGAAAGAGAAAGATAGAAACATCAATGATGAGAGAGAATCATTGATCAGCTGCCTCCTGCATGCCCCCTACTCGGGATGGAGCCCAAAACCTGAACATGTGCCCTGACCAGGAATCAGTCTATGACTTCCTGGTTCATAGGTCGATGCTCAGCACTGAGCCACACGGGTCAGGGAGCCTGTTGTGATAATAACCCTCCGGACAATCGGTTGGAGAAATGGTATGAATCCGTTTAAATTCAATGTCTGTTTTCAGTCAACATTTGGGAAGAAATTAAAGCAAAGCTGGCTTTGCCCAAAAGCCTGTGGGCAGTGAGGAAGTCGGAATAGGTGTGGACCAGGAGAGCACCGGTCATCCGAAAGCTGACCCACTGGGTGGCCAGAGCGGGTGCCACCAGCCCTCCCTGGCGCCGTGTGAATTGCCACGAGCCCAAGTTTTAATTAAAGCCGGATCTCACGTTACTCTTTTTTTTTTTTTTCCTATTTTAAAATTCTGTGTGAACTTGGGAACTTGGTTGGCGGGAGGCTAATGAGCTGCTCCCTCGTCCTCTGTCCCCACGGCGCCTGCACAGAATTCGAGCCCGGGTCTGCAGTTCCGTGTCGTGACTGGGGACCAGCCATGCCCTTGCCTGCAGGTCCTTGGCCAGCATCGCCGGCTTGTGGTCAGCTAGGGCCTGTCTTCCCAGAAGTCTGGCTAGAGAGCGGGGAAGGTGGAGTCCAGGGTGGCCTTGTCCTGCTGGACAGCTGGGCCTGGGCCACCCATGTCCCTTCTGAGCCCAGGTTTCTCCTGTCGGAAACGAGGCTGCTGCCAGTCGGAGGCAGCCCTAGCGGAGCGTGTCTAACAGGAGGCAGGGGGACCCCCGCAGGTGGTGTCTAACATCCCTGATGCTTGTCTTTGTCCACCTCTGACTCGGTTCATCACGACTGGGGCCCCCTCCCCTGTTTTGTGCAGAGAAACGCCATGTCTGCTGCCCTGACCATCCCAGGACAGTCCCCAGAGAGTCCTCATCCTGGGAAGGGGCTGGTGGCACTTTGGGAGGAGCTGGGGATGTGGGTTCTTCCTGATCCGGCGCCTCCCCCAAGCTGGGGTGCCTCCTAGCACCCCTCCTAGGCTCTGCTCCCGCATGCTGACCGAGTCATGCGTGCTGGCGCGCTCTGTTCCAGGGATGACAGAGAGGTGAGGGCACAAAAAGCCCGAGAGGACAGAGGCCTATTCTTTTTTTTTCTTTTTTTTTTATACAGATATCTCCACTCAGATCTTGTTCCTTTTTATTTATTTATTTTTTTAATATATTTTATTGATTTTTTTTACAGAGAGGAAGGAGGAGGGATAGAAAGTTAGAAACATCGATGAGAGAGAGACATCCATCAGCCGCCTCCTGCACATCCTCTACTGGAGATGTGCCCGCAACCAATGTACATGCCCTTGACCAGAATCGAACCGGGACTCTTCAGTCCGCAGGCCGACGCTCTATCCACTGAGCCAAACCGGTTTCGGCTTTTTTTTTCTCCTGCACACCCCCTACTGGGGATGTGCCCACAACCAACACACAGGCCCTTGACCAGAATTGAACCTGGGACCCTTGAGTCCACAGGCCGATGCCCTATCCACTGAGCCACACCGGTTTGGGCAGAGGCCTGTTCTTCAAAAGCAGAGACAAGGCCCCTCAGGAGGTTCCGCTCCCCGCTTTCCTCCTGGCCTGGCGTACTTCTCTCTGTGGGTGTGGCTCTCAGAGGACTCAACTGGGGTCGTGGCGTGGCTGGCATTAGAGGCCATGCCAGTGCCCCGAGGCTGGTCACCACCGATGCCGCTCGAGAGCAGACGTGTTGGCCAGCTGCCCTGGACCAGCCCGCTCCAGGGCTTTGCAGTGGCTGAAAACTCTCTGACTTGGGGAGAGTCTGTGCCTACCTTATGCCACCTGTGTTGACCTGGGCCTCGTCCCGGGAGTCTGTGGCCTCCCTGGGCAGGTGGACTCCACCGCCTGAGGCCACAAGGACATCATGGAGGGGCGGGGTACGGGTTCCAAGCTCTGGAAGGCTTCCTTGTGGGAGGAGAGACCTTGCTGAGCCGGAAGGAGGGGAGGGAGGGCCGGTGGAGGGGTGTGGCCCAGGCAGGACCAGTGTTGGGTGACCTCGTCGACACCTATGAGAGAACCTTCCGCGTGTGGCTCTGACCTTGCTCCCCAAGTTGTGGTCTGTTTCCGGTCTCCTCGGGGCGGGGGGTGGGGAGTGTCTCCCGATGTCAGATCAAGGCAGGTGGCTCCCCTCTTCCGCGGCGGGCTCTCTTGGGTTCGGGACATAGCCCTGTGTACTTGGTAGCAAGAAGCAGAAGTCTTTATGCCAACGGCATCCGGGGATGTGCTTGGCACCGCCATTGGCCAGAGCCTGAGTGTTGGCAGGTCTGCCCCGCCTGGCACAGGTGCGTGTGGCTGGGGCGTGCGGAGCATTTGCCAGGGGCCCACTCCGCGTGCTGCCTTTGGGGAGCGGGCACGCTGGTCTGAAGGCTGCGGCCTGCACGGGGACAGAGAGCGGAAGCTGAGTGGAGCCCTGGACCGCCCCCTCCTGGCTGTTGGGGTGGAGGGAGCCCGGTGCTGTCCCAGAAGCGGTGCCCCCAGCACCCCAGGCTTTGCAGGATGTTCAGGGACAGGCCTCGCCCAGCTCAGCAGGCAGCAGGGCCAGTGCTGTCCAGCGAAGGGGATGGTTCTCAGGACCCTGCTTGCTGACCCAGCTGGCCTTTCCTGGACCCTCGAGGGGACGTGGGGCAGTGTGGGGAGCATCACCCATCCTCTGTGTGTCTAACGGTGCGTCCACTGCCCTCTTGACGGACACCACCTTGCTGGATCTGTCAGGTCCGAGTGAAACTAGGCACGGTGGCAACTACTCGCCCTGATGACTGCTGCGTGTGTTCAGTGGAGTACTTTTTTAAAAAAATTGATTTGCACCCAGCTGGTGTGGCTCAGTGATTGAGCATCGACCCAGGAACTCAGAGGTTGCTCGTGTGATCCCTGGTCAGGCCACATGCCTGGGTTGTGGGCACAATCCCCAGTAGGGAGCGCGTAGGAGGCCACCAATCAATGATGTTTCTTATGGTTGATGTTTCTATCCCTCTCCCTTTCTCTTTCTCTCTCAAAAAAAAAAATCAATTAAAAGATTGATTTGAGAGAGGGAGAGAGAGAGAAACATGGTTTTGTTGTTTCACTTATACATGCATTCATTGGTTGATTCTTTTTTTAAAAATATATTTTATTGATTTTTATAGAGAGAAAGGGAGAGGGATAAAAAGTTAGAAACATCGATCAGCCACCTCCTGCACGCCCCCTACCAGGATACGAGCCCTTGACCGGAATCGAACCTGGGACCTTTCAGTCCGCAGGCCAACGCTCTATCCACTGAGCCACACCGGTTTCGGCCATTGGTTGGTTCTTGTCTGTGCCCTGACCAGAGATCGAACCTGCAATCAGAAAGATGCTCTAACCAACTGAGCTGCCCAGCCCGAGCCCGTCCAGCCTTCTGCCCCTCCCAGGCATTGTCTCTGCCCCTCAAACAGCAGGCCTGAGGGCCCTGGCCTGGGACAAGGCCAGCTGTGTCCTCTGTTTCACCCCATGAAAGGGACGCTATCCCTGTCCTAGCCTGGGACAGCTGCCCCCTTGCTCTGCCCGGCATGAATGCGGCGCATTCTCTGCAGGGGCTCCGGGTTACACGCGCTAATGAGCGCTGGCACAATGGTGCCGTGACACTCGGTGCCCTGGGGCGCGCGGTGCCAGGACCTCGAACGGCGTCCGAGGAGGGGACCTCGATCCGGGCTCTTCCCGGCCAGGGGGAGCCCACACGCGGGATGCTGAGTTCAAACACCTGACCTTCCCGGTGAGCTTTCCTCCCGGGTCCCGTGAAGCAAAGTGGGAGGTCGCCCGTCTCCACAATGAAGCATCGTCACCGGTGTCGGCTCTGCCCCCAGGAGACATTGTCCCCACACGGAGGAGTGTGTATTTGAAGTCTCCCATAGGAGCTGAGATTTGCCCCAAAATCTTATTCCTTCTGGGGGGAGGCCATTTCACTGAGGATGGAGGTGCAGTGATGGATGTTTAAGCCAGGAGGGACCTGGAAAGCACCGGTGTCCGCTGTGTCTAAGTAAAGGTGGCTTTTACGAGGCAACGCTGGCCACAAGGGACCAGCGAGGGGTCCTTCCGGGGAGGAAGGCAGCGGGTTCTGGCCCTGCCTGCTGCTCCTGGCACCGCCCGTGGCTCTGCTGGCCGCCTCCTCAGGCCTGGAGGTCACCCCCGTTGTCTCCCCTCAAGGACTACACAGAGGTGGCTGGTCCTCACGGCAACAGTGGCCTCTGGAGGGATGTGGGAGCCTTGAGTTTGCTTCAGGACCGAGGCAGGTGGGGGTCGGGCTGTGACTCCGACTGGGGGCCCCCCAGCTGGTTCCCAGGCACCTCGGCCGCCACCCCACGACCTGGCCCTGCTGACCCCCAGGGTTCAGAGCTCAAGGAGAAAGCGGACTGCAGCTTGGAGAATGGGAGGGGAGTGGAAGTTGGCTTTCTTTTTTATTTTATTTATTTTATTTTTGTGTGTCAGTAGAGCTGCTGCTTAAACAGGGAAGTGGAGCTGCTGGCACGCTGGCCACCAAGGTTATCTGAGCAGCTTCTCCTTCACGCAGCACTGAGTGCGGGGTGACGGCGCTGGCACCCCCTGCAGCTCCCTTCACAGGGGAGCGGGGTGCGGGGCGGGCAGTCAGTGTGAGGAAAGGAAGCAGGAACCCAGAGCTGTGAACCCTCTGAGCGTGTGTGAGCTGTGAACCCCTGAGTGTGTGTGAGCTGTGAACCCTCTGAGTGTGTGTGAGCTGTGA
>JAAGEH010000038.1:3581940-3604954 GCA_011751065.1 Lasiurus cinereus
CCCTCTGAGTGTGTGTGAGCTGTGAGCCCTCTGAGTGTGTGTGAGCTGTGAACCTCTGAGTGTGTGTGAGCTGTGAGCCCTCTGAGTGTGTTTGGCTTTTCATGCCCCTCAGAGTGGGAGGAGGAGGTGCAGGGAGCCTCCACAAGACCCGGCATCGTGCTGGGACCTGCCGTCCGCTTGCTCATTGGGAGGGAAACCTGTTAGGGACACTGAGGAGCCACCTCTGCAGGGCTCCCAAGCCTGAGGCTTGAAATGGGGCGATCAGAACCTCCCAACCAGGAGGACTGGTGATCAGGTTGAAGGTCAGGTTGCAGGTGGCCCTGGGTCGGGATGGAGGTGGGGTGGGGGGTAGGCCCAGGCGGGCTCTGAGGGACCAGGAGAGAACAGTATAGTTCTCCCATCGGTCCCAGTAAAAGGGTTTGATTAATGACAACGCTCATTCACAAACTTTTAAAAAGTGTGCACTTAGCAAATCTGGGTACAGAGAAATGCTCTCGTGATAAAAGGAATCGATGAGAATCCTCCAGCAAGCTGGTCCCTGAAGGGGAACCCGCTACAAGATTCCCTTCCAGAAAGTAATGAGAGAAAGATACTAATTATCATTGCTTCTGCTTAACGGGGTGCTGGAGGCCCCACCCAGCACAGCAGCATGGGGAAAAGATTGGGGGTAGAAAGATTGGGAAACAGACTGCCTTCTCCGGAGAGGGTCGACATGAACAGGGACATCTCAGCAGGTTGCTGGCACAGGTCAACACGGAGATATCAATGGCTTTCCTATATCCCAGCGTTCGCCTGGTTCTGGTGAGGGGAAGGCAACAAGGACCCACAAAAATGCCATTCATGCGGAAACCGGTGTGGCTCAGTGGATAGAGCGTCGGCCTGCGGACTGAAGGGTCCCGAGTTCGGTTTCCATCAAGGGCATGTACTTGGTTGCGGACACATCCCCAGTAGGGGGTGTGCAGGAGGCAGCTGATCAATGTCTCTCTCTCATCAATGTTTCGGACTCTCTATCCCTCTCCCTTCCTCTCTGTAAAAAAATCAATAATATATATATATTTTAAAAAAAAAACATTCATGATGGGAGCACACAGACCAGGAAATATGCCAAAAGTTGTGTGAACCTTTTGGAGAAGATGGTGCCTCACTGAGAGACACGCGGAAGCCCCGAGCAGAGGGGAACGAAGCAAGAGGGCCCAGTGCCCAAGACACGTCCATCTTCTCTCCGTGAACCGGTGCCGATTCTGGTCGGAGTCCAAACAGAGTGCTCGGGGCCCGGGACAAGCTGACGCAGAAGCATAAATGGTCCCCAAAAGCCAAACATGGAGAACGAGGAGGCAGAGAGGAGCCTCACCAGACATGAAGACTTCCGACCTGGCACCCCCAGCAGCGGGATAGCGGGGCAGGATCAAGGAGAGACCAGCCTAGTGGACAGACGGCTGCACGTCCCCTAGCAATGGGAGGGGGCGGCCAAGCGGTCATTGGGCCAGTGGCCGCCGGCTCCTCGCTCTGAGGGCTCACACACGGGTTCTCCCCATGGGGAGCCCCCCAGTTGTTCTGACCCAGTTTCTGTGCGGGGCCAGGCCCTCTGCCCCGCCGTCTAGTTTTCCTCGTGGAATGAGGTCAGCTGGGTGCTCCACGCCCTGCAGCTGGATACCCTGCAGACCGTGACGTCCCGGCACTGATCACGTTGCTGTGTGCGTCTCGGGGTTTATCATGGAATTCAGCTGGGTGTCCGCGAGAGGTTTGGGCCTCAATTGCTCTGATGTGTTTGTATCTTTTCACTCTTTGGAGTTAAAGGGACACCAGTTTCTTCTGTCACCTGGCCTTTTCCATTGAAGTGGGGGTTCATGCCTACTGTTGGCCTCCTGGCTGCGTGAACCCCAAGGGGATTCTCTACGGAGGAGGGGACCCGCCCGAGTGGCTGGACACCAGGCAGGCGCGTGGCAGGGAGTCAGCACTGTGCGGTCCTCACCTGACCTTTCACCTGCACGTGTGGCCACCCGCCCGGGTCAGGCTTCCCCTCGGGGGCACCCAGAGGAGGGCAGCTTCCAGGACCCCATCCAGGGCGCTGCCTTTGCCCGAGGGCAGAGTGGCCGGCTCCCGTCTGCACCCAGCAGCCGTGCACGCAGCCTCCCAGCGGACGGGAGCTGGGCGTTCCTGAGACGCGCATCTGGGTGTGGCACGTTCATGCACCGGGGAGCGGGTGATCCTGCCCCCAGGATCTGCTCGGAGCCGCGGCCGGCCCTCCCCTGGATGCCGCCGCAGCGTGGTGATTCCATCTGGAAAGCGGAGGCTCGGTTTGCTGAGTCACACGGCCCTCGGAGCCGGCCGACCGCACAGCTGCACGGCCGCGGACCAGCTGCGCTTCCCGGGGTCGCCAGGAAAACGGGTGAGGGGAGCACGGGCCGTCGGGGTTGGCTGCCCTGTGTGGTGCTTTGGTGCAGGCGCGGGCGCTGCCGTTTTCGGGGAGGACTGGGTCTTTCTGCACAGGGTTATTCCTGCCCGACCCGCTGCTATTTTTAGACGCATTCAGACTGGCCGGAGCCGGCAGTGGAGGAGCAGGTGCAGACTCGCCCAGGGAGATGCTCCGTGTCTGGGTCCCCGCTCCTGCCGGTGAGGGGCGCTGTCCCGCTCGCTTCTGGGCAGCGTTGCTCATCCTGAACGGGGTGTTTCTTTGGTGGCTTATGCCAAGCAGGCATTTGTCTGGCAGCCTTGGGGGCGGGGTGAGGGTGGAGGCTCGGCTGGGACTGCTCTTAGTGCGGGGTGTGGTGGCCCCCCACCGCCCCGACCACGGCCCAGTGGGAGGCCCTGCAGCCTCCCGGCTCCTGGTGGGTGGGGAGAGGGAGGGACCGCCAGGGCCTTGCTTCGTCTTAAGAACCAGGCCTGTTTAAGGCTCCAGTTCCCCGCACCCACCAGCCCTGCGGGTGATGCCGCCTTCTCTTTACAGCTTCATCAAGAATCACGATGTGGCCAAAACCGGTTTGGCTCAGTGGATAGAGCGTCGGCCTGAGGACTGAAAGGTCCCAGGTTCGATTCCGGTCAAGGGCATGTATCTTGGTTGTGGGCACATCTCCACTGTGGGGCGTGCAGGAGGAGGCCGATCCATGATTCTCTCTCATCGTTGATGTTTCTATCTCTCTCTCCCTCTTCCTTCCTCTCTGAAATCAATAAATTATATTTGTTTAAAAAAGAGTTATATCGGTTGACATCACTCTACACAAAAAACGCCTGTGCTTTAGGGACGTAGCATCCTAAAAACTGGTTCCCAACACTTTTTTTTTTTGAGAAGAAGCAGTTGTTATCACACCGTGCCTCAGTTTCCCCAGGCGTTCAGCGAACATGGAGCTGGCAGGGCTGTGGGAAGGATACCTGGGTAACATGGCGATTAGTAAACAATCCGGCTGCTGACGGAGATATGAGTGAGATTAGCTAAGAAAACATGTCGTTGGTGGGGTGAAGACGAGAGTGCCCGCTCTAGCCTCCGGCTCTGCTGTTGGATCCCAAGCGTGAGACAACCAGGACCCACACACCAGGATTTTCTCCCCTCCCCACCCCCATCCTCTTGGATGCACCAATCTAATTGGCAACTGAGCCCATTGGATGGGTGCTCATCCTGTCACCAATGTCAGGGTCACCGATTGAGAATATTCTCAGCAGACCTCAGGCTTCGAACAGCGCAGCCGTGAAAGGCTTCCCCGGGTCCCGAGGGAGCCAGGTCACAGGAGGGGTGGGGAGTAAAGGCTCTGGCCTCTGGGTCCCCCTCAGGGGTGCCAATTGAGGGCCTCCGACCTCTGCAGGCAGGCCAGCACCCTCAGGGCCGGGCAGAGGGCGGCCTGGCCCCCACCTGCCTCCGCGGGTACCAAGCTCAGGCCGGAAGGCCGGCTGCTCACGGGTGTGCTTTCCCTGCAGGTGAGTGAGAAGATGTAGCAGAGCGGCGGCGAGGCGACACCGGCCCCCGCTTGGCGTGGACAGCGCAGCCCCGACCGGCGCCCGCCCCCAGCGCCCCCCGGCTCCCCTCACCATGTCCAAGAAGGGCACCGGCAGCCGAGCAAAGGGGGACAAGGCCGAGGCCCTGGCCGCGCTGCAGGCCGCCAACGAGGAGCTGCGGGCCAAGCTCACCGACATCCAGATTGAGCTGCAGCAGGAGAAGAGCAAGGTGGGTCCCCACACCTGGCTCCCCCCCCGCCACACACCTCCCCGGCAGCCCAGAGGCGGGCATGGGGTGCCACCAGGTCTCTGCAGAAGTGCCACCCCCTTGGTCCTGGCTCCCCAGAGCCCCTCCAGGCAGCATGTGCCCTTGCCCAGAATGGAATCCGGGACCCTCCACTCCACAGGCCGACGCTCTATGCCTGCGCCAAGCCGGCGAGGGCTCGGTTGCATTTTAAGGAGACGTTCTCGAATGGAAGCAGCAGCCCGGTTTGCAAAGCCAACGTTGTAAAATCGGTGTCCAGACTGTGGCCAGGGCGGGGGGCTGCGCAGGGACGACCCGGCCTCGCTCTTGTCTCGCAGGTCAACCGCGTGGAGAGGGAGAAGAACCAGGAGCTGAAGCAGGTGCGGGAGCACGAGCAGCACAAGAACGCGGTGCTGCTCACCGAGCTGAAGAGCAAGCTGCACGAGGAGAAGATGAAGGAGCTGCAGGCCGTGCGCGAGACGCTGCTGCGCCAGCACGAGGCCGAGCTGCTGCGCGTCATCAAGATCAAGGACAACGAGAACCAGCGGCTGCAGGCGCTGCTGCACGCGCTGCGGGACGGCGGCCCCGAGAAGGTCAAGACCGGGCTGCTGTCTGAGGCCAAGGAGGAGGCCAAGAAGGGCTTCGAGGTCGAGAAGGTGAAAATGCAGCAGGAGATCTTGGAGCTCAAGGGGGCGAAGCGGCAGGTGGAGGAGGCGCTGACGCTGGTCATGCAGGCCGACAAGATCAAGGCCGCCGAGATCCGGAGCGTGTACCACCTGCACCAGGAGGAGATCTCCCGCATCAAGAAGGAGTGTGAGCGTGAGATCCGCAGGCTGGTACGTGTGCTGCGGGTGGCGGGGAGGGGAGGGGAGGAGAGGGGTGGCAACGGCCGGGGGACCGGGGAGGGGTGGCGGCCAGGGGTGGGCCTGCTTCCGGGCACAGGCACCCACACCATCACTACTGGTCCTGGGGATGTGAGGACGCCAGGCAAGGCCAGAAGGTCCTCTCTCTGCCCCGTCCTACCAGCTCTATATCCCGTGTCTCTTTGGGGCCAGAATAGGATGCCAGCCACGGTCACAAAGCCTTCCCTCCTTTGAGGGCCGGTTAGGCTGCAAGCTGCGAGGGCTCGTGCTCTGCGGGCACAGTCACTTCCCCCGTCCCTGGGCGGGCTCTGCAGTCTGCCCAGCTCACTGGGGCCAGAGAGGTGAGACCACGAGGACAAGAGGGTGGTAGCCTGTCCCCGAGGCCATCCCGATGTTCCTGTGCCCCGTGCATGCTCTGAGGCTGGACGGCGGGAAGTTAGCATCTTGCGGGTCAGGCATGGGCACCTGTGCATCCCCTGGTCAGAGGCCGTGTCCCCTGGCAGATCTCGCGGAGTCGGTGTTCTCAGAGCCCCAGGGCCGGGGAGTCAGAGAATATTCAGGAATCCTGAGGGATTGGGCTGGTTCTCCTCACTCCATGGAGCCGGGGCCTCCTGGGTGGTGTGGGGAAACGGGGATCAGTGTAAGAGGCGTGTCCCACGTCCCCGTGTGCGATTCATTAGGACCCGGCTGGCTCTGCTGGGGACACCCAGGACCCTGGAGGCCCGTCCCCGGGGCACAGCCTGGCCCTGCCCCCAGGCCACGCGCCCCTGCTTCCCTGGGGCTCTGCTTCCCAAATGGTGCTGTCACCTTGAACTTTCCAGAAGGGCTGCAGCCCGCTGGACCCGTGGCCCAGAGGGGAAACTGAGCGCTGTGAGGCAGACACAACTCCCCCACTGTGTGTGCATGGGGGCCCCAAACAGTCTCCCCCTTGCTTTTCCCAGAGCGTCTCCTTCCACGGCTCCCCCCATGGCTCCACGTTCCCTGCGCTGGTGCCATGTCCACACCGCTGTCCCACCCACACCTCCCTCTAATCCATCCACCGGCTTCAGTGTTCGTAGGAGACCAGTAGCCACATCTCCTTCACTGAAGGCTGGCATGGGGCCCGCAGATCCCTGTGGTTCCTCAGCCCTGGCACAGACGCCCCAGAGGCAGCGCTGGCAGATTCTCCTGGTATTGCTTCCAGGTTCTCAAACACACCCTTACGCTCTCACTTCCTGTCCCTCCATCTCTGCTGGCCTTCCTCTCCACTCCGGGCTCCCTACATTACACTGACCAGGTCTCAGGGGGAACAGATTTAGGGAACTGCCATTTACGGGTGTGGGCGGTGTCTCAGGGAAACTATGGGGGTGGTGACCTGTTCTCCTCCCAGACATTAGATCCACCCTTAGCTTCCTCTTTAAAAAAAATTATACACACACACACACACACACACACACACACACACACACAAACACATATATTGATTTCAGAGAGGAAGGGAGAGGGAGAGAGAAGTAGAAACATCAATGATGAGAGAGAATCACTGATTGGCTGCTTCCTGCACACCCCACGCTGGGGATCGAGCCATAAAGTGTTACCTTTTTAGAACTTTATCTTTCATGCGTAGGTGTTTGCAGTGCCTGGGTTGTATGTGTGCATGTGTGTATGCGCATGTGTGTGTGTGTGCACTGTAAGGTGGGGGTCCAGTCATATGTTTTCCACGTGGATGCGCACTATCCCAGCAGCCCTTATGAAAAAGACCACCTTTCCCCCCATCCACAGGGCCGCCTCCTTATTATATGAGTGGGCTTTCTAGTTTGTTCTATCACCGCCCTGCTTCAAGCTCATTTTTAACTTATTCTCGCTTTGTACGTCTTGATTTCTGGGAGAGCGTTCTCCGGCTTTGTTCTTCGAGAGTAACTGGACCTTTCCTGGCTCCTGTCTCTTCTGTCAACCTCGGCTGGGGAGGGGACCTGGCTGAGCGCACAGAAAACATCAGAGCCAGGCAGACGGGGAACAAGTCCGTTCCTTCCCTTCTGCTTCGAGTGAAAATTTGGCCAGAAATGGCCCTGGGGACCCAGCGTCTCCAGGGTGGATTCCGGGGATGGTGGGGTGAAAGAACATCAAAATGATAAATAAAGCCCTGACTGGTGTGGCTCAGTGGATAGAGTGTTGGCTTTCGGACTAAAAGGTCCCGGATTTGATTCCGGTCAAGGGCATGTTCCCTTGGTTGCAGGCACATCCCCAGTAGGGGGCGTGCAGGAGGCAGCTGATTGATGTTTCTCTCTCATTGATGTTTCTAGCTCTCTATCCCTCTCCTCTCTCTCCCTCTCTGTAAAAAATTAATAAGATATATTTTTAAAAAATGATAAATAAAGGAGAGTTTCCAAATTGACTGTGGAGTCTACAGGAAAAAAAACTGTGGAAGATTGAAATAAGCAAGAAAAGAAATAGAAGATTTCTGTCTCCTTTTCTAAGAATACTTGAGGGCAGTCTGAGCTCACAACATGTGCACCTTCACCTTTGACCTTCATCTTTGATCTTCGTCTTTGATCTAGACCAGTGGTTCTCAACCTTCCTAAGGCCGCGACCCTTGCATACAGTTCCTCATGTGGTGGTGACCCCCAACCATGAAATGTTGCTACTGTGATGCATTGTGATGTCAATATCTGCATTTTCCGCTGGTCTTAGGTGACCCCTGTGAAAGGGTCGTTCGACCCCCAAAGGGGTCGAGACCCACAGGTTGAGAACCGCTGGTCTAGACTCTGCAGAGACAGGCCTTTACCTGGAGGAAGCCTTTAGCAATGGAGCCATTCTTGTCCACAGACCGACGAATGACTCTTCGCCAGGCAGACAGTGCAACTCTCTCTAGATCAAATCCTCCTTCGAATTGGCTGCAACATTGTTCTCTCGTTAACTAATGAGTTTAATAAAAATTTTCTTAGAAATACATTTTTATTGATTTCAGAGAAGAAGGGAGAGGGAGAGAGAGAAAGAAGCATCCATGATGAGAGAGAATCATTGATTGGCTGCCTCCTGCACGCCTCACACTGGGGATCAAGCCCGCAACCTGGGCCTGTGCTTCAACTGGGAATCAAACTGTGATTCCCTCCTAGTTATACGTTGTGCTCAACCACTGAGCTATGCCAGCTGGGCCCTTCCATTTCTAGATTCCTCCTAAAACTGGGAGAGAGGGGCTGAGGCAGGGGGTTCCTGGTGGTGAGGTGAGGTGGGGGCCTGCAAAGAAAATGAAAGGGATCAAGCACATGAAGGTGGAAAATCAGGATGGTATTGCTCCCCAGCCAGGCGTGTCCCATTCCACCACAGCCACGATCATGAACCAGAAGAAAGTGATGGAGGCAACTGAAGGATCTGTTTAATCGAAGCAATGAGCCTAACCAAGATTCTAGAAGGGCCTATATCCGACAGGGAGAAACTTCTAGTTACTTGAGTGGAAGACCAGATGCGAATGTGCATCTCTTTCACACCACGGTGACTTTGGCCAAAGCAAGAAGTTTGTTTGCAATGTTGAAAGAACAGGCTGGATCCAACTTCGGTGTTGAAGTCACTGCTAGTTCTGGGTGGTTTAAACGATTCAAGAACCATTTCTTATTCCGTAACGTGAGAGCGAGTGGCGAGTCTGCGCATGCTGGCGTGAAGGCAGCTGAGGAATTGTCGGAAACTCTAGATAAGCTGATGGAGGAGGAATGAAATTACTTCCCTGAGCACATAGTCAATATGATGAAACCTCCCAGTCCTGGAAAGGGTGCCTGAAAGGCCTTTCACCCAGAAGGGGGCCAGGTTGATGCCAGAGTTCAAGGTCTTTAAGGACAGGAGAGCAGCCTTATTTGGGGGTAATGCTGTGGGCTACAGAGAAAACCCTTGTGATGGAGCACAGCGAGAACCCAGGGCCTTCGAGCATTTTACTGCAGGTCTCCTACGGGGGCAATGAGAAGGTAAGGAGGACCCGGCTCCTCCTCCAAGACGCCTTCCTGAATTGCCAGCAGAAATACTATTTGGAGAATAACATACCTTTCAAGGTTTGCTTGTGGTTGATAACACTCCTGGACAGCCATCTTTCCTTGGTGATCTTCATCCAATATCAAGGTGGAGTTCTCCCTCCAGACACCCCCTCTGATCAAAGAGTGGATCGAGGAGTTATAGTAGCTTTTCAGGCCCATTACATGAGGGGGACTTGTGCCCCGGCAAGTGCTGCAATGGAGGGAGATACCGAGAAGACACTGATGCAATTCTGGAAGGGTCACAACGCCCGTGACTGCATTGCTTGAGCTTGCTTGGGTGGTGTCACCAAGGAGGGTATGAATGGCACCTGGGAGAAAGCTATCCCATGCAGCCCAGGTGGGCAGTAGGCTGTACCCTGTAGCCCAGGTGAGCGGTAGGCTGTGCCCTGTAGCCCAGGTGAGCAGTAGGCTGTACCCTGTAGCCCAGGTGGGTGGTAGGCTGTACCCTGTAGCCCAGGTGAACGGTAGACTGTACCCTGTAGCCCAGATGTGCAGTAGGCTGTACCCTGTTGCCCAGGTGGGCGGTAGACTGTACCCTGTAGCCCAGATGTGCAGTAGGCTGTACCCTGTAGACCAGGTGAGCGGTAGGCTGTCCCCTGTAGCCCAGGTGAGCAGTAGGCTGCACCCTGCGGCCCAGGTGAGCGGTAGGCTGTACCCAGTGGCCCAAGTGAGCGGTAGGCTGTGCCGTGTAGCCCAGAGGTGCAGTAGGCTGTACCCTGTAGCCCCGGTGAGCAGTAGGCTGTACCTGTGGTTGGCAAACTGCAGCTTGCGAGCCACATGTGGTTCTTTGGCCCCTTGAGTGTGGTTCTTTCACAAAATACCACGGCCTGGGCGAGTCTATTTTGAAGAAGTGGCGTTAGAAAAAGTTTAAGTTTAAAAAATGTGACTCTCCAAAGACATTTCAATCATTGTCCTGTTGATATTTGACTCTGTGGACTCATGAGTTTGCTGACCACTGGGCTAGGCCATGTAGTCAGGCGTGCAATAGGCTGCACCATGCAGCGCAGATGAGCAGTAGGCTATACCATCTGGAATGTATGTGCCTCTGTGATGTTCACGGGACAGTAAGATCACCTAACCAGGCATTTCTCAGAACGTGTCCCAGTGGGTAAGGGCAGGTGACTGTGACAGGAGTAGAAGATGCAGGAACGTGCCCTTGGCTGAGAACTTGCAGTGGAGACACTGCAGGCGAGAGTCCCAGGCCTGAGGAGGACCCCTGGGAGACACTCTGATCTTAAAGTGAGTTTCCCGTCATTAAAAAGTCAGAGCCCCTGCCAAAACCGATGTGGCTCAGTGGATAGAGCATCGGCCTGCGGACTGAAAGGTCCCAGGTTCGATTCCAGTCAAGGGCATGTACCTTGGTTGCACATCCCTAGTAGGAGGTGTGCAGGAGGCGGCTGATGGATGTTTCTCTCTCATTGATGTTTCTGACTCTCTATCCCTCTCCCTTCCTCTCTGTGAGAAATCAATAAAATATATTAAAAAAAAAAAAGTCAGACCCCGCCCTTCCTTTTGTGGGAGGATCACGAAGCCCCCACATCCAACTGGACCACCTACGTGACTCAGGGAGGGTGGCTTCTGGCCCAGCCCATCCTCGGAAGCAGCTGACGGAAGTGGGACGTGTGAGCAGAGACTGGTTTTTTTGTTTCCGGGGGAAAGAAAAAGGATGTTTGCGGAGTGTCTCCGGAAGAGGGGAAACATGAGGCCACAGGATATCGCTGCATATTAATCTGGTTTTCTCCTCACGAGCCTCTCTGTTTCCGTCATTGACTATGTTGTCTCTGCGTTTCTACGAGTTCCAGTAAATGGGAATTTAGCAATTAAGGATTTTTTTTTTTCTATTCAGTTCACCACTTCCTCATGAATTCTGCGATCTGGGCTAATTAGACATCTCATCTCTCTGTTTCCGAGCTGACTTTAGCAGATGGCTGATTTATTAGCTTCCTGTAACCTTAAACAGCACGCAAACAATGAGACATCCTAGCCAGCTCCGTTGTTTGAAATATGTTTTAAGCCGAGTCTGCTTGCAAATCTGGCCTTGTTGGTAACGATGCCCAGGCGACCCGCACCTGCGTGTCTGAGGAGTGGGCAGTGGAGGGGTTGGTTCTGCCCTGCCCTGTGCGGGCCGCCCACCTCTGGCCGCCGGGAGGAGGGGCTGGGAGGCAGGTGGCTCCTCGCAGCTGTTAGGAGGTTGAGCACAGGGAGAGCGGGGCGGGCCGAGCGCGCCCGCGCCGGGGGGGCGCCACTCCGCCTGCTGCTTGTGCGCTCTGCCTGTTGCTATGGTAACCGGTCTGCATCCTGCCTGCCTTGTGTGATTGTGTTCTGTTCTCCTTGTAGATGGAGGAGATAAAATTTAAGGACAGAGCAGTCTTCGTGCTGGAGAGAGAGTTAGGGATTCAAGCCGGGCATGCTCAGAGGCTGCAGCTCCAAAAAGAGGCTCTAGATGAGCAGCTGTCCCAGGTCAAAGAGGCTGATCGGCATCTGGGCAGCCCCAGACGGGAACTTCCTTATGCCAGCGGTGCAGGAGACGCCTCAGACCACTCGGGAAGCCCTGTAAGCACCTCCCCGTCTCGCACACGTGCGGCTGCGGGTCCCCGCGAGGGAGCTCCCCCAGGAGCCGAGCCCGTGTCCAGAGCCAGAGCCCTCCCACCCTGGGGACACCAACCGTACCCGCAGCCCACCCGCCAGGCCCCGCGCCCTTCAGCTGTCCAGTATGGCCAAGAGGGCGGGCAGCCTTTGTCCTTCCTTGTTCGTTAACGTAGTGTGTGACCTTGCCTTCTCAGGGTCCCCCTGCCGTGAACCCCCAAAACGTTGGGCTCCCCGCTGGAGTCCATCTGAGCCACCGGGCACCCAGCTTGATGAGAGTCCCTGGTGCCGGCTCCTGCCCCGGGCTGGTGGGACACGAGGCTGAGCTGCATCCCTGTCCACACACAGGCTTTGCCTTCTGCCAGGAAGGCCGGCTCCCTGCTCCCCTCATCCGGAAACTGACCCCCGTGCAGTGACTTCCGCCATTCGCGTCACCCATTGCCCGCCCACCCGCTTTCCATGTAACCCCGACACTGTCCTGCTCGTCCCTGGCCCGCCGGGAAGGCACCGGGCCAGCGGCTGCCCCGCCATGACACCATCATCTCCTCATTGCCACTCATTCAGAGCCCTATTGGGTGGTCCTGGGAGTCGGGGGCAGTGTGTGTGGGGGGGACTCTGAATTCAGGTACTCTCCAGGAGGTCCGTCTGCGTCTGCCCCTAGCCTCTCCTGCACCTGCTGAGTGAGGGATCCTCCCTCCGTCCTTTTGGGCACCCGTTTGCTGTAGGACAAAACCGTGCACGAGCTGAGCCAGCCCCAGGACGGTGACATTTTCAGGATAGACAGGGACATTCGATCATCCCTGTTAGACGTGGCTGAGCTGAACCAGACAGCGCCTGCCCTGGCCTGACCCCCGCTTAGACTGTGCGCGCCCCGTAGGCCCCCAAACCGCATTACAATGTTGTCACGGATTTTTGCCTGAAGTTCCAAAGTGACCTTTCAGAAGCGTAATCTCGGGGAAGCAGCTTTTGAGAGGTGTAAGGCCTGTGTCGTGGCCTGCGCTCACTGTAGAATGCTAGCTAGGGAGGTGGCTTCCGCCTGCGGAGCGGACCCCGGCGGGAGGTGGGGGGGCAGGCAGCAGGGACCGAGGCAGGCGTGGGCTGGTGCCGATGCTTTCTGGGCTCGCTGTGGTCGGGACGCCTGCTTTTGCATGCCCTCACCCTCCACGTGTGCATTTCCTGGGCATTTCTGCTGCTGCATTCTGTCCCATCTCACGGCTTGCCACCCCGGCGCTCCAGCCCCGAGGAGGGTCCCTGGCCCACCGCCCCCTAGAGTCTGCCGCCATCCTGACGCGAAAGTGCTCTGGTCCCCTCGCCGCCGCGTTGGGATTTGCCCAGGTTTCTCCCTCTGCGTCCCCCAGCAGTTCTTTGCAGTTGATTTCTGTTTCAGGAACAGCAGCTGGATGAAAAGGATGCCCGGCGTTTCCAACTTAAAATCGCAGAGCTGAGCGCCATCATCCGGAAGCTCGAGGACCGGAACGCCTTGCTGTCGGAAGAGAGGAACGAGCTGGTGAGGGGCCCGGCGTGCCCTCCGCACCCCGCTGTGAGGCAGGGCGGGGTGGGGCTGGACCCTGTGGGCTGAGGGCTGCAGTCCTCTTCCCAAATTCCTTGCAGAAAGCGGGGGGGAGCGGCTTGTGTCCTGGCCTCTTGGCTGTTTCCAATAAAACTTTGTTGACAAAACCAGGTTGAGGGCCAGATGCTGGTTGGCGCATCCCTGCTCTGTAGGATTGGGCAAAAGTATCCCCCATTCTTTGCGTGATGTGAGGGCCTCCGCCTTCCGTGGCGCCATCACTGTGGGTCCTCGCAGCCACTGGGGGTTCTGAGTGGCTTGTCCCTGGGTGAGCGCTGCCCCAGGCTCCCCGGGGGTCCTGGTTCCACAGCTCTTCGCTGTCGCCAGGCTTGTTCTGCTCAGCTTGCAGGTTCCATCGGGTGACCGGCGGGTCCTCGGTCACCCCTAAAAAAAACCGTGCTTGGAACTGATTCTGTCTTCCAGCTGAAGCGTTTAAGAGAAGCCGAGAGCCAGTACAAGCCCCTGCTGGATAAAAACAAGCGCCTGACTCGGAAAAACGAGAGTCTGTCCCACACGCTGCGCCGAATGGAAAACAAGCTGAAATTTGTCACTCAGGAGAACATAGAAATGGTGAGGGGCCCTGACCTGTCCATCAGCCAGCGGGAGGGTAACCATGACAACCTCACCACAAGGTGTGACAAGTTCCCGGCGGCCCTCCGGCTCCTGCTCCGGCCTCTGGTCTCCTGTGGAGATAGGAACGACCAGGTCTTAGATGAGGGTCTGAGTTCTTGAGGGCGGGGTGTCGCCTGCCTGGGGAGAGACAGGGAGAACGATTCTGAGCAGTCACATCCCCCACCCCCAGGCCACCTTCCGACTCTGAGTACCTGGAGCGGAGGGGCGGGCGCTCAGGACTGGCTCTGGAGAAAGGACCAAACCGACCGGGCAGGGGGCACAGACCCGGGGGTCAGGGGTGCTCCATTACTAATGCCGCCACCATTAAGCAGGTGGGGGGCGATTAGCTGGGGTCGGGTGTGTTTCTTCTTCCCCTGAGGGCCCCAGAGGCCCTGAGTGAGAGTTTAACCAGGGATGTGGGAAAGGGGGAAGGGGGAACGAGTGCACTCCACACCCCCCGGTGCAGAACCTCCTGTTTTTTTAAAAAATATATTTTATTGTTTTTTTACAGAGAGGAAGGGAGAGGGATAGAGAGCTAGAAACATCCATGAGAGAGACATCGATCAGCCGCCTCGTGCACGCCCCCTACTGGGGATGTGCCCACAACCAGGATACATACCCTTGACTGGAATCGAACCCGGGACCCTTCAGTCTGCAGGCCAACGCTCTATCCACTGAGCCAAACCGGTTTTTGCAGAACCTCCTCTTTTTACACTCTGGCTTCGGGAACGACCGTGGAGGGTGAACTGGTTTCCCCAGGGGCTCTGAGCCAGGCTGCACAGCCCTCCCTCCGTTTCAGGTGCTCAGATGCAGCCCCGATTTCCCAGGCTCCACGGCCGGGCTGCTCCGAGGCCTGAGCAGAGAGCGGGAGGACCCTGACTTCCCATCGCCCAGTCGGACGGCCCCGCTCCACCCTGAGAGTGACGTGGTCTGGTTGGCTTTTCAGAGACAGAGAGCCGGGATCATAAGGAGACCCAGTTCCTTAAACGACCTGGATCAGAGTCAAGATGAGAGAGAAATTGACTTCTTGAAACTCCAAATCGTGGAGCAGCAGAACCTCATCGACGAGCTGTCCAAGGTGCCGGCCAGCTCCTTTCTCTCCCTTCTCTGGGCTGCCCCTGGAGGGTCCACCTGGAGCCCCTTGCCCCTGGGGGCTGCCCGGAGGAGCCCCCCAAGAGGTGGGGTTGTTGGTCCTCCTGGCCCCGCCCTGGGTTCACCTTGGCTGGGCCCCTGCACCTGTCACACTGGATGTGGCCCCCTCCGGACCAGGGGTTTCAGGAGCCCCAACACCATGGTGACCACAACCCGGGGCTCAAAACCACAGCCCACGGATTCCTGCCCAGTTCTGGAGGCCAGGACCCCAAGTCAAAGTTATAAGAACTTCTGGGGGGGACAGGAAAGGGAAAAATCAACACAAGTTTCAAAAGGCCAGTCCGCCCTGCACGGAGGGCCCTGGGTGCTTCCCAGGCCACGGGGCTGGGGGTGAGCTGAGGGAGGGAGGAAGGCCCATCGGGGCCGAGTGAGGCCCCCCTCCCAGGGCACGTGTGGGGAGGGGGTGCCAGGCCATATTGCCATCAGGAAGCGGCAGAGGTTTGGGGGGTGCAGGCCTTTGGAGTCTGCTCTCTGAGTCTCCAGGCAAATGTCCTTTCTTCCAGACCCTGGAGACGGCCGGCTACGTGAAGAGCGTGCTAGTAAGTACACTCGGCACTGCCTGTCCTCACGCTGTTTCTGGTGCCCTGTTCCTGGGACCCCAGGGCCCGTGGCTCCTTCCGGGCCAGACAATTGGCCGTGCCGGCTCCCAGGTGGATTTTGTGGCCACAGGGCTACCTGCCCGAGGCTTTGCCGTGGTGACCGAGAATGCCCACCTGTCGGGGGGCCACCAGCTCTGCTCAGTACTGAGTCACTTATGCAATCAGAGGGCGGAGGGCCCTCCTCTCTGGGGC
The DNA here is from genome assembly GCA_011751065.1 of Lasiurus cinereus. Lineage (NCBI taxonomy): Eukaryota > Metazoa > Chordata > Mammalia > Chiroptera > Vespertilionidae > Lasiurus > Lasiurus cinereus. Next base: position 3,597,684 of record JAAGEH010000038.1, read on the forward strand.
CCTTCCCCCCACCATGGTTCCCCAGCCCTGCCAGCTTGCACCCACCGGCTGGGGCTGGTTGGCTCGGTCACGGTCACAGAGATGCAGCCTCGCTCCCCAAGAGCAGCAGGTCACTGACCCCCTTACACATTCACGGGGTCCATGATCCCATCTGTGGGCTCCACATGTGCAGGCATCTGCTCAGAGGATGCAGGGGCTGCCTCATCCATCCCCTGGGGTCCCATTTCTGATGCTGCCACTCAAATCCCCTGCCCCCCATGTAGGCCCCCCAGCCAAGCACCGCCATAAAAGAAACTGGGGGGCTGATGAGTGTGGGAAGCCGAGCCACCTACACAGGCCAGGCACTCCTCCAGCCCGAGGAGGGGGGACGAGCTGGCCACACCCGCAGGCCCCCCGCGCAGGCCGTGGGCTCAGCGTGTTTATGTCAGCGTGGCCGGCACGCCAGCCCGGCCGCCCCCACCCCTGCTGACGCGGAAGCTGGACGGGGTATCTGAAAGTGGTAGAGCTGTGCGATTACTCAAAAGCATCTCTTCAACGGGTTTCTGCAGGAGCGTGACAAGCTTTTGAGATTTCGGAAGCAGAGGAAGAAGATGGCCAAGCTGCCCAAGGTCAGTGAGAGGGGGTGTGGGCCTAAAGCGTGTGTTTTGAAAGCCCCCTATGAGGAGTGACTCCCTTCCTTGGGAAGTGAAAAGAAAGTGATTTTATTATTTCTGAAAATGGTTACTGAGGTAGACCCAAAGCAGGTCCCAAAGGAAATGATTCGGTTCATACTTTCTAGTTTAAAATGGCTATTTTTCCATTGATTTTTTTAGAAAGAGGGAAAGAGAGAGTGAATATATTGATGTGAGAGAGACACATTGACTGGTTGCCTCCTGCACGCACCCCAGCCAGGGTCAAGGCTGGGGAGGAGCCTGTCACCGAGGAACGTGCCCTTGACCAAAATCGAACCCGGGACCCTTTGGTCTGCAGGCCGGTGCTCTATCCACTGAGCCAAACCGGCTAGGGCCAGCCTTATTTCTTATTTTTTTAATTTTTTTAATTTTATTGATTTTTTTACAGAGAGGAGGGGAGAGGAATAGAGAGTTAGAAACATCGATTAGCTGCCTCCTGCACGCCCCCTACTGGGGATGTACCCACAACCAAGGTACATGCCCTTGACCGGAATCAAACCTGGGACCTTTCAGTCCACAGGCCGACGCTCTATCCACTGAGCCACACCGGTTTCGGCCTTCTTTAACGTTTCCAACAGAAGATGTGAACTCATGATAATAATAAGGAGGGGGAGAAGCCTGCCTGGGGCCCTGAGGACCTACAGGCTGCAGCCCCCACCCCCTACCCACAGGCCCCATGCAGGCCCCCCCACCCTCAAAGATCTGAGTCATTTCTCTGCGGCTCAATCCTTTGTGAGACACCTGTGATTTTTATTGGAGGGCGTCTGGGAGATGTTTCCTAAGGACCTGGCTCATGTCCTGCTTTCTGCAGAGCGTGCGTGTTTTTGTTTGGTTTTGAACCATCAGCCGTGTCCTTCCTTTGAGCTCTGAGAGATGCCCCAGGAGGCGTGAGAGATGGAGGGGCATTGGCGGGTATTTAGGGGCTCTCTGAGGCCCAGAGGCTGACATGGCCGGGCTGGGGGAGGTTCACTCTCTCCCGCTGGGCCAGGTGCTCCGTGAGGTGAGAGGAGGGACAGACGGGTGAGTCAGGAGCCATCAGTGGGCAGGACAGGCTTGGGGGCCGAGGACAGGGCATTGGTTGCCACCACACACGCCAGCCTTGATGGCCAGCGGACCGGCCATGAGCTGGCACCTGCAAGGTCCAGGGGGGAGGGGAGCCTGGGTGTCAGAGGTGAGCTGTGGGTGTCCCTCAGGCAGGAATCTCCCACAAGCCGGGGAAGGCTCTCGTTTTTACTTTTATTCTAATCTGCCGAGGACGATGCTTTGAAAAGACAATGAACGTGAGTCACTAGACACGGGGCCACATGTGGAACGCCAGGCTAGTGCTCACCGGTAGTCCCGTGCCATGTCACCTGCATGGTGGCATCCGAGCGCCGCTGCCCTGGGCCCCCCAGAGCTGGGCCCCCCGGCCGTGCTCAGTCCCTACCACGAAGGTGGCTCTCCACAGACCTCAGCCCCCCGGCCCTTCGCTAGCCCGCCTTCCGGAAGGACCACATGGAGGCCCCTTGCCCTGAGCTTGGGCAGCCGCGATGGAGGCTGGCGGGCGCCGGGTGTGGCCGGGCAGCAGAGGAGCCGGTGGAGCGGCCCAGAGGCCCCTGGGGCGGGCGGCTTGCCTGGCGGGATGTGCACTAACCCTGTGCCTTTGTCCGAAGCCGGTGGTGGTGGAGACCTTCTTCGGATACGATGAAGAGGCTTCCCTGGAATCCGACGGCTCCTCCATATCCTACCAAACCGACAGGACGGACCAAACCCCGTGCACCCCAGACGATGACCTGGAGGAGGTAACGGGGCGGGCAGGGGCCGGGGTGCGCGCTGCTCCCGGCAGGGGTGCCCTAGTCCACAGTGTGGCACTGTGAGAAACACCTGCTGCTGGCCGCCCCTTCCTCTGAGCACACACTCCGTCTGCTTCACCCTGTCTAGTGCCCCCTCTGCAGGGGTTCAGAGAAGGGAGCTCCCACCCGCTCAAGGGGCTGCATGTGGGGAGGTCTGAACCCCAGCCCGGGTTGGCACCATTGCCAAGGGCACGTGCCAGGATGTGCATGGGCAGCAGAAGCTCTTTGATAAAAACACAACAGTTCCTTCTTCTGGAAGGATGCCACCTCAGGTCCAGGCAGCCTTCTGAGCCGGACTGGTCCTGCCCTGTGGCCAGGGCATAAGGAGTGGCTAGGGGTCCACTGCCCTGACCAGGCCCAGGGGCATGAGGCCCTGGTGGGGCCCCGCTGGTAGGTCTGGCAGATGCCTATGGCCAGGAGCTGCTTCGAGCTCTCAGACACAGCACACACTTGCCACTGCCAGCCTCAGGGAGCAGGAGGGGGCTGGGGAGCTGGGCCACGCAGATCTCGGGCCTGTTTTCTGAAAAGCGGTCCCTTCGGGGTCTTGTAAGGCCCCAGGAGGCAGCAGCAGCCACCTGCCCTCTCCAGGTGGAACCCCCACCGGGGGCCCTGGCCTCAGCCACCCCCCCCCCCCAGGGTCACAGACACCCCTCCCGGGCCCCAGTCGAGGCCAGGCGCTCATGCTATGCCTGTGGCCTCCCCAGGGCATGGCCAAGGAGGAGACGGAGCTGCGGTTCCGGCAGCTGACCATGGAATACCAGGCGCTGCAGCGTGCGTACGCCTTGCTGCAGGAGCAGGTCGGAGGGACGCTGGACGCCGAGCGAGAAGTTAAGGTCTAACTGACTTCCACTCCGGTGGGACCTCCCCACTTGACCCCGGCTGCGGCAGGGACCTAGGCATCACCCCACTTCCCACCCGGGCCCTTCACTGCCCCCGTCAGCATGGCCTGTGGTGCCCAGACTACTAGGAACCAGAGTGGGGGCTTGGCTGGTCTGGGTCCTGGCCTAGCCGTGCTGGGCGCAGGGGTGCTGAGGACCCTGTAGAGCAGTGGTTCTCAACCTTTGTGTCGCGACCCCTTTGGGGGTCGAAGGACCCTTTCACAGGGGTCGCCTAAGACCATTGGAAAATGAAGATATTGACATCACGATGCATAACAGTAACGACATTTCATGGTTGGGGGTCACCACCACATGAGGAACTGCATGCAAGGGTCGCGGCCTTGGGAAGGTTGAGAACCACTGCTCTAGAGAGCGCGTCGGCCTCGCTCCCTTGCTCCAGGGCGCGGTGGCGGTCACAGGGCCTGCAGCTACCTGTGACCTGCACCCCTGGCAGCGGGGCTTTAGGGAGCTGCCCCCTAGCGGAGGCACAGAGGCGAGGAGGGCCGCCTTGGAGCTCAGGTTTTGAAATTGGCTGAGATTATCCATTCATCCCACACATGCCGAGCTCAGCTGCTGTGCCCACCTCCTGCCCCTGAGAGGAGAGGAGGCCCCGAGTTGAGGGCCCCCCAGGCCCTGTGCCCAGCTGGCTCCAAATGCTTTCATCCATTTGCCCCGGAAACTGTTCCCAGGGGAGCAGGAGGCCCTGTAGTGTAGACCTCAGAGGGCATTAGCTTCCAGGAGGGAGGCTGGGCCCCCAGGAAGCCCCGTGGCACTGAGGCGGCTGGTCTTGTAAACAAGAGGAAGGCTCGGAAAAGGAGGGCACCCAGGGCTGGCAGAGGGCGCCACGCTGAAGGGAAGGCTCTGTCCGGGTCTGGGCTGGCGACTGCTTTGCAGGCCCCTTGGGGTGTGGCCGCCTTGTCATCAGGAACTGGACCAGCCTGGCCCGCACCCAGCAGGCTCTGTCCTCCTTGGCAGTTTCAGCCTACCCTGGAGGGTTCCCCCTAAAATCCCTCGACACGAATCACAGAGCATCCGGGTATCGAGTGAGGGCCTCGCTTCCAGGAAGCTGCCATCCCACGCAGATCTCCTGATGGAGTCCTTCCTGGTGGAGCATTCTTGCAAAGCGCTAACGGCCACTTCCCCACTAGCTGACCCCCCGGGCCACCTCTGAACCCCCGTCATGTGGGCATGTCCTGGCTCTTAGGGAAAATTTGATGTCTCTCCTCCTGTCCCACAGACCCGTGAGCAGCTCCAAGCAGAAGTGCAGAGAGCGCAGACGCAGATAGAGGACCTGGAGAAGGCCCTGGCCGAGGAGGGGCAGGTGAGCGCGTCCACAGGGGGGGCGCCTGGGTCTCCCCGAAGCCGGGCTGTCCCCTCCTGTCTTCCTCCAGGGCCCCCAAGAAAGTGGGTGATGTCATGGGTTGTCATTAGCAGGGTGACAATTGTTGGTGCTGTGTCCATCTGTCAAACCCTCTGCTCCGCTGAATCGGGATTTAAATGTCGGGTTGGCGATTTCATTCCTCCCTGTCCGTTTCATTTTCCAGGACATGAAGTGGATTGAAGAGAAGCAAGCCCTGTACCGGAGAAACCAGGAGCTGGTCGAAAAGGTGCGCCTGGCCCGTCCTGGAGCCGGGCCGGTCCCCTGGGAAAAGCAGATTTCTTTGCGCTCACGGGGCCTGCGGGTCCCTGCAGGCGGGGCTCTGGGCCAGGCACCCAGCCCAGGCACCATCCCCAGGGACAGCCAGCAGCTGTCGGGGGAAGGCAGGGAGTTGACCTCACGTGACCTCCAGCGTCTCATCCGTCTTTTCTCTTTACAGATTAAGCAGATGGAGATGCAAGAGGCTCGGTTAAAACACGACGTCCAGGATGTGAAAGACCAGAACGAGCTGCTGGAATTCCGGATCTTGGAACTGGAGGTGCGTGGTGGGCGGGGTGCTGGGCATGAGCAGAGATGCCCAAGTGGGGTCGCCTGTGGGGTGGTGGGATGGAGGGATGAGCCGGCCCCTCTCTCGGCCTTCCTGATGCACAACCTCAAAAGGCTGGGCTGGAAAGGGGTATCTCTTTGTCTGAGGGTGCCAGGCAGCAACCAGATGCCCGCCCGGCCAGGGCAGCTGGGCATGAGGTCCACATCTGAGGCAGGGAGGCAGTGACCCGGGTGGGTATCCTGCTGGCGCCTGCACACAGCTCCAGGGCCCCTTTTGGGTCCTGGCCTCCTTTAGGACACCTGGCGACCAGGAGGTCATGACCCTAGCTGGCAGGACGACCACCGTCTGGTATGACACTGAGGCCCATCTTTGCTCGGTTTCTCTGAACCCTCGTTTCCATGGTCTGTTTCCTGGACTCTCTGCACCCCTGAGGTGTGGGGCGTAGGGTCCCCACTTGCGCACTGAGGAAGCAGGTTGAGTCCAGATGGAGTTGCCCCTCAGGGTTGCCCCCTCCACCTCCCCGGTGGCAGGAAGGCTGTGACATTTCCCTTGGCCTCCAGGGCTCTTGCATTCGGTCCTGGATGAGGACACAGCAGCACCTACCCCTGTCTTTGGGAACTGCTCTGGCCAGGCCTGTGGGGATACTGCTCCCCAAGTCTCCCAACAGTCCATGGGGGTTCATGGTGCATGAGCAAGTCCTGAGGGCCCGCCTGGGCTGGAGCTCTGGCTTCTGTGGGCATCTTCACGGGGCCATCTTCTCGGGCAAGTCCGCTGAGCCTTCCGCCACGGCTGCAAACGGAGCTTCATTTACACAAATGTCGTGTTGGCCACGTGTGGCGGCCTCTGTGGCTTTCCTGTGTTCCCGGGGCTGCCCCAGCTCAGCCTCGGTGGTAGGAGGAGCCGGGAGTGACCAGCGGCCCATGCCCAGCCTTGCTTTCTGTCTAGGAGAGGGAAAGGAAGTCACCCGCCATCAACTTCCACCACATCCCCTTCGTGGACGGCAAGAGCCCCCTGCAAGCGTACTGTGAGGCGGAAGGCGTGACGGTAACCCCCCTCCCCCAACTGTGCCCCCGCTGTGCCCACGCCCGCCCCACCGGCTGGCGCTCACCTCCCCCGTGTCCCCCGTGTCTTTGCCTCTAGGACATCCAGGTCACAGAGCTGATGAAGAAGCTGGACATCTTGGGGGACAACGCCGTAAGTGTATGTTGCTCTCCTGACTTGTGCATGCCTCCTCATGCCGTGGTCGGGGCCCCGGGAGCCCGCTGTGGTCCTGCCACCGCTGCCCTGCCCAGCCACACCTTCCTTGTGGCCGGGGCTGCTTGGGATGGGCGCCAGGCATTTGGGAGAAATTCCGTTCCTTTCTCATGTTGTTCCTGTGCCGGGGTGGGTGGCGACCGGCACCCACATGGGGGTTTGGGACCTCCGCTGGGCGAGGGTGGGAGGCCCACGCTCAGTTCATTAGCAGAGATACTTCCAGCCACATGTTCTCAGTTTCCGAATGCCTCTCAGTCTTTAACTCTTCCAACCCTGTCTGGGATGGGTGCCGGAGACACCCCAGACTTGGGAGTCTCACTTTCTTGGTTGGGAGGGTGAGCAGAGCTCATTAATAATCCCAAGTCTCATGGAGGCCAGATTTCCAATTTCTATAACAAACACCTGGAAGGAATCCTAATGAGTGAAGGGACAAAGTGACTGTACCTCCATCCCAGCCTCCATCCTCTGTCCATCCATCTATGTTCATCTATCCATCATCTATCCTCTGTCCATCCATCTATCTCCATCCATTCAACCTCCTTCCTCTGTCCATCCATCTATTTTCATCCATCCATTCACCTTCCATCCTCTGTCCATCCATCTTCATCATTCATCCACCCATTCATCTTCCTTCCTCTATCCATCCATCCATCTTCATCCATTTATCCATCCATTCATCCTCCATCCTCTGTCCATCCATTTTCATCCATT
>JAAGEH010000038.1:3606635-3624371 GCA_011751065.1 Lasiurus cinereus
CCATGCACCCCTCATTCAGCCCCACCATGCACCCCTCATTCAGCCCCTCTATGTACCCTCATTTAGTTCCACCATGCACCCATTATTCACCTGAGCGCCCACCAATCAGTCTCACCATGGGTCACTCATTCAGCTCCACCATGCACCCCTCATGCACCCATTATTCAGTTCCACTGAGCACCCATCAGTCAGTCTCACCATGCACCTGTCATTCATCCCAGCTGCCCCGATGGCCCTGCCCCTGACTGTATGTCTATTCTGCTCTGACGCAGAATCTGACCAATGAAGAGCAAGTGGTGGTCATACAAGCCAGGACAGTCCTGACCTTGGCGGAAAAGGTAAGTGATTGTGTGGGCGCTCCCAGCGGGTCCCCCTCTCTGCGCTCAGCTCAGAGAAAATGCTCCTCCCGGGAGGAGGAAGGGTAGGCAGGTTGCTAATCCTATTGGCCTTGGGAGGCCTGCACACACAGAGGTCAGGAAGCACCCACCACGCCCTGGCTGGTTTGGCTCAGTGGATAAAGTATTGGCCTGTGGACTGAAAGGTCCCAGGTTCAATTCCCGGTCAAGGGCACATGCTGGGATAGCTGACTTGATCCCCGGTGGGGGGCGTGCAGAAGGTAGCCGATCAATGATTGTCTTTCATCATTGATGTTTCTGACTCTCTCTTCTTCTCCCATCCTCTCTGAAATCAATAATGAATGTTTGCAAATAACAGCTTCAGCCAGGCATTGCCTCAATGCCAGCTCTGCCTCAGTTTTCCCCCAAAGGCTGCAGACGTGGTGGGTCTGTAAAACCATCAGCATTCTGTCTGACCTGCCAAGGCCCTCCTTTGGGGACCACTCAGCCCACTTGGGATCCCCACACCCCAACTCCCCCACTCCCAGGACCACCAGTCTGCTCCTGGTCGCACCCACAGCCCCAGCCTGCCCACTGTACCCTCCTACAGGCCTCCAAGGGGAAGGGGAAGGAGTGCTCCAGTGAATAGGGGTTCAGGGGCCAGGACGGGGGAGAAACCCCCTCCTGCATCTCCTTGCAGAGCTCACAGGGGCACGTACCCCCGTTGCCCTCAGCGAACATCCCTCCTGCCCCCCAGGGAGGGGCGGGGGCAGACTCCCTGGAGACCAGCAGGCTGTGGGCTGGCGCCTGCACTGGCCTGTGCCCTGGGCACATGGAGCCCAGGGAGATCATGGTGCCAGCCCAGCCCAGCCCTGACTCCCGCTGAGGGCAAGCTCTCCCCTCCAGGAGGGACGTAGGGGGGACACGGGGGCCAGGCCTACCTCCCTCCCTCCTCCTGCAGGCTATTGATGTGGCGGGGGGAGGGGATGGCACCCCAGAGTCACAGCCACCTGCTCTGTTTGTTGCAGTGGCTCCAGCAGATCGAAGAGATGGAGTCAGCCCTGCAGCGGAAGATGGTCGACCTGGAGAGTGAGAAGGTGGGTGGGTGTCTCTCTGCCTCCCGGCGTCACCAGGCTGGACCCCGGAGGCCGAGACACGGGCCCTCTTGTTTCAGGAGCTGTTCAGCAAGCAGAAGGGCTACCTGGATGAGGAGCTGGACTACCGGAAGCAGGCCTTGGACCAGGCTCACAAGGTAAGAGACGTGAGCTGCTCAGCCCTGGGGGCCGTGGAACGGGGGAAGTTCTCCCTCGCCAGGGCTGTGACTCAGGGGCCTGGGTGGGCCAGTCCTGAGGCCAGTACGACCGGTGGGTCACCGCCTGCCTGTGTCCCTCTGACCCCGCGAGCTCCGAGGATGCCCAGGCCTGCCATCAAACACTTCGCCCCAGAAACCAGGGCCCGGGAGCAGTCAGAGGGACATGTGAAATGAGGTGACAGCACTGGAGTCATTGACACAGGATTCATTTGCGAATTAACTGACCACAGTGAAGGGACACCTCTCTGCTGGGATTCCTGCTGTGCTCGTCCCCCACTCCCTGACCCCCACGACTGCCTGCTGGTGGGAAACGAAGGAACCCATAGTTTCCTGCCGGAGCGAAGCCTGCACCTGCTTTCCGGCCATTAGTTACCCCGAGAATGGAATGGCTGTCTCCCCCTGGAGTGCGAATCCAGAAAGGTGGAGCGGGTCATGCGCTGGTCCAGGGGCCCTCCGGCAAGGTGCCTGAGCGAGGTGCTGAGGACGGGCTAGAAGCCGGCGTGGGGTCTGGGACTATCCCCCACCGGTGGGGAGGCTGAGGCCCCTCGGCCCCTCATGGTAAATGGGGGCCTTACTTCTGGTCCCCGGAGTTGTCAGGAGGCTCAGAGACGCCTCCAAGGGTCCGGGCTCCTGCTCAGATGTGTAGGGAGGGAATGCGCCCCCCCTCCCGGGTCGCTGTGTGTTCATTCTAGGCCCACACGCACCTGTTTATCTGGAGCCTGGAGCTCCCTGACACGCATTCGCCTAGCTCTTGCTCTGAGAAGGTAGGGATGTGGCGTGTGACGGGGACAGCTTCTCGGGTCTGGCAAGAACCATAAAATGGGAGGTCCAAAGTGGGGGCTTTCTTTTTTCTTTTTTTAAATATACATATTTTATTGATTTTTTACAGAGAGGAAGGGAGAGGGATAGAGAGTTAGAAACATCGATGAGAGAGAGACATCGATAGCTGCCTCCTGCACACCCCCTACTGGGGATGTGCCCGCAACCAAGGTACATGCCTTTGACCGGAATCCAACCTGAGACCTTTCAGTCCACAGGCCGACGCTCGATCCACTGAGCCACGCCGGTTTTGGCAGGGGCTTATTTTTTTCATTTCTCAAAATGTCTACTAAGGCCAAAGGCATTGTCATCATCGTTTTTGCCGGAAGAAAAGGAGACATTCGTGTCTGAAGGGCTACGTTTTTGGTGGGAAGACGGGCTTCTGTCATTTGAGGATGTGGTTCTTTCACAGATGGTATCTCTAAACTCCCAGGGGAATAAAGCTCTCCCCGTCCTCCAGACCCGGTGGCTGAACCCATGGGGGTGTGTAGCGGGGTGAGCGCTGGGGTGCAGTCAGAGCAGGAGTCACTCGGCGTGTCCCTCGTGGCTGCTTCTTGGTCACGGCAGGCTTTCTGGAAGGCAGCGGAAGGCTGAGGCACTGACCCTGCTCGGCGTCCCCGTGTCCCCATCATAGCCCACGCGGTCTCAGCTCAGTCCTTCCCCGCCCTGAGTCTCACCCATCAGCCCCCACCTGGGGCCCCGGGCCCGGCTGCCCCTCCGCCTGGTCAGCTTATCTCCTTTCTTCCTGCGGGATGAGGGTTTTGTGGGGCTCCTTCCCCTGAGATCTGCGGTGACGACCGTGGCCCCCAATAGTCACCCTTTGCCTGGTCCCTGGGGAAGCCGCCCACCAGCAGAGGTGGCTGGTGCAGGGCTGGAGAGGGCTCTGGAGTACTGGGTGGTGCTGTGCCAGCGAGGCGACCGTGAGGCCCAGGCCTGCCTCCTCACGGATGGGGAGCAGGTGTGCTCCGTGTGTGTCTGCCTGCGTGCTGGGGTGGCACTCAGTGGCCCTCCCACTTGCAGAGAGGGACCGGAACAAATTTCTCTGTGGGAACATATTGGGGATGGCATTGGGGACGACTCAGATCCCCTCCTCAGGACTCACCCCTTCTGTCACAGAAGCACCCCTCTTCCTCCTGCCTCGGGACCCACAGCCCAGGCCTGATTGAGGCTGTGAGCTCAGGAAGAAGCCTTCCCTCCCCTGTCCTTTCCTCGGGGACACCTGCCCACACCCCACACTTCTGGCAGTCACCCCACTCTGGGCTCCCGGATCTGCCAGTCACGTTTTCCGACGTTCCGAATGGTGCTCCTGGGCCCGGGGACAGGGCATCATTGCAGCCAGTCCAGTGCCCTCCAGGCAGCAGCTGGGAGCTGTAACCCCGAGGGACGGGGTGCCTGGTCCCCTCCGGTGGAGGACTAACCCTCCCCTCCCCCCCCCCCAGCACATCCTGGAGCTGGAGGCCATGCTGTTCGACGCCCTGCAGCAGGAGGCGGGGGCCAAGGTGGCAGAGCTGCTGTCGGAGGAGGAGCGCGAGCAGCTCAGGGCGGCCGTGGAGCAGTGGAAGCGCCAGGTCATGAGCGAGCTGCGGGAGCGGGACGCCCAGATCCTGCGGGAGCGCATGGAGCTGCTGCAGCTGGCACAGCAGGTGCGCGGCGTGGGGCCGTGGGGCCGTGAGCGCGCCCTCCGGTAGCCACACCCAGGACCACGCCCTATTAGCCACACCCAGGCAGACCCTCTGCCAGGCCGCCTGCCCCTCCAGACCGGCCTCTGGGGCCACACCGTCCAGTCTCCGGGGCCACATGTCCTCTCCTGGGACCCCTGACTGCCCGGTGAGGGCGGGGTGCAGGTGCCATCCGGGGAGCAGCAGCTTGTGGGCCCGGGAGCAGCCCCTGGTCTCTGGCCAGTCCATTTCTAGACAGACACGCGTCCCCCCTCCGCTTCCCTTGCATCCTGCATGACCTGGAAGGGACATGGACGTGTCCCCTGCTCAGAGCACCCAAACGCAACGCCTGCTCTTGCAGAAGCAGGGGAGCTAGTCAGGGAGGCTGACAGTGACAGCCAGGGGCTAAGGTCTGAGCAGAGGATTAGCCAGCTGCCGGAACCCTCCCTCCCGGACCCGGGGTGGTCAGTGTGGGACCCTAACCCCACCAGTACCGTGTGCATGCGCAAACACACCTCTGCTTAGCACTGCGTACTAAAGGGCTTCAGATCACACGTCGCCCTTCACACCACTGTAATCACATTTGGGAAGGCCTGTGACTCGATTCCTTTCCATCTCCTTGGGCTTCCGGCGTCATGGTTTCTAGTCTGCTGGGCAGGGGACGGGAGGGGAGCGTGGCTGAGGGAGGGCCAGCCTCTCGCTCAGTGCAGCCAAGCCACGAGCCGGAACGGGCTGCTGTCTGTTGCGGGGTCAGGGCCCCCAGACTGGCCCTGTCCCGGACACCCCAGGGAGGACAGGCTGAGGCTCTCGGTCCCTCGCAGCACAGACGAGGGTTTCGTCAGCACCACCGGGGGGCCCAGGCCCAGCCCGGCCGTGGCTCGGTGGCTGCGTGTGCACCCGGTCCCCAAACGAAGCCTCGAAAGGCGTCTTCCCATGCGGTTTCTACTGAGGCCTCCCCTCCTTTCCCGTTGCAGAGAATTAAAGAGTTGGAAGAACGGATAGAGGCTCAGAAGAGACAAATAAAGGAACTGGAAGAAAAGGTAAAATAAATGCGCACTTTGGGGCTTGTTCTGTCACCGGAGCGTCTGAGAGAGAGAAGGACCAATAGTTCACCAGGTGGCGTCGGAAGCTGGCTGGGTGGGGGCACCGGAGACAGAGAGAGGTGTCAGGGCCACAGCGGCTCTGGACCTGGGGCCTGGGGCGCCCCCTCCGCCATGGCCCAGCTGTGCGACCTCTGGCGTCTCTCGTGGCCTCAGTTTCCCCAGCTGTGGCAGGGTGTGCCAGACCCAGGCTCCTGACCGCCGGCGGAGGCATCTGTTTGTCCAGCTCCCCCAGCCCGCGGGTCTGTAAGCCAAGCCATGCAGGGCGGGGTCCCTCAAAGAGACAGCCAGCCGGCCAGGACCAGCCTTTTGTGCCCGGTCCTGAGCACAGGTGCTTCAGGTTTAGGAAACCTGGGTTTATTTGGGGCCACCCAGCTTGGGGCCTGGGGTAGACTGTCCGGTTCTTTTCCTGGACCCCGGCCTGTGAGGCGTGGTCCACGGTGCCCATCCGCTCCCGGGATTAGTGCGATTGGTGCTCCCCAGCCGGAGGGGCACAGAGCAGGCCCGGAAGGGACCTGGCTCTGCCCGTGGGGGTTCACTTAGTTTAGGGACATTTCAGTGATGGCCAGGGACCACAAGGGATGGGCTCTGTGGTCAGTCCTGCCTGGGGGGCAGACCTCATAGTGTAGCTGGCTCCCCGCTGAGTACTGAGTGCGGAGGCCAGTCGGATCCGCCCCCAGCTGGTCCCTTCCAGAGAGCAGGAAGCTGGTGTTTGGACGGGACTCCCTCATCCCTGGCTGCGCGTCCTCCTCGAAGAGCCAGCAGAGGCTCTGTGCTCCCAGGGGAGTGGGTTCCTTCCCTACAGCTCCCCCCCACACCACCACCACCCTGCTCACCCCACGCTGCCCACTCCTCCCGCCAGCGACAAACCCTGGCACTTCACTGCCGTCTGTTGAGCAAGCTCGTCCCAGTAAATCCGCTGCGCCCAAGGCTGGCCCCTGGAGCTCCTATCCCACGCGCCTTGAATCTGCTCCCCCTCTTCATGCCCCCCAACCTGTGCCCCTGAGAGGCAGGGATGCACCAGGCACCTGTCTCCTGACTATCCCCCACAGCCCTGCCTCTGGCCAGTGCGAGGTCCCCCAAAGCGTGTCTGTGTGGTTGCCGCCCCGTCACTCAGACCGAGGGTGCCCTCCCTCCGCCCCCCAAGGCGTGATCCTTACACTGCTGGACACCGGCCGACAGGATTGCTCTGACCCTGCCTGCTGACCCCATCTTGTACTGTCTGTGACCTCAGCGTTTCCTGCCAGAAGTACTACAACCTCTCTCTTCTCTCTCTCCCCTCCATGTCTCTGCCCTCCCTTCCTTTTCAGTTTCTATTTTTGTTCTTATTTTTCTCCTTAGCTTTCATTCTGTGGTCATAGCTCGCCCGGGCACCCTGACGTGGTGAGTATGTCATTGCCTGGAGTTTCCGGGCGAGGGTCCCTCTCCGCCTTCTGCCCACTCAGGAGGTGCCCGGTGGCCCAGGACCCCCGGCCCCGGCAGGGGCCAGGATTCAGAGGAGCCTGCGACCTTCAGAGGGCACAGGGCGCTTGCCTTTCTTGACAAAGAAAGGGGGGCCAGGACCCCCTGACACACACACACACACACACACACACACACACACACACACAACCACACACACACACACACCAACACAGCGGAAGGCAATGACTATGTGCACCCCAAATGCTTTGCGCCTCTTTCCTGTGTGGGGGGCACGAGCGCTGACAGAGCACTGTTCTGGTCTTTGGTCCTTTCCCCGTGGTGTCCGGTACGAGCTGGGGTCCATTGAGACCCAGCCAGAGAGGCCGCCTTCCTGGGGCGCTGGCTCGTTCACACGCCTCTGGTCATGCTAAGCTTTCACACTCAGGCCACACGTGGAGGTGACCCCTGCCTCCTCCGAGACCAGAGGCGAGGACACGTCTGTGTGTGTCCGAGGCCCCTCCCTGGGAGGGTGGTGGCCCTTGCGCCCGGCTCATCCTGCAGCCGCTGCCCGTCGCTGAGCCGCCGTCCTGACCTGTCCTCGTCTCTGTTGTTCCAGCCCCCCGAGGAGCCGGACCCCGTCCCTCCGGCTGGACCAGACAGCAGCGGGGGCCCGGGTGGCAAGCTGAGACGGCCTGCGCCATCCCTGCGCCCCCGGGAGGCTGGGGTCTGTGCGGACACCCCGCTGTGGCGGCAGCGGCCGGGCGGCGGGCTCGAGCTGCTCTGAGCGACCGCCGACCCCTGGCGAGCCGGAGTGAGAACTGGTTTCCGACTGGGCGCCGCCGAAGAGCTTGGTCTTGGCTGCTGGACCCTGGGGTCCCTCCTTGGGGCGCAGCCCCCCAGTGCCTGTTCCGGGGACGGGAATCGCCTGCTGTGCAGGTACCGAGGACATGGCCCCGAGCCTGCACCCCACCCCTCCTGGTCCCGCAGAAGCTGTTACCCGGTGTCCGGGGAGGATGCTCCGAAACACGCAGCTGCCCCACAAAACGACAGCGTGCAGGCCGAGGCCGCGACGGTGGCCGGAAATGACAGCGTGCAGGCCGAGGCCGCGACGGTGACCGGAAATGACAGCGTGCAGGCCGAGGCCGCGATGGTGACCGGAAATGACAGTGTGCAGGCCGAGGCCGCGACGGTGACCGGAAATGACAGTGTGCAGGCCGAGGCCGCGATGGTGACCGGATATGACAGCGTGCAGGCCGTGGCCGCGACGGTGACCGCATTCCGGACATCCAAGGGCGTCTCCCTGGGCCGCCACGGCTGGGCCACGAGGACGCTGCGCCTCGCTCCCTGGGGGCCAAGCCTTACTGATGGGCGTGTCCGAGGCCCTCCTCGTTTGAGGCCGATGCCCCGGGGTCACGGAGGGGGCTGAGGCTGCCACGCTGCTCCACGCCATCACCGCGGCCTCCTGACCACCGGGGACGGGAAGGCCGGGGCTGCCCTGAGCGTGATGACGGCCGGTGGACGGCACAGTGGGCCCTGGACAGGCCTCTGACCTCCTCTGGGATCCTGGCGGCCACCTCCAGCAGCGCAGCCCAGACCCCACGGAGACCTGGGTGCCGCTCGCCACCCGCCCAAGGCCCACAGGCCACAGGGAGCCTCCGAGTGGGGTTGGAGCTGCCCTGTCCAGAACTCTGCCCTTCGCACCTCGGGGCTGGTGCCCGGCGAAGGACGGCAGGGCACCTGGGAAGGTGAGGAGGGAGCCGGACGCCGAGGTGGCGAGCAGGTAAGGCACTGCCACACGCCCGTGGGGAGCGCACTTCCCTCCCGCCTGCTTGGGGCCCTTGGCGGAGGGGGGGGCGGGGCGCTGACCTCTGTTTGGCCACAGGATTCCACCTTATCTGATCCTGCTCGGTCCAGTGCCGCCTCTTTTATTTATTATTTATTTTAAATATATTTTATTGATTTTTTACAGAGAGGAAGGGAGAGGGGTAGAGCGTTAGAAACATCAATGAGAGAGAAACATCGATCAGCTGCCTCCTGCACACTTCCTACTGGTGAGGTGCCCGAAACCAAGGTACATGCCCTTGACCAGAATCAAACCTGGGACCTTTCAGTCCGCAGGCCGACGCTCTAGCTACTGAGCACACCGGTTAGGGCAGTGTAGCCTCTTTAAATGTGGGTCAGTTCGCTGGGACACCCCTCTGTGTCTATATGAGTAGGGGGGGCCCAGGTGGGGGTGGCTCACTCCCCATTACCACCCCTGGACCAGGTCTGATCCCCAGAGGGTGTCCAGGTGGGAGTTCCTCACTGTCTCCTCCATGAACTGACCCCAGGTGCGCCTCCTTAGCCCAGACCCAGGACCTCCCCCGCCCAGGCCAGCCTCCCTGAGCCCCCTATGAATGTGCCAGGGACGGTCCCTGAGCTCTGAGTATGTCCCCATCTCTGCTCTGCAGGGAAGAACTTGTGAAAGCCTCCCCTCCCCTCACATCTGCTCCAGCACCCCCCCCCCTGGATCTTAGCTTGCCCTGCCCCCCATCTTGCTGCCCCCAGAATCTTAAAAAAGAGGAAGCCTCCTACATTATCTGTGGAGCCATCCTTCTCTCTAGCCCCGACCCCCAGCTCAGCGGGCTTCCTGTGAGTGAGAGGGACAGGGGCTTCTTCTGGGCTTGGGTCCACCTGGGAGTCAAAACCGGACTTGACTCTCAGCCCCCAGGAATTGTGAGCGAAGGCTTTCCCCGTCCCCGTGGCGCTTGAGGCCGTTTACTGTCGCTCTTGGTGTAGCATCCTCTGCTTTGGGGACGGCAAAGGCTTTTCTCTAACGTCCCTGGGAGGTTTGCCGAGTTGCAGGCGGAAATGGAGGCTTCCCCTCCCCCTCGCTGCTCTGTGGTCTAGCCCCGTCCGTGGGCCGCAGCCCAGGCCACAGCTCATGCCGGCGGCGGCGGCTGCCTGGTGATGGGAAATGCAGCCATCTTGCCTGAAGCACTAATGGGTCCTTTCAGTGGCACAGCCGTGGGCCATTATCAGAGAGGCCAGTGCCAGCAGAGACAGTGGGACTGTGAGAGCTCTGCCTGGCAGATGAAACGGGGCAGGCACTGGTGGGGAGCAGGCAAAGTCACCCGTGTGACACGTGTGTGTGTGTGTGTGTGTGTGTGTGTGTGTGTGGTCAGGCAGAGGCCTGGCAGCCTGGGCAGTTGGACTCTGTGCCCACACCGGCAGTGGGGGACTGTGCACTCCACGTATGTGCACGGCACACAGATGAGATCAGCCGCCTTCTCTGCAGGAGGGACATGGCTTCTCCACACCCTCTGGCCACTACCCGGAGGGCGTGGCTCTGACCTGCAAGCCCTGGGCTGATGGGGACGTGGTGGGAGCCTATGTGCTCAGATGGTTGGAAGGCGGAGAACACAGTCAGTGCCAGCCTCAGCCCCTGCATCACAAGCACCCACCCCATACCCACCCTGGAGATGGCCACGCCCACCCTGATGGCAATGTTCCTCCTGAAAACCAGGACCGGGCTTGTCCGGGGCCATGGGGACGGAGGACAGGCGCCCTTCATGCCCGGGGAGGTGGGATGCTGGGTGGAGGAGCGGTCAAGGCTGGAGGACACCACTGTCCGGTGTCCCGGGCCCCAGGGGGGAGGTGGCAGCACCGAAGGGGCACACTGTGGTCCTGGAATCGCCAGCCATGGCTGAGGTTAAGCCGTGGGTCACTGATTCCCAGGTAACTGGGAGAAAACGCCAGGAAGCAGGCCAGATGCTCCTCTAGGCTCTTTCTGTAAAGTGACTGTCGATGGGAGAAGTTTTTTTTTTTTTTAAATATATTTTATTGATTTTTTTACAGAGAGGAAGGGAGAGAGAGAGTTAGAAACATCAATGAGAGACATTGATCAGCTGCCTCCTGCACGCCCCCTACTGGGGATGTGCCCACAACCAAGGTACATGCCCTTGACCGGAATCGAACCTGGGACCTCTCCGTCCACAGGCTGATTCTCTATCCACTGAGCCAAACCGGTTTCGGCTGGAAGAAGTCTTTGCAGCCCCAGGAACACAATTCCATAGAAATGGCTCCCACAGGGGAGTGGACCTGAGTCACCCGCAGGCTCAGCTGATTGGGCGAGTCCCTCCCCATAGGGAGGACAATCTGCTGACGTCGTCGGCTGACTCAGATGTCAGTCTAGTCCAGACACCCCTCACCGACACCCAGAATCCTGTTTGGCAAATGTCTGGACCACCACTGCCCCGTCAGGTTGACACGTAAAACCCACTAACGCTGCATTTAAGAGCTTTACCTGGGACCTGCTCCATAGTGGCAGCTGCTGCTTTTATTCCCTGTTGACAAGGCATCTGCTGCCAGCACAGGAGGAGGAGCCGAGGGCGGGGCACAGCGTGAGCCTGGCTCCCCGTGGAATGGAGGGCCCGGCCCCGCATGTGAGTGAGCCCCACTGGGCTCTCCTCATGGGCGCTGGGGGCAGGGGACACCGCACAGGGTGCAGGGCGGGCAGGTTACCTGCCGATTGACGAAAGGCCCCGTGGAATGTGTGAGGGAGGAAGCTAAGTGGGTCTGGGAGTGGGTATTCATTTTTGACTTTCCCCCCCAAATCAGAGCTTCGGGGTTAAGAGACCCCGGCCCCACAAGGTTAGGGTTCCCCTTGGTTTCTGTCTGGGTTGGGAAGGTGTGGCTTCCGTTTCTCAGGTAATGCGGGAAGGCTGCTGCAGCCCGTTCTCCACTGTGCCAGGAGCCGGTGGCACCTCTTTGTGTGGGTTATTGTGGGGCGTCCGGGTCACAGGAAGTAGGGGTGGTGCTTGGGGGCCCAGAGCAAAGGTCCAGGCTAAAGGGTCTCACCCGGCCAAGTAGGTGTCCTGCCCACTTGGTCATCAGCCGGCCCACCCTGTGGGACCCGGGCTTACCTGTCCTAGGCGGGTTCTGGAACCCCAGAGAGGCTGAGGACTGGGCCTTCTGTCATGCTTGCCATCCACACGGGCCACTGCTCTGGCAGCTCCTCTGACCCTGAAGGTGCTGTCTCCTGGGCCAGCAGCGCTTTGCCCCAGGTGATGTCAGTGGGACTCGCAGCACAAACACAGACGCAGGCCTGTTCCTCGGGCTCTGTTTTGACAGAAATCAGAACGTTGGTTCCTAATCCGTCTGTCTGAGTCCGTTTGCACGTGGTACCGACGGGCGTTCTGCTTCCGCAGCTCCTGATGAGGTTCTGACATGTTCGTGCCTGCTGGGCCGCGGGCCCACTTCAAAACCCCAGGCTGCCAGCACCCCTGGTCCCTCCTCTGCTCCTTCTGGTGAGGGAGTGTGTGACCCAGGCATCCAGGGACACCGCAGAAGTTCTGGTGCCGTGACAGGAAGCAGGTTCAGGGCTTTGGTTATCTTCCTATTCCTGTACTTCGTCATCTTTCCTCATTGCGGGTCAATATATAGGCACGCCGCCATAACCGCGCTCTCCTAAAGGTAGCGAGGCTTTGGCTGTGGCGGCCTCCCTACCAGAACACCACCCCATCACCGGACAGTTGCCTGTCCAGGGTGCTCTACTTGGGGGACCGTCGGCTGACTTAGAAATCGGGCTAAGAAACCAAAACAAAAATCCCACAAACCCTCCGGTTCTCTCCTGGATGAGAAACCTGTAGAGTTTCTAAAATCTGAGGCCCTGGGGTTTTGCCTCTGACCCCCCATCCTGCTCCTGGTTAGAAGGCCTCTCCTAACTTGCTCCGGACATCACAAATGGAAAAGGCGAGAAGGAGGCATGGCTACCTACTACCGCTCCTCTCTAAGCAGCCATGAGAAGAAATGGAGACGGGGTGGGAATGCGGGCGGCTGCCCCTGGCATTGCAGGAAGGTTGAGGCCACTTCTGCACATGGCTTCGTGCGTGGGACACTCGGACCCGCCTTTGTGGCCCCATAACCTCCAGGAACGCTGGTTGGCATCTCCTGGGCAGAGGCTCCCAGATGGCACCGTGACCCCTGGCATTTCCTCACCATGCGTGTGGCCCCACAGGTGCCTCGGTGGCTCAGCTAAAATAAAGCTTTTGTCTCCGCTCTTTTTCAGAGGAAGCAGCACATGTGGAGGCCAAGGTCAGGGTGAATTCCCTCTCCGCCGAGGGCTCGGCTCCGCAGCCCAGGGCCGCCGCCCAGCACCAGGACGCAGCCCGACATCCAGCTCTTCTTCCTTGGGCCTCGCCCCCGGATGGACTAAGGTTGTCGCTGTCCGTGCCGAAGAAGGGGTGTGTGTGTGTGTGTGTGTGTGTGTGTGTGTTTGTGTGCATGTGTGTGCGTGTGTGTGTACGTGCACAAACTTGCTCCACCAGAACACCACGCACAGAAGTTTAGCTCTTGGGGCACTTGGAAGTGGACACCCCGGGCAGTTAGCCGTGCAGCCGGGTGAGAACCGAGCTCACAGCGCTGCGTGAAGGAACGCAGACTGCATCACCGAGCGGCGGGAGGGCGGGTGGCTGCGGTGTCTGGAAGTGTTAGGTTCAGTTTGCATTTGTGTCGGAACAAATGCTCAGCTCTGGTGGGGACGGCAGCGGCGGCCGATTCCCTCGGCTGAAATGGGGAGACGCTGACGGGGTCAGACAGATGTGCTTCCCGGGGGAAGGCAGGGTTCCGCTGGGCAGCGCGCCATCCAGCACTTCTGTGAGAAGGACGCATCCTTCGCTGTCATTAAGGCCATGCTTGCTCAGTATTTATTGGGACAAGACCTGGGCCGGTTCATAATGACTGTACCCGCCTTGCCCATTTGTTGGAATCAGAGCCGACTGGCAACAATAGTCTGGCATTAGTAAAAGGCCCCAGGACTTAAGGATGAACAGATCGAAGGGTGAGGGAGCGTGTGACCCAGGCATCCAGAGACACCCCAGAAGTCCACGCACTCCTCTTGTGGGGTTCCCCCACCCCCAGTGAATGCCTGCACAGGAGCAGCAGTCACGTGGGCAGCCATTCAGGATCTAGCGATACGCATTTGAAACCCAAAGCCACATCCCTGTCTCCTTGGACTGTTCTGGTTTTGCATGTTGTCCATACGTCTGGAGTTCTTCATGCGCCACCCCAGCCACCCCAGACACTCTTAATCACAGCTTATACTTTTAAGAAGGGCACAGTATTCAGGAGAGAGACGCATGTACGTCTGCACTGATGCATTCAGAGTTATTACATGTGAAATGTGTGCACACAGGAGAGGGGAAACGGCTCAATGAGTGTTTCAAATAACCTTCCAAGCTCCAGAGCACAGTTGCGTCCCTGCCGTCTTCTGAAAGCACGTGCAACGGCGTTTGTCTCTTTCGAGAACATTGCTTTCCGTTCTGTGTCAGGCACCCGCTTTCATCTCATCACAAAAGCCAGCATTTTAG
The DNA here is from genome assembly GCA_011751065.1 of Lasiurus cinereus. Classification (NCBI taxonomy): domain Eukaryota; kingdom Metazoa; phylum Chordata; class Mammalia; order Chiroptera; family Vespertilionidae; genus Lasiurus; species Lasiurus cinereus. Next base: position 3,620,613 of record JAAGEH010000038.1, read on the forward strand.
GATGGGGTTTTTGCCAATGCGGCAAAATACGAGCATTTGCCACTGATTCCCGCTGGTCCAGCAAGCATCTGAAGCATTCAAGTGTTTTAAAGAAGGTGCATTTCTGAATAAAGGTATACTTTTATTCAAGACCAGTGGGCTCTTCAAATGGGGAAGTCTGTGTGGAAAGGCATCATCCCGCAGTGGACCAAGAAGGGGGGATCCTGAAACGTTGCCAGAAATGCCGACTATGTAACCAAGACATCATCATGTATGCAGCTCTCATGTAGCACTCTGTGCGCATCTCAGAACAGCGCACTGCTTCGCTTGTCTAGACCGGAGACACACGCGAACCGCAGCTTCCTTGCTGACACGGATGTGTGCGCACCTGGGTCCGGGGTGCCAGCTGCTGAAGGACTGTGGTGCTCTGCCCACGTGGAACCCCAAGCTTCGGGACACCCTGCGTGCCTTACACGGCCCCGGAGGTCAGGAAGGAGGGTGTGTGTGGGAGTGGGTTGGAGGCACTGTCACTTTCACCTGCTTTTGCCATCATCGAAACCTTAAGGTGGGCTGTGTGTTTTAACACGGCAATGGACTTACGTTTAGGCTCAGGAAATCAAGCTGTAAATATCTGTATCAAATCCTATATTTGTTTACTGTATATTTTTTAAAAGCTTGACTGTGCATTTATGCAAAAAACAAAACAAAACACGAATTTAGGACCTGTTTCCTCCTGGCAACCTGCCGGCCAGTATTTACATCCCCTGAAAAAAACTCCTCAGTAACACATTCTACTCATGTGATCTGTCCAGTGCTAACCGGTATGCACAGGCCTGACGTAGGTTTGTATGGCGATCAACCACAACATTTTTGCACATATTTTTGTATGGTGATTCCTACGATGTATATCAGAGAATTTTTACTCATTTGTAATGTATTGTACAGTTTTAAACAGAATTGTTATAAATATTAGAATAGCAATGTTCTCCTCCTCAGAAGGCATTAAAGTTTGGCTATGTTAGCCACTCCTGTGTTCTGTGTCCATTCTGAACGATAACCGCTCTTTCCACCCCGAGAAGGGAACGCGGGCCTCCTGCCCACTGGGGAGGGGCAGCAGGCATCTCGTCTGCAGACTCATCTGACGTCATGGAACATCCCCTGGAAGACAGGCTCTGAAGTCAGAGGCACCTGGCAGCCCCTGCTCGGGAGGCCATTTATCAAATGAGAACGAGAAGAGGAAATTCAAATAATGCGGAGAAGTAGAAGGATTTCTGTGAATGAATAAGAACACCTGGCAGCATATTTGCACTGTGGACCATCGCCCACAGGTGAGGACACTTTGGGGAGTGGAAAGCAGGAGGGGCGAGGGGATGGGAGAGAGCTGACTTAGCTCTGCCCACGTTGTGCCCTGCAGGTACTCAGCCAAGCGCTCCAGTGCCCTGCAGTGACTCTCACGTCCGAGCGTATGCTCTCAGATGCTGGCTGCACTTTCTGCAGGGCCCCACGGAGTGGCAGCATCGCCCTGGGACCCTGGGCGAGCAGGGAGTACCCTCTCCTCAACACCTTGAACTTGGCTTTGAGAGCGGCCAGGAGCAGCTCCCATGGGCCTACCCCCCTCCCCGACCTCCCCTTGGAAATTTTTGGAATCAGAGCCTGGCATAGGATCTCCCCAGGGGGGCCGGAAACACAGCTGGGGTTCTGATAGACCGTGCTCAGTGGATGGAACAGGAGGTTTGAACCCTGGGGCAAAGAGTCAAGCTCCACTGGGCCCCCCCGGAGCGCTTTCAGCACTTCAAGTATGGACAGCGCCAGGTCCACAGGTAGGGGCGGATTTAGGGGTGGGGTGGGAGGAGGTGGGAGGAGGTAGGAGGCGGGATGAGCACTAGGCCCAGGTCCGCCCCGTCCACACGCAGCGCCCACATCTTTCATCAGGAGGCTCTGGGACCTCCGTCCCTTCCCCGCCCCCGCCAGGGCCACAAGCCGGCTACAGGAGCTCACGGAGCGGGTCTTCCGCTGCGTGGAGGACGCCTTTGAGAACAGGGCGGGGGCCCAGAGCGCATCCTCTTCCCATTGCCTTCAGCTCCTCCGAGGGCACTTGCGGGCTGGAGGCGGGTTCTTTCTCCACCTGACTGGCCACCTCTAGTTTGCCTTTCCCTCCCTCCCTCCCTCTCCACCCCAGCGCCCCGGGCCTCGGCCTCTGCACTCTGGTGGGTCCTGGGCTCTGGGTAGCTGTCTCTCTCTGTGTGTGTCTCTCAGTCTGGCTGTCTCTTTCCGGCTTTCTGTGTCCGTGTGTCCCTCCAACACGGCCCCTCCCTCCTGCCCCCAACTGCGTGCGCTGGCCCTGCAGCAGCCTGGCTGGGAGGTGTCTCCACCGCCCGCCGCATCCTGGGCCAGTGGACAGCCCGGCGCTCCCACCGAACCCCGGGCCGGCTGTCCTCAAAGGAGCTTGGCTGTGGCCAGAGACTTCCTGGACGGAGGCCCCCGGAGTGCCTGGGCCCGAGCCTGAGGTTGGGTTCCATCCCTGCGGCCTCGGGTGCCCGGGTCACTGGCGGCCGGCCCTTGGCTGTCCTGGCAAGACACTGACTGACCTCTGCCACCTCCTCGGGCGGGGTAGAGGTAGGGGTGGGGGTTAGGGTGGGAGTGGGGGGGAGGCAGACTTCAAAGGTGCACAGACCTGCGTCTGTTGCAATCCTGTCCCCTCTGCCCCCAGCGCGCCCCTGGGCGGGCTGATCCTGTGGTCAGGGCTGGGGCCTGGGGCCGGGCAGTTGGGGGACACAAGGGAGGAACCTGAGCCCGGCAGGGGCGGGGCTTGATGAGCCGCGGGGCGGGGCCTGGCCGGGGCGGGGCTGGGAACAGGAGCTGCACGGCCGGGCTGACTCTGACTCTGACTCCCGGCGCCTCCTCCCCGCTCCGGGCCCCGCACCTCCCCGCCCGCGACCCCCAGCCTGCCCGGGACCCCCAGCCGCACCCGCTCCGGGAGGAGAATGTCCTTCCAGGGCAAGAAGAGCATCCCCCGGATCACGGTGAGCCCTCTCCGCCCGCGCGCGCCCCTGCCCACCGCCTCCTGCCCGGTGGGGGGACCTTCCTGCCCAGCCTGGCCCCTTGCGCTCCGGGCCCAGCGCCTGCACCGAGCCGACCCCTGTCCGGGCGGGGACCCCCATGCGCCGCCGCCGCCGGGGGCCGGGGACCCCCAGAGCCGCGCGCCCAGGCCCAGGCCCAGGCCCTGCGGCTCCCCGGGACCTTCTGTGCGCGCCCGGGGGTGCGCGCCCGGGCCGCTTGCCGGAGCGCAGACGCGCCTCGGACCCCGCGAAGGCCCGGCCCGGTGGCCAGGCGGCGGGTCCGGCGGCGGAGCTGGCGGGTGGACGCGGCCCTTTGTCGGCGCCGCTGGCCCTGCGCACCGAGGCCAGCCGCCCGAGCTCAGGTTCCCAGACAAAGCCCCCCAGAGCCCCCCAAGGTCCCGGGGTTCCGAGACACCGGGGAAAGCGAGCTCGGTAGCTGCCCAGTGGCACCCCCCCCCCAGCCCTCGGGGAGAAGAGACCCCCAGACACCACACGCTGAGGTCAGCCCTCCACCCCTGGCTGCCCGGAGACAAAGCCACCGCTCCAGGCGCCAGGAGCCGGAGGAGGGAGGGAGAGGGAGAGGGAGGAGGAGGAGGAGGGGAGGAGGGCGGGTGGCCAGCGCCTGGGCCCAGCTGGACGGAGGAGGCCCGAGGGCCTTAGAGCTTGAGGAGTTTGAGAGTTTCCGACCCAACTCTGGACTTGGCCTCAGTGGGAGGGTGGC
>JAAGEH010000038.1:3624771-3653212 GCA_011751065.1 Lasiurus cinereus
GATCGCCTTCTGATCAAAGGCGGGAAGGTTGTGAACGATGACCAGTCCTTTTACGCTGACGTGTATGTGGAAGACGGTTTGATAAAGTAAGTGTCTGCCCTAGAGGGCCCTGTTTGCACGTGACCCAGGGCGCGCAGTCCTGTGAAATCCACGTCCGTGTTTTTTCTTTTCCGAAACCTCACCCCCTGCCGGCAGGTAGCTCTAGCCCAGGCCCAGAGTGACTGATCTCACCGTAAGGTCTAGTTCTAAGGCCCCGGAAAACAGGACTAGGGCACCCACGTTTTTTGCACCATCACAGCCTCGATAGGATTCGGGGCTCACAGTGGGTGCTTACTAAACTCGTGCTGGCCACACCAGTTAGCTTCTCTGCTGCTGACTCAAGCATCTCCAGCTGCCAGTCAGAGAAGGGCAAGTGGACGTCTCAGTGGACACCACAAGGGCCATGATGTCCATGCCAGGCGTGTTGAGCCACTTCGCTGCTCTGACAGTCTCCATTGGAGCCTTAGCCGTGGGGCCTTCTTCCTCGGGACGGGATCCAAGCTCACGTGTCCCAGCTCCATCGCCTTGCCAGGGAGCCCACCCATGTCCCGACCTGGGCTCTTTCTAACCAGCAGCCTCTCCCTTTGCTGCTTGCAGACAAATTGGGGAAAACCTCATCGTCCCCGGGGGCATCCGGACCATCGATGCCCACGGCCTGATGGTCCTTCCGGGAGGCATCGATGTCCACACGAGACTGCAGATGCCTGCCCTGGGCATGACCCCGGCTGATGACTTCTGCCAGGGCACCAAGGCGGCCCTGGCGGGAGGGACCACCATGATATGTGAGTGTCCCCCGCTTGGGCAGCGTCCGTGGCCCGCCTCGGTGCTCGGACGTGTGTGTGTGTGTGTGTGTGTGTGTGTGTGTGTGTTGCAGGAAGCATTTTGCGTGCCGGGTTTTTTCTCAGTGCCGTTGTCCTCTGTCATATCCTGATCTGCAAAGCCTGGAGCGCCTTCCCTCGTCATGTCTGCGTCTCATGCTGGGCATCCAGCTCTGGGGTGCTCCTGGGAGTCCGTGGGGGCACATGGAGGAGTGCCCCACTTATTCGTTATTTCCTGGGAAGCCAGCGGCTGCCCGAGGTCCGGGTTGGGGAAACTCCGATGCTTTGGACAAGCGAGAGGATCTGTCAGATGGGTTTGTGCATCAGCCTCACCCTGCTGAGGCCTGAGTTGCAGCAAGCTCCTGACTGTGTGAAAAAGAATTAAAAATGGGTGCTGTGTCTTTAGAAAAAAGGATGACAAAACCTTACTCTTAAAAAATATATATATATTTTTTTATTGATTTCAGAGAAGAAGGGAGAGGGGGACGTACATAGAAATGTCAATGATCAGCTGCCTCCTGTATGCCCCCCACTGGGGATGGAGCCTGCAACCCGGCATATGTCCTTGGCTGGAATCGAACCTGGGACCATTCAGTCCTCAGGCCGATGCTCTATCCACTGAGGCACACCAGCTAGGGCACTGTCACTCTCTTAGCAACCACCAGAAGTTCCGTTTCTCTAAGCTGGCTCTGTGCCAGGCACGAGCACCATCCTGGCGGGCTGCAGCTCATAGGCTGTCCTCGCAAAACCCTCTGAGCCCGTGTGCCGGCTGGTGTGGTGTTCCCACGCTTGGCAAGCTTGGGAGCCAGGATGAGACAGCAGGCCCAGCCCCTCCTCTCGCAGACTTGAATGCCGAGTGCGGCTGCGCCTGCCGTGCCGGGTCCCACGACCAGGTTGGCCCCCGGCTCCCCCATGTTGTAGCTGTGTGGCAGGCAGGAGGAGGAGGAAGCGAGGTCTCCCACTTAGTAGGTGCTTTGTGGCGCCTGGTGCATGGGGAGCACTCTCTGACCGCCCCAGGGAAGGCCGCGCTGAGGACTGTGGGCTATTTCACAGGTGACAGCCACGGTCAGGATCATCCCTTGCTTTGGTTTCCTCAACCAAGAAGTGGAAAACCTCAAGATGGTCCATCCATCTTTTAGATGGACTCAGAAGACAGGTCATTTCAGGCCATTTCGGTCCCTGGTGGCCCCCGCCGGCCAGCACGCCTTCTTGGTTGACATCACCTGCCCAGGCCGATGCCAAGACCGTGAGGTGTGGCCGAGAGGATGCAGAGATGCTGCAGGCGGGAACTGGCGCTGTTGAGCCATCTGCTTCCCCCACCTGCCAGCCCCAGTCTGAGCGGGTGGCACGGGCAGCCGCTCCCACGGGATCCTGGCTTCTCCCTCTGAGCTGTGGGAGCATAGAGCCCCCACGAGGGCTGTACTGGAGGGGGGGCACAGCACCTGCCAGGACCCCTGGGGGTGGTGCCTTCCTGGTGGCCACTGTACTCCCCCTCTTCCCTCCCCCAGGGGAGGCTGTGAGCAGGTTTGGACCTGGGAGGTGAGGTTGGCAGGTGGCAGTGCGGTGTGAGCGCTCCCAGCCTCCCCAGGGGAGGGGTGGGATGGGTGGCACTGAGGAAGGTGGGTGCCATCTGGAAGGCTCCTGCAAGCCAGCCCTGCGCCGCTGTTCTGGGCAGGCGTCCAGGTCCAGCACCGAGGACAGCGGCGCCCTCCCTCCCCGGCCTCTAGGTGGGCCTGTGTGGGAGGGCAAGGCCCTTAGCTGCCACTCCAGCTCTTGAGCTGTGGTGGGTGCATCCCCGGGGGGGGGGGGGGTAAGGGAGGAGTGGACGGGGGGGGTGAGGGGCGAGGTGGGTTGTCTCTCGGCTCAGAGGGAGGCTGAGAGATGGGTCGATCGATGCCTCTCTGGACAGACCTGATGGGCAGGTTTACAGCAGGGACAGCGCCAGTGAAGGTGCCCGTGGCATCTCCTGTGTTGTTCCCGATCTCTTGTTAACATGACCTCCTGGGAGGTCGAGGTCATTCCAGTTCCCGGGCCAGGGGCTCGGCTGACTGCGCTGCCCCCACAGTGGACCACGTGTTCCCTGACGTGGGGGTGAGCCTGCTGGCGGCCTACGAGCAGTGGCGGGAGCGGGCGGACGCCGGGGCCTGCTGCGACTACTCCCTGCACGTGGACATCCCCCGCTGGCACGAGAGCATCAGGGAGGAGCTGGAGGCCCTGGTCAAGGACAAGGGTGAGCGCCCGCAGGGCTGAGGGGGGCTGGTCTCAGTGGGAAGCCCCCTCCCCGGGCTGGACCCTCCGTGCTGGGCTCTGCCTCCGTCTGACCCCAGGCCAGGTGGCTAGGAGTTGGAGGAAGTTGGACAAGAGTCGCTCGAGGGTCTGTTCTGCTTCCAGAGGACCCAGGCTAGGGCCTCCGCCTCCTGGGTCTGAGGGACATACCTTGTAACCGTCCTCGTTACAGTGGTCCCAGCTGTCACCCCAGCTGCCTTGTCTCGTGGTCGTGGGTGGAGGAAATGTGGTCTTCGTTTTCCCAGCAAGTTAAGGCCTGGCTAGAAGGAGGGGGTGTTAACACCCTCAGTGCTCTGTGCTGCTTTACTGGTGATGGGCCAGTCCATCATCAAGGGTTAAGTGTGTTGGCTTTTTAAATTTTTTATTACATTTTTTAGTTTAATGATTTACTTATTGATTGATTGATTTAGAGGGGAAGGGAAAGGAAGAGATACCCATCGATGGGAAAGCAGAATACCGATCAGCTGCCTCCTGCAGATGCTCAACCAGGAATGAACCAGCAACCCGGGTGTGTGCCCTGACAGGGAATCGAACCTTCCACCTTTTGGTGCAAAGGGTGATGTCCAGTCAACTGAGCCATACCAGCCAGAGCAAAGGGCTCAGCTTTTTTACTGAAAGTCTTGAAGCTACAACCCTATCAAGGTTTCCTAGTGGATGTGACAAAACTGCGACGGAGTTAGAGAGGGGTGACGGGGCCCAGAGGGGCAGTTGTGAGGGATTTCACCCGTATTTGCCACTGGGGAGCCATTGGTCCCTGATCCCAGGGCCTGAGCGGCGGGTAAGGGGTGATGGCAGACTCCGTCCTTCATCACTACTTGTCAGTAGGTGTGTGTGGGCCTGGTGCCCAAGGGTGGCCGTGCCAGCTGGGGAGATGGCCATGGAGAAGGACCATCCCACCCGATGCCCCTGAGGATGGGGAGACGGGGAGACTCCCAGGCATTACCCCGACAGCTGAGCATCGCACCCCTTCCTGCTGCCTTTCCTCCAGGTGTGAACTCCTTCCTGGTCTTCATGGCGTACAAGGACAGATGCCAGTGCACCGACGGCCAGGTAGGGGCCGGCGCCCAGAGGAGGTGGGGAAGCCGTGTCTCTTGGGCTGCTGCCGGGAGAGACGAGCCCCTTATGGCGCGTGCAATCCTCCTTCCAGATGTACGAGATCTTCAGCATCATCCGGGACCTGGGAGCCCTGGCCCAAGTGCACGCGGAGAACGGAGACATCGTGGAGGAGGTGCGGGCTGGGCTGCCTGGGCGAGGCGAGGGGGGAGGACGAGGAGGACTCCTGGGTACCAGGATGTGAGCGCTTCCTCCCTCAAACCCCGAGGGAGGGAATGTTGGACGTAGGCAGTAAGTACAGTGGTACCTCGAGATACGAGTGCCCTAACATACGAGATTTTTGAGATACAAGTCGTCGAGCGAGCGATTTTTGCTTTGAAATACGAGCAACATTTGAGATAGGAGTCATCACGCGGATCGGCCGGCTGCACACGACCTACCAGTTTACCGCGACTCGAGCGTCTCATAGTTTCCCACGCCTCAAGGTTATGGAATGAATTAAACTCGTATCTCGAGGTACCACTGTAGTTTGTCCAGGTCAAAGGTCAAGCGAGCAGGGGCTGAGGGGAATTTTTTGCTGCAGTAGATTTTTCCATGGTCATCACACTTATCAAAAGTTCTTCCAACCCCAAATGCTGCTTTGCTGGGGGCACTGAGACGGGGGGGCTCGTGCCTCCCAGCCCCAGGGATGTGGGCCCCTCAGGGAGCTGGCTTTGTTTTCCTTCTGACCAGTGGGCACACGTGGGGTCAATGCCTGTCCTCCAGTCATACCCCAGGTGGCGTCCAGCCCACCTGCCTTCCCCTCAGCCCAGGGGCTGTGAGGTGGGCGCCCTCGACCTCTGCGCCCGCACTTACGTTTTCCTCCTCACGCCTTTGGTGGCCCCTGAGGTGCAGGTGCAGGTGCATCAGGGCACCTGGGAGGCTCGGGGGCTCCTCTGGAGCTTGGGGGGTGGTCCGCCCACCCAGCCTGTCCAGAGCCCCCAGTGCACACCCAGCTTGGCAGGCAAGCCTGTGGGATGGTCTCTGCCCCGACACCAGGAGCCCTATGACCTTGGGCGAGTCCTTGCCCTCTCCAAGCCCCTCCCCCATCTGTAGCTGAGGGAGCGGCAGCCACTCCTCGCCTGCTGAGTTCTCCGTGGGTGGCGATGCTGGGGGCCCGGGCTCAGCCTCAGCCAGTGGTTGCGCCTGTGGCTGTGGCCCCCACGCCCTGGCTGGGGTGCGGGGCCCTGGCGCGCCTGGGCGGGAACGTGGCACCCGGTTGGTTTCTGTAGGAGCAGAAGCGGCTGCTGGAGCTCGGCATCACCGGCCCCGAGGGCCACGTGCTCAGCCACCCCGATGAGGTAGGCGCTGAGCCCACTGTGTGCACCTTGGCACTGACTGCGCCCCACATGCCGCCTTCCTCTGGGGGTGGGTCTGGGTCCATGGCCTGGGCAGGACCGTGGCCACACTGTCCCCACCTGTCCCCCGACTAGGCACATGTCCCCTATGACCACTGGTCACCCCAAGCCTGGTACTCGAGGCTGAGAGGCAGCACGGTCAGGGCCTGGCAACTATATGGGTCACCCAATCCTGGGCACCGACCCCTAAGCTGGGGTCCTCACCCACCCAGAGGTGCCCTCTCTGGGCTGAGGACCTGTGTGTGACAGACATGCCCTGTGACCTTAAGCGAGTCCCTTCCCTAGTGCTCCAGGGTGGCCCTGGGGGTCAGCACGGTCAGGACTCCCGAGGGCCTCCCGGGGTCTGAGCGTCCCTGTCCCCAGGTGGAGGCCGAGGCCGTGTTCCGTGCCGTCACCATCGCCAAGCAGGCCAACTGCCCTCTGTACGTCACCAAGGTGATGAGCAAGGCTGCGGCTGACGTGGTGGCCCGAGCCAAGCGCAGGGGTGAGTCCTGGGCCGGGACCCCCAGGCTGGGGAGGGTCTGGGGGTCAGGGGTCATCCTTTCCACCTTCCCGGAACTTGGCTGGCTTCACAGAGGCTCAGAGGAGGGCAGGTATGACTGGGAAGCAGCCTGCGCCCAGCCTGGCCTCCTCATCAAGGGACTCCAAGAGGTGGGCCGTGTGGCCTGGGGCAGGGGGTGGCAGCAGCTGCTCATCAGGGGCCTTAAAGCAAACAGAGGGGCCTGTGGAGCCACAGAACCTGTGTGTGATGGTGGACATGCCCTGTGACCTTGGGCTGGTCCCTTCCCTGGGGCTCCATGATGGTCAGGGAACGTGCCGTGCGGGTGAGAGGGAGTCTGCTTTTAGTGCCGTGGCACCTTGTCCAGCTGACCCCACATTACTGTTCGCTGGCACCTCTGTGCATCCAGGAGTGGGGTGCACATCCGGAAAGCTGGGGTGCTCTCTGCCCACAGAGCACCCACACAGCTAGAGGCAGGGGGTAAATAAGAAAAGCATGTGTCTGTCGGTGCAGACCAGCAGGGGGCGAGCCGGGAGCGGATGGGGTCTCACTCCAGCCAGTGGCCCCCTGCCTGCCTGGTGCCAGGTTCCCAGAGGAGAGGGACCAGCTGTGCAGGGTCAGGAAACTGAGGGGCAGTGCCGTGCCCGGGCCTCCGCCCTGCTGGGGTCCTGGGGGCATGCCGGTGGGGTGCCTCTCCCTGCAGGGGTGGTTGTGTTTGGGGAGCCCCTCACCGCCAGCCTGGGCACTGATGGCTCCCATTACTGGAGCAAGAACTGGGCAAAGGCTGCCGCCTTCGTCACCTCCCCGCCCATCAACCCGGACCCCACCACCGCAGACCACCTCACCTCCCTGCTGGCCAGGTAAGGAGATGCTGGGGCGGCCCCAGGTGGGCCTGTGGGTACCACTCGACCTGCTGGCCGCTCCAGGCTTCTCCCGCACACATCCTGGGCCGCACCGAGCACCCCCCCTGACCTGCCCTGGACCCCCCCTCCCCGACTGAGGCACAGCCCTGCCCAGCGCTGCCTCACAGATAGCCTCTGGCTCTGTAGGTGTGCTGGGCCATGGGGGGTGAAACTGGGCAGCCGTGGCTGGTTCAGGAGGGCCGGGCCCCTCGGGGGTCCCTGACTCGCTTGTTCTCAGCGGCGACCTCCAGGTGACGGGCAGTGCCCACTGCACCTTCTCCACCGCCCAGAAGGCCGTCGGCAAAGACAACTTCACCCTCATCCCCGAGGGCACCAATGGTGTGGAGGAGCGCATGGCGGTGGTCTGGGAGAAGTGCGTGGTGAGTCCCGGGCCGGCTGCTGGCACCGCCGGAGCCGCTGCCTGGGGTCGGCCGGCTCCTCAGCGTGGGAAGCACTGAACCAGGAATGAGTGGAGTGGGTGGGCCCCAGCGTGTCCTTGCTCCCGCCCTCACCCCGGAGGGCCCTCCCCTCCCATTCTCCTGTCACACCTGCAGCTGAGAGCAAGTGGGACTCCTTCCCAGGGGTGTGATTCTCTGCGGTGCCGGTGGGCTCCCCAGCATGCCTGTGACCCCAGACTCTCGCCTCCTTCGGGAAGCTCTGCCGGGCATCCGTCCCCTTTGCCCCCCAGCCCCAGCCCTTCCCTGGACCGAGGCCCAGACCCCGGCTCCCCTCACCACCTTCTTTCCCAGGCCTCCTGGCCACATGCGGGGACAGTCATGTCCCTCAGGGCACACAGACAGGGAGCCTTCTCCACTTCGTCACCGCAAAGCGAGCCCAGGGACCCCTGGGGGAGAGCACCGGCGGGCTGAGATGGCCCGGTTCATGCGCCTTGGGAGTGTGAGGGGTGCTGCTCGCTGCCCGGGGGGCGGGGCCTCGCTCCCATGAAGCCCCAGGTCTCTCAGCTCCTCCTCTCGCCTCCCAGGCCTCGGGGAAAATGGACGAGAACGAGTTCGTGGCCGTGACCAGTACAAACGCAGCCAAAATCTTCAACTTTTACCCCCGGAAGGGGCGAGTGGCCGTGGGCTCCGACGCCGACCTGGTGATCTGGAACCCCAAGGCCACAAAAATCATCTCTGCCAAGAGCCACAACCTGGTGAGCAAAGCCGGGGCCCCGGGTCAGGGACAGGGCGGGGTTGGGGCCCGGCAGCCTTCCCGGGGGGCTCCAGGAGGGCCATCGGGGGCAGCTCTGCCCCCCTCACCTGGGACGCCTGTCTCGAGATGGCTGCAGGGGGTCACGTGCCTGCCCACCGTGAGGGCGGTTACCTCATCCACGTGCTCTTGTCCTTCTGAGAAACGGGACTCAGAGACCAGCCCGGGAGGTGCGGCCAGTTCCTGCTGGTTCTGGCCCCGCCAAGCTGGCCGCCTCCCATCAGGGGTCAAGCACGGGCACCCGGACCCGTCCCCCCACCCCATCTCCCCTCCCTCCCCGAGGCTGGCAGCCCCCGGAGTGCCCTGAGGGCGGTGCTGGACCCGCGCCCTGTCTCCCCAGAACGTGGAGTACAACATCTTCGAGGGCGTGGAGTGCCGAGGGGCGCCCTCCGTGGTCATCAGCCAGGGCCGCGTGGCCCTGGAGGACGGGCACCTGTTCGTCACCCCGGGGGCCGGCCGCTTCATCCCCCGGAAGACCTTCCCCGACTTCGTCTACAAGAGGATCAAGGCGCGCAACAGGGTGAGGCTTGGGCCGGCGTGCAGGGCGCGAGTTCTCGGACCTTCCCACGCGCCCGGGCGGTTTCTGCTCCGGAGCAGCCCCCACTGACCCCCTGCCCGGCAGCGCAGGCCAGCTCCGCGGTGGGTTCCGGTGGTGGCGCCGTGAGCGTTTACGTCCCAGGGACGCACGTCTGTGCAGAGCCCAGACCAAGGGAGATGGAGTCACGGGGGCACCTCCCCATGTACAGTGGTGCCTCGAGATACGAGTGCCCTAACATACGAGATTTTTGAGATACGAGCCGTCGAGCAAGCGATTTTTGCTTTGAAATACGAGCAACATTTGAGATAGGAGTCATCGCGCGGATCGGCCGGCTGCACACGACCCACCAGTTTACCAAGACTCGAGCGTCTCTAGTTTCCCACGCCTCAAGGTGACGGAACGAATTAAACTCGTATCTCGAGGTACCGCTGTAAACTGCTGTGGACTGGGAAGCAGGCCTCCCGCTTCTCCGGGAGCAGAGGAGCGTGCTGATCCAGGCAGGGCGTGAGCTTTCCACAGCGGCTCTTGTGGACTTGTACGCCACGAGCGCTTTTCCTTGTCTTACCTTCTCTTCCCGTAACCCCGCGTCTGATGGTTGCACCAGGTATCGGCCTAGGTTCCACACTGCATGCCTAGGTTCCACACTGCATGCACACATGTGCACACACATGAACACACAGGCACACAGGCACACTCACAGGATGTGGGAACTGTGGATGAGCTGCCTGGGGCCGTCCCCTGGGCAGGGGTGTGGTGTCCGCTCTACTGCAGGCTGTCAGGGCCCGGAGGCCGCTCCCTGACCCTGACCCTGACGTGGGAACAGAGTGGAGTGGCCAGCTCTCGGCAGGCGCCCCTGCCCTCCGGCGGTGGGGTGCCTCAGCCCCCTCACACTCGGCTCCCCTGCCCTGCAGCTGGCAGAGATTCACGGCGTGCCCCGAGGCCTCTACGACGGGCCAGTCCACGAGGTGATGGTGCCCGCCAAGCCCGGGGGCGGCTCCCAGGCCCGCGCCTCCTGCCCCGGGAAGACCTCAGTGCCCCCCGTGAGGAACTTGCACCAGTCGGGGTTCAGCTTGTCTGGTGAGTTGAGCCTGGGTCTGAGGGTGAAGGCCACGGCCCTGCGAGGGGCCGGGGGTGGGGGGATGAGGCCCACTGGAAGCCCCTTCCCCCCAGCACCTGCCCTGGGGCTGTCACTCTGAGCCCAGGGCGAGCATGGGGGACCCAGGTGCCAGGTGGAGTCCAGCCCAAGCAGCCCTGCCACCTGGGTGGTGGGTGAGGCACATGAGGGTCTTCAGGAACCTGCCTCTGGTCAGGGACCTCCCAGCCTACTGTGTGACAGAATCTTCCAGAAAAGTGGTTCTCAACATGTGGTAGCGACCCTTTCACAGGGGTCGCCTAAGACCATCGGAAAATGCAGATATTTACATCACGATGCATCACAGGAGCAACATGTCATGGTTGGGGGTCACCACCCCATGAGGAACTGTATGCAAGGGTCGCGGCCTGAGGAAGGTTGAGAACCGCTGTTCCAGAAGCATTGGGCCCAGGTTCTCCCTGCCAGAGCCAGACCCCTCCCTTTCCAGCCCTTGGGTGGGGCTCACCTGCCCCCTGACGCCTGGGCTGGGGCTCCCTCTTGGGAAGGTGATGGCAATACCTGCTCACCTCCTGGGGACACAGGGCAGGGGAAGGTCCCCTTTGAGGTCTGTGTCATCTTAGAAGCTCGGGACAGGCATCTCCCATCCCAGGGACTGTGTGCAGAGCAGCCTGAGACCCGCTGGAGGGACGAGGCAGGACTGGCTTCTGCTCCGGGCAGCCTTCCCAGGGGGTGGACCTATAAACGCTGGCCTTGCTGTCCTGTGCGTCCGAGGCCTCAGTGACAGGAGCACCTGCCCTCTGGGGAGCGTCAGGGACCCTTGGTGGTGGGGGGCGGTGGGTCTCTGCAATCTGGACCCCTCCCCACGCCCGCGCCCCGCCCTTTCTGCAGGGTCGCAGGCAGATGACCACATCGCCAGACGCACAGCCCAGAAGATCATGGCGCCCCCTGGTGGACGTTCCAACATCACCTCGCTGTCCTAGACCTCACCCCGCGCTCAGGGTGCGAGTGGCGGGTGCGGTCCCAGGCAGGAGGCGTGGGCTCTCTCTCCCTGTTAGCTTTCCCTCTGTCCAACTGACTTTGAAAGGTGCTTGGTCTTTCCTTCCCCTCCCCAGAACCTCTCCTTTTGGGGGTCCCAGGCCCTGTTTTGAGGGCTGAATCTGGGGAGGCGCCACTGCCAGGGACAGCTCAGGTGGCCTGGGCCGGGTGGGTGCTCGGTGCCTCGTGAAGGCAGGGCTGCGGGCACCCCCAGGGCCTTACAACATGCACAGGCCGAGGGTTTGGGGTGGGCCCCTCCTCCCCACGTGCATCCCTGCGACTCTGCCATCTGCCTCCCTGCGGAGCTGCGGCCTGTGCCCTGGCCCCCGGCCCCCGGCCCCCAGCCTGTCACAGGAGCAGCGCCTGTGAGCTGAGCCCCAGGGGCTGTGACTTCAGGGACCCGCTGGGAGCGGAGTCGGCAGGGTCTCGCAGCCGAGTGGCTTCCCAGCCGCGTTGTACACGCTTCCAAGGACCCGACCTCCGCCTTCGTAGCCGCCCGTCTCCAGGGGAAGTTAGGACGTAGCTAGGAGGCCCCATCTTGTCGCGAACCGTGCGTCCAGTAGTGCGGGAGAGCCGTATTTTCGTGCGGTGAGGACGCTGTAGCCAGGACTCTGCGTGCCACCCGGCCCGGCCGCAGCACTGCCACCAGCCTGAGGGGCACTGGCTCAATTAAAGGCTTCTGGGTTGGAAGTGGCCCCGACTTCTCTGGCCCCTGCACCCTCCCTGCGTGAGTGGGTTATGCGCCGCCCCCCTTGCATCTCCCCGATCCCGGACCCTCCTGCTGGCCCCTAGCCAGGCATCGTGCCAGCGGTGAGGCTGGACCTCGGGACCACCCACAGGGACACGCTGCTCGGCCTGCGCTGGGAAGGGGCAGGGCTGGGTCTGAGTGGGGAGTGGGGAGAGGTACCCCCAGGAAAGGAGGCCTGGGAACCTGCTCCTGAGCCCAGGCCTGTGGGTCAGGGACAGCCAGAGCCCCTGAGGGTCAATGGCAGACAGGGAGGACCTCCACCCACATTCTGACCAGCTGGGCCCACGCCACAAGCGGGAGGTTGGGGGGCTGCATGGCTGTGAGCTGATGCCTCCAGCAAGCCGCCAGGCCTACGTGTGATGCCCTTGCCCACAGACATGCAGCCTGGCCTCAACCCCCCAAAGGCAAAGCTGCCCGGGGTTCCAACCCAAACCCGGGGGCAAGGCTTCCCAGAACCGTCCAGAAGGTCGGGCCGGTCTCCTCACCTCAGCCTCTTTCTCATAACGGTTCTAGCTCTGTGCTCCCAGAAGGGGGGTCTTTCTCCCCCTCATTGCCCCCGCGCCCCAAGCAGGTTGTCATGGTCACGGGGAAGATAAGCCAGGAGGTTAGGCTGGGGCAGCCCCTCTCTGTCTTCCTGGTCCCTCCCAGCTGCTTCCTGGGGCTCCACCGAGGCTGGCGTCCACCGCACCGCACCCCCTTCGCCGGGAGAGGCTGGGTGACATGGAGCCAGACACGCGCCTCCCTGCCGTCCACAGGGGGACAAACTGGCCGTCCCCTGGAATCTCAGAAGCTCACAGACTTACATGTTTACACAAAACCCCAGACCTCCCCCCCCCACCGCCTTGCCTCTCCCATCACAGGTCTCTCCCCAGAACTTTCTCGAGTCTGTCCCACCCACAGGGCAGCCTGCAGTGCCGCCCCCCTCTGGACCCGGCTTCCCCAGGGGTGACTGGGCCCCAGCCTCACCTGGCACCTCAGCTGTGCCGACAGCAATCCCATACCCCAGCGAGTGGGGTCGCCGGACCCCTCTGCCCTGCCACCTCCGCCTGGCTCAGCCCCTCCCGGTCTTCCCAGGGGGTGGGCCTGACCTCCAGGCCCCGCCTGCGGTAAGCGCTGGCCTTGCTGTCCAGTGCATCCGAGGCCTCAGTGACAGGAGCAGCTGCCATCTGGGGAGCGTCAGGGACCCTCGGTGGTGGGGGGAGGGGGACTCTGCAATCCTGGCCTTTGGGTGGCCGTGGTCCTTGTCCTGCCACAGCCCCGCCCACTGCCCAGCAGGCACCACCCCTGCAGGCACCACAGCTCTGTGGCTCCCGGGTGGAGGGCACCCGCCCCAGAGCAGGGGGACTGGGGTGCCAAGGGCTCTGGCCAACAGGAGCCGCCCGCCTCCTGGACAAATGTCCCTGAACAGCACGATCACTCGGCAGGCACAGGACGTGGGACACTGAATGGGTCTGTAACCCCAAGGTGAAAATACGCAGAAACACCGCAGAATGTGCTGGAACAGTTTGTATTTATAAAACATCTCATCTTCCCACCCATAGCCTCCCTCTCCCCTCCCCCCCACCAGATGTATAAGAACCCTGGGCCCCTCCCACACTCTGGGTAGCAAGCTCAGGTGGGCAGCCGACGCAGGCCAGGCCTGCAGGCCTCTGTGCAGTCAGGAGGCAGTGAGATGAGAGCGCCTGTCCGCCACGCGGCCCAGCCCACGGCCTGCCAGCGAGGGGTCGGGAGGCCACAGGACCATTATATAATCGGCCTCCCGTGGCAGCGCACTCCTCGCCCGCCATTCGACAACACTGACCGCCACTTGTCACCATGTCCCTGCGAGAGCCGATGGCCGCTCCGTGGTCAGGCTGTCCCCGTGGAAACAAACCGACCAGGACACGCAGAGCCCCCAGCCGGGGTCTGTGCTCGGACCAGCGGGCGGCTCAGTGGGAACATCGAGCTTGGCCTGTCCCCCTGGTGTGCTGAGTCCCCGGTGCAGCCTGAGTGACCTCCCAGGACCAGCGGGCTCCTAGCTGCTCCCCGTCGCGGGGCCGACGGAGCCGCCTGAGGGCAGGGCGGGGTCCGCCTCCTCACCGTCCGCCAAGGCCTCGCCGTCCACATCCCCAGCCTCGGGAGCGGGCTGGGCCTCCCGGGTGAGGTCCTGGCTCCTCCTCAGCCTGGTGGGGAAGCAGAGGAAGGGGCAGCTGGCCTGAGCCCCCCAGAATGTGTCCCTGGTTCAGGGGCCTGCGCTTGCCCCAGGTGTCTGGCCAGCAGGGAGCTGAGGGTGGCTGTGTGGGGGGGTCAGGCCTGACGGGTTGTGGGCACTCTGCCCAGCAGCACCTCTGACTATGGGCCCTGGGGCTGGCAGCAGCAGGGTGGTGACTCTCAGTTCACTCCAGCCGGAAGCCGAAAGGAAGCCTCACTTAAATGCAAGTTCTGGGTCAGGAATCTTGGAACCGAGTTTTCAAAGAGCTTGAAGTCCCCATCTTACCCTGGCTCTGGCCTCCGGGATGGTGGTCAGTGTCCTAAACCAGTGCCCAGCTGTCATCCTGGTCACTGACACAGGACAGAGCACCGACCAATCCTGCTCCCCTTCCTGGCTGGAGCGCAGGGCCACCTCCTCCAGGAAGCCCTCCGTGCCTTCCCCTGGGCTCAGAGCATTGGGCTTTATCCTCTCACTATGGAGGTGTCACAGCTGTTCGTGGCCCATTGTACCTCCCTGCCAGCCAGCCGTGACCTCTCTGTCCCACAGTCCCTGACACACAGTCTTAGCTCAGTCAGTGTGTGACCGACTGAGGGGAGGCAGTGGGTGTGCAGGAGCCGTGCAGGCAGGAGCCACCAGTCCTTGTCTGGAAAGTTCACTGAATGTCTGTCTCCCCAGGAGAGTCTGGCCATTGGCCCCCGTTTAGGCCTAAAATTTCCAGAGGAGCTCCTCCCATATGAGCCTGAACGTTCCTCTCCCCCCGCCCTCCTTCCTCCCAGGGCCAATGCTCAGAACCCCCAGGAGGATGGGGCCAGGTTTCCTGGGTTCAAGACCTGGGTGGCCAAGAAAGCCTTGTCTCATTTCCCCAAACTCCTCTTTGCCCCCCTCCTGCCCCCCCCACACACACACACACTCACTTTTCTCGGTTAAAAATCACAAAGTCTTGCTGGATCGCATCCAGGCAGTCCTGAAGGTAGTCATTCTCCTGCGGAACGGACGCTGGATGTGGTCAGTTCGCTCACACCCCTCAGGTAGGTGGGAACCCTCCACCCGGCCTGCCTGGCCCCCCCTGGCGGCCCCCCTGGCTTTCTCCAAAGCCTGAACGCTCCCCAGCAGCAGAACACCCGGGAGTTCGCACCTCGAGGGTGACCCTTAGCCAGTAACGGAAGGGTTTCCTGTGCAGAAGCCCGGCTCCTGCCTCGGGTGCGGGTGGATGCTGACATGAGAGTCGGGGGACCAGCCTCGGTGGGAAACTACACCCGGCTTGGCTCCCTCCCCTCCCCCAGGTCCTCCGGGCCACTCGGCACAGAATCCAGCCTCAGGGGCTGCAGTGAGAGCGGCTGGGCCACCCGGAGAAGCAGCCTCAGGACAGGCCTTGGGTTGGGTCCCCACCGGCCAGATCCATGAGGAGCCACCACTGGTGCCGCATGGAGTGTGAGTTGGGAGGGAGGGGCTCAGAGTTGGGGACAGAGGGGGAGGGAGTAGTCACAGGGACCTGGGCCTGCTTGGCCATTGCTGGGCACTGGGGGTGCACGTGCCAGCGACAGGCTCAGGTCACTGAGAGCAGCGGGATTTCGGGGAAGGCCGGGCCACCAGGTTTCCGAGTTCCTGCATCAAAGCCGAGGCCCTGATAGGAAGGCTCTGTGCTCAGTGGATACACCTGGGTGGGGCCGGCTCAGTGGGTGCACGTGGGCGCCCTGCTGCACCCGCACAGGGGCCCTCCCCTGCTGGAAAGCCCCGCCCCCCCACGTGCCTGCAGATGGGCAGGGCTGCAACCACGCAGAGGCCTTGAAAGACAGTATTCGCCCCTCAGGACGTGCCTGTGCCTCTGTCTCCCCTCTGGGCCTCCGAACTACCAGTCTCGGGCAGCATGGCCGGAGGGGGGAGTGCCGGGCCTGCTGCGCTGAGAGGTGCTGGCGTGGGGGGAGGCTGTAGATGGGGTGAGGCACAGGCCACAGCTGGTACAGGGGAGTCTAGCTGTGAGGACATGTCCCCAAGACTTTGGGGCTGGTTCCCTGGCAAGAGCCCCGGAGTGGGTTCTCATTCCACTCAAAGAAGTAAGTGAGGGGCTCAGAGGGGAAGTGAGGGGCTCAGAGGAGAAGTAGGGGGCTCAGAGGGGAAGTGAGGGGCTCAGAGGGGAAGTGAGGGATTCAGATGAGAAGTGGGATTCAGAGGAGAAGTGAGGGGCTTAGGGAGGAAGTGAGGATTCAGAGGGGAAGTGAGGGGCTCAGAGGGGAAGAGAGGGGCTCAGAGGAGAGGTGAGGGGCTCAGAGGGGAAGAGGGGAAGAGGGGCTCAGAGAGGAAGTGAGGGGTTCAGAGAGGAAGTGAGGGGTTCAGAGGGGAAGTGAGGGGCTCAGAGAGGAAGTGAGGGGCTCAGAGGGGAAGAGAGGGGCTCAGAGAGGAAGTGAGGGGCTCAGGGAGCAGGATAGGAGCTCAAAGAAGCTGCAGAGCTGGGCACAGATGGGGCTGGGCTGGAAAAGATGGAGGAAGGTTCCGGGACTTTGCGGGAGGTGCGTGCTTGCCGGGCTCTGAGGGGATGCTGTACCATGGTGGAGAGGGCCCCAGCCCTGACCCCGCACTCACGGACTGGGGGCTGTCCCTGCTGCTGTCCCGGGACCTGTTCTTGGCCAGCCGCTTCTTCTTCTTGTGCAGCGGCCTGGACTCCAGGATCATCTCCTCCAGCTCAAAGGTGGGGTCGCAGTGCAGGCGGCCTTTCTGTGGAGGGACAGGGCGCGAGCTCAGCCCCGGGTGCCGCCAGCCACCCCGGAGCCCTGTCTGGACTGTGGCGCAGGCTTACGTTGGGCACGAAGCCCGGCTCCACCTTCTTCTTACTCAGGTCGTCCCACAGCACGTTGGCCAGCGATGGCGTCTCCTTCATGTCCTGGAGGCTGGAGACTCGGTGCCTGGGGTTCACAGTGAGGAGCTGGAACAAGGCCCACATCAGAGGGTGCCCGGCCCGAAGCCCGTGGGACTGGGCCCAGCGCTCCCCGGCGGGGAGCAGCCTGCCCAGGCCAGGGCACTGTGAGGTCTCGCCGGAAGGCCTGGGGTTGGGAACCTCAGGGTCTCACGGGTCAGGCAAGCATCCTGGTCAGCGCAGTAATGTGGCCACGGGGACAATTCAGTCCATGTGGCTGGCTTAGCCCCTCGAGCCCAAGGAGGCAGAAGGCACATGGGGTCTGCAGGAGGTTCTGCTGAGATCCACCAGCAGGTGGCAGCCTTCGACTGGCTAACTGCTGAGGACAGCAACTACCGCCATCACAGCCCCATGAGGCCCTAAGGTAGGTGTGTGTGGGGGAGGTAGGGGGAATGGAGGCTTTCCCAGGCCTGGGGCTTGGTGCAAGGATCACCTCCACTCCCTACTAGAGCTTCTGGGGGGGCCAAGGTCCCCCTGTG
This sequence comes from Lasiurus cinereus, assembly GCA_011751065.1. Taxonomy (NCBI): domain Eukaryota; kingdom Metazoa; phylum Chordata; class Mammalia; order Chiroptera; family Vespertilionidae; genus Lasiurus; species Lasiurus cinereus. The sequence goes on from JAAGEH010000038.1 coordinate 3,641,970, forward strand.
AACCCCCTGGGCAGGTACAGGCAGAGTTCTGTGGGGCAAAATCAGGTTAAGAGGCTCCATTAGGGACACAGAGAGGCCTGTAGCTGCCTGGCTACAACTCCAGGGTCAAAGGTCTCTGGGCAGGAGCCAGGGCCTGTCCAGGAGGACCCTGTAGGCACTTCCTCCCACCCCTGGTCCCAATGCACCAGGATCTTTAAAGTGAGGTTCTCCGAGGAGGCACGGTGGGGCCCCACAGCCCAGCCCCTGTCCTGAGGGTTGCTTGCCGGTGGCAACATCATGCCCCCCCCACATCCCTACAGGCTGAGGGCTCTGGGCCGCTGCAGACTTGCTCAGGCCTTGGAGGTGCAGGGGGTTCTGGGGTCTTCTGTGCTTGCTCCCGGGGGTGGCTGGGCCATTGGCAGCAGGCACTGGCTGTGGCTCCAAGAGGAGGCACAGGGCAGAGGGGGCCAGAGTGCACCCAGTCCCACACCCTCTCCCTCGGGCACGCACAATAGGTGACCTGCACCGGCTAGCTTCTCTGCCTGCACCTCCGTTTGGGCCTCTGTGAGACAGGGTGGTGACCAGTGTCCCGGGACCCGCCGGGGAGGATTACATTAGTCTCAGCCAGGCTACTATGGGACAGTCAGACGGACAGGGATCCCGCTGGACAAATCTGCTGGAACCAGATGCCCCTGGAACCGGGGCTCCAGGCCATTGCCCCCTCCCCCGCCCCCATGTGTCTGGCGGGCCTGCGCTCTGGGAGCACTCACCTTCCGCAGCAGGGCCACCATCTCCTTGGACCAGGAGGGGACGTACTGGACGCTCACGGTGCTGAACAGCTGCACCAGGGATTCCATGGCGTCGCTGGAGTGGATGTCGTAGGGCCTCTGGGCAGAGGAGGCAGCGCTGTGCCAGGGCCTCACCATGACCAGAGTGCCCGGCAGTACCCGCCCCCGTGCAGGCACAGCCTGAGCAGGACCCTCCCGGGAACAGCCAGGAGGAGCAGCCGGTGGCTGGGCCGGGCCAGACCACACCCCCACCGAAGAAATGGCTGGAATCGGCGCTGACCAGGCCGCAGGAAGCAGGATGGATGAGCCCTGGAGGGCCAGGTGGAGATGCCTTCCTGGGGTGGGATCCCTCGGAGCCCTCACCAGGAGAGGGGAAGGACAGTTCCAGGCCCAATGCCCAGAGGCCAGTGCACAGGCCCTGCCATCTGCCCAGGAAACCCCAGCGACTCCCCTCCAGTACCCCCTCAGGCATTGTGCACCCACCCGTGTGCGTGGCCTCCTGACACTGACAGAAAGGGACACAAATGTCCCTGAACACCGGGGGTGGGGCAGACTCTTCCCTCTCCAAGGCACAGGGCTGCCTCTGGGGGTCACAGCTGGCTTGAGGTCTGGGGCTGAGCCTGGGGCCGAGGAGCTCCATACCCATCCACGTAGCAGTTCGTAGGCCATCACCCCCACCGACCACCAGTCCACCTCGAAGGAGTAGCCGGTCCCACCGTTGATGAAAGACTGGAAGATCTCCGGAGCTTTCCAGAAAGGGAAGGAGAGGCTGAGCACGCTGGCCCCCAAGATGGGGCCTGAAACCAGGCTGCCACCGGAGCTGAGCAGGACGCGCCCTCAGCGGCCACCATCCTTCCCCACAGACCACCTGGTTCAAGTCCAGGCCCACAGCCTGCGTGCGCGCCAGGTTAGCTCCCTGTCACACCCACAACCCTCTCGCGTGGCACTGAGTCTGCTGAACAGATCAGACCCGCTGCTCTGAACACGGCTGCTCTGGACCCATAGGGAAGGGAGCTGCCCACCAACCACAGGCTACACAGGAGCCGCGATGCAGGCGGGTGTGGGGGCCTTGCTCACCCATGTACGGCTTGGTCCCAGCCAGGGCGGTCGCCCTCTCCCCGTCCTTTATGATGGTGGCGATGTTGAAGTCGGTCAGGTGCGCATGTCCTGCGAGGAGAGAGGACAGCGCTGCTGTCCAGAGGCCCGAGAAGCGCCCCAAGGGCAGGGGTACCACCCCCACCCCCCCACAGGGGGCCTTGAGCCCCTACTCACCTTGCTCGTCCAGCAGAATGTTGTCGGGCTTGACGTCTCTGCAGAAAGAGCAGAAAGCGGGGAGACCTCCTTCCTGCTCCTGCCCGGTAACCCTGGCAGGCTTTGGGGCTCCCCCAAGAGGCCCGAGATGGGCCCTGGGAAGACTGAGGGCCTGAGGCCCCCTCCCCACCTGGTGACACTCGGACAGAGCTGAGCAGACCAGCCCTCTGGTTCTTGGGGGGCTGCTTCCAGCCCCACCTTTTCGACCAGACAGAGAGCAGAGAAAAGCCCAGCAGTGGACACAGAGGGAGCCGAAGTCCCTCGAGGACAGAAGCAGGTCCTGGGGGCCCCCGACTCCCCAGAACCCTGAGCTGCACAGACTGTGGCCTGGGGCCTTCACAGCCTTAAAGATGACCAGATAACAGATCCCCGGGCAGACATCTGACTTTATAATAAACCACATGGCGAGTTTTTTCTTTCTGGTCCTGGGACTGCAGCTTTTTCTCCCGAATCGCGTCTGCTTTAAGCTACTGTTAACATCCGTTCGTTTGAATTCCCCAGGGATGTGGCCGATGGCCAAATGGGGTCCCGCGGTTAAACACACCAGGTGTAGGCTGCCCCGACATGGCCAGACCGCGGGATCCCCGGGACCCAAGGGCTCTGGGCGCCTGGCCAGCTGGGGCTGCCGGGGTAGGATCTGCCCCCAGGTGGACATCAGACAGGCAGCGGTGGGGCCGGCGTGGAGCCACACCTGGGGGCAGATCTGGGGGCCAGTTTGGGGCCGAGCACAAAGGAGCCGACAGGTTCTGCCGGAAGGTGGCACCCTGCGGGCGGCGCGTCCCTGCGGCCAGGCCTGCCAGCCCCGGCAGGCGTGGGCGCACCTGTGGATGATGTGCTGGCTGCGCAGGTAGTCGAGGGCCAGCGCCATCTCGCAGATGTACAGCCGCACGGTGTCCTCGGAGAACTGGACGTTCTGCTGCAGGTGGTAGCGCAGGTCCCCGCCCAGCAGCAGGTCCACCACCATGAACATGTCCTCCTCGTCCTGGAACGAGTACCTGCGGGCGACAGGGGGGCCCTGGCACATGCCACAGGAGCAGCGTCCCGCCTCTTTGGCCCTGGGAGCATCCAGATGCCCAGGGTTCTGGGGACCCACACCCCATCTGTGAATGAATTAGAGGGCACAGTCCCCCCTCCCCAGGAGAAGGTGATTGGGGGATTCAGGAACACTCCCAGGAGGAAGGAGGATGACCTGCTGTGGCCTGCAGGTCCCCCCCACCTCTTAGGGCTGGTCTGGGGGTCCATTTTGTGAAGGAAACTCAGGCCCCCAAACTCTCCCCCTCCAGCATTTCCCCAGAAACTCTGTGGGTCACAGGCCTCCTTTGTGGGAAAGCCCAGGCTTCTGCAGGCGGGGAGACGCTCAGGAATGCAGGTGTAGTGGACACCTGGGGCCAGGGAGTGGGAGTGGCTGGGGAGCAGGAGGAGGGGCTGGGGTGTCAGGGGGCCCAGGATCAGGAGAGCGGGGAGCAGCGGGGCGGGCTCACCAGAGGTTGACCAGGAAGACGTGCTCGATCTCCTGCAGGATCTCCAGCTCCCGGAACACGTTGCGGACCTCGTCCCGCTCGATGCACTGCTGCTTGCTCATGTACTTCATGGCATACATCTTCTCCGTGTCCCGCTTCTGCACGATGCACACCTGGCGGCACAGGGCACGCCGGTCAGCACGCTGCCCGATTCCCACCCGGCCCCGCAGGCTCCACTTTGCAGTGACCGGAGGTAAGTTTTGGAGGGACATGCCTGCTGCACACAGGCCTGAGAGCAGGCAGGACCCAGCCCGGAGCACGACGGGGAGGGGGCCTACAGGCCCGTGCGGAGGCCTGCATCCCACACGGGCCATGACCTGGGCTTGGGGTGTCACCATCTCCAACCCCAGCGCCACCTTCCCAGGGCTCGGAGCAGCAGAAGGCTGGGCAAGTTGTTGGGGAACGAAGGAGAGGACCCCTTAGCCAGAGCCCTGCACCCAGGAAGCCGCTGTGCAGGAGGAGCTGTTCTCCAATCCCCACCCTTCCAGGGTGGCAGTCCCTGCCCAGCTCTTGGGTCCCCTGGAGCGCTGCCCTGCAATGCCAATCAACAACCCTGGCACTGCTCAGAGGATTGATTGGTAGAGAGGATCAGGGTGAGGTGAGGACTGAGAGAAATGGTCTGGGCTCCCTCGTGGCCAAGGAAATCCAATCAGACTGTGAGCATTCCCATGGATGAAAAGCCTTGGGTCCAATCAGACCAGAGACAAAGGCCTCCAACGGAAGTAGGATTGATGCACAAAGTCCCGGCTGCACAGCCAGCGCTGTGCCCCCCATTCGAGTCATGGGGAGACCTCACAAGGAGAGAGATGACCTCCCAGAGCCATTTCTAAGGGTCCCCACAGCCTTCGGTCTCCAGGTCTTCTTCAAGGAACAAGAGTCAAGGGAAGTGGAAGGTTCTGGAACTGGAGGTCCCAGGTGCCTCCCTCAAAGGCAGGTGGTCTGGAACTGACCGGATGTCTCCAGGGGCATTAGTGTCTCCTGCCAAACCTGCTGGATCCAGCCCTTTGGTGAAACCCACCTTCCCTGGCCCAGGAGGGCCGCCTGGGAAATGAAGAGGCTTTCTTCCGAAGACGTCCATCACCGTGCCACTCACAGCAAGCCTGTCCACCCACCTCCCCCAACACCCCGGCCTCCGCGGGCCCCTTACCTTGCCGAAGCTGCCCTTCCCGATGGCCCGCAGGATCTGGAAGTGGTCGAAGGTCACTGTGGGAGAAACAGAGGGATGCCCGGTGAGGTGCCTGGCAAGAAGGCCCTGTGCCCCCACAAGCCGCTGGGCGGCCCCAGCCAGTCTTTCGTGGGCGTCATGGTGGCGCTGGCTGGAGGCTGACCTCAGGCTCCTGTGCCAAGTGGGGTGGGTTCAACCCAAGGCCGCGTGGTGGGCCCCAGGGGACCGTAGAGCCCCCTTTTCCAGAGCTCATGGTGGGGCGAGGCTGGGGTGCCCTGCCTACAGACAGAACAGCATGAACCTCTGTGCCCAGCAGCCCCCCATCCTATATCAGCACTTATTTTGATTTTTTGGCCATCCAGAGGTATATATTCTAATTCTACCCAGCTTTGGCATTATCTCTCATATCGTCACATATTATTCTGGTAAAAAAAGAGCCCTTTGGGTATATAGGGATGGTCTGAGCTATGATATCTACTGGATTCCTAGGATTTATTGTATGAGCACACCATATATTTACAGTGGGTATGGATGTAGATACCCGGGCTTATTTTACATCTGCTACTATAATTATTGCTATTCCGACTGGAGTTAAGGTGTTTAGCTGACTGGCCACCCCTTCACAGGGGTAATATTAAATAATCTCCTGCTATATTATGAGCTCTAGGATTTATTTTTTTATTCACAGTAGGAGGCTCCCAACCAAAAAAGACCCACAAATAGGAGGTCCTGAGACTCTCAGGACAGCCCAGAGCCTCCTGGGGCATTTGCCCTGAGGAGCCGCTGGATGCGCTTGGGGGGAGCCTGGCCCCACCCCAGGATTAATCACGGGGACACCGCCTGTCCGAGGGACGGCCTGCAGGCCCATGAGAACCCACAAGCGTTCTTATCTCTGCCGACTTTCCGGGCAGTGGGCCCCTCCTGAGAAAGGGGTCCGTGGAAATCACAGCCAGGCGCCCACGAGCTTTCACCATGGCATGGACGGGGGTTGAAACGTGCTCTCAGGGCTCCCAATTCTGTGCAGAACCAGACACCTTCTCCTTACACAGGAGACGGGTTCATCAACCGCACAGGCTTCTCCCCCTCAGCACCTCTCAGCCCCCCAGACAGAGAGCCGGCTCCGCGCAGGGCCCAGGCCGGCCTGGCTGTGCCCCCAGGTCCCACCCTGCGGGTCTCTTCCCACCAGGTCTCTGCCCCCCACACGCTCAGACGGTGAGCATCCCGTGGATGCAAAGCCTCGGGTCCAAGCCTCAAGCCCCACAAGCAAACCCTTTACTCCCACCCCCTGTGTCCTGGGGGCCTCTGTCCTCTTGCCCTCTGACCCTCCACCATCCCGGACAGGCCCACAGCCTCACTGGGGCCTGCTGTCCTGCAGGGAGCACCAGGATCCCCTGGAACCCTGAATTCCTCCAGCCCCCCAACCTCTTAGGGAAGAGGCCGCTCCTCCTGGCCGTTTGGGGGTGACCGTGGCTGTTTGACAGAGGGGTTTTGGGCCCCAGCGCGTGAGCAAGCCAAGCTCAGAGGCTGCAGGAACCACAGGCAAGGCCTCTCACTGATCCTGGGTGGGGACTCTTGGAGGGGACACGCGAGTGTGGGCACAGACGCTAAGCCAGCACACGGCTCTCGAGCCCGGTGCCAGGAGGGGGTTGCTACTTGTTACAGGGAGTCACTTGTGAAGCTGACATTTGGCAAAGAGATGAGGCTGTGAGACAGAGTCCCCGCACGGCGGTTGACGTGATCGGCTGCCGGATTCTTACGTGCGACATCTGCTCTGTGTGATGCCCGAGGTGCACCTCCAAAATTGCAGGGTAGGTGAAAGGAAGCGGTGATTCAACCCCACCGTCTCCCCCCTCACCCTCGACACACACTCCTGGTCTCTGCCAGGAGCCGGAGCAGCGGGAAACCTGTCTGTGTGTCCCATGTCCTGCCTGCAGGGCGATGGCACAGCGGCCTTCAGCCTCCGCGGCCCCCCTGCGGCACGGCTGGTGGGCACCGCGCAGCTCCTCCTGGAGCAGACGAACACTGACAGCAGCCGACCGGAACGTCTGCTCTCCGGGAGGCTGTGACTTCGCAGACTGGAAGCACCGCCTTGCAAGGAAAGTAGGTCAGATGGAGGCAGCCGAGTGGGAGTTTACTTCTCTTTCCCCGGGGCTGACACTGCCCGGCCCCCGACCCAGGCCCCGTCCTTCTGAGGGCGGCTGTCCGGTTCTGGGTCTCTGGATGGAGCCCCCTGATCCTGGAGCCACCTCCTCACAACTTGTCCGAAGCCCAGACCTAGCCCTCAAGGGGACGCCTAACCGTGTTCTGGAGTGTGTCACCCCATCTCAAGAGCCAGCCCGCCCCCAGGAAAAGCCGGGGAGTCTTTCCCGAGTGGGCCAAGGCTCCCACGGACTCGGACCCAGGACGACTAACACGGACGGTTCCTGGAGGCTGAGCCTCGGACGGCCCTGTTATGACCCGCAGCCCTGGCCCTGTCACCTGGCGCTCTGTGTTGTGGGCTGTCGTGGGTCCCACCCTCTCAAGCTCAGGGGAAAGGTGGGCTGGGGGGCGGGGAGGGGTGGAAGCAGGGTGTGGACGCGTCCCCTGGGTCAAGGTCAGCCCAGGACCTCAACGCTGCTGTTGCAGGTACCACAAAACCCAGGGGAATGTGGGTAATGTCTGGGCACTTTTTCCCAAAAAACAGAGCAACTACTGTCCTTCCTCGGTGCCCGCCTCGGCCTCACTTGCGGTTCAGCGCCCAGCGCTGGGGACAGCTCGAGGCCCAGGGGGGTGCGGCAGAGGGCGGTCCCCTCACAAGCCAGGCTTTTCTCAAAAAAGGTGCCCCCAACCAGGAAAGCAAGAGGGGAGACGGGCCGGGGAGGGTAAAAATAGAGCTGCGGCCGATCGTGCGTCACCGCTGCTGTTACCCGTGACACAATGAGGGCTCCCCGACAGGCCTGGAGGGCCACCTGCTGCTGACCTGCCTCCCCAAGTCTTAATGCCTCCAGAGCCGGGAAGGGGGGGCCCAGACAGTCTGCAGGAGCCTGTGGAAGGTGAGCTGCCCGCCACCACAGGGCGAGTCCTGGGCACGGCTGGCCCCGAACCCTCCCAGCCTGCCTCCCCTGCCACCTAGGAGAGCCCAGCCCCTCCATCCCCGGAGAAAGCTGTGATCAATCACATGTGGCAAGTCACCTCCGATGACCCAGAAAACTCTGGAAGAGAGTCAGTGCCGGGCGCTGGCCTGGCCTCTGCAGAGCTGGTGGCCGGTCCTGCCCGGGCCCCTCATAGGCAGCCCAAGGCCCACTCCACCTCCTTGGGGCGCACAGGCCAGCCCACCTGTGCCAACAGGACACCTGCACGCAGAGGGGAGGTCACCGGATGGTCACCTCAAAGACACGCCAGGGTCCTGACCCCCCACCTGTCTGCGGAGGAGTCCTCATGTCCTATTGCGTTTCCTTCTCAGGGCAATGCAGCGAGGGGTGAACGCGCCCACTTTACAGATGGGAAAACTGAGTGGAGAGCCCGGCACAGGCTCGGTCAAGGACTTCGGGACCCTCGAGGCAGAAGAGAGGATGGGGTTCTCCTGAACTTCAGTCCCCTCCCAGGGACCTTGACCCCGGGGTTCCTTGGCCCCTGAGACTCCCCTCCTCCCCTCCTGGGGCCAGAAGGTCAAGTGTCCAAGTGGGGGAGAGGGTGTTGGCTCTGGCCTCTGACCTTAGACTCCCCAGCCTCCAAGGAGCTGGCTGAGCATGACGTGTGCTGCCTACTGGTCAGGAGGACCCAGCCAGGTGCCCGCCACCCAGCCAGGATGGCAGCAGCCTGCATGGACAGGCATCTGTGCCCGAGTCCTCCCTGAGCCTCGTGAGGTGAAGGACAGCTTCTTGGCGGTCCAAGCAGCCACCTGCGCTGGAAGGAACCTGGGAGGGGGCCCTGTCCTCAGCATTGCAGCCCGGCCAGCACCTGCCCTGCAGGACCCTGCTGTCCCCTGCACCTGGAATGCATCGGCACCCACTCCCCTCCTGGCCACCACGCCACCCGTGCCTGCTTGCTCGCCTGTGTCCCCAAACAAGGACCCCCAGGCAGCCCTGAGGCCGGCCCTCAGCACCACGGCCCCTTCCCCGCACAGCCTGGCCCGAGGGCAGGAGCAAGGCCAGCACCTGTCATGTCTGAGAAAGACACAGCCAGACCTGCACCGGCAAGAGGCGGAGCTGAGGCCTCTGGGGTTTGGGTCCCAGAGCACTCCTGTCTTCTGATGCCAGGCCTGCACCGCGGCCAGCAGGCGTGGTGCCTCCTGTCCCAGGCTGGACTCCGTGGGACTCGGGGAGACACCCCCCGCCCCCACGTCTGCTTACAGTAAAGCTTCGGCCTTAAAACACGTTTAGTGGCAACTTCCCAGCCTAATACCGTTCATCCGGGACCCTGTCTGGTCTAAAAGAGCCTGGAATTGTGTCCGGTGTTTCACATCGACCGCCACGGGCGGCCCCGGAAACGGCCATAAATGAGTGATGAGGCACCAGCCCAGGTCAGCTCAGCACCTCCGGCCGCTTGAGGCCCAGCTCCTTCTGTCTGGCAGGGTGCCGCCCAGCGCAGGATGGCAGAGAGGCCCCCCCGCTGGCTGCCTCCCCCCAGGACCCCCCACAGGGACAGACCTTAAGGACCAAGAGCCGCTTCGCCCCCTGCCTCAGCCCTGGACCAGCCCCCGGCACAGAGCTGAACTGGAGGGCAGCGGGGACCGGAGCTGGGTGGAGGGGGCCGCCTTCACGGGGAGGAGGAGGGGGAGAAACAGGCCTGTGGAGCAGTGAGCCCTGCACCCCGAAGTGGGGTTGCAGCGAGGGGACTGGTCAGGGAAGAGCACCCTGGAGAACCGGCAGGCTGTGTCTCTGGGAGGGCTCTGTCTCTGGGAAGTATCTGTCTCTGTCTCTGGGAGGTCTCTGTCTCTGGGAAGTATCTATCTCTGTCTCTGGGAGGGCTCTGTCTCTGGGAAGTATCTGTCTCTGGGAGGTCTCTGTCTCTGGGAAGTATCTGTCTCTGTCTCTGGGAGGTCTCTGTCTCTGTCTCTGAGAGGGCTCTGTCTCTGGGAGGGCTCTGTCTCTGTCTCTGGGAGGTCTCTGTCTCTGGGAGGGCTCTGTCTCTGGGAGGGCTGTCTCTGTGAAGTATCTGTCTCTGTCTCTGGGAGGTCTCTGTCTCTGGGAGGTCTCTCTCTATCTTCGTGCAGGGGGCAGCCTCCCTCTGCAGACCCACTGCTGGTGCCACCCCCCTCCATCCTGCTCACACACACCCCCCAGGCTATTCTCAGCCGCCCAGACCCAACCTCACTCTGCCTGCTGAGCCCCTCCCTCCTCAGCACTGCCTGGAACCCTGCTCCTGTGAGCCCACCTTTGGGGAGGCATGTTCGTGGTCGATGTGGGGAGCCCAGCCAGGGACCCGACAGGGCAAGATTCGCCCAAGGGTACGGACTGCCAGGAAGCGAGAGAGGGAGTGGGCGCTCCTGGGGGGCAGGGGGGAGCAGCATCAGCAACCCCAGTGCCTCCAGGGAGCTGGGCTGCAGGTGGGAGCAGAGCGCCCTCGCCCCCTGAACTCAGGCTAATGTGGGCTCCCCCGCATTGGTCAGACATGCTTCTGGGCACGGGGGTTCGAGTGGGCTCAGCCAGTTGGAAAGGCTCCAAGAGAGTGTCACGTGAGCATTTCACCCTCCGAGCAGGGCAGGGGGAGGGGAGCCCCAGACTCGGAAGAGCCAGCCCGGGCCTGGGGTGAGGCCAGGGGCGGGGGAGCTGTGGGGAGCAGCGAGAGGAGCCACAGTGAGCCTCTGCCACTCATCCCTGGGCATCGAGTGGGCACGAGGCCGGGCGAGGTGAAGGCAGCAGCGTCCAGGCCCGCCCCTTCCTGCCTCTGCTTGGAGCAGCCGCCGGGAGGCCAGCCAGCGGGGAGCACGCGTGGGAGCGGCTGATTCGGAGGCTGCTCCGTTAACAGGGACCAGAGCCACCCTGCACGGCCCGGCTCAGCCTGGGGACCAGCCCGGCGGAGGCAGAACCGCTGATCTCGGCTCACCGGTCCCAGCAGCTGTGCCCACAGAACATCACGTGTCCAGGCCCTCCAGCTAACCCCCACCTTCCCTGCCCCTTCCCCCCCACATGGTCAGTATGAATGCACCGTGGGCTCGGTTTGTGCAGAGCAAAGCAGCCACGCAAGGGAGCCAGGCACCCCCTTTAGAAGCAGGGTGCTGAGGGCGGGCCCTGGTCTCCTTTTCGGTCCCGTAAAACCTGACCAGAATGGGAGAATGTGCACAGCACAGAATGCACCTTTATTCTGGAGCCCAATGGTACACCCCAGGTCACACTTGTGTGTGCCTGTGCCTGTGTGTACCCGTGGTTGCAGCTCTCTGCCTATGTGTGTGCATGTGTGTGTCTGTGGTTGCAGCTATTTGCCTATGTGTGTGCCTGTGTGTGCCTGTGGATGAGCTCTCTGCTTATGTGTGTGCATGTGTGTACCTGTGGGAGCAGC
>JAAGEH010000038.1:3653222-3677019 GCA_011751065.1 Lasiurus cinereus
GTGTGCATGTGTGTGCCTGTGGGTGAGCTCTCTGCCTATGTGTGTGCCTGAGAGGGCCGGTGCCTGTGGGTGCAGCTCTGCCTAATTGTGTGTGCATGTGCCCTTGTGTCTGTGTGCGTTGCACATGCACATGGTGGGCACGGGGGTCCTGCACAGAGTGGGTCTGAGTGGGTGCACTGACTGCCCAGCCACAGGTCTGGCAGAGCACCCACCTGGAGGCTCTACACGTCGCTGAGATCCCAGCCGTTTCTGAGCTGTGGGAGGACTGTGGCCTTTGGATGCTGCTGACTGAGCTGTGTGTGTGTGTGTGTGTGTGTGAGAGAGAGAGAGAGAGAGAGAGAGAGAGAGAGAGAGAGAGAGAGAGAAGGACTCAGACAGCCCTGCAAGCTGCTGCGGGAACTGTGGCCTTTGGATGCTGCTGACTGAGCCCTGTGTGTGTGTGTGTGTGTGTGTGTGTGTGTGTGTGTGTGTGAGAGAGAGAGAGAGGGAGAGAGAGAGAGAGAGAGACTCGGGCAGTCCTGCAAGCTGCTGCGGGGGCAGGGGGTGCTTGGGAAGAGCGTGTGGAGGCTGCGAGCAGGGGGCCTCACAGCCACTTATCACCCGCTGCCCTGCTAAGCGCCGCCCTCCGGTGCCTGGTGTCTGTGCGGGCTGCTGGGCCGGTGCCTGTGCGGGCTGCTGGGCCGGTACCTGTGCGGGCTGCTGGGCCGCCGCTGGACGGTTTATCCCCAGAGGCAGGAAGCCCTTCCTGAGCTAAGGAGAGTGCGGGTCTCTCCACGTGTCAGCTCACCAACAGAGAGCGCCAGACCCCCGCTGGCATGCGCCCCTCTACCAGGGAGCGCCCCTCTCCTCCCCAGGCAGGGGTGGGGCTGCCGGCCCTCACACTGAGGTTCACCGTCACTCACACCCTGTGCACCCACAGAAGCCGCAGCGCGATCAGCTACCGTCCGCTCCGCCTCCTGAGGCCTCCAGACACACCATGGGACGCTCCCTGTGCCCACCGTGCCTCACCCAAACGCAGCCTCCGTCAGGAGAGTGGCTGCCTGTCCTGAAAGGTGCTCTGAGGGTCAGGCTCGGAGAGAGTCCCTAGCAGATCCATGTGGGGGTGACTGCGGTGATGTTTGGGGGGGGCAGCCAAGTGCCCCTGCAGTCCGAGGTCTCTCCCTGCCCCCCAACCCCCCGCCACACCCAGTGCAGGCTGGTGAGCGAGAGAGGAGTGAATGAGGGAAGGCTAAAGGGCAGATCCAGAGCCCCACCGCCCCACCCCCATGTCACCCAGCCCCTGGCCGACTGGGCTCCCCCTCCCTGCAGATCCCTGCCGGGGCGCTGGGCCTCAGCTACGTAGCTGCCGAGACTAGGAGATGCTGACACGTGGAATGTTTGCAAGATGAGGAGTGTGCTCAGGCTGAGCCAGGGTCCATGCAGAGAGTGGCCTCAGTCTCCAAGCCCGAGGGGGCATCAGGCACGACATCAGGCCAGAGGACAGCAGAGGTGGGAGACATGGTGGGCTGGGACCCCATAACCCGGCACTGCCCCCCACTTTCCCCCCGCTCCCGCCCAGAGGAGCCTGCCCACCCCTGGGTTCGCCGATGCTGCCAGGCTGGGACTCGGGGGAGGGGAGGCCTCCCGTGGTCCCAGCGCCCCAGGCAGAGGGATGGCCCGCGGTGGGGGCCCTGCCTGCCGGGGACCGGCTGACACCGGTGCGTGCAGCCTGTGTCACACACGGCAGCTGCCCGGGTCCTGTCCTGCATCGGAGTAAAGAGAAGCCAGGAGGAGCGGTTAGGAAAACTCAGTTTTAAATGCTCGCTCACAGCGAGCGAGCGTGTGGTTTTATTTCAGGCCTTTTCTTGGAAAAACATTTGCATTTATTTTTTAATGGAAAGTTGATATTTAAAGGTCAAGACGTCGCTCCCAGCTGCTGGCTTTGCAGGAAGCGTGTGCTGGCAAACCCTCCGCAGGCTGGGAGGCCGCTCCTCCGCTGACATCTGCCCGGGGCCTGGGCACCTGCTGGCGCCGGGCGACAGCGGCCTGTCCTGCCCGCAGCTGCACGCAGCCTCGCCCGGCCCTCGTCGCTCAGGCTCTGTCCTGTCAGCCCAGTAAACGGGGGGAAAAGCAAACTGGGGCGGGGAGGGCCTTGAGACATCCGGGTCCCCTCAGGGCCACCGCAGGCTGGGACCTGCCTCTCCCTCCCTCCTCCCGGCCGCCATTCCCTCCAGAGCACTGACCAGCACTGAGTCTCTTCGGACACTAGCTCTGGGGAGGGGGCAGCTGCCCCTCCAGAGGAAGGAAACCAGAGGTGACAGCCATGACGGGGACCCTAGGAAATCAGCCCACCACCCCCAACCCCAGAGGGCCCAGCCCGACACCTCACAGCCGCCCTCTCCCCTCCTAAGTGCTGTTGTCACTAAACAGCCTGACAGCCATCAGGGTGGGCCCCCCACCCCCAGGCCTCCCTGGGGAGCCCCACATCCATTCACACAGTCCTTGGGGTGTGGGGATGGGGTGCTGAGCCCACAGGAAAAACCAGGTGCCCAGCGGGAAGGAGGTGAACTGGGCTTGGGTGAAAGGGGTCCGGGGCCTGGGGGATTCACTCCCTGCCTTTGGAGGGAGCCGGGGACTGTCCTGGCTTCGCAGCGTCTGCACTGGTGCCATGAACCAATGGTAAGGATGGGACCGGGGATGGGGATCCAAACCCCAGGAAAGCCCGTGACAGCCATGATTTCCCCCCAAAATCACAGCAGCTCTCACATCCCTCCTCTGTGTCCACCTCCCATCGCTCAGACACGTTTCCTCCCACAGTCAGATATCAGGGTATCAACCAACAACCGACGTGAGGCTGCAGCCAGCGCCCCGAGGTTGCGAGCTCCGCCCCTCCCCCTGGATGGCTGGGCTCTGGGTCACCCACTCCCTGCAGCTTCTTCCTCTTGGACTCAGTCCAGTCCCTCCCCCCCCGACTGACCCCCACAAGTCCCTCCAAGGAGCCCTTCCATGAGAGTCACGCCAGCTCCCAACCACAGCCTCCCTCCTCAGGAAGGCACCGATGCCGTTCTGCCTCCTGGGGGAAAAGAGCGTTTGCAGGGACGCCCGGTTTTGGAACTCCCGCCCCCAGCCTCCCTGGCCTGCAGCCCCCCTCTCTGGGTGGGAAGCAGGCTGGGAGGGACCTGGGAGCAGGCAGGAGCCAGGACACCGGCCTGCAGCTCAGGCCAGCTCCCAAGGCCGCGCTCAGACCTTCGCTGGGTCTGACCCGCCGCTCTGATGGCTGATGTTCCGGTCACTGCTTTTTCCAGTTCACAGAACACTGGGAGGCAGAGGCGCCGCCAGGAAACAGCACACAGACCGCAGGAGAAAGGTGCGGGGAGGATTGAAGAAGGAGCGTTTTATGCAGAGCCAGGAGGTGCCAAGAAGCTGAGGCTTTGGGGGTTGACCTGTGCTGGCACCCACTAGCCAGGACTCAGCCCTCTGGGTGTCGCCCAGCACGGGACGGGGACCTCCAGCCTGAGCAGGTTCGATGGGGCCCTGCGTGCTCTCTGAGAATGAATGCCACGCACAGAGCAGGCCGGGTTCCTCCTCCTGGCCTGGTTTCCTGGGCGACCCGGAGGGGGGGCCCCATCCCCACAGTGCAGAGCAAACACGCCCGTCTCCAGGGTAACGGCGGAGATGCCGGCTCCCTCCTGCAGCTCAGCGGGCTGACCTATCCTCCGAGAACGGGCAGGTCTTTTTTAGGCCAAAAAGAATAGAATCGAGGCAAGGCCTTCTCTGGGGGCGGAGCCTAAGGCGGCTGTTCTCTTTCGTGTTTCTAAAAATAGAAGGCGGCGGCCTGCGCAGCCCAGAAGTCTGCATTCCCGGGAGCCCAGGTTGGCGGTTCCCAGGAGGGGCTCCTTGGCCGGGATACAAAACCACGGGGTGATGGGACAGGGTGGCCAGGCCTGCCCGCTCTCCCCGAAGTCCCTGGGGGGAGAGGGGGGAGCCGGGCTGACCCAGCGTCCAGAGGCTTGAGCACAGACAGCAGCCGTCACAGACCTCAAGGCCAGCCCTGCCATTCTCTGGGCAGGAAGGAGGCCAGGCTGGGGGAGGCTCGCAGGGGGGTCCCCCTGGCAGGCTTTGGGGACATGGGGGTCTGACCTCTCTTGCGCCCTGAGCAGGTTTCTTCTGCTGAGGAGGCCTGGGAGCCTGAAGAACCAGCCCACGGCCTCTGCTGGACAGCACAGAGGGGCCCCAGAGAACAGGGTGCCCGCTGGCCTGTGGACCTCTGGGCCCTCACACATACAGTGAATACGTGGGAGTTCTTCAAAAACGGCTGATGGTGAATTCATTCGTCATTCTGGAATAAGGGGAGGCCTTTCCAAGTAGGAAACGAACCCCAGAAGCCCCCTAGGATGGACTCTGTCAACGGGTAGATGTCACCCTGTAAAAAGCATCCAACGTCCTCACAGAGAAAAAAATAACTAAAACATCCAAATCCTCCCAGCTGGGGAAAGGGGATGGCAATAAACAGAACAAAGGAGGGTGCCCTTCCTTTCATTACAAGAAACCTACACAAGTTAGCGAGGGAGCCGATCCCCCCGGAAAGGCAGGGAGGGGGGGGGGTCAACCGAGACAGTAAATCCGACGTGACACGCCGCCGACTCCCTCCCTCCCATCGGGCAGCTGTCAGTCACCCGGACCAGGAGGCACCAGCGTGACTCTGCAAAGTAAAAGGCTGGGTCCACGCCGCACGCTGGAGGTGCGGGCAGGTGAGGGCCGAGCCTGCGGGGAGTGTGGGCCCCGGCTGATGATGGTCCAGGCACTGCTCTGGGGGCGATGGTGCCGCTGCCGGGAGGCTCCCCTATCGACACGCACACAGAATTCAGCAAGATCAGCGTGAGGGGACGCCACAGCCTGTCATTCCAAATCAAATCGGTCCCAGACAGCGCGGTGAGTGGGACCAAGGGCTGGTCACAGCACCTCTTCCTGCCGTCAGATGGAATATCGTGTGGACATTAAACCCCAGAGGGACTGATGTGCCAACAGGAATATACCCCAGAGAGGCTCTTGTAAAAGTAGGAATAACTTTGTATGGAGGTCCCTGTTGTGGAGACAAGAGACTGCATGGGAAGCACATGCGTAGACATGGTACACACACACACACACACACACACACACACGTGTGATGGGCCCTCACATTCCACTGTCGGCTGCTCCGACTGTTCTAATGTTGGAACCTTGTCGCCATTCCTTTTTCAAGCCAACAGGGATTCCTGCACATGAGATGATGGGTTAGCTTCTGCTTACTTTCTATTCTTCTCTGTTTTATTTATTTTTTAAATATATTTTATTGATTTTTTTAGAGAGAGGAAGAGAGAGGGATAGAGAGTTAGAAACATCGATGAGAGAGAGACATCGATCAGCTGCCTCCTGCACGCCCCCCAATGGGAATGTGCCCGCAACCAAGGTACATGCCCTTGACCGGAATCGAACCTGGGACCTTTCAGTCCACAGGCCGACGCTCTATCCACTGAGCCAAACCGGTCTCGGCTCTTCTCTGTGTTAAAACAGCCTGTTAAATGAGATACAGATACAGACAGCCCGTGGCCCCTAATGGACATCGCCAGCCCTCCTCCTCTGGGTAAAAGGAACCCATCTTTCAGCTCTTGTCTTACTGGGCCTGGACCAATGTTTCTCCAGCTTACCACGAATGGTTTTCGTATTTTTTTAAATATATTTTTACTGACGTCAGAGAGGAAGGAAGAGGGAGAGAGAAAGAAACATCAATGATGAGAATCATGGATCAGCTGCCTCCTGCACACCCCATATTGGGCGAGACCACAACCCTGGTATGTGCCCTGACTGGGAATCGAACCGTGTCCTCCTGGTTCGTAGGTTGACACTCAGCCACTGAGCCACACCGGCCGGGCATGAGTGGCTTTAAAGCTGGGTGTATCCTCATGTCGCCCTCACGGACGTGATCCTGGCGCTCAGCCTGGGAAGGCCTGGAAACACCGTCTAGGAAACGGAAATGTCACTTGGAGAATGTGACTCTAGGAAGATGCCGGCTGCAGACCGGAAGTTCCCACGTTGCAGCTGGTGGGGTGGTTTTTGCCGGCCGTTGGACACCCTTCAGAGCTGGCTCAGGGAGCAGAGACACCCCCAGTCCTCCAGGGAGACACTGAGATGTCGGGGCTCCTCCCACACGAGAATTCCAGCCCCCGGGAGGCAGGAGGCGGCCTGAGCTCTGAGCTGGGAGCAGGGGCTGGAGGATGGAGCCTCCTCACCTCCCAAGAGGATCAGAGGAATCGTGTTTCCAGGAGAGAATGTTCCCGCCTCCACCGCACCCCTCCCCCAGCCCTGACCGGGAGATGCGTGCTCTGAGCCCACGCTCCCCTCCCGGCCTCCCTGCCCGGCAGCCACGGGCCACACACCCGCAGCGCCGCCAACGTGGGCTCCGGAGGAGCTGGGGCTGCCCTCAACATCCCCGGAGCGCCCCCACCTGGAGGCGCCACGTTCACTGCTCCCTCCGGGCTTTGCAGAACCACCCACCCGGAGCTCCAGAGAAAGGCAGACGCCTGCCCTCCCCTCCCTGGCCACGTGTCCCCGGCAGAGCCAGGCCACCAGCCCGGACAGAAAGGCTCCCAGGTCACCGTCCCGAGGCGCCAGCACCCGCAGCCTCCAAACAGAACCCACAGTTCCCCCCTCTGTGAGCAGCTTCCTAGCAGGTTCCTCCCAGGAGGGGTGGCTACCCAGCCTGCACCTGCCGGCGGCCTGTGCTGCTCACTGAACTGCGGGCCACAGGCTTCGCCAGTCAAATCCCCACAAAAGGAGCAACTTTTTCACCACTCCCCTGGGGACCGGGGCCAGCCGTTCATGTCCTGCCCGCAGAGTGCGTCCCCGTGTCCTCTGTGCCACCAGAGGGCAGGGAGGGAGTGGCGCTCCGGAGACAAGGCCCAGGAGGGGCCGCGTGACCACCCACTGGCCCCGTCCATGGAGGAGGGCGAGTCGTCTTCAGCCCCTATGACTCCTCTCGGGGCTGAGATCCAAGAAGCTGGGTGCGCTGGGCCCAGGACCCCACATCCTCTGCTCCTCCACAGGGGCCCCCTGCCAACACGGACCCCCGCCCGGGAG
This sequence comes from Lasiurus cinereus, assembly GCA_011751065.1. Taxonomy (NCBI): domain Eukaryota; kingdom Metazoa; phylum Chordata; class Mammalia; order Chiroptera; family Vespertilionidae; genus Lasiurus; species Lasiurus cinereus. The sequence goes on from JAAGEH010000038.1 coordinate 3,660,318, forward strand.
GAAGGGTGAGGCCTGGGCAGCGCAGGTGGGCGCCACGGGGCGGGGCGGGCCTCTGGGATAGGCGGCACCTGGTCCCATCGGCCCAGGGCTCCGCGCTCATTGCCCAGCCCTGGCGGCAGCCCGGCAGGCCCTCCCGCAGCCAGGCGGGGTGACCCGCGGGCCAGCGGCCTCGGGGACAAAGGTAAGCCAGAGGGGAACCTCGGGGGGACGGAGCAGACGGACGGCAGGTGCTGCCAGCAAACAGGCTGTCACTGACACCCCTCGCAGAGACTGCGCAGGCGCTGGCGTCTGGGGTGGGGGTTGGGGAGGGCGGGGGAGGGCTTTCTCTGTGACCAACTGCAGGCAGCAGCCTGGACATGAATTCACGGGGGGCACAGGCTCTGCCGGGTGGCCCGGCGGCGTCCTGATGGGGGGCTCCGGGCCCTGGGGAGGGACCTGCCTCCAGAAGGGCCGCCGCGCTCTGTGGGTGCAGAGGAGGCCGGCCGGCAGGGCCCAGCGTTCACAGATGGGGGCGGGGGTGGGGGTGGGAGTGGGTGCAGGCCGTTGTTCCCAGGCTGGAGGAGCCACCGGAGGGAAGAGGGGGACCCGGGGGGGCTCTCGTGGAGGCGCTGCGTGAGGAGTGAACGGACGAGGCGCAGGGGGCTGTCTGGCTCTGCGGGGGGCGCCTGTGAAACCCGCAGCCATCGCCCCCACCTCCCCTCCCACGGCCCCAGATGGCTCCCACTCGCCCACGCTCTGCTGGAGCCCCTCCCAGGCTGCTCCTGTGTCTGCCAGGCCCCTCCCCACCACCGCCACAGGACAGGGGGCTCAGGGGGGACAGGGGAGCCGGGACAGAACAGCAACTCTACCCATGGGGCTGCAGAATGGGGTCTCCCCGTCACAGATCCTCCAAATCCAGGACTTGGTGCTGAGGCCCTGGGGGTGTGCACAGCTCAGCCTCCACGGGCCCGTTGAAGGGAGGCATCTGGCAGACATAGGGACATAACGGTAAAGAGACTTCCACCAGACAGACTGAGGACACTCCCCCCGACCACCCCTACACCACACACACACACACACACACACACACTCACACACACTCACACTCACACACACACACTCACACACACACTCACACTCACACACACACACACACACACACACACACACACTCACACTCACACACACTCACACACACACACACACACTTGCTATCCTGCAGGACCGGCAGGGCCCCGGCAGGTGCTGCCAGAAAACAGGCTGGAGCAGGGCCGGAGGCAGCCGCTCACCTGGGTAACACGGGAAGGGGCAACCCCAGGGGAGCAGCGGGTGGGCTGCAGCCGGACCAGCTGCCCCGGAGACGGGGCGAGTCCAGTGCGCAGCACAGGCCTGCAGTGCTGGCTGCACAGCTAGCAAGACCGCCCCCCCAGCCCTCGCACTGGAACACGGGGAGATGAATGCTAAACAACTGACAGACGGCGCCCTGGCCGGGTAGCTCAGCTGGTTAGAGCACTGTCCTCACAGGCCAAGGTTGCGGGTTCCATCCCCGCACAGGACGCAGGTAAGAATCAACCCAACGAATGTATAAGTCAGTGGAACAGCGAATATCTCCATCTCTTGTTTCTCTTTACTCTCTCCCAAATCAGTAAATAAAACAACTAAAAGCCAACAAACAAACAACAGATGGAAAATAAAAAGAACAGCACGATGGCAGACTCAAACCCAGTCAAGTACATGGAGTAACCGTCCAATTAAAAAGCAGGCATTTTCAGGCTGGCCTTTAAAAAAGCAACGCTCAACTACATGCTACTTATGAAAGGCCTACTTCCCATTTAAAGACACAGACGGGGCGAAAACAAATACATCCCGCAAATACGAACTGGAAGGAAGGTAAGCGGCTAAACAAATAGCACATGGAGTTGAAGGCCAGGAGCATTCCCCGCGACGAAGGATGCAAAGTCCTCACGGCTCATTGGGAGCGCAGCCGGGAGCAGGCGAGGTGTGGGAGGCGCAGCGAGGCAGAGGAAAGGGAGAGACAGACTGCCCCAGAGGGCTGGACCGTCCCCTCCTTGTCATCAGAGACCAGAAAAAGAGAGAAAACACAGAATGCTGCCCCAAAAGGGAGGCATCCCGACAAGCGGGACCAGGAAAGTACCCACGTGCTAGCAACCAACTCCCCACCTTCCATGAAATGGGCAAATCCCGTTCCGTCAAGACAGATAACCGACAGTAGCAGGAGAATACTGGAAACCCGGAAGCCCGCATATCTATTAAGGAAACTAAATATGTCAATCAAACCTCCCACCAACACGCCAGGCCCCAAGGCCCTCACTCAGAACCCCAGCAAGCGTGGCATGGAGAAAGAACACCGCTCACCCAGGCGCTCTCAGGAAACAGGAGCAGCGCCCCCCGCCAGCCCTGCGGCTCGGCCAGCAGAGACCCCACACCTACACCAGACCTGGAGGTTGTGAGACCAGAACACCCGCAGCCGTGTCCCTAGCGAGTGCAGGTGTGATCATGGGTACAGCAGGACAACGAACTCAGCAATGCGAGGCTGGCACACTGTTCAGAAGCCAGTCCATGCAACGAACCACATGGGCTGAGTACAGGTGGAAACGCGCGTGACCAACCCCACAGACGCCGGAAACGCATGTGACAAACGTCCACAACCATCAGTGATTTAAACACAAGAAGCTGGGCACAGGAGGAAGAGAAGGCCTTATTTGTCATAGTGAAATCCTGAGCACGCTCTCTGAGACCAGGAACAAGGCGAGGATGTCTGCTTTCCCCCATCTGTTCACCGTGGTGCGGGAGATGCTAGACTGCGCGGTAAACGTGCAAAAAGTAAGAACTGAAAACGTCTTTCCTCGGCGAGGACATGGCTGTGACACAGACAGCCCTGGGAGATCTACAAATGAGACAGTGGAATAGGTGAGTTCACAAGGTTTTAGGATACAGTCAATAGGTGACAATGAACTTAAAGACCATGGAATACGTGGGGATGGATGAAAAGGTGCAACGCCTGCACAGTGACAGCCGTAACGCGTGCTGCCGCCAGAAATGAAGGCAGACTTCATGCCAGGACAGAGGACATGTCATGACACGGAATGTTCGTGGGCTAGGTCTGATCTCTCTGAATTGATTGGGAGTCTCAGTGCAGCCCTAAGCCAGATCAGCCAGCTTCTCCCAGGAGCTGGCAGACAGATGCGAGCGGATACCGGGAAAGGCAACCCATCTGGAACAGTCCAGACAACCTGGAAAGGAAAACCACGTTGGAGGCCAGCACATCTGCTTTCAAGACTTTCTACAAAGCTCTGGTCTTCAATTCAGGACGAGGCTGGTGTTCGGACGGACACAGATCAGTGCAACAGGACGGAGGCCAGAAAAAGGCCTGGTCATGGCCTTTCAAGAAAGGTGCCGAGGAGCTTCAATGGGGAGGGACAGTTATTTCAGGATGCGGGGCTGGGTCACACTGATGCCCACGCACAGGAGGGGGGGGGAGGAGGAGGAAGAGGAGGAGGGAGAGGATCAGGGAAGATGGAGGAGGGAGGAGGGAGAGGAAGAAGGAGGAGGAGGAGGAGGAGGAGGAGGGAGGAGGGAGAAGGAGAAGAGAGGAGGAGGAGGAGGGAGAGTGGAGGAGGAGAAAGAGGAGGAGGGAGGAAAAAGAGGAGGAAGAGGAGGAGGGGGAAGAGGAAGAGGAGGGAAGAGGAGGAGGGAGGAAGGGAACAGGGAGAAAGACAGAGAGAAAGAGAGAATGAGAGAAAGGAGAACCTGGACCCTTACTTCATATCAACACAAAAATCAACTTGAAATGGATTATAAACAAAAAGAACAGCTAAGACCACAGACATTCTAGGAGGACATCTTTGTGAGCATGACCTGGGCAAATATTTCCTAGAGGGGACCCAGAAGAACGGACCAGAAGAAGGAAACCAAGGAAAAGGGGACTTCATCAAAATGTGAAACTCATTTTCCAAAACCAGCATTAAGAACTGAGAGGAATGAGGGCCATGGACTGCCCACAAGGGGTGCCGGGGACTTCCTGGGGTGACAGCGATAGTCCCCGGACTATCAAAACTCACTGATCACATCCTTAAATGGAAAGGGTTTTATTTTTATGTAAACTGTGCTTCCATAAAACGGGTTTTCAAAGTTGACCGTTTCTGTTCCTGGCCTGGAGCCCCACCCTCTCACACATCAGCTCGTCCGATCTCTCTTCCTCTTCACTGTCGCTGGATTCCGCAAACATTTATCGAGCGCGCAGCGTGGGCAAGGCCGTGCGGGGTCCAAAGTGAACAGGACGCGGCTTTGCCCTCGTGTCTCTGCGGCGTCCGGAGGAGGATTCCCTCTGCCGCGGGAGCACGGAGAGCTGAAATCAAGAGAGCCGCGCCCGTGGAGCGGGGAAATCGCCAGAGAGTCGGTGGTAATTAACGGAGACTTTCTGAACCTTTCAATTAACGCAGCCGGAAGATGAGCGAACGTGTCTTCTCTGGGGCATTGCAGCTCTCTTTAATTAAAAGGAACTAGAGTTCGTATAAAAGTTTCCTGAGAGGCCGCTGGGTCCACCACCAGGAGGGCCTGGGTCTGGGTGACCACTGACCCCCCCACTTCCTGAACCCGTGATGCTCTCACTCCAGGACCGCACTCTGACCTGCAGGTGTGTCACCTCGTGAGAGAGCAGGGCTCAGCTCTCCCGGGGAACAGGATGCCGCCTCCCCCATCGCCCTCCCCCTGGCCCTTGCCTTTGGGAGCAGAAGTGACGAGTGTGATAAGGCAAGTGGCTCAAATCTCACCTCCAGCCCCGACACACAGCTCCGACCACGCCCGCCACCAGGCCCTGGAGACTCTGCCTGCGGACAGGTGGACACAGCCACGTGGCTCCGTGTCCGCCCGTGAGCACGGGGTGACAGGAAGGAGTGGGCAGTCCTCCTCCCTGTCCTCCCCACAGAGAGGGGGGCAGGCGGCAGAGCTCACATATGGGGTCCATGGTGGGCTTTGCCTCCCCCCAAACTCCAGGCCTCTCTCAAGGTCCAAGGCTTCCCTTACAGGAGCCCCAATGATTCCAGCTCCTCCTTAAAGACACGAACAGCGACATCGGGGGCAGCCGTCGGTGCCCCCCGCTCTGTGCACTTCCACGGGCAAAGCAGTCCATGCAGAATGGAGACCCGGGCAGCCCCGTGGAGTCTGGTGTAGCGTGCACGCCCCAGGGCACTCGTGTGCAAGCAGGGGCCCTCAGTGGACTGAGGACCAGGACTCGGCTGCTGTTTGCTTGTACTTGTGTGTGAGTGAGTGCACACACAACTACACACAAACACAATCTTACACCCTCACAGATACATACATGCCCGTACTCACACTCACACAGGCACTCATAAACACATCCATGCGCCATCTCACCCTTGCGCATTCAGACATGTGCATAAGTACACCCACAACCTCTGCACATAGACATTCACTCATATATGAACACATTCATGCACATGCTGTGCTCACATGCACACATCCTCATATACACTTGTGCTCACGCGCACACACGTTTGCACATACCTGTACTCGCACACACATTCGCTCACAGGCACACTCAGGTTGACCCACACATCCCCGGGACAGCTCAACAGCCTTAGGGTGTCAGCCGTGAAGCCCCCCCCAGTGCCCTGGTGTTGGTCAAACAGGCAAGTGGGGCCAGGCTGTGCAGCTCACAGGTCACAGGCCTCCGGCTGCCCCTGAGAGCCTGGTCCTGGCCTGGCTCTGAGGCCCACGTGAGGCATTGCCTCTCTGGTCTCGTCTGCAAGCTGAGGCCACGGCTGGACCGTCTGTCTCTGGGACATTCTGGCCCAGGAGGCTGGACCGTCTGTCTCTGGGACATTCTGGCCCAGGAGGCTGGACCGTCTGTCTCTGGGACATTCTGGCCCAGGAGGCAGGATGCCAGGGGTGAGGACCCCTGAAGACGATCAGAATCCACAGCGAATCCCCGGGGTCCATCGGCCACACCTCGATGGCAATTCCCTGCTGTGGCTGTCCTCGCGGGTCAGAGCAGTGGGGGCGTGTGGCCATGTCTGAGGCACGGTGGTCACCAACATGGAAGTGTGCCCTGGCATCTGTAGATGAAGGCCAGGGGTGCTGCCCACATTCGACAGAAAGGCCACAGCCAGCCCACCGCACGGCCAGCCCCGGTCAGAGGCGGCCCCTGCCCCCTCCTCCAGTCCCGCTCCCAGCTCAGTCTGGGGAAGGGCAGGGGGGCTGCAGGCAGAGCCACGCCCAGCTGAAGTCCCAGAGCTGCCTCACACGCAGTGATCGCCCCGGGCAGCACCCGGCCTGGACACGAGGCACCCCTCTGCTCATCAGCCAGCTCCCGGGCTCCGTCAGACGTGTGTTTCATAACCAGCCCACATACCAAGTTTCCAGCCTAATTCAGGGACAGGCTGCCGGACAATGGCGCCTGCAGCTGCCGAGACTCATCCATCACGTTTGGCCTAATGGAAGCCTCTAAGTCTCCTTCCCACAGCCTGGCAGTGCCTCCTCATACTATCCCCCTCATTCCCCCTTCCCCCTCACCCCCCTCCGCCCCCCGCTTCTCCCGACTGTCCTCAAACCCAGCTCTCTGGGCCTAGCCCCCCAAGCATCCAGTCTCTGCTCCCCGTTCTGACAGCCCAGAACAGAGAGCTCGCCCAGTAGAGAAGCTGGAACAATCAGCAAGGACAGATGGAAGCCAGGGGCTGACCATCCAAACGGCCTTAGGTTCCTGGTGCCCAGAGGGGTGGGGTGCCCTGTGCCTGGTCCCCCAGTGCCAAGGCATTTGCCTCCCCACAGAAAGCACTGCTGAAGGGGCAAGACTCGCACTGGACCCCGCACAGGCCCCGATGCTTTTGCGGGTTAGGACTCTGGGAGGTCCCTCTTTCTGAGGTCTGGCTGACTGGTCTCCCCCAAGAGAGCCCCCCAAACCGCACCCCTTTCCCCATCACACAGACAAGGTCTCACTGCCTGAAAACAGAGCCCTCACTGGGAAAAGCATAGCAGGCTGGACTGGGGAGCAGGGGCCAGGGTGGGGGAGATGCAATTTTATTATTTATTTATTTTATTATTATTTTTTTCTTTTTTAAAATATATTTTATTGATTTTTCACAGAGGAAGGGAAAGGGATAGAAAGTTAGAAACATCGATGAGAGAGAGAGATCGATCAGCCGCCTCCTGCACACCCCCCACTGGGGATGTGCCCACAATCAATGTACGTGTCCTTGACCAGAATAGAACCTGGGACCTTTCAGTCTGCAGGCCGACGCTCTATCCACTGAACCAAACCGGTTTCGGCTATTTATTTTATTATTATTATTATTTTCAATGCTCTCCGAAGGATATGCTGAGAGAGGGAAACATGGATGTGAGAGAGAAACCTTGACTGGTTGCCTCCCATATGCACCCTTCCTGGGGGTCAAACCCACACCCAGTATGTGCCCTGAGTCAGAATTGAACCTGTAACCTCTCACTGCACAGGATGATGCTCCATTAACCACTCTGGCCGGGCGGGAGGCCCCGTCTTAAAGCAGTCTGGAAGGACACGTGGTCCTCAGCGCTTGCACCAAACCACTGCACCGCCAGGTTGCCCAGGTGCTTGGCAGGCGGCCCCTCGGGCCTCTGGGACAGAGGAGGGGTGTGTGTGTGACTGTGCTGGCCAACAGCTGCGGGCAGATGGCCTGGGTCTCTCTCGGGCCAGAGCAGCTGGGGTGGGGGGTGGAGGGGTGAGGGGGCTGGAATCAGAACTTGCTATTGAACGTGCTGGCTTAGAAACATCTCTGAGACACATGAGGGGCGGTGTCAACGCTGAGGCTGGGCAGAAAAGTCTGGAATGTGGGAGGCAGGCTCTGGCTGGAGAGTCACATTAGGGAGCCGCTGGCATATGGGTGATATTTGAAGCCTGAGCTTGCCCAGGCGGGAGTGTAGTGGGGAGAGAACGTGGCGGGAAGGGCCCCGGGGGGGGCTCCAGCGTCAATTGGGAGAGGAGGCCATGGGCCAGGGGTGTCCTGAGGCCCCGGGAAGATAGGGGACCGAGGAGGGGGCCAGAGTGACCAGTCCGCCACGGGCCGAGGAGGAGGGCTGAGAACCGGGCATTGGCAACGTGGAAGGGACCTCCCAAGAGCTTTGGTCCATGGGGACACATCCTGACCCCGTAAGGAAGGACCGAAAACAGCAGGAGAAGTTTGGCTGCTCACGGGGAGAGAGAAACAGGCCATGGGTCAAGCAGGTAAATAAAACGTGTTGCCTATTCACTGCGGGCCCTCAGTCAAACGCTTCCGAATGCCTGCACGATGCCCCCTCGAGCCCCATGGGACACAGACGCCCAGCTCACTCCCGCCTACCTTGGCCCCGGAGGCCAGAACCTGGGCCTGCGGCCGGAGGTGCCCCCAGGCGGAGCCCAGTCCTCGGGTGCTGACTGGGCCTCAGAGGCAGGCTTTGCTAGCTGCCTCCCGCTCTAGTTCCCATAAGCATCGGTGATCCTAGGAAGGAGCCGCAGGACCACCTTAGAGGCTAAGGGAAGGAGGTGGGGGGGCCAGGAAGGGCCTGGGGCAGGAGAGTGGGCGCCACCTTGTTGCAGAGGCACTGGTCGGGAGACAGTGTCCCTCCCAAATTCTCTCCTTCTCCCCAGGAGCCCCGCACAGGGTCTGCACCAGGCCCAGCTTCGGGGGATGCTCTTCACCACCCCGCCCGTGTTTATGCGCATGGGAACTGCCGAGGCTCCGGGAAAGGGCAGAGGGATCCGTATGACGGTGGTAAAGTAACATACGTTTTGCATGTGTTCGCTGACCAATTCTGAGCATCATGTGCACCCTCTGCGGGAGCCACCGCGGAGAAGCGTGTCCTGGGGTGTCCCCCCTCAGCACCCGTGGCCCTGCAGGTGCCAGGCCACCGCTGCCCCAGCACCTTGCAGACCTGACAGTGGAACCCTGGGTTCCAGCTGCCAACTGCAGCTTACCTGCCACGGCCTGGGAGCCACAGCAGCCGGATGGAGCTGGTCACCAGTGGGGCCTGGGGCCGGCCTTTTTTTAGCATGGGGTTTCCCTCCCCCTTTCCTTGCATCTCCTTTCCTTCTGTTTGATCTGCCACACATACACACACACACACACACACACACACACACACCACTCAACCCCCCTGTCATGCGGCAACTTTGCAAATTGTCCTTTCTGCCTGAGGAGCTGAAATTTGGTTTCAGAAACTCCTGTTGACTTTGATGCTTAGAAGACAAGGACAAAAAGAAAAGTCTCAGGGAGAATCCATGCACACAGGACTCCAGGGCAGTCCCAGGTGGATAGATGCCACTGCGGGAGTCCTCTCCCACAGCAGAGACCTGTGGACAGGCAGCTGCCCTGTGACTACAGAGGACCACTGTGGTCACTCAAACGATGTCCACAGGTCCTTCGACCTCCCCACTGAAGCGTGGAACCTAATTCCCTCCCTTTGCCTGGGGGCTGGACATAGCGACTTGTCTCTGACCCAGAATAAGGGGGCAGTTACAGTGTGTGGCTCAGAGGCTGAGTCTGGACACTCACAGGGTCATGGGGAGACCCCTGCCCTGTTGGGAGGTCACACAGGCAGCCCTCAGAGAGGCTCCGTGGTGAGGAACGGAGGCCTAGCAGTGAGCCACGTGAGGGACCTGGCTTGGGAGAGGGACGTCCGGCCCCAGTCGGACCTTCGGATGACGGCAGCCCGGCCACCATGCAGACTTGCAATCTCATGCCAGACCCGCCCCATGACCGACACACAGAGAGCAGGGGGTGATGTTGGTTGTGTTAAGCCGCTACATTCTGAGGTCACTGGTGAAGCAGGGTGGGCAACGAAGGGACCAGCCAACAGCGGGAACTGCCACTTTGGGACGTGCTTCCTGGTGGGCCCTCCCAGCCTCCAGGCCTCAGGGCCACTCCCGCTCTGAGAAAGGCACCGGGCGGGTGGCTCTGCAGGTGTCACACGGAGCAGAGAGACCTGCTCCCATTGGGCCCTGTCCCAGTTCCCGGCCCAGAGAAGCATGAGCATCATGAAAATGACTGTGAAGCCGCTAACGTGGGGGTAGTTTATTACCGGCAATAAGTAACGAACACCGAGCCCTCAGTGTGAAAAGCGGGGTGCCCTGCCCTGCCCTGCCCTGTGCCACCAGGATCCCGGTGCTGAGGGCCTGGGCTTGGAATCACACCTGGAAAGCTGACGGGAAGATACGACAGCCAGACACGGGGAGAGTCAGAGAGCCGGGGAAAAGGTATTGAACCCACAGCAGACCCCCCCCCACCCACCCACACCCACACGGGGATGTCCAAGGAAGAGCTCAAGTTCTGCTTCTCAGGCCCGAGCGCCCTGCCAGGCCGGCCCTTCCCTGCTTTTGTAACAGGTCCCGCCTGTGCACTCAAGCGTGAAGAGTCGTGATGTGCATCCCGAAGGCAGAGAGGCCTTTTTTAAAGTCAGCTTCGAAGATGCCGTGAGAAACTGTGTGCTCAGCTCCTATTTTTAATAAACGGGAGGCAACACTGCATCCCACCCACACCATCTCCTCAGCTTCGGGACTTAAATAACACCGAGCAGGGATTGCACATGATCGCCACGGGCTGGCCGTCCACGGAGACCAACTATGGGCGCCCGCGTCACGTTCAGGGGGGATGGAGGGTGAGAAGCGACCCGTGTCCCGGCTGGACAGAGCCAGGCCGCAGGGAGCCCCCGGCCTACTCTCTGCCCTCGGCCATGCTGACTTCAGTCAGATGCTTTCCTCTTTTAAAATGACGAATTTTAGGCCAGTGAGGAAGACACTTTTGATGAAGCAGGCATCCCAGTTTTCAAAAATAACCATCATTTCATTAATCACAGCTTCTCCCGAATTGCCTCTGATTTCGATCACTGCAATCAGTCAGCGCGCTGGGCCAACCGGTGTTGGGGGAGCAGAGAGGAGCACCCCCCATGTCCTTCAGGGCACCCGGCCTGTGTATGCCCAATCCCTGGGCGGGAAGGTGGCACCCGGCTCTGAGCTTCCTACCAACCAGGGAATCGGGACCACAGCCACAGAGCGCAGGCTGTAACATCAACACCCAGGGGCTCCAGAGAGAGGTCCGAAGAGCCGGCCTGGGGCCTCCCCATGGAGGGTCCCACCTGGCGTGGCAGAGAGCACCCCATCAGAACCCCACAGCAAGCCCAGGAGCTTCCATGTCTCCCTGCAGGCCGGCGGGAAGGCCGGCTCTGGGACAAAGCCAGGGGGAACCACCAGGGAACGTGGCCCACGCAGCCTTCCGCCACCGGCCTGGGCGGCGGCCAGGAGAGATGCCAGTCTCCGCTTTCAAGAAAGGAAGACGGTCGGGTACAGCCGTAGGTGACGATGCAGGAGACAACATGACAGTCACGTGTTGGTGACACAGGCAACACAGGCTAGGCCCGAGAAAAGAGCCGGGAGCCACACGAAATGAAAACTAAACCAGCCGAAACCGGTGTGGCTCAGTGGATAGAGCGTCGGCCTGCAGACTGAAGGGTCCCGGGTTCGATTCCAGTCGGGGGCATGTACCTTGGTGGCGGGCATATCCCCAGTAGGGGGCGTGCGGGAGGCGGCTGATCGATGTCGCTCTCTCATCGATGTTTCTAACTCTCTATCCTTCTCCCTCTCTGTAAAAAATCAATAAAATATATACAGTGGTACCTCGAGATACGAGTTTAATTCGTTCCGTAACCTTGAGGGGTGGGAAACTATGAGACGCTCGTGTCGCGGTAAACTGGTGGGTCGTGTGCAGCCGGCCGATCCTCGCGATGACTCCTATCTCAAATGTTGCTCGTATTTCAAAGCAAAAATCGCTCGCTCGACGGCTCGTATCTCAAAAATCTCGTATGTTAGGGCACTCATATCTCGAGGTACCACTGTATTAAAAAAAACTAAAGGAAAAGAGACACACACCACGCTGCCACCAGGTTGTGGTTCGACCTGACAACCGGCAGGAAGTTTAAAATCTCCCATCCACGCCCATCATGCATTCGGGCCCGTGACACAGGGACCCGGCCCGGTGGGCTTCTGTCCTCACACTGCTGACACCTGCTCAGCCCTCCCTCCCGGAGCGTGCCCCCGGGGCCAGCAGCACTGGGACTGCAGGGGGAGGCAGGGTCCGGAGCCGACCCCTGGGCCCCCCTGCAGTTGGGGGAGCTGCTCGGAGCCGGCCTGGCTTCCTAGGGGGGCAATGCTGCTCTGAGGCTCTGCCTCCCCAGACACCTCAGCGCTCATCCTCGGGGAGAGGCGCCTGGACAGGAACGACCTCCAGAGCTTTCTGGCAGCTCTTCTCCGCTGGAGGCCGGTGGTTACGTTCTTTAAAGAAAACGGGCGTATTTTTAGCATCTTAAAGTGTAGAGGCAGATGGATGGACATGCCGAGCTGACATTTGTTACGTAAGGAAGTATGACAGTAGGTCCCGAGTCCCGTCTAGACCAGCCTTGGCAGCCACGGGGAGAGAAAAGCACCAACTTCGTGGCTTCCCAACGGTTCCTCTGCTCACCCTATCCTTCACGGGGAGCCAGGAGTGGACGTGCGAGGAGGGCTAGACTATGTGCCCTCCTGCCCAACTGGACCCCAAGCCCCACCCCACACCCACCAGGGGCCCCTGCACTGTCTCTCCCAGTGATGGGGGCCCAGGCTCTGCAGCCTCCAGGCCTCTGGCCCCCGGGGCCCCTGTGTTTGGGGGAGGGTGAAGTGCCACAGACCCACAGCCTGGCACAGCAGGAGAGCCACCCTCCCCCCCTGTCCCTCTCTTCAGGGTCAGGAGGGAAGTTAAAAGGCTCCTGTTAAAACTCACTCCCGCCGAAACCGGTTTGGCTCAATGGATAGAGCGTCGGGAAAGTGTTTTCGTGGGAGCAGCAAGGAGCAAACACGGGTCTCCCTTCTCTCTGCTCCAGCCCCTCCTCCAGTCGGTAATTTACTCATGTTTCCTTGTCTCTTGGGGTCTCCTGGCGTCCCCTTTGCCCAGCTACCCCGCACCTGCAGCAGCCACATCTCTTTGGTCACCGCTGTATCACTAGCACCCAGGACAGCGGCTGGCTCACGGAGGCAGCTGGACAGGTGCATCAAACTACTATTTCACATGGACGGTCCTCTGACGTGGCAATGCCATTCCCAGGAGTTCATGCCAAGGAAAGAAGGCCAGAGGTGCAAAGACAAATAGACAACCGTGTTCCCTGTGAAACCGTTTATGGTTTTCATACGATGGGAATGCCCTCCCATAGGGAATTCAGGAAATAGCATGGTGTCTACAGAGCAGAAAGCTACAAAGCAGGGATTTCCGCCCCGACTGCCCCTCAAAATCACCAGGGGAGGGGCTCCAAGATGAGCTGATGTCTGAACTCCCCCCTCACCCAACACAACAAAATCAGCCCACATGTTGGGGGGCGGGGCCCAGGGACTCCCGGGCACAGCCAGGACTGAGAACTGCTGCTATACATGTAGCCCACAAGGGATGCTGCGGATCTATACGACGTTCGAAGCGTATTGCTAAGGAACAAGCAGGTGACGACAGCACCGTATATGGAGCACCCCGCCCCCCATGTCTGAATGAAGGAAAAACAGGGTGTTTCTGGACAGCGGGGAGTGTGAGGACATTCCTGGAAGAAGGCTGGAAGATGTGGGCTGACACCTTCTCGTGGAGCTGGGCTGGCCTACAGATGTCTTGGTTTTCCTACTTAGGACCATTTGGGGAAACACAGAGAAGTGTGAAATCCTGACACATCTACGCATTGTAATACTTCCCTAATGAAAAAAGCAACAACCCGCCCAGTCCTGTTTGCCATTTTTCGGAAGGAGACGTGGGAACCAGCTAGCGTTCCTGCCTGCCCGCACGCCAACACCGGGGCCGGCTCTGTGCAGACCGGGAGGGTTCGCTCACTCCCATCTCTCTGGGCGAAGGCCAACCTCGGTGGCCAGTCACTCGCTCCCAGCAATCAGGCCACGTTAGGTGGGAGACAAGCCACCACGGCTGAGCATGCCGGGTGTCCCCACCCCAGGCTCCCCAGCTGCTCAGCAGGAGGTGCTGCAACCCCCTCTGGCCCCAGGGACACCTGGAAGTCAGGGAGGGGCAGGATGGGAGGAGGTGGGGGGGAGAAAGGAGAGAAAAAGTTGGCCCGTGGTTCTGGGGTGAGGAAGAGGCTCAGAGAATCCTGGACATGCCCCAGCCCTGCCAGGTAAGCTCAGTGGCGCTAGACTCCCTGTGACTGGCGGGGGTGGAGGACGTGGACGATTTTTCACATCACAACTACGTTTATTAGTGGGGATTTACCTGGCACTTGGTTAAATTGCCCTCTTATTTTTCTTTTTCTCTGCATACTGAATTTGATAATATTAATTGGGTGTGTTCATCCAAAAAAAAGTCACCAGAAGGTTTCACATTGCCATAGCAACCATGCAGTCCCAGTAAATGCGAGATACCAGCACCGCCCCTACCAGCACCACCCGGTCACCTCTTTAAGTCCGCTCTCCAGGCGGGGGGGGGGGGGGGGCAGGTACCTGGAGGGAACCAGTAACTTCACACCCTTCACCTGGAGAAGAGGTGGATTCAGGGGGCACAACTCCCCTCCTGAAAGACAGTCCTTTCTCCTTTCCAAACCCTAGTCTCTCCATCCAGATAAGCCAGGGCCTTCATGCTAAGACCTGCACGTTCTCTCCGCAGACACAGCTGTGACTCCTGAGCCGTCGCAGCCCTGAGAGTGACACGCAACCATGGAATACCAGCGGAGCAGAGTGGCTGCCCCCCAGATGTCTGCCCAGGAACAGGTCTGGCCCCCTGATCTCATGTGTTCGGTTTGGAGATGTGGCCGCCACCCCCAGCGATGAGCAGGTGCTCGATGGTCACATGTCCTCAAAAGCAAGCATCTGTAGCCAACATCAGTTACCACCCACAAGCCCCGAAGGCTGGTGCCAATGCCATCATCCTTTCACGGGCAAATAAGGAGTTGGGGGGACGTGTTAAATAGTCCCCCCCCCCTCCAATCAGAGGGCGAGCATCCTAGGGAGATTCTGTGCTCTTTTTGCCTTTTAATGATCCCTGAATTCTGAAACTTAACACACTCATCACGTGGAAAAACTCTACCTTAACCATCGGAAGGCAGTGCTATGCTTCCTGCTACAGCCACCTCTCTACCTGTGCCTCCGAGAGCGCGGCCCGAAGGCACAGAGAGTGGCTGACACCAGCAAACGCCGAAAACAGATGCATTTCTCAGACTCGTTCTCCGCCTGCAGGAGGACGCTAGATGTAAACCTGCTTCCTGGTTAGCTCCTGGTTCACCCCGGCTTTCTATTTTTTGAATCTTTATGCTAAAAACAAAAACATATAACGTGAAGCACCCACAGCGGTGAAGTCTGATGCCCCCAAGTTCAGAACAAATGACAGCCAGTCCGAGATCACACGCTGGGCCAGCGTGGCTGGTCCTGGCTGCCCGTCCTGGGAGTGCAGGCAATCGTGACCCTCCCCCGCCGGCCTGACCAGCCCCCCGGACCCCCCACCTCTGCACAAGAGCCAGCTCCCCGTCACCCCGCCTGACCACGGTCACCACAGGCCTTGCACACGCGCCAACACTGGCCTGCGGCCGGACTCTTGTAATTTCCTATCATACTTAAATTATTTATCAGAAATAAATAGCTCGGGGCTGTCGCGCTGAGCTGTGCTCTAAAATTATAAAAGACCCATCATACTCTGCAGCCTGCCTACAAATGAGGGGGAAAAAAAAAAAAAGATGCAGATTTCAACTATTTTTAGGAAAATGTCAGAAAACATCATATGTGTCATCGCGGTACCATTTAAACGTGTGACTTCTGTAGGAAAGGGCCGTGTGACTGCCTGTGGGCCTCGCCACAGTGCCCCCACAGGCGGGCACCACACAGCCCACCTGCCCGGCAGGTGCGAAGTCAGAGGCTCCTGGAGCCCCCACCCCCACCCCCGCAGGACCCCCAGGAAGTGTGTGCCTGGATGGCCGGCTGCGGCTGCCGGTCGCCTGCCGCCCACCAGCACCCATCTCCCTATGGTGGCTCGGGAAGAAGACACCTGCCTGGTGGGTGGGCAGCTTCACCCTGCAGGCGGGCAGGAGAGAAAACCAGCTCCCCGAAGGGAGGTCTGGGCAGGAGGGGTAGGCCTCTCCACCGCACTTCTGTGGTGTGCAGAGGCTGGGCATGCAAAGGGGTGCCGGGGGGGCAGGTGCCTTCATCCTGGAGAGGGAGAGGGAGGGCCAGGGGACCCCAGCCGCCGGTGGGGGGGACGCATCTCCCTGGCACACTGGGCACAGCACAGGTGAGAGCAATGGACCAAGCCGCATGCAGACAAACAGGAAAAGGAGAAGGTCCAGCCAGCTCCGGGTGCAAGGGGCGGTGTCGTACCTAAGCCCGGGGCCACCCGATCGCCCACTGGACCGTGCAGGACGCAGGCGGGGCCCTGGACACGCGTGGGCACCGCAGGCCAAGCCCGCCAGGCTCCACGCAAACCGAGCAATGTCTGGGCAGGAGGGAGGGAACCCCACGGCCCCAGCCCCCCCCCATCCCTGCGAGGGGCTTGCAGGGGGGGTCCCCCCGGTGACCCCCAGACCCGCCCCAGCCTCCCTCCGCGCCGCGGCCGCTCTCACCGTCCTCCTTGTCGTCAAACACGGGCCTCCGCGCCGGGGCCCCGGACATGGACGAGCTCATCCTCTTCTTCCACTTGCTCCACGCAAACAGGGGGCGCGGCGGCGGCGGGGCGCGGGC
>JAAGEH010000038.1:3682019-3694164 GCA_011751065.1 Lasiurus cinereus
GGTGGCTGTGTCCCCTCCTGCTGCAGGTGACCCAGGAGGATGAGCGGTGACCCCGAGGACTGCTTCCTCCCAGCTGACAGATGGCGGGGACCGGCCCCGGGATGGCTGACCTGGAGAGCGACGCTGCTCAGGCTGGGAGCCCGCCAGCCGCCCCCTCCAAAGACGTTCCCAAGAGTGTCCCGAGGGCCATCTTTTCTTCCTCACCCATTCTAGACTTGAGTCAAAGAGGTCTTCAGCATTTAGGAGACGTCCTTAAAATCCCCACCCTTACAGTAAGTGCGGCGTGTCTCGGGGTATGGTGCGCGGACCGTGTAGCCATAACCGGAGAGCTCACCCCAGGCTGTGACTTGTCGGCTTCTCTGTGGGAGAGAAATTCTAGAGTGAAAAACTTGGGGCTTCATGTGCTGTTCAAGGCAAATGAGAGGCTCGACCAGCCAATGGGAATACCTCAGAGGGTCCCATTCTGATGTCCTCTCTCCTCAAGAAAGTCTCAGGCACCAAAAAGCTTGTGGTAGCACCACTACTGAAAGCACCTTCGGCCCAAACCGGTTTGGCTCAGTGGATAGAGCGTCGGCCTGCGGACTGAAAGGTCCCAGGTTCTATTCCGGTCAAGGGCATGTACATGGGTTGTGGGCACATCCCCAGAAGGGGGCGTGCAGGAGGCGGCTGATAGATGTCTCTCTCTCATCGATGTTTCTAGCTTTCTGTCCCTCTCCCTTCCTCTCTGTGAAAAATCAATAAAATATATTAAAAAAAGAAAAGGAAAAAAAGAAAGTACCTTCGGCCCCTAGTTTAATATATTTGTACTAATGTGAGAGGAAGGGAGAGGGAGAGAGAGAGAGAGAAACATCAGCAAGGAGGGAGAATCATTGACCGGCTGCCTCCTGCACGCCCCACCCCCACCCCACTGGGGATGGAGCCCGTAGCCAGGGCAGGTGCCCTGACCTGGCATCGAACTGGGACCTTCTGGTTCATGGGTCAACGCTCAACCACCGAGCCCTGCCAGCTGGGTCTCGGTCTCTTATTTAAAGCACAGAAGCACTACAAACCCCGTCAACATCAAAACAGGGAAAGCCTTTCTCACCCCCGCTTTGCTGACGTCACGTTCTGATTTCACGGTGCGCCTCGAGCCTTGGCCAGGGGAGTCCCTGCCTGCTTGTGACCTAGCTTGTGTCATCACCTGTGACTTCCAGAATAAGGTTCCACCAAGCCCAGCAACATAGTCACAATGGCCGAGGCTGACCTGGCACTGCTGTGTGCCAAGCCCTGTCCACGTAGTGTGTCCGGGGAGGTGGGCCACGTGACCTGCTTTACAAGTGAGCACTCTGGAGCCCAGAGAGGTTTGGGAACCTGTTCAAAGTCACACAGCTAATAGGTCCCGTGCCTCCCGTCCTTCATGATGGTGACTTGATTTCCCTGGGAACCCTGCAGTGATGGCTCCGGGGTTGACCTTGTGTGGCTTCTGATCACGGTGAACCCACAGCAGACCACTCAGTGTGTGTGTCCTTCCGTCATTCCTTTGGCTGCGTCTCTGGGACCAGACAGGGCTGTTCTCCCACTGGGCAGAGCTGCCGTGGGCCCAGGAGGGAGAAGAGGGGTACAGTGGTACCTCGAGATACGAGTTTAATTCGTTCCGTAACCTTGAGGCGTGGGAAACTATGAGATGCTCGAGTCGCGGTAAACTGGTGGGTCGTGTGCAGCCGGCCGATCCGCAGGATGACTCCTATCTCAAATGTTGCTCGTATTTCAAAGCAAAAATCGCTCGCTCGACGGCTCGTATCTCAAAAATCTCGTATGTTAGGGCACTCGTATCTCGAGGTACCACTGTACAAGAGTACGGTTTCCCGTCGAACTGGATAGGTGTGATTGGGTCGACCAGCAGCTTGCGGGCTGGGTCGTGTTCGAAAATCCAGTCGGTTGACCCACCTGGTCTTTTTCTCTCCTGGGAAGCAATTGCACCTCCAGAGAAATGAGCTCTGCACAATCCCGCGAGACTTCTTTCAGCTGCTGCCCAACCTCACCTGGCTGGACCTGCGGCACAACAGGATTCAGGCGCTTCCTTCCGGGATTGGCTCTCACAGGCAAGTCGCCCTCCTGCTCCCGCCTCAGAGTCCCCCCTTCCCTCACCCCCACCCCTTTAGCCCGTCGGAGAGCCTGCTCTGCTGCCGCCCAGCTCCTCCTGGTTGAGCTTTGACTTCAGAATAGAGAACCCTTTAACGCAGCGGTTCTCAACCTGTGGGTCGCGACCCCTTGGGGGGTCGAACGACCCTTTCACAGGGGTCGCCTAAGACCATCGGAAAATGCAGATATTGACATCACGATGCATCACAGTAGCAACATGTCATGGTTGGGGGTCACCACCCCATAAGGAACTGGATGCAAGGGTCGCGGCCTTAGGAAGGTGGAGAACCGCTGCTTTAACGGTGTTCTTGCGGCCGGCCAGGAGGTGCGGGGCTGCGCGTACAAATGAGTGTGACCGTTGTAGCTCAGGACACTTGGTAGTTGAGGGTGCCAGCGCCTTCGGTGGGCCGGCCGAGCGGGCTTTGTGATGTCTGGGTCCGTCTCTGATTCTTGGTGTGAAGCTGCCCCCAGGGTCGGAAAGACCACCAGGTGGATCCGTGCTGGTTCTCGGCGAATCACAAGGCAGTCTCCCCATTTTGGAGGCCTGAAGGTGTGCTCTCCTGCTCTGCCTCCAGAGCGTCCCAGCACCCCCACTTCCAGGACAAGTGCTGGGTGTCCCTCTCTGTTCCTCACCTGGGCCCCTCCGCAGCAGCTGGCCGTCAGCTGGCATCCTCAGAGTGGCCTCCGGGAGCTATGCTCACCAGGAGGTCCCCTCCCCTCCTGGCCCCTTTGCCTCCTGTACCCCATCCTCCCTCCCCTGTGCTTCTTACCCTTGGAAACCTTCTGAGAGGCACTGCAGGCCCTCCTTCTGCGTCAGTGCATCTGGGCAGAGGAGGCACGTGCCAAGGCCCCGGGCTGGGCATGTGCTTGGAGACGTGAGGGAATGTGGTCGGCCAAGCGTGTAGGCCACAGCTGCTGTTTGGGTTTTCATTTTGAAAGAGGGCTGTAGGGAACGGCTCTGGGGTCAAGCATGAACCACGGCCAGGGGTGAACCTGAGGAGGGGCGGCGAAGGATGAAAGAAGACAGACAAGGGGATACAGCTGGAGCCAGGTGGGTCACTGTGCCTGGATGAGGAATCAGTGACCCGGCCTGTAAGCTGGGGCTTTATTTTACAGTCACCTCACACAGAGCAAAACAAGGGTAAGATGTTTACAGTGTTCTTGCAAATCTTATTTTATTTTTAAAAATATATACTTTATTGATTTTTTTACAGAGAAGAAGGGAGCAGGATAGAGAGTTAGAAACATCAATGAGAGAGAAACATCCATCAGCTGCCTCTTGCACGCCCCCTACTGGGGATGTGCCCACCACCAAGGTACATGCCCTTTACCGGAATTGAACCCAGGACCCTTGAGTCCCACAGGCCGACGCTCTATCCACTGAGCCAAACCGGTCAGGGCTGTTCACCATTTTTAGAAGCAATTTTTAAGAAGTGAGTATTGCCCTAACTCAGCGGCCGGCAAACCGTGGCAAACCACATGTGGTTCTTTGGCCCCTTGAGTGTGGCTCTTCCACCAAATCCCACGTGCGAGCGTGCACGTACAGAGCGATTGAAACTTCGTGGCCCAGGTGCAGAAGTCGGTTTTTGGCTCTCCAAAGAAATTTCAATCGTTGTCCTGTTGATGTTTGGCTCTGTTGACTAATGAGCTTGCCGACCACTGCCCTAGCTGGTTTGGCTCAGTGGATAGAGCATCAGCCTGCAGACCAAAGGGTCCCAGGTTCGATTTCGGTCAAGGACAAGTACCTGGGTTGCAGGCTCCTCCCCAGCCTGGGCCCTGGAGGCAAACAATCAATGTGTTTCTCTCTCATCGATATTTCTGTCTGTCTTCCCCTCTCTCTTCCACTGTCTCTAAAAAAAAAAATCAATGAAAAATATCCTCAGGTGAGGATTAAAAAAAAATGAAGAAGTGAGAGTTCTGTCACCTGGAAGAGAAAATGTCTCCGATCCTTGGTGCCTTCGCAGGCTCCTGGAGGAAGCAGCGAATGTCATGAGGAGCTGGCATCTCCGTCAGGATAGGGCAGAGCCAGGACCCCTCTTCCCGGAGCCCCTGAGGCCGGGGTGGGGGGGGGGGGTCTGTGGAGCAGATCACCTGCTGGGGAGTCGTGTCCCTGGCTGCATGGAGCTGGCCAGGCAGGCATGTTGCCAAGCCGGGTCTGCCGCTGGCTGTGGGACAGGGCTGAGTGCTGTCCTGGCTGCTTCCCGCTTCCCGCTTCCCGCGGACCCGAGTGGCCTCCCCGGTCCTCGGAGGCGGCCGGCGAAGGCGCTGTCCTTCCCACGGCCCCCTTCGGTGTTGAGCCTAATCTAGCGCTTTCAGTCCATAAATTGTGCGGCGAGGAATGGCTACTCAAAAGGTAAAAATGAAGGGCTTGCCCCAAACACGGTCCTTTCGTTCTCAAGTGTCAGAATCTTTGCTTTTCCCAGTCAAAGCCGGCTGCTTGCTGCTGTGTGAGACACGGCTGTGCATGTGATGGGTAACCCACTGCATCGTTAAAGTCAGAGCGGCCTGTGGAAGACCTGAAACGCGCTCCTTATAACTTTGAAAGGATGATGCGCGTATGGAAAGCCTTAAACTTCCCACACAGCTTACTGAGAATAAGCCAGAATAAACGGGCCCCTTCAGGGTCAGCGGTGTGAGCTCTCGGCCTCAGCCCAGGCGCCCCTACAAGTGGCATGGTTCCCCCAGACGCCTATGTCCGGGGACGTTCTGTGAAAGGAAATGATGGGTCAGTACGGGGTGTCATTGAAAGCGTGCACCGAATATTTCTTTTTTTTCTTTTTTTAAAGTGAAGCCATAAACACTGCCCATTTTTTTAAATTATTATTATTGATTTTCCACAGAGAGGAAGGGAGAGGGATAGAGAGTTAGAAACATGGATGAGAGAGAGACATCCATCAGCCGCCTCCTGCACGCCCCCTACTGGAGATGTGCCCGCAACCAAGATACATGCCCTTGACCGGAATCGAACCTGGGACCTTTCAGTCCGCAGGCCGATGCTCTATCCACTGAGCCACACCGGTTTCGGCGTGCACCGAATATTTCAGTGTGTTGTTATACAGGGCGGAAACAGGCCTGACCCTCTTTCAGGCCAGTGTGTGGCGGCCAGGTTGTATGCCCCCAAACCAACCAACAGCAAGAATGTCCCTGCTGCTGGCAGGTGCGGGCCCTTAGCCACCGCCCTTCTGCCGAGGCATCTCCAGGAGCCCCGGACGCTGACCCCAGTGGCTGCTGCGTGTCCCCAGAGACCAAGGGGCTAATACCCAGAGCAGCCCCGGAAACAACACTCCCCGGAAGGTCAATAGAACGCTGTCAGCTCCTGTGGTCTCTTTGGTGCTCACTTTTTTTTTTTAATATATTTTATTGATTTTTCACAGAGAGGAAGGGAGAGGGATAGAAAGTCAGAAAGATCGATGAGAGACATCGATCAGCCGCCTCCTGTACACCTCACACTGGAGATGTGCCCGCAAGCAAGGTACATGCCCTTGACCGGAATTGAACCCGGGACCTTTCAGTCCGTAGGCCGACGCTCTATCCACTGAGCCAAACTGGTCTCGGCTGGTGCTCACTTTCACAAGTCACGCTAACGGGTGTCAAATACCGGGAGAGAATGTCCCCAAACCAGGTGACCTTACTTATTCACACAAAGCCTGTGATTCACCATCGCTGAGCAGCGCAGACACGCCGTGCAGCTGGAGTCTCCTAATGCTCTTGACCGTGGAAAACATGTGCACGGAGCACCTGGAAACGCTGGGGTGCATCGCCACACACCTCAGGCACCCCCGTGTGGTGCATGTGTCACTGGGCAGCCGCCACCCGGGCACCGGTGTTCAGCCAGGAGAATTTGCCCCGCTCCGCGCACACCTGGCAGTGTCTGCAGGTTTTGGGTGGTCACGGGGTAGAGGATGGTCTGCTGGCATCTGGTGGGGACAGGCCTAGATGCTGCTATACACACCCTGCCGGCCCAGGGCAGCCCCCCAGCCAAGCATTGCCTGGCTGCGAGGTCAGCGGTGCCCGGTGAGCGCTCGGCCCCGACGCCGGGACCGTTGACCGGGCCTGCGGTCGCGCTGTGGGTCGGCGGCATGGCCGCCTTAAAGAGGAGACAGGTGAAGAAGCGCGGTGTCATTTAGGGACCGTTCCTCCACCTGCTGCTTTTTTAAATGACAGACGCTCTGTTTTGTTTTAAAGGTATTTGAAAACTTTGCTTTTAGAAAGAAATCCTATCAGAATGTTACCTGTGCAGCTGGGTAAGTACTCCAACAACCCAACAGAAGGTGGTTCTACAATGCAGGCTAGTGAGGTCGCTGCCACCTGCAGTGGGCGCCAGGCACGGCCCCGAGGGGGGCCCGCGGGTGGTTCATGGCCCTCCACCTCTGTCCTGAGGTCCCAAGAGGGGTCAACCCTCCTGCGTGATTTCCACACCGAAAGAGTGACCCGCAGCCCGGTGGGAGGGGCGATGGAATCTTTCCTTTCAGATCCGTCAACTTCTGCTTCTTTCTATTTTGATACGATGTTATTGGTTGAACAAAAATTTAGGATTTTGGCATTTTCTTGTTACTTCTGGGGCCCTGGTTTGCGTGAAGTGCCGGCCCTGTGGTTTCCACCTGCGTGTTCCCGTGCTCACTGGCCCTCGACTTCAGCCTCTGCGTGGTCAGCCGCTGGCTGGTGTGATTGGTCTCGCTCTTCTGTCCGGTCTCATGGTCTCTGCTTTTTGACTGGAGTGTTGCTTCTTTCTCGTTCTCCTTTCCTCTCTTCCTGGGACTCCAGTAACACAGGTTTAAATTTGATTCTGTCCCACTTGCCTTGAATACTCGAATACTCTCTCTCCTCTCCCTTCCCCTCCCCCCCATTCTTTTTCTTTTTTTCCTCGGTGTGTTCCATTTTCTATTGTTTTCCACTAGAGGCCCGGTGCATGAATTCGTGCACAGGTGGGGTCTGGCTGGCCTGCCCCATTTGGGGCCAGGGGATGTGGGCGGTTGGCCAGCCCTGCCCCCTGGTCAAACTCCTGGCCGAGGGGACAATTTGCATATTAGCCTTTGATTATAGAGGATTGACCTGCCTTGAGTTCTTGGTCTTCTGGTGAGTCTAGGCTGCTGCTAAACTCATCCATTCAGTCCAGTGGTTTGCAACTAGACTTGAGATTGTGTGTGGGGGGGGGGGCAGGGAGAGAGGGATTTTAAATTACTAATTCATTTTCTTAATTGTTATAGATTGATTCAGACGATCTATTTCTACCTGCATCCATTTCGGAATACCTTCATCTGCATTTTTGAAGGAGAGTTTGCCAGGCCCAGAGCCCTTGATTGACAGCACTGTAGACCTCTGCTCCCCTGTGCTCAGGCCACCCCTGCTTTCGCCAGGAAGTCTGCTCTTGGTCTTATTGTCGCCGCCCCTTGTAGGTGCCGAGTTGTCTTTCCTTGGCTGTTTGCAAGATTATCTCTTTGTCTCTCAGTAGTTTGTGATGTGTCTCAGTGTGAATCCGCGTGGTTTATATGACTTGGGATTTGTTAAGCCTCTTCGATATATAGATGAATGTTTATCATCACATGAGAGTTACGTTGGCCATGGTTGGCTCAGATTTTTTTTCTAATCCTCCCTTTTGCTCCTCCTATGACTGTTGTTACAGGTATATTGGCATTCTTGATGTTCCACGGGTCTCTAGTTCTGTTGTTGTTGTTTTAATCATTTTTCTCTCGGACCTCAGCTTGCACACTTATTATTTATCCATCTTTAAGTTGACTTGTTTCTTTTGTCATTTTTTTAAAAAATATTTTTTATTGATTTTTTACAGAGAGGAAGGGAGAGAGATAGAAATCAGAAACATCGATGAGAGACAGACATCGATCAGCCGCCTCCTGCACACCCCACAGTGGAGATGTGCCCGCAAGCAAGGTACATGCCCCCAACCGGAATTGAACCTGGGACCTTTCCACAAGCCAATGCTCTATCCACTGAGCCAAACCGGTCTCGGCTCTTTTGCCATCTTGTATGTGCTTTTGTCATTTTGTCGAGTCTGGTGAATTTTTAATTTCAGTCTTGGTAATGTTTAAGTCTAAAACTGCTATCTGGTCATTTAATAATTCTATTTTTATTGAGACATGTTACTATATTTCCCTTGATTTATCTAAGTATGTCTTTCTCATTTCTTTGAACCTGTTTATAACCACCGCTTTGATGTTTTTGTATGCTCAATCCAGCATCGGAGCCTGCTCAGAGAGAGACCCTTTCTAGAACCTGGCTGCTTGTTTGCTGAGGAGATGGCACATTTTGCTTTTCTTTGCATGCCTGGTAGTTTCTGGTATTGTTGGAGAGAGCCATTTTGGATCTGAGAGCAGCTTTTGGTGATTTTTACCAGCGGGCTGCTGCTGCTGCTTCTGTTTATTTTATTTTATTTATTTAATTTTGTCATTAGACTGGTCTTCGTCTGTGGAGTCTGTGCCCCCTGCAGAGTTTTTTTTTGTGTGTGTGTGTTTTTAAAAAACACATCTCAGACATCTGTCACATCATTTTACCCAGAATTCCCAGCAGGGCCTCCTCTTCCTAATGTGCAGAAGTAACTGTCAGCTCCTGCCTCTGTTGCCCCGGAGCGTGGGGAGCACGCTGACGGCCCTTCCTCTCCGCCAGGGAATGTGACGTCGCTGAGGGCGCTGAACCTGCGGCACTGCCCTCTGGAGTTCCCGCCGAAGGTCGTCGTGCAGAAGGGCCCGGCCGCCATCCTGCGGTTCCTGCAAGGCTCTGCCCTCAAGGTCCCCTCCCGCCGAGACCCAGTTTCTCAAGGTTCGTGCGACCGTTAGCAGGACAAACGGCATCAAAATGGAAGCGGGTGCTTTTCAAAACCTGGGCCCAGGGCACCTCCTCTCTTGATCATGTCCCGAGGAACAGGGGAGCCTCACGTGGTTCCCACACGGTCTCCTCGCTGACAGCAGAGCCCCGTCTTCCCCTGGCTCTGCGCTCACGGGCTGGCATCCTCGGTGCCCAGGATGGAGCCTGTCGGGGGCAGAGTGGGTAAAAGTTCACCGGGATGAACATAACAACATGGTCCTCACCCCTAAGCACCTCATGTAACTTTCAGGAATTGCTTGGTCCATTACACAACGATTTCTCTCTCTCTCTCTCTTTCTCTCTCTCTCTCCCTCTCCCTCTCCCTCCCTCTCTCTTTCTCTCTTTCCCTCACCTGAGGAGAATTGCTAAGAGAGGAAGGGAGAGGGAGAGACAGAGAGAAACATGGATGTGAGAGAGACACATCGATTGGTTGCCTCCTGCACACACCCTGACCTGGGACTGAGCCTGCAACCATGGTAACTGTCCTTGCCCAGAATCGAACCCAGGATCCTTCAGTCCCCAGGCCGACGACGCTCTACCCACTGAGAAACTGGCTAGAGCTCAACTATTTTTCTTTAAGAGCACCAGCCCCGTGTGTGTAGTGGTCAGGAGCACAGAGCACTGGGATGTGCTGTCCTGTGCATGCGTGTGTCATGTCCTGTGCGGCACCATCTCCCTCAGCTGGGGGAGACCCATGGGGCTGTGCGCGGCCCACCTGTAACAACAGTGCCGGCAGCAAAGGCTCTGCCTGTCTCACATTCTGAGCTCTCCCCCTGGACGTTGTGTCCAGAGAACGGCTTTTTCTTAGAGAAAAAAAGTCGCAAATTACTGATCTTGGAAAATATTAGAATGTTATGCTTTCATAAGTAACAAATATTTAGGGTCATCGTCATCCTTATTTCCCTGCAATCCCATTGCAGTGTTTGTTATTTTACATTGAAGTCTGTTCCTGTTTGATACAATAGGCACGTAATCGAAGAAAAAAGTTAGAGCCCAGCCTATGTGGCTCAGCGGTTGAGCATCAACCCAGGAAACAAGAAATCACCGGTTTGATTCCCAGGCAGGGCACATGCCCAGGTTGCGGGCTGGATCCCCAGTGTGGGGCGCGCAGGATGATATTCCTGTCTCATCAATGTTTCTATCTCTTTATCTCTCTCTCTCTCTCTCTCTCTCTCTCTCTCTTTCTCGTATATCTATGTCTATGTCTATATATGTATGTAATCTATGTCTATGTCTATATCTCTATTTCTATATCTATACCTATATCTATATATCTATATCTATATCTATAAAAGTCTAAGCAACCTTTACAACTAAACAACCAGTGACCAGTCACTATGACACGCACTGACCACCAGGGGCAGACGCTCAATGCAGGAGCTGCCCCCTGGTGATCATTGTGCTCCCACAAGAGGAGCGCCACTCAGCCAGAAGCCGGGCTGGGCTCACGGCTGGAGCTGCGCCCGCCCCGGCTGGGCCTCTCCCCTGGCCGCCTGTCAGTTGGGCCCTGCTTCATTCCCCGAGGGTCCTGGATTGCGAGAGGGCATGGGCCAGCCTGAGGGACCCCCCTCGTGCACGAATCCACGCACTGGCCCTCTAGCATCTATATAAAATAGCTAACTAGATCAGACTTGAAAAGCTGAAAATGAATTCACTCCTTACAGGAAGCAGCTTACAGTGGTCAGAGCTGGGAAGGATGTGGTTACACGAGAGAAACCCCCAGCCTGTCCGAGCGTCTGGGCCCGTGGGAACGGAGGCCTCACGCAGCCAGGCGGCATGGGTCTGTGGGGCGCCGTGGCTCCAGCGCCTCATGCGGGACCCGGCAGAGGCAGAGGAGGAATACGTTTCAGGCCAATTTGTTCCCAAATAGTTCACCCAGAGCTAGAGAGCCAAGTGTCTGAAAATCAGCAAAAGCATGGGCAGGCAGAAGCAGCAGGCACACGGGCTAAAAGCTGATTAGAACTTAAGACACCCAGCCGAAACCGGTGTGGCTCCGTGGATAGAAGGTTGGCCTGAGGACTGAAAGGTCCCAGGTTCGATTCGGGTCAAGGGCATGTGCCTAGGTTGCGGGCACATCCTCAGTCGGGGGCGTGCAGAAGGCAGCTGATCGATGTCTCTCTCTCTCATCGATGTTTCTAACTCTCTATCCCTCTCCCTTCCTCTCTGTAAGAAATCAATGAAAGATATTTTTTTTTAAATTAAGACGCCCAGCGGATGTGAAAGGCAGTACCCTCACTTGGATGGGTTACAGGGACGGTGGGGGCCTGCGCGGAGGGAGCTGCTGGCTCTGCTGGAGGCGCGGCCGAGGCTGCAGCGACATGGCCTGAATCGGGGTTCTGTTCCTCCAGCCCCGAGCCTCAATCAGCTGCCGTACCCGCTGCTCCCCTTCCCACAAGAATGCGCACCCAAGGGGGACGCCTCTAACGCCCTGGGGCCGAAGGGGGCCCGGTTGAAAGAGACGGAGGACCGGTTCCCCCCGGTGGAGAAACTGGACCTGAGTGACCTCAGGAGGTCGGCCGACTCCTGGGAAGAGTGGCCGAGCGAGGAGGAGATCCGGCGCTTCTGGAAGCTGCGGCAGGAGATCGTGGGGAAGGAGCAGGCGGAGGCCCTGCAGCACCAGCTGCTGGCCACCGAGCTGCCGCCCAACCTCCGGGCCGTGCTGCGCGGCCGGGACAGGGTGCGCCCCACCCTCAGGTAGGGACCCCCTCAGGGACCCCCTCAGGTACGGCCCCGAAGCCCAGGCGCCTCGCCAGCTGCTGTGCAGCTGTCTTTACAGCATGAGGGACGTGTGTGGGCACTGCCCTCACCGGTTAGGCGGCAGTGCCCACCTGGCTGTGGGTTGAAGTCATCACCCCTGCATGGGCTCCAAGGCGGTGGTTACACAAGAGAAAAGCCCAAATCCTATGTGTTTGAGTGTGTGTGTGTGTGTGTGTGATATGTCTGGTGTGTGTGTGTGGTATGCCTGTGCATGGCATGTGCTCACCTGTATAGTGTGTGTGTGGCATGTGCATGGCGGGTGTTGTGTATTCATGGTGTATGGTGTGTGTTGCATGTGCATGAGGTGTGTAATGTGTTACGTGTGTATGATATATGTGGTGTGTTACGTGGCTATGTGTGATGCGTGTGGTGCATGCATGCTGTGTGATGTGTGTGGTGCATGCATTGGGGGTGTGATGCGTGTTGTGTGTGCATGGTGTATGGTGTG
>JAAGEH010000038.1:3704164-3720909 GCA_011751065.1 Lasiurus cinereus
GGGGGGATGTGACCGTCACTCTTCCACAGTCACCCTGCTGGCATGATCCCTCCTGAGAGGTGCCAGAAGCCATTTATGCACGAGTCACATGACTTCACATCAGGCCTCCCGCGGTGACTATTGTCTTGCTCGGAGTTGGCTACCACGGAGAGCTCAGTGGCACCCAGGGACCCCCTCGGGGGCTGCGGCCTAGCCACCTGCAAAGCTGCCGGGCCCGCGCTCTGGGGCGTCCCCCTGCCACGGATGGCCGCCACTTCCTCCCTCGGGCAGGGCTGCAGGCCTGGACCCGTCCCTGCTCCCGCGTCTGTGCAGGGCTGCACGGCCTTGGCTCCTCGGAGAGGGGCGCTTGCAGCAAAGGTTTCCCCCCCACCCCCACCCCATTATCCGGGCTCCCTGACCGGATGAGGAAGGCTCTGGGAGGGCCACCCTGACTCACTCCGAGCTGGGGATGTCTGCAGAGGCGGCAGGCACCCTCCCGGAGGAGGCCCGAGGCTAGCTGGGGTTGTAGATCCGCACTTCCCCACCCCCTCCCCCCCTGACTCTGGGAAGGAAGCAGGCCCGGCTGGGATCTGGCAGCTGTAGGACATGTGGGCGTCAACCCTCCTGCAGCCACGTTGGGCTGTAACCAGAGCTGCCCACAGAACCGGGAGCTGGGCCTCAGTGGACACAGCTCGGCCCTGCCGCCGCCTCCTGGGACTCTTCCTGACTTGCCCCCCTGCCCCGCCCGGTCCTGGTGGAGGATCTGAAAGTGAACCTGACCTGGCTCCCCCGCCCTCCCAAGCTGGGTCCTAGAACCCGTGCCACTGGCTCTGCCTCCTGCCCACCCTGGCTTCCGCTGCTCTCTCCCCGGTTCACCTGATGCCCCTTCTCTGCCTGTCATAGTATGATTGCCGTTAGGATTCCATGCTCCTGTCTGCAGCCTCCTGACGGGCAGGGTCCAGAGGCAGCTGACACCCCGGCCTGGGTGATTCAGACTGGGGGGGGGGCTGATCTGGGGCCTCAGCGTCCACAGCACCCCCCGGATTTCCCTGGTGCCAGTTTCTTCTCAGTGTCAGTGTGTGACGGTGGCAGGGCTGGGTGTGAGCACCGATGAGCATGCATCCCTGAGGACGGCCATGTATGGGCAGCTTCCTGGGCTCCGTGCAGACCTGGGGGCCCTGGGCAGTAGCCAACCCGAGTGTCTGCTGGGAGGGAGCCGTCCCCTGGCAGGGGAGGGGCCTTTCCTACAAATGCCAGGTCTCCCTCCGGTAGGGGCGGGCCCAGCAGCCAGTGTTACTGGTTGGCATTTGGGAGGTGGGTCCCTCCCTTAGGGCCCTGGGAGGTGGGTTCTCTTCCCCGAAGGTTGGCAGAGCGGAGAGGAGCGGGCAGGTGCAGAGCTGAACCACGTGCAGAGCGCCTCCGCCTGTCCATCGTCCACCCGGGTTTGAGATGCGCTGCCCAGCTGCTGTGTGATTTTAACCAAGATCCCCAGTGGCTCGGAGCGCCCGCCCGCTCATGGCTTCACACGCATTCATTGCGCACCTGCTGTGTGCCAGGAGGGGGGCTGTCCCAGGCAGACTCCCGAGAACGGTCCTCCCGGCATCCCCACAGGCACAGTAACGATGCCGAGGGCCCAGACCTGCCCTGCTTTGACTCTCCAGGCTGGGTGCAGGGTGCTGGGGGCATTTTGGGGGCGGTCTGGGAGTACGCCTCTAGTTGAGGATCTCAAGCGGGGTGGCCCGGGGACCGCAGAGGCTCCGAGTGGGGAAAGGATGGTCCCACAGACAGCGGGTTTGAGGGCCAGCCACTTGCCAGGCCTGGCCAGCCCCGAGCCTCCAGCCTTGACCTCCCAGCCGGTGTCGCTCCAACTTACCCAGGGAGCCATTAGCAGGCAGGACTCTTGCGGACTCTGCTGGAAAGGCTGGGGTTCAGGCCTTTGTGACCCATACTCCACCCTCGGGGATTGGGACTCAGGCTTCTGGAGACTCAGCCAGCCGACAACCTCTGGCCAGGAAAGCACCTTCTCCTCGATGGGCACGCCCGCTGTCCAGAAGGGAGACTTGGTCACTGCTGGCTGCTCCCGAGACATAGGGAATGTCATAGGTCCCCTTGGCACCTGCCCAAGGCCTCCCCCAAAGCCCACTTCCTGCCCACCTGAGTGGACCCCAGTTCAGGGTCCGAATGCCAGTGTGTCATAGGCCTTGGGCAGGTGGGTGCCAAGGGGACCCTACAGCCAACGGGCAGGTGCCACTCAAGGAGAACTGGTCTCCGGAGCTTATGCCAGCAGGTGGCAAGGGGTGGGCTGGGCCTAGCCTCGTGCTACCGGGGGAACCCTCAGGGGCTTAGAGAGGATGTAGTCACTGACTTTTCTTGAAACGATGCTGCTGGTTATTAAACCTTTTAGTCCAGGACTCTGGGGCCAGCTGTGACCACCTGGTCCTCTGGCTGTCCCTGGTGACCCTGTGGGAAGGCTGGGCTCCCCGGTGTGGCCTTGGACGAGGGGCTACTCTGGTGTCCAGACTGTGACTTTCCTCCTGCCACCTGTTTTCCCGATTTCCTGAACACAGGGGGACCCAGAGGCCCCCAGGCTGCAGCAGGCCTGGGATCTGTCCCCTGTGGGGCGCTGCCGGCCTGGCCAGAGCCTCTGTCCCGGGCATAGGACAGTGTGGGCACCGCCCTGAGGGAAGGGCTGGGCCCTGTGGGTGAGCCCTAATCCGCAGTGGTGCCCTGCCTGGTGCCCCTGGGTGCAGTAAAGGTCTTCCTTCTGGGGTCAAGCTCTCTGGCCTCTCTGAGCCCCCCTCCCCTGTCCTTAAACAGGAGGGTGGTGGTGATGGCGTGCACCTCCTGGGGCTGGTGAAAGGGTTTGGGAGCCGGGGCCCAGCAGCCCGGGGCACCCCCCCTGGGATCGGCTGCCAGGGACTGAGCCGCCCTGCCCCACCGGCTGGCCGCTGTTTACCCACCCGGCAGTGGTGGGTGTGGCCTGGGCAGGGCAGCCGCTCCGGGAAGGAAGTATGGCTGCCTGTCATGCCAGAGTCACGGGGCCTTCCCTGTCGGCGGCGGGGCCCCTCCACAGGGCTGGAAGGCTCCCCCAACCCCCAGCCACAGCTCTTGGCTGAGGGGCACGTCTCTTCCTTGACCCTGGGCACCCTGCACGGAAGCTGCTTCCCAATTGGATGAGCCAGGCAGGGAGGGTTCGGCTGCCACGCGGGCCTGGGCCTGGTGGGTGCAGGCTGGCCCACCCAGGGGCCCACCCTGAGGGCTCCGGCTCCGGTCTGGGTCTCTGGCAAAGGGCCCTGTATCCGAAACACGCAAGGTCCCCCCTGAGGGGCATATACCAAAAATGGGGGGCAGAAACCTCCCTGGACTGAAGCTGTGGGGACTTTAGGGGTGGGGCCGCTTGCTCTACACCCCACTCCGAAGTCTGTATGTGGAGAGAGCTCACCCGGGGCCTCGCACCCCCGGCTGGCCTGCCCAGGCACAGTCTGTGCATGGGTGCTGCCGAGGAGGGCTCTGCTCCAGCACAGGGAGAGGGTGTGGGGTACAGGCCAAGGGCTTGGGGGGCAGGTAGGAGGTGGAGGCCAAGGAGGGGGTGTGGGCTGGGTCTGATGGGATGACAGCCCCAGCCGGGCCTGGGAGAGTGGCATGGTGAGGGTGCCGATGAAGAGAAGGGTGTTGGAGTTGACCCCCCATTCATGGTCCCAATGTAAAAGCTGGGCAGGAAGTGGGCTTTGCGGGAGACCTTGGGAACAACCCTTCAACTCAGAGGTGTGTGGTGGACCCCTGCTCTGTGGATCCCCCCAGACCATGGACCCCGGGATGGATAGGAAAAGTAAGAAAATGAAAAGTGTGTTTTGAGACCCAGGCTTTAGCAGTGGTCTTGAACTAGACTCAAACTGGGCAGTGTTCAGAGGGCAGACGCGCCCTCCAAGTTCATGTCCTCAGCATCGAGATAGTGAGGGCCACGGGGGAGGGGACAGCCCTGGGTCTGCTCCACGCGGCCTTGTTATGGCTCTGAGTTCTGTGCTTCTGGTGTAGCCTGCACCTTGCTCCCGGCCTGTTCGTGTCCCCATGAGGAGATGGGGATGTCATGCACGGTCAGCCCCTCTTAGCACCCCTAGATTCGGGAGGCCAGCCCATGGAGAATATCTTGGCTGAGGAAGCAGCCAGGCTGTTTGTCTTGCCTTCTCTCTAATTAAATTCCGAACGGAAGGTAAAGATGCCACATTCCAAACCCCGTTGCTTATAACTTGGCTAAAAAGTCTATTTTTGTGCCTAACAATAACAGCTTTTCGTTAAAGCAGCCTTTAAGTCACATTTGTTTCAAAGTGATGTGTGTTGTGGGGGGCGGGGGGACGGGAAGGGAGGTGTGGGCTCTTGGGGTTTGCCTGTCACTGTTTGCAACAGTGTAGGTGTGTCCAGGCTGCACCATAAGTAGCTTGGAATCAGAGGCCACTCTGACCATCACAGCTCGGGGGGCCTCCAGAATGGTGTAACAATCGGGCCTGGGGGTGACCCTGGGCTCTAGAAGGCACCCTGCCCTCCCTCCCAGCTCCCTTTCAACAGCAAAGGCCCTGAAGCCACTCAAGGTGCCTGGCTTGGCGCTCCCGGGGAGAGAGCAGGCCCGACCTGCCGGGAGCCTCAGCTCATGGTCCTCACAGGAGGTGAGCCTCCTGCTTTCTGGGGTCCACTTCCCGCAGGTCAGGTGACCTTGTCGATTCTGGCTGCTTGCTTCCTGTGCTGGAGCTGGAGACCCTGTTGGACGGGCCTGCGGGTGCCGGCAAGAGGGGCCCTTCCAGAGGGTTGTGGGCAAGGGTGGCATGGATGCCACCCTCATCTGAGGGCATTGGAAACCGCTGGGCACCCCAGCGCTCAGGATGGAGCGGGCCACTCCCAGGCCCCGGGCTCTGGCTGACTCCTGTCCTCAGAGGCTGTCGCCATGGCCAGCACCCCCCAGACACCCATCAGGCACCTCAGGCACCTTCGCCTGGAAGGCAGAGGGCCCCCAGCATCCTGGTGGAGTGTGAACCCCCAATTCGGCAGAGCCTGGGGGCGAGGCGGGGAGCCCATCACCATCCTGATTGTTCTTTCTTTCTTTTTTTTTAATTAAATCTTTATTATTCAGATTATTACATTTGTTTCTCTTTTTTCCCCTCCATAGCACCCCTCCACCCAGCTCCCACCCCTCCCTCTGCCCTTAGCTCCCTCCCATTGACCTCATCCATAGGTGTATGATTTTTGTCCAGTCTCTCCCTGTACACCCCTCACCCCTTCCCCCCTGAGAATTATCAGTCCACTCCCTTTCTGTGCTCCTGATTCTATTATATTCACCAGTTTATTCTGTTGATCAAATTTTTAATTCACTTAATTTTTAGATTCACTTGTTGATAGATACGTATTTGTTGTTCTGATTGTTCTTTCTCTCCCCCCCGCCAGGTCGGGCCTCTTCGGCCTGCCCCCATCCACTCCGCTGCCCCAGGCCGAGGACACCCCTGTCAATGGCTGCCAGGACCCCGCTGCCACGGAGGGGGACGCAGAGGCCATGCAGCTGGGCACCGGCCCCCCGCCGCCGCCGCCTGCCTGCCCAGAGCCGCCCCCGCCCCTGGTGCCGCCGCTGCCCGCGGGCAGCCTGCCCCCGTTCCCGCCGTATTTTGAAGGCGCCCCCTTCCCGCCTCCACTCTGGCTGAGGAACACCTACCAGCAGTGGGTGCCCCAGCCCCCGCCCCGGACCATCAAGAGGACAAAGAGGCGCCTGTCCCGCAACCGCGACCCCGGCCGGCTGGCCCTGAGCCCCATCTGCCTGCGGCCCCGGCGGGTCCTCTGCGAGAAGTGCAAGAGCACCCTGAGCCCCCCGGAGGCCGGCCCCGCGCCCCCGGCCCCGCCCCGGCCTCGCAGGAGACTGGGCAGCGGCTCCGACCCCGACAGGGAGCCCCGCAAACACGAGGACCCGGACCCGGAGGGCGGGGGCGACGCCCCGGCCTCGGCCACCACCAGGAGAAGCAAGAGGGAGAGGCGGGAGGAGGACCAGGCCCGGGTGCCCCGGAGCCCGGCCATCAAGATCTCCTACAGCACCCCTCAGGGCAAGGGCGAGGTGGTGGAGATCCCGTCCCGCGTGCACGGCTCCCTGGAGCCCTTCTGCCCCCCGCAGGCCCCGCCCGGGGCCCCGGAGCCCGAGGTGGCCCGGGACCGGCCGCCCGACGGGCCCGCCGCCTCCATCCCGAAGCTGAAGCTGACGCGGCCCATGCCCCCCGGTGGTGCCGACCTGCCGCCCCCCAAGATCCGCCTGAAGCCCCACCGCCTGGGCGCCGGCGAGCAGGAGCCCGTCTACAGGGCCGAGCTGGTGCAGGAGCTCAACGGCCGCGGGCAAGGTGCCCAGGCCAGCTCACCGGGCCACACGGCCGCTGGCTCTGCCCACGGCGCCCTGGCGGACCTGTCTTCAGGGACCTCCGAGGAGGAGGACAACGACGACGATGACTTCAAGACGTGTCCCCAGGGTAAACACGGGCGGGACAGCCCGGCCTTCCTCGCCGGCTGCCCTGGGAGCGGAACGGACTACGCCCGGGAGTCACTGTGGAGCAGCGACAGCCTGGACGAGTCCAAGTCGTCCAGCTCCGAGGTCACGTCGCCGGACACGGGCGACCTGTCCTCCGGCGACGGGGTGTCCGCGCCGTCCACGTCCCAGCGAGGGGCGGGGCAGACGGTCCCGCCCCTGACGGTCCGGCTGCACACGCAGAGCATCTCCAAGTGCGTTACCGAGGACGGAAGGACCGTGGCCGTGGGGGACATCGTGTGGGGTAAGATTCATGGTTTCCCTTGGTGGCCAGCACGTGTGCTTGACATCAGTCTTAGCCAGAAGGAGGACGGGGAGCCCTCCTGGCAAGAAGCGAAAGTCTCGTGGTTCGGTTCGCCGACGACGTCGTTCTTGTCCGTGTCCAAACTCGCCCCTTTCTGTGAGTTTTTCAAACTGAGATTTAACCGTAAGAAGAAGGGGATGTATCGGAGAGCTATCACAGAGGCCGCCAATGCCGCGCGACACGTGGCCCCGGACATCAGGGAGCTCTTAGCCCAGTTTGAGACGTGACTGGGGCTCCCTGGCCAGGTGAGTGTGTGCGCGGAGGGCGGCCTCCGGCCTGGCCACCCCCCCGCTGGCCTCTGAGCTGCTGTCCCCCTCCGCTCTGGGCCCCGCCGGGGGCGGCGAGGTCTCCTCCCCCTCGGCCTCACTGCTCCGAGGGAGGTCACCCGGAAGGATGTCCTGCGTGCCGCCAGCCAGGTCACCCAGCTTGGCAGGGCACAGGCGACGTGTGCTTTAGACGTAGCCGGCCGGCTGGCGGCGTTTTGTTCCAAAAACGGAGCTCATGGATGTTTGGTGACCGTTTTTTCAAAATGCTCGTCCAGGAGTTCCTCCCTCTGCCAGCCTTGGGCAGAACGGGGTGCAGTTTGAAAGGTGACGGCTTTGACTGATGTGGGGAGTGCAGGGAGGGGTTCCGCTTCCTGTCACCACTCGGAAGGAACACGCTCTTCCTGTTCCTTCCTGCTCCCACGCAGGTCAGGTGCTGCTCTGGGGTCTCCACTTGGCAGGAAGGAGCAAGGTCATCGCGCTGCCCATCCTCAGATGGGGCCCTACCCCTCCAGCTGGTGCCAGGGTAGACTGTCCTCCATCTGCAGGTGGCCGGGGGCTCCAGGCTTCTGGAGGGACTCAGGGGTCTGTCCCTTGAGGCTCTCTGGCCACGCATTTTAGAGACTCTGCGAGCTGGGGACGGTCACCATGTGGGGTTGGAGGCATCACCAATGGCCTGTCTGTGGTCATCACGTGGGGTATCGGGACGTGCATGGCCAAGGGGCTGAGGCCAGCTGCCATGAGCCACCCTTGGGCCCTCAGCTGCTGGGCGTGTCCCCATCTGATGGCTTCCACCAGCGGGTGCCTGGGTGATGGGGTGTGTCCAGGGGCCACTGGCACTGCTGGGGACAAGAGGAGTCCTCTACTTCTTCCTCGGTCTTCGTGACCTTCAGATGACCTTGTCTGGCCTGGCCTGCCTGCTCACCCACCCGTCTATGCCACAGTTTCCCAGGTGACAAGCCATCTGGCCTCAGCAGGACCAGCTAATAACATTCGGCTAGGGAAGGCGTTTGTGGGGCGCCTGGCGAACCTCACTCCTGCACCTCGTGCAGTGGGGATCCAGGGTAGAAGCCATGTTGAGGGACTTGTCCCCACCTTATCTCCCCACCTGCTTCCTGTGTCAGGCCTCATTTCCACCCTGAACTGCTCCCAGGAGTTTGTGCACCAACCTCTCCTCTCCCAAGCCAGGCACGTCTCCCGCCAGTTCGGGCCCTTCCTGTTGGGTGCGGGCATGGCCTCGGCCTGGCAGCATTGAGCCAGCATAGGTCTCATGTGAGAGCTCCCCCTGGGGAGGGTGGCAGGCCGGATGGAGGAGGAAGGCTGCAGGCAAAGGTCAGCTGCCCTCCATCAGCTTCCTAGGACCCCTTCCTGCTGTGGCTTGACTCAGCGGGGATCCCTGGGCTGCGTCCACATCCTGTTGGCCTGGGGACCATCCCCGGGATCTTGCCTGTCTCTGTGCTCCTTGCCACCCCTGACCCACCCCTTTGCTCACACGAGGTCCATCCTGCTTTTGGCCGGTCTGGAGGCCGGCGGGGAGCTGAGCCCAAGCTGTCACGGAGGGCGTGGTGAGTAGGTCAGTCCTCAGAGTGACCGTCAGGTCCCAGGTCCTGGTGAGCAGTTACAGGGGACGGTGAGTCCACCCAGCCTCAGCCCCTGGAGCCCTGCTCCGGGAGCCCCCTCGCTGGGAGAAGGCCACCCCATGGGTTCAGGGTTGGCTGCTAGTCAGGAAGCCGGAGGAAGAATCTTGCCGGGCAGGTTTGCCTGCTGAGGGCCTGTGCCCACAAACAGGCCTCTTCTGAGTCTCATGCTGGGCTCTGGATTCTGGGGCTGGGCCTGTGTGCCCCCCGCTGTGTGCACAGCTCTGGGAGCCTGGTCTGCTGGGGTTCCTTTAGCACAGCAGTTCTCAACCTGTGGGTTGTGACCTGCTTTCTGATGGTCTCAGGCTCTACAGCAGTGACCCACAGGTTGAGAACCACTAGCAGGGTCGCCTAAGACCATCAGAAAACACAGATATTTACATGACGATTCACCACGACATGAGGGACTGTATTAAATGGCCGCGGCATTAGGAAGGTGGAGAACCACTGCTAGCACAAAGTGATTTGGCCGGATTGGCGCTTCCGTCTCCTGGGTGAGGATTAGGCTGTGAGTGGAGGTCCCCACCGGGTGGCTGGCTAGCTGTCCTCCCTGAGCCGCGGTGTCCCTCTCTGTGTGGGGTCACTGGCCTCCTGGTGGGGAGTTGGTTTTGAAGCATCAGCAGTGCTGTTTGTGGGGGCGGCCCCTCGGGCCAACTCTTGAAGGGGAGACTGGGAACCCCTTTTACTGGGGAAGGCGGGCTTCCACGGGGAAGGCAAAGGCGAGGCACCCTGGGGCCCCCCTGTCCTGGCAGGCGAAATGCCATTCGGTGTCCCAGCCCCTCGGGCCGGCGGGATATTTACAGGGTCCATGTGAGCTGGGCGGGCCTCAGGGCGGCCATCTAGCCTCCCCTGGAAACCAGTGCCCAGTCCCTTCCTTTCCTGCCCAGCGTCGAGGCTGCCGGTGGGCAGGAGGCTTCCGGTGGGCAGGAGACTTTCTGGGCCTCTCACCGTGGAGCCTGGTGGCCTGCCTTCGGTGGGCAGCTCTGACCGCTGGGTTTTCTACTTCTCTGGCAGAGGCGTCTTTGGGGCTGGCCTCATCCTGTCTTACCTTCCTGTGGCCAATCACAAGGGACCCCACTGGGTGTCTGGGAACAGCAGAAATTAATTCTCAGGTTCTGGAGGCCAGAAGCCCCAAATCAACGTGTCGACTGGACTGTGCTTCCTGCAGAGGCTTGGGGGGAGAGGGAGATGGGCATTCTTATAACTCCTGGGGGGCTCCAGGCATTCCTGGGCTGGTGGCCACGTCACCCCAATCCTGGCCTCTCTTGGAACTCTCCCCTATAAGGACCCTGGGACGGCATTTGCAGGCCCCTGAGGAATCTGGTCATCCTTCAGCACCTGCAGCACCTTCCCCGAAGGTCGCATTCTGGTTCCAGTTTGAACCCGATGTCTCTGGGCACACACACCTACTGCGCAGCTCTATCGGGGGCTGGGGCGTGGCTCTGAGTCCCCAGCCTCTTCGACAGACAGACAGACAGACAGCTGCCTGGGCTCAGAGAGGGGTCAGTGGTGGTGAAGCGGACGGGTCGCGTGCTGAGGGAGGTTGTCCCGGAAGGATCGGGGGCCTGCAGGTTGGCTGTGCACTCCCCATGTGGGTCCTCCGCGTCACAGTGGCGGTTTCTGCTGGGACTGCTGATACAGATCCGAAACGTCCGCCGGGAGCCGGGCGGTGTCACCGGCGGGCCGGCGCTCCTGACGGGCTGTGACAGATGCCGTGTGAATGTGGCGCTGCTGGTCAGACGAGGACAGAGGCTGCAGGCCGCTCCTGGCTGCAGGTTTTGACTTTTTTGGGGCCAGTTTTTTCCTGGAGCGGCCTGACCGAAACCGGCTCTCCTCTTCCTCCCAACTCTGCGCACAAATGTATTCCTGCCTCCGAAGCCGGTCCTCACTGCTTCCCGGGAACCCGGGTCCTCTGGGAGGTTGTAATTATTTTGTTCCAGAAGGAAACCCAAGCCTGTCATTCCGGGCCCACTGCGGGGGGCTCAGGCCCTGGCCCACCTGCGGCTCCCGACAACCTCAGGGAGGCCTGGGCGGCCGGTGGGCACAGCGGGGGCCACAGGGGCAGGGGCAGGGGCCCAGCCACACCCAGGCAGTCTCCTCGGGGTGTCTGCAGTTGCTCTTCTGGGGACCAGGTCCCTGGGGGAGGGGCTTTGGGCTGTCCTGGCCCACCAGAGCCTTCCTGCTGCTGAGGTGCCTTGACCTCACTTGGCCGGGATCCCCATCGATTCCGGGTGTCCACCACCTGCTTCAGATTCTCATCGCTGGCCCAGTTAGTGTCCGCACCCCTGACAAGGTCAGAAATCCAAGGGCGCCTGCGGGGAGGGGTGCGGGGGAGGGGGTGATCAGTATTGCTGTGCTGTGCCATCGCGTGCGGTCAGGACCTTCCACGGGCAGCAGCACCCTGCTAGGGGCCCATCTTCTTTGGGGTCACCTGCCTTGGCCATCTTAGCCGCGCTGCGGGGCACAGGTCGCCCTTAACTTCAGATACAGCCTTGCAGACAGGCAGGGCGGGTCTGAGCGGTGCCCGACCCCCTTCTAGGGCGACCCGTGAATCTGGCCTGAGCCTGTGCCACCCCACCCCCCCGAAGGGTAGAGAGAGTGGCTGTGCCTTCTGTTGCCCTGGGTTGTGTTTGGGGGGGCCTTCGGCAGCTCCCTGGGGGCTCTGCACGCACCCTCTGCCTGAG
This sequence comes from Lasiurus cinereus, assembly GCA_011751065.1. Taxonomy (NCBI): domain Eukaryota; kingdom Metazoa; phylum Chordata; class Mammalia; order Chiroptera; family Vespertilionidae; genus Lasiurus; species Lasiurus cinereus. The sequence goes on from JAAGEH010000038.1 coordinate 3,715,579, forward strand.
GACAGCGGCGCTGGGAGCCGGGCCCGGCACCTCGCTCGGCTGGTCCGGGGAGGCCAGTGGTGGTTCCCACTTGGGGCCGTGGCTCCTCCTCTTTCTCAGAAGCCTCCCTGATGTCGCCCTTGTCAGAAAGGCTGTGGTTTGGGGAAATGGGCCTTGTTAGTTCTGGTCTTAGGCATTGAGGGAAGCAGTCCTCGCCCTCTTTCTCTCCCCATGTCCATGCAGCCCAGGCTCCTCGTGGGGGCAGGGGAGCCCCTCCTGTCACCCCATCTTCTCAACCAGCCTCGGCACAACCTCAGCCAGCTTCACGGCGGGGTCCCTGGTGGGGGTCTTGGCCTCTGGGGTCCCTCCTGTGATGTGGGTTAGGCCACAGGGACAGACAGGGAGAAGGGGCTGTCATCACTCCACGCAGGCGGGGTGGCCTGGCCTCGGGCCCTGGGCATGGGCATGGGCAAGGGAGACACTGGGAGGTTTGTCCTCCCCTGAGCAAGGGTGGCTGGGGTGGTGGGGCGCTGTGTAAGGAGTGTGGCTCCCCAGGCCCAGGGGGAGGCTAGTTGTGGTGCCATCCCCATGGACACGAGGGGTGGAGTGCCTCCTGCCAGGACTGGACTGAGCCTTGTAAGAGCGACTGCCGGGGAAGGAAGAATCTTGGGGCCAGGGTCACGGAGGGGTCAGAGGGACCCCGGCAGATGGTTGGGGTGTGGGTATGAGAAAGTGTCACCGGGCAGTTGGGTGGCTTCCTGGTCTGGGGAACCCCTGAAAAAACAGCTTCTCTGAACTGCCCTTTCCACCATCTGCAACACAGGCGGGGGGGGGGCCCCGGAGGTTGGGAGAGACAGCAGGGACACCCCGGGGGCTGCCCAGGCTGGCTGTGGTCAAGGGACAGGGACCTCCTCTCCCAGGGAGAGGGTCCCCCAGAAATTCCTGTAATTACCAGGGGCGGGGTGCCTGGGCTGGCCAGGGAGGAGGAGGGAAGTGAGTGGGCAGAGTTTCTGTCTATTCGGAGGGACATTTCCTGGCCCATCAGTTAAGGGAGAAGCGCAGGCTGATTCCTGGTCTGTCTCTAGGTTTCTAAGAAGGCTGTGTCCTCAGGGAGGCCCAGCCCCGGCTGCTGCAGGCAGGGAGGCGGGGAGGCGGGGAGGCAGGGAGGGCGGGGCCGAGCCGGGCGAAGGCGGTCCTCTCCCCCGGGCTGATTGGGCCAATGTGTATTTTCCTCCGGGAGGATCTCGGCTGATGGATGTTTAACGACATCTTCAAAGGCCGCCCTGCTGATGGAGGGGGACTTGGCAGCTTCATGATCTGCCAGGCTGTTCGTGCTTCTTTGCAACCAGGCCTGGTCGCCTTTGATCCTGGAACAATGAAAAGTGGGTGGCAGTGGCCGCCGCAGCTTCCCGTGAGAGGGGCCCCCCTGTGCCAGCAGCCCTGACGGTGACCCCGTTGTGATCTGAGCAGATGCCCAGGGGCCCCCTCCTCACCAGATCACAAAGGCAGCTCCTGGCCATCGTGGAGGTTTGGGGGGGACCCCCGTTCTGGATGCACGGAGATGGGGCTGCCCAGTGTGGGTGTCGACCCCACCTGGGCTCCTGCCTGGACGTTTGTCACCCGTCGCGGGGACCAGTCTGTGCTGTCTCAGCTGCGTTTCCATGAGAGGTGAAAGGGCAGAGGGGAAATAGTTCTGCAGAAAGGAGTTTGCGTGACAGGTTAGGACCCGCACAGACTTCCTTTCAGTCACTTGGGACCTGCTGTCCTCAGTGTGATGGCCGGGGCCTCGTCCACCCAGGGTGGAGGCAGTGGCGGTGAGGAGGGGTGGGGCTCCATTCAGTTCCCTGCATCCCTGGGGAGTGGTACCCCCTCATCCGCTGCCCGGAGGGGCCCCCAGGTGGGTCTCTCTTCTAGAACACACTTCCCAGACCCGGGCAGTTTCTTCTGGACCCCTGGCCAAGGCAGGGGCTGCCCTGCAAGTCAGGCAGAAACCTCGGGTGCCTGCGGGAGGGGGGGGGGAGTTGATGTTTGCTACAGCCTCCAGACCAAGCCCCCTCCCTGCTCAGGAGTGTGGTTGGGGCAGAGTGGCTGGTTGGGCCTCCGGAGCAAGGAGACTTGCTGCTGTCAGAGGCCGGGTGCCTCAGGGCACCCCACTCCAGGGTGACTGCTGTGGTGGGGTTCCCCTCTGCAAGGCCTCAGGCCTCCTGAGATCCCCTCCTCGGGCCTTTTGGGGACAGGCCTTCCCTGTGGTGACACTCACCACCTGGATCAGACATCTGCCCTCCAGGACGGAGACAGGGTATGTGTCGGCTGAGCTGAGAGCAGTTGACCTTGGCAGGACATGTCCTCAGCCCCTCCACTTCCTGCCCAAGGTCATCCTGGGCCCCAGGAGCCAGATGGTGGACTCGGGGCCTGGATGGGCAGTGACAATGCAAGGAGGGGCCATCACCCATGTGCACCCTGTCCCAGTGCCTTGTCCCACCTCCCCCAGGCTTCCCATGTGCCCCCACTCGGGGCCAGGGGGGTCATCCACTGCGGGCTGCTCTAGGCTGATACTCCGGCCTCAGCACAGGGTGGTGGCTGGAGCCTCCGAGCAGGTATGAGTGAGCAGGTAGGGGGCCTGGGAGGGCACACAGGACTGGCCTGGGGTTCTGGCCCATCGGGGCGGGGCCAGTGCTGGGGTGCCTGGGCCGCTGCGGAGCCCGTGGGAAGCGCTCCTGAGTTCATTAGATGTGAAAGGGAAAGGCCTGGATTCCTGCCGCACGTCACCGCAGGGCAAGATGTTCTCTCTCGAATCTCCTGCCACTTAATTCTTATTTGCATCAGTGTCATGTGTGCTCAGATTTTAAAGTAACTAATGGGAGAATTTATCTCCTTGTTCCTGAAGGACCCACTCACTCTCAGGGTTTTCAGGGCAGGCATTGTTCATAGACTCTTCTGTGGACGTTGAAACTTGGGCAGTCTTGTAACTCCTATTCCCTGGCCACACGGGCACACAAGCATCAGGTTTGGCTACATCCAGGTTCAGGGTTAGAGTAAAAATGGCAGCTTGTGCATGTGGGTGATTCTGAATGTATTTTACTTCTCTTCAGCGCTGTTCTCTGCAGAGGTGACTGGCCTCAGTCTGTGGCTGATAGACACACACACACATACACATGTATATATATGTGTGTGTGTGTGTATATATATATATATGTATGTATATTAATATATAGTAGAGGCCTGATGCACAAAGATTCCTTCGAGAATGGGCCTTCCTTCCCCTGGCTGCTGGCACTGCCTTTGCTCCAGCCCGGAGCCCTCTTTCTGCCTCCCCCTGCCCCCCCTCCCCGGCTTGCCCAGAGGCCTGGAAAGGCTGGGATGGTGTGGACTGCCTGCGTCATCGCCCCCGGCCTCTCAGCGCCTGTGTATGCAAATTAAGCCGCCATCTTTGTTGGGTTTATTTGCATACTCCTGATTGGCTAGTGGGCGTCTTTCTCTTTTATTAGTGTGTGTGTGTGTGTGTGTGTGTGTGTGTGTGTTTTAATCTTCACCAGAGGATATTTTTTCATTGATTTGTAGAGAAAGTGGAAGAGAGAGGGAAAGACAGAGAGAAACATTGATGTGAGAGAAACACATCAATTGGCTGCCTCCCACTCGAGCCCTGACCAGGGTCTGGGCTGGGGAGGAGCCAGCAACCAAGGTACTTACCCTTGATGAGAATCGAACCCAGGACCTTTAGGTCCACAGACTGACACTGTATCCACTGAGCCAAACTGGCAAGGGCCATTTTTATGTTTCTATCCCTCTGTGTCCCCGGCCCTCTCATAGAAATTGAACTCGCTCATGTCGGCAGACACGCGAGGCATTTGTTCCCATCTGTGATCCCCGTGCGAACAGACTTTCCCAAAGCAGCGTGGCTGAAGGCTGCTGGGTTCTCTCTCATGATCCTTTTTCTTTTCATTGATGTCAGAGAGGCAGGGAGAGGGAGAGAGAGAGACACATCCATAATGAGAGAGAATCACGCATGGGCTGCCTCCTGCACTCCCCACACCGGGGATGGAGTCCGCAACCCTGGCATGTGCCCCGACCGACCGGGAATCCGCCTGTGACCTCCTGGGTCCTCTGTCGATGATGACACTCCACTGCTGAGCTACACCAGCCAGCTTTCACCTGCCTGAGGCCTTGGCCTCGACCCTGGGACAGGCCAGACGGAGTGGCCATCCCGCCCCGACAGGCACACACACACCATCACCCTCTCACTCGCACCCAGGGCCCTCCACCGGGCTGGCTGGGCGTCTGCCCCCATGAGGGCCTGAGGACAGTCGGGTGCCGTCATCTTGGGGCCCGGCCAAGGGCCTGCCCAGATCACTTCTGCCTCTGGTGTGTGGGGGAGGCCTCAGGGGTGGGCGGGAGACTCCTCCCCTCCTGCGGGGGGACAGGGAGGGCGGGATCTGAGGCCCCTCCTCTTCCTGGAGGCTGACCCTGTGGACTCCTGGCCTCTCCCTCTCCCTCTTTCCTGTGTCCCGGGCCCTGCCCCTCTCGGTCCCTCCAGGCACCTCCTGGGTCACACACGGCCTTGCAGACCTGCCTGCCGCCTCCACCCGGCTGGCCTGTGCGGGTGGGGAAGGCTTTTCCCTCTCCGAAGGCCAGGCTGCTTCTCGGGAGGGGCAGACAGCCGGGCGAAGGGCCTGTCCGTCCCTGTGGCCAGGCCTGCCCGCCCTGGGATGGCCTTCCAGAGGCCGGTGGTCAGATGGGAGGTGGGGACACAGTGAAAAGCAGGGGGAAGCCCCAAGTCCCCGGGAAAAGGATTTTCTATTTGTGGGTGTGCCCCTCCCCCACCCGGGCAGTTTCCCCAGGCCAGGAGGGTGGGGCTGGACTTGGGGGAGCGATTCTATAGGACATGCCAGTCACAGTCGCCCTGACAGTCACTCCCTGGGGTCCTTCTGAGCCATGAACCCGGGCCAAGTGCACAGCTATTAGCTCCCCCAAACCCCGGCCACGAGCAGCGGAAGGACCTCGAACAGCAGCGTCCCCTCAGCACCCTGTGTGTGTGTTGGGGACTGGAGGCTTTAGGGCGAGTCCTGAGGTCCAGGCCCTGGAGGCCTCAGCAGCTGGAATCTTCCCTCGGACAGCTGGGGGCCCTGGTAGTGGGAGGGGCTGGGTCCCTGCCCAGGACAGGAGCAGCAGGCAGTGGGTGGCCTGCGGGCTGAGGGCCCCCAGGGAGGCTGGACTCAGAGATGGTGAAGGCCCGAGGGAACCGGGGGGCGGGGGAAAGGCCGAGAAGTTGCCCAGGAGAGACACTCAGGCCTGGAGCTGGGACCCCAAGGGACCTGGACCCAGTATGTACTTGGCCTCTGGTAACCTCTGCCC
>JAAGEH010000038.1:3720919-3750671 GCA_011751065.1 Lasiurus cinereus
GAGAGAGAGAGAGAGAGAGAGAGAGAGAGAGAGAGAGATGCTCTCGGGGTCCCTTGTCTCGCTTGCGCCTTTGCTGACGGGACTGTCTGCCCTGGAGGCACATGCAGGAGTTCCGCCCACAGAGCTCACAGTTCACGTCTTAAATGAGCGTGTCTTCTTTAAGTGACATCGGATGAAGACAAACAAGATGGCAGCCCCCCGCTGACGAGGAGGAACAAGGAAGGTGGTGACTTCACTCGCAGAGTCTCCACCTGGGGGGAGAGGGAGGCAGCTGGCCTGGGGGCCAAGCGGTGGGGGAGGGGTCCCCACGCCTGCAGCCTGGGGGCAGGGGAGTGGCAGCCCTGAGGATGGGCCCCCGGAGGTGTGGCCAGAGGGTCCAGCTGCTTCCCCCCAAAGGCCCAGGTGGGGATAGCAGAGGAGCTGCAGTGACCGGACCGGCCTCCAGGGGGTAGACAGTCCCAGCTCCAGGCAGCCATGAGCTCCCTCCACTCCCCAAGGGCAGGCCCAGGGACTCTCCTCCTCTCACTGCCACCCTTCCTGCCACCCAGCCCCCCCTGGCATGGACCACAAGTGGGGGTCCTGGTCAGCCGGGGGGCAAGGCAGGCAGGGGGGGAGGAGGGACCCCCAGCGTCAGCTCTCTGGCTTCTCAGTCCTGACCCCCTCCCCAGGAAGGAGGCTGGCTGGGGTGGGGGTGGGGGTGGGGGTGGCAGTGGGCAGGGGGCCCCTCAGTTGGCCAAATGCTGAGAAAACCTGGGATGCAGAGCCTTCTGGAAATAAGGAGGCCTGGGGAGGGCCCCTGACTGGCAGGCTGGGGTGGCCTCAGCTCCCTGCTGACTCACAGGGGAGAGAGACAGGCGGCTGGAGGGGTGCAGAGGAAGTGCAGGGAGGAGCTGGGGGGCAGGGGAGGGGAAGGAGGGGAGGAGGGCGTGCGGAGGCAGGGGGAGGGGAGGAGCCTGAGGCCCGGGGCGGAGCCACGCTGGCGGCCGGAGCCTCTGGGAGCCAGGCCTCTGCGGCTCTCCCGGGTCCTGGGCGCTGGCCAGTCGTGGTCACAGGAGCCAGCAGGCAGGGCGCCCCTGTGGGAGGACAGGCTGGGGAGCATCTGGGAGGGGACAAGCGGGTGGGGTGGGGTCCTGGGGAGAGTCCCAGGGCGCCCCCACCACCCAGAGCCCTGTGCTGTTAGGGAAGTGGAGGAGAGGCCTTCCTCGTTGGGACTTGGGATTTGGAGCAGGGGGTGAGCTCAGGTCCTGGGCTTGCCAGCTGGCCTGGGGCCCAAGGCCCTGGGCAATGGGGGTCCCTGTCTGCAGAGTGCTGTCTGGCAGTGCTGAGAGCAGGGGGCACCCAGGGGGTGCTGAGGACACTGAGCTGGCCCCCCTACCTCCTGGGGTGGGAGGGAGGAGGCTGGCAGGGGCTGGGTGGGTGGAGAGCAGGAGGGGGAAGGGGGAGGGGTGTGTGTGGTCATGGAGTGAGTGTGCCTCGTGTGATGAGCTGGGTAGCACAGGGCGGAGCACAGGGGGAGGCAGAGCCTGAGGTCTCCCTGTCTGTCCCTCCTCCCCGGCCACCTGGGACCCAAGGCACCAGGGTAACTGGCACCTATTCTGAGGCTCCGGCCCTTACACCGACTCAGGCAAGAACCTAGGCCAGGAGAAACCTCTTCTCCTTGGGGGCCCCACCTTCTTCTCCCTGCCCCCACCCCGCACCCTGCACCCCTGGGCGAGGCTGGTGATGTGGGGCGGCTGGAAAAGCCGGTTCTGTGGGGCCCTGTGCCTGGCCGGCCTGTGCTAACAGGTGGATCTGAGGGTTCAGGAATGCGGAGACGAGAGTCTGCCCCTGCCCCTGCCCCTGCCCCTGCCCCTGGGGAGGGGCAGCGAGGAGCTGGGGGAGGCTGGTGGCTGGGTGTTCCCCGGCCTGGACCCTCCCCGGCCTGGACCCTCCTCAGCCTCTACAGGGGCCTCCTGGGGAGGCCAGGAGCCGAGGAGCTATGCCCAGTGTCTGGAGGCTCGTGGCCGCCCCTGCAGCAGAAGCAGGAGACACGGCCGGTCAGATCCCTCCAGTAAAAGGCGGCACGGTGACAGCCCTCGGCGCAGACACAGGGAAGGGACAGGCGCAGGGCGGGTGCTGGGAGTGGAGCTGTTGGGCCGCAGGAAGGAAGGAGAAGGGCTGAGAAGCGGAGGGAGGCCGGCGGCCCAGGGGCGCCCTCTGCCGGCCCCGCCCGCCCTGCCCCAAAGGCCCCGCAGCCCCGAGCTCTTCTGGAAGACCTGGCTTTGCCTGGCACTGCCAGTTTTAAAGATAAGTCACACATTTTGCCCGGCCGGCGTGGGACAGTGGTTGAGCAGGACCTATAAACCAGGAGGTCACGGTCACATTCCCGGTCAGGGCACCGTCCTGGGCTGCCGGCTCAGTGCCTGGTAAGGGGTGGGCCAGGGGGCAGCAGATCCAGGATGCCCTCTCATCATTGATGTTTCTCTTTCTCCCTCCCCCTTTCCCTCTGAAATAAAAAAAAACATTAAAAATAAATGAAATAAAAATATACATTTAAATATATATATATTTTTTAATTGATGTTTTACAGAGAGGAAGGGAGAGGGATAGAGAGTTAGAAACATCAACCAGCCAAAACCGGTTTGGATCAGTGGATAGAGTGTCAGCCTGCGGACTGAAAGGTCCCAGGTTTGATTCCGGTCAAGGGCATGTGCCTTGGTTGCGGGCACACCCCCAGTAGGGGGCGAGTAGAAGGCAGCTGATCGATGTTTCTAACTTTCTATCTCTCTCCTTTCCTCTCTGTAAAAAATCAATAAAATATTTTAAAAAATTAAAGGCATTACTTTTGGTGCCACCCACGAAGCATTCATGGGTGAGTTGCGCTGACCCAGCCAGGCGAGTGGGCGCAGGCGGGCCTTGCCCCGGTGCCAGGAGGTGCTGGGCAGGGGCAGGTGGGTTCAGGGACAAGGAGGAGAGTCTCACCCGAAGCAGGGACCTTCCCCAGAGGCTGCTCCTCAGCTGCCCCGTCCCCTTTCACGTCCACTTGGTGCCCCGAGGTCTGCCATGTGGGTAAACCATGCCCAGCCTCTCCCTCCTGGCCTGGCTGAGGTCATTGGGGGCATGGCCTGTACCTTCCTCAGGTCCCTCCCTGCACCCAGAGGCACCCCCCCCACTACCATCCCTGGGACCCTGGAATGAGGGAAGGCTCTCACCGTGAGGGGCCACGGGAAGGGATGCCCCCAGTCTGCTGGGCAGGAAGGGGTGGCCCCCACCAGGGGCACTTTGGCTGTCCTGCAGATGACCAGGCGAGGTCTCTGGTGAGGGGACAGTGGGGACCAAGGCTGGTCACCCTGGTGCCACTGAGAGAGTTACCTCATGTCACCCCGGATCTGCAGACCCACTGCTCTTCTGCCCCTCACCCACCTTTTCCCTGAACCTCCTCGGCCCCCTGCCCTGTGGCTGTGAGCTGATTGGCCGCCAGGGTTCCAGGAGACAGAGCTGAGCATGGCCAGCTGAGCCCAGCCTCGAGGCTCATTGGCCCCTGGACCGGGGCTTAGGGCAACCCCTCCTGAGCCTCTCCCCTGCCTGCCAGCCCCTGCAAGGCCTGGGAAAGGAGCTCACATTGTTCCTGGAGACGGTGCCCAGTGGAGGGCTGGACCCGTGCTGCGCTCAGGGCCAGTGCAGGGACGGGGTGTGAGAAGGAGGGGGAGGGGAGCTGTGAAAAATAGGGCTCCAGTCTTGCCCCAGGGTGTGCTGGGACCCCGTGGAGCTGGCGTCACAGTGTGGGGGGCATGGCGAGTTCAGCCATTGGCAGAAGCCCATGAGCCCGAGAGGCAGCATCACGAGCAGGGCCTGAGGCTCTCCAGACCGCAGCCGTGTCCTGGTGGCCCTCAGACTGGTCACCAGAGTGCCTGGTCCCTGGAGGAGGTGCTGAGCCATGCTCAGAGCCCGGCTGAAAGAGCCCCGGGCAGGCCAGCCCACGCGGGCGCCCTCCGCTGCCCGCCCAGCACTCAGCACCTGGCCCTGCCCTCTCTGGGTGGTTCACCCAGCCAGGGAGGGGTGTGCGCGCCCTCTGCTGGCTGCATCGCAGAGGACAGACACAGCCAAGCTACAGCCCAGCGGTTCTCAACCTTCCTAAGGCCAAGACCCTTTAAGACAGCTCCTCATGGGGTGGTGACCCCCAACCACAAAATTATTTCCGTGGCTACTTCATCGCTGTCATTTTGCTACTGTTATGAACTGTCATGTAAATATATGATAGGCAGGATGTATTTTCGTTGTTACAAATGGAACATCATTAAAGCATAGGGATTAATCACAAAAAACAATATGTAATTATATATTGTGAAATATTTATTTCTAATGACAAATAAATGAAATTTTGTCTTGAATCGTGGTGTAACATGGGTCACAGTCTTCCTATGACAACAGTAAACTGCATGGCTACACTTTGCTACACCGAGGAGCGGTGTGTTGGTTCCTAAGACCATGGGAAATAGGTGTTTTCCAATAGTCTTAGGCTACCCCTGTGAAAGGGTCGTTCGATCCCAAAGGGGTCGTGACCCACAGATTGAGAATCGCTGCTGTAGCCTTTCAGTCACATGCCCCCTGGCACCCGCCTTGCACCCATGCCCATGCTACACTCAAGGCACCCACGCTGTCCCCAGGTCCACACCTTTCACAGTCCCTTGCAGGCACTCTTCCAGCTCCCTGCCCCCTGAGGCTTGGTCCCCAACACTGAGGCCTGACCCTCCCTCCTTGGGGAGTTGGCTTAGGCCTGGTCAGGGCCTCTGCTCTGGAAACTGGGCTTGATTGTAAGACCCTTCCTGCAGCCCCCAATGCAGGGCTGCCCAGAGCTCAAGTGGCACCCATAGGATGGTCCTCCGGGAGCTCAGGAGCCAGAGGGGTCCCAGGAAGGAGAGGGCCTGAAAGGCCAGACTCCCCTTGGCCACTTCCGGGAGCAGCTAGTCCTGGGCCGAGTGACGATGTTCGGCCCCTTGCCTCGGTTTCCCCTTCTGAACCAGGGAGCACATGAGCCCCTTCTAGCGTGTGTGGATAGCCCAGCTGTATCAGGTCCTGCGGACAGCAGAGCCCTGTGCGCATCTCAAAGGCCACCTGGGTCCCTGCTCTCACATTGTACCCCTTTAGGGACAAGTAAGCGAGTTCCAGCCATAAGCTCCGCACAGGGACTTCTGAGGGCAGGGCCTCTGGCTGGGGCAAGTAGACAGATCTGAACCCCGCCCCCCGCCCCCAACCACGGTGTCACCTGACAGGGTTGACAGGGTGGGGCCCCAGGGGAAGGTAGGACTTATAAGACAGGTCCAGAGGTTCCCAGGGACACAGACACAATGACTTCGTCCTCAGTGAGGGTTTAAAAAGCTGAATAGCATTCATTTATCTGCATAAACATTTGCTAAATCAAGGTCGGGGAGGTAGCGCAGGGCAGGCTGACCTTGGGGGTGAGGGGAGGAGAAGCAAAGGACAGGCCTGTTTTGGGGTCTGAGCAACCAGAGTTGGAGTTGGAGGCCCTCTGGTGGGGAAGGCCAGGCAGGGACCAGAGACACATGCCAGGCCTCCACGCTGGGGGCTGGGACAGGAGGCTGGTGGCCGAGCCCCTGTGGCGTCTGTCTCCCGTTCCCTCTACTGCCTCTGGCTGAGGTCGCCTGGCCTGAGGGCACAGTGGCCACACTGGCCTCAGAGCCTGGGATGGGGTCCCCGACTCAGGGAAGTCCTGGTGCCGAATCCCAGCTCCCAGCACGCCCTCCCTGGTGTCAGGGACAACGCGGGCCGGTGCGCCCCGTGTTGGGAAGGACTGGGCTTTCGGGGCTTGGAGGGGAGGCAAGTCGGAGTTCACGGAGACCCGAGGCTCGGCTGAAGGAGCGTCCTTCTGTGCAGGAGGCGGGATGGATCTGCACACCTCGGACAGGGCCGCTGGAAAGAACAGGGGAGAGATGCATAGAAGCTGAGGTGTCTTTCACTGGGATGGGGGGGTCTTTTGGGGAGTCCCTGTCACCGACAGCAGGGTCATAGGATGGAGGTGCTCAGAAACCCGTCCTGCTAAGAAGAGCGGGTCCGCCAAGGCGAGTGTGTGCATGGCGAGGGCTGCTGGGTGCCCAGGGTCCTGGCTCCCTCCAGCCACTGGGCAGGCTGCACCCCCAGAGAGTCCGAGAGGGTCTTTAGAATGTGGGTGGGGGGTCAGAGGAACTCAAGTCACTTCTTCCCTGCGGAGAGCTTACCCCATGGGGCAGGGTGCTCCCTGGCTCAGTCTGAGGGGCCAGCCCTGCCCCAGCCTCGGCACAAGCCGGAATGGGGCGGCGTGGCTGAGGCCCAGCACTGCGGACCTGCTTATTGCCAGCTTTCCTGGGGAGCCCTAGGGTGGGGCCTCAGGACCCCAGACAGTGTGGCTCACCCAGCGGCTGCCAGGGCCCTGGGCCACCTCCAGGCAGTGCCCCGTTTGAGTCGTCAGCCATCACCCTGGCTTCGAGTGTGAGAACCCCGTCAGAGCAAGCACTGAGCATGCTCCATCCCAGGGCGTCCCCGAGGCCCAGGCCGGGCTGGTGCACCTTCAGGCGGGGTGTCCCGTGCAGCCCGGGGCCGGGGAGGGATGAGGAACCCCGTGCAAGGAGCCGAGAGGCGGCGAGGACGGCAGCGGGGCCTCTGGGCCCGGGTCCCACTCAGGCCTCTTCACCGTGGCCTTGCTGTGGCCTCGCTGGGCCGGCTCAGCCTCCCCGGCCCTGGCAGACACACGGGGTGACGGGCCTTCTCCTCCTGTCCTGGTCTCAGAGCTCTAATACTGGGGCCCGTCCGGTGGGGCCTGTCAGGGGACCCCAACCTCTCCAGTTCTCAGAGGCCTCTCCCCACACTGATGCTAGAGGTGAGCTGGAAACCAGGGTGGGCTCCTCCCGATGACAGGAGGGGAAACCGAGGCAGGGCAGCCGGTCCACACCTGGGTCCCCAGCCAGGCACATCTCCCGTCGGGACACGCTTCCCTGAGGCAGCCTGAGCCCCCCCCCACCCCCACCCCCAGCACAGGGGGCATCCCTGACACGGTCTCCCCAAAGCTGCAAGTGGGGTGGCCGGGTTCTTCCCGTGTCCTCAGAAAGCGCCCTGGCCCGCTGGGCAGCAGAGGGGCTGGTGGGACCTCTGGCACCTGCCAGGTGTGCCCGTGTTTGCAGGCGGCATCTGGGGAGCTCAGAGGCAGCCAGCCCCTAACCCAGGCCACCTGGGCACGTCTAGCTCGCTCAGGCCGCCTTCCTCCTGCCTGCCACTGGGGGAGCCGTGGGGCCAGGAGCCAGGGGCTTCCGGCGAGAGCCCCACCCAGCCGCGGCCAGCAGCAGGAAATGCCCGCGGGCCACAGGTAGGCAAGTTCCACCCTGACCGGGGCCTGGCGAGCTCCCGCCAAGGTTGAGCCGCGCTCAGACGTCAAATACGCTGAAATTCCAGGCCCGCTCGGCAGAGGGGAGTCACGGGAGGCGGCTGCAGCGGGCACTGTGGGCCCATCTATTATTAGCCGCGCTAAAAACTCCTCACCTCTTAGAGCACAGAGACCAGCCCGTCCACCCTTCTTCTTAGAGGCCCCGGGACCCCACCCATCGCCACTCTGAAAAGGGCCATCCATTGCGGTGGCCTCCGCGCCTGCTGGTGGACGGGAATGTGGCTCCAGTCCTGCCCACTTCCCAGGGATGGCACGGGAGGGGGGCCTGGCCGGACAGCACCCCCTGCCACCCGCCCCCAACCCCAGTGGGTCACCTGGTGCCAACTGGAGAAGAGGGGTGTCTGTCCCACCAAGCCTGCTGCAGTTCCCACCTCCGCCAGCAGAGGGCTCCCTCCATGCACAGGAAGGCACCCAGCAGAGCACCTCGGGTGACACCCTGAACCCCACCTGACCCGGGGCCTTCCCCACACCGCCCACAAATGCCCCGGAACCCACAGCCACGAGGAACCCCAAAGACCGCCAGGCCACAGCCCCAGGTGCTGCTGCAGAAGCTGAAGAGGAAAGAAAGCAGTGTCCTTCCCTGAGCCAGGCCCCGGGCCTCCTCTGGCAGCGGGGGTTTGTCTTCTTCCCCAGGCCCTCAGTTCCTCTTGGGGGGCTTCCATTTCAGGCCCGGCTCTGCACCTGAGGCACCAGCACGCGGTTCACGGGACGGCGGCGATGACAGGTGAGCTGCCATTGTCATGGTCACATCCCTTCTTCCTCTCCCCCCTCCTCCTCCTCCTCCCCCTCTTCCCCCTCCTCCTTCTCCAACTCCTCTTCCTCTCCCTCCTCCTCTTTTCCCTCCTCCTCCCCCTTCCCCTCCCTCCTCTACCTTCTCCTCCTCCCCACCATCAGCCCTTTCCACACTGAGTGGGGGGCTTGTCCTCCTGACCTGGGCCCTCAGCTCTGAACTCAGAATGGGCCCCAGTGCAGAGGGGGGAGGGGTGTCGGTCACAGAGGGGAGAGGGTGTTGGTCACTCTGTTTCTCTGTCCCCAGCAGGGTTCCCCATGTGACCATGACTACAGACAGGCCCCCTCCTATATGGAGAGGCCTGGTCACATGGTGTCTGAGGCCTCGCAGGCTGACCGTTTGATGTTCGACAGGCCAGGAGGGTGGGGCTCCGGGGACCAGGAGCTGGACTGGCCACCCCTGTGACCACAGATGCCGAGACCGCGGGCTCAGGGACCGGGGTCACGCTTCAGGGAGGGGGTGCTGGGAGCTTCCTGTGGCCACTCTAACAGGTGACCACAGCCGAGTGGCTCCAAAAATACAGCTCAGCCTCTTGCAGTCCTAGAGGTCAGAGGCCCCACAGTCTCCAGGTGTGTGTGGGTGGGGGCTAGCTTCTTCAGAGGCTCCAGGCCAGTGGTCGGCAAACTGCGGCTCTCGAGTCACTTTGGCCCCTGGAGTGTGGCTCTTCCACAATATACCACGGCCTGGGCAAGTCTATGTATTTTGGAGAAATGGCATTAGAAGTTTAAGTTTCAAAAATTTATTCTCAAAAGAAATGCCCATCGTTGTCCTGTTGATATTGGGCTCTGCTGACTAATGAGTTTGCCGACCACTGAAGAGACCATCTTAACACTGGCTGGCTTCAACCTCAGGCCATCTGTGTGAGCTTACCTCGCCTTAGCCAGGTAGTCACATGCTCACAGGTCCTGGGGCTGGGAGGGGACCCCATGGAGGCCTTATTGCCCCTCCATGCGGGGTCTCTGCGCTCCTCACCCAATGCATCTTGGGGGCCAGTCACAGGGACTCAGAGTCGGCCCCGCCTCCCGCAGCGCCCAGGTCCTCAGGGGGGCCATCACACCTCCAGAGGGCGAGGTGGGTGTGGGGCAGGCCCTCCGGGGAAGAAGATTTGGGTCAAACCTGCTTGCAGGTGAGAACGTTCTCCAGGGGATTCCAGTGAGCACCCAGTAGGGCTGCATCTCCACTCCGCCCCTCAGCTGCTCTCTGCCTCCTCTCCTCCCTCTTCTTCCCCTTGCTGCCCCTCCCCTCCCAGGCCTCCTTCTCCTCCGCCCCTCTCCACCCACCCCCAACAGCAGGGCCTTCCCCGAGAGGTGAGGCGGCCTAGGGGCGTCCAGGGGGGCCCAGGGACCGGGTGTTGCATCGCCGAAGTCCCAGGCGCAGCGGTTTTGGCGCCAGGGTAGGTCTGGAGCCGGCTCAAAGGCCTCGGCGGCTTCGTGGTGAGGGACAGAGTGGAAGGATCGTTGTCGCCGTGGCTCAGGACAACCATTACGAGCAGGTTGCCCAGCCATGGGGCTGGGCCCGGGTGCTGTCTGTGTCTGCCCCCGGCCATCAGATGGGCCTGCGACCGGGCCCACGTGGGGAGCGGCAGCCTGGCCTGGCCTTTGCCGTGTGCACAGGTGGACAGAGCAGACATGGTGACTCGGGCACCACTCCTCCCCCCCCCCCGGATCTGAGAGGGCCGTCACACTGGCATAGGTGTGGGTAGCGCCCCTTTCTCTCCTGCCTGCACCTGACAGATTCTGTGGCTGGGCCTGGCCTGACCTGTCCTCATCCTTGGAACCTGGGGGCCCACCGGAGTGGACCCCGGCGGCAGGAGGGTCGCTGCCAGAGTGCTCGCTGGCCAGCGCCAGCCAGGCCCTGCCTGCTCCTTGCCACTCCCCTCTGAGACCCTGTGTCGCCTCCAGCCCCGCCCCCACGCTCTGCAGCTCAGGCCTCACCTCCTCCCCTTCCCACTGGGCTCAGGCCTCTCTCTCCATCCATGCTGCCCTCAGGGCACCGTACAAGGGGGGTCTGGGAGGGACCTCTCAGAGCCACTTCCTGTCCAGGCAGAGAGTCTGGGGGTCACCTCCCATCTCTGGTGAACCGGGGAAAGAAGAAGCGCAGCTGGGGGGGGCAGGGCCGGGTCCCCGTGGGCACCCCCTGGGCCGCCTGCCCCGTCACCATCCTGGTCCCACGGCTGGCTGCCCCTCACCTGCCTCAGGTGGTGGGTAAACCAGGTCACCCCGGCTGCTCCTCGCAGGACAGGAGGCAGCCTGAAACGGGGGCAGGTGGCAGCGCTCCGCTGGGGGAGCCGACTCATTAGTCGTTTCTAAATTAGACTGAGGGACGGGGAACCGCGGGGCCCGGAGCCAGGCACATCCCAGCCCCAGCAGGTCTGCGGCGTCCCGGGCCTGGCCGCCGTGGGAAATGGCGGTGGGGGTTTGTGGGACAGACTGATGCGGGGAGGGGGTGCCTTCAGCCGGGGAAGGCAGGGCTGTGTGTGTGTGTGTGTGTGTGTGTGTGTGCACGGACATGCGTGTGCCTGAGTGAGATCAGGGAGGGACGGCGGGCAGGGGTGTGGGAAGCTGCCGCCATCTAGGCCTGGGGCCTGTGACAGGCGGTCCAGCAGCCGGCCGCCCCCCACCGGGAGGCCCGGAGGAAGGCTGTTTATGGGAGCGACCTGGCAGCAAACGGTGAAGACGCAGGCAGGCCCACAGGCTGGTCCCCGGAGCCCACCGGACGCCGGTGTCCATGGGGAGGTGCTGGGCGCATCACGCTGCCGTCCGCCCCCTCCTCCCCCCTTCCCTCCGTTATCCTCCCCACGAACCATAGCAGCTTCCAGAAATGTCTGGGGGAGGCGAGCCTGCCTGCAGGGGGTGGGAGGGTGGTGGATGAGGGCTGGTGGTGAGTGGGGGTCATCACGCTGGTCGGTGGCAGCCCCCGGAGTGCCTAACTGGAGCTGAGTGGGAACGGGAGCCCCAGATGGGGTGGGGGTGAGAACAGGACCCCCAGAGGGGGGGTCTTTCATGGCTTAGGGCTGCTCTGAACCTCCCGCTAAGGGCAGAGGGAGGTGGGGACAGGCAGAGCTGCAGCTGGACTAGCCCGAGCGGGCAGAGCACGCAGGGGCCTATCTAGAGGCTCGGAGCTCAGGATCTGATTCGCTTGCAGGCGGGGACCCCGAGAAGGACCCTGCGCAGCGGGAGGTCTGACGAGAGAGTCAGCCGGCATGGCCAGGGCCCGGCACGAAGGGACACCCTTCCCTACACCCCTGAAACCGCCAGGCCTTCCTCACCCCCCTCATTTGTATCCTCGGGGTCTCTCCTCCGCTGGACTCGGCGCTCCCCGAGGGCCGGGGCCTCCTCAGCCCCAAGGCCCGGCCCAGACACGAGCAAGCGATCAGTGAGCAGCCGTGGAAAGAGGGAGGTGGCCAGTGCTCGGGGTAGGAAATGCAAACCCAGCTGTCAACCCAGGAAGTAAGCGGGGGGGTACAGGGCTGATCCGGAGAGTCACCAGTACCCGTGCCCCATCCTCAGGGCCGCGTCTGGGTTGCCAAGTTCCCAGCAGGGTGGCCCATGCTGCATGGCGGAGACTTTTATGGCACCCATGTACCCATGTCACAGACGGGAAGAGTGAGGCCCAGGCTGCCAGTCCTAAGCGACAGCGCTGGCTCACGCCTGCCAGGGGGCCTGCCGCTCTCAAGCCCGGTCCCGCGGGCTTTGTGGGTCCGACCCGGGCAGCAGACCCTCGCTGGAGGCCCTCACGCAAAGACAGGTCCCCTGCAGGATGCGGGGAGCCCGCGTGGAGGCCGCCCAGCCCGCCCACACTCCCTGGAAGGGCTGCCGTGGGCCCGGCCAGGTCCCCATGTTTGCTGGCCGCAGAGAGAACCCTTCTCTGTCCAGCCCTGGCGCCGGCCCCGGCTCCGGGAGGGGCCGGAGCCTCCTGGTGGCCCAGGGAAGGCCCTTCCTTCCCCTCCGCCCTGCAGAGGTCCTCCTGCCTCTGTGCTGCCTCGGGGTGCAGACAGCTCTCAGATTAGCCCCCCCTCGCCCAGTGGAGAAAAGCCCCCGAGTCTGCCAGCTCCTGGCCGGTGGGCCTCGCTGCCTCAGACATGCCCAGGCCGGGTCCGTGAGCCTGGGGTTTGTCCCCCAGAGGGCAGGAGAGACAGGAGAGGGCAGGGGCTCTGAGTGGGGTCCCCGGAGGTGGGATGGCGGCTCTTGCTTCTCTGAGAGCAGCGCCCACACTGGCCCTGGGCGGGAAAGGCGGGCTGGTGCTGCGCATGCCCGTCTGCTTTTCTTCTCTGGCGAGCTTCCTGGGAGCCGGCTGCCCAGCCCCGCAGCCTCCAGAATGCCCTCCAGGCCGAGCCAGGCCCTGCCCGGCGGCACCGCTGGAGGCGGGCGCTGACTCAGGCCCGGAGCTGGGGGCGCGGACTGACCTCGGGGCCTCGATTCCTTCCTGTGAGAGGTGACAACATCCTGGCCCCTCCGTGCCAGGTCAGGCCCAGGGGCGGTGTAGGCATCGACCCAGCCGGCTGCCCACAGGCTGAGCTGGGCTGGTGCCACCGCCAGGGTCAGAGGCCACCTGGCTGGGCCAGAGGTCGTGCTCCACGCCGAGCTTCCTGGCTGGCCAGCCCTGCCCGGCTTGCACTTGCCACACGTTCTGCTCTGTGTGCCAGCCCTCGCCTGGGGCCTGGGTCTCCGCGCTCCTCTTGGGCTCCGTGCCAGGATCTAACCAATCTTTTGAGGTGCCCGGCACCGACGGATTAGGGTCCCCCGAGACCAACTCGAAGGGGAAATGGCTCAGCGGCAGCTACGTGAGTGGAGGTCGGAGCGGTGGTCTTTCTGCCATGTTGCCGGCAGGCCTGCGTTGAAATAGAAATATCAGTCCTTTCTGAAGAAGTCACTGGTGGCCGCCCTTCCGGTGCACAAGGGCGTGCGGGCCCCCGATGGGCAGCCTGAAGGCCCTGCCCTGCACAGGCCCCGGGAGGCACCTCTGACCCGGTCAGGAAGGGAAGCGTGTCGCCATGAGTCGAGGCAGCTCGGCTCTCTGGGAGCCCACGGGCTCGGCCTAGCTGTCAGGGGCTTGGCTTCCTTCCAGGACCTTCCCCAGGTGGTGGAGACACCCCCAAAAGGTCCCTCCCTGTTCTGGCTGGAAATCAAGAGGAAGAGATCTCCCCAGGTGCCCAGGGTGGCTGCATCCCACCCCGTGCAAGGGGTCCCCCGTGAAAGAGGGTCACTCCCTCTGCTGGGCCTGCGGGGGCAGCAACTGAGTCACCAAGGAAGCCATCAGCCTCGGGGGGCGGGGGAGGGGGGGAGGCCGCCGGTCCCCCAACACTGGCTGGTCCCGTAGATGAACAGAAAGTTTCACCGTGTGGCCACCCACACGTGTGGCCAGTCCTTCCCACAACTTGAACAGCAGACAAGGCGGTCACCGCCGCCGCGCCCAGAAATGGGCCTCATGAAAGAACAATCCAGAAGAAGGATGGCCGACCTGGAGGGGAGGGGGGGCAGCTGCCTCCTGGGTTGGGGAGGTGACTCTGGGAGAGGCAAGCTTTCCACGTGGGGGGTGGGGGGTGGGGGTGGGGGTCAGTGCACCTGCCCCACCCATCAGCCCGGAGCATCCATCGGCCTGGGCTGCTCCCTCGCAGCACGGCAGCCCAGGTGCCGGGTGTGGAGAGGCAGAAGCGGGCTGGCAGGCAGAGGCAGGGCCCCTGGCCCCCTCCCCACAGCCCAGCCCTCCCCACAGCCCCACTGGCACCGCGGTGCCCCAGATTCCGCTTCTGGAAATACACTTCAATTAAATCCGGAGGCCCGCGTGCCGCCCGGAGGGAAAGCGGCAGGACACAACCTCATTAGCACAGCTCTCAGCGGCAGCCACTCGGGCCCAGCTCCCAGCCCCCAGCCCCCACGGGCACAGCTCTGAGTGGGGGGGGGGGCTCCCTCCCCAGCAGCGATCCGGCTGGAAGGCAGGAGGAAGGGCAGGGAGGGCGGGGAGGCCCTTCAAGGTGTCATAGGTGCTAACAGCCTCTCCCGGGCACAGGTGACCTGACATGCCCGCACGGTCCCAGCGGCTGATCCAAAGGGAGGGAGGAGTTTCGCTGGGTGAAGCGCCCTCCCTGAAAGTCCAGCCCGGGGGCAGCCGGGCTGAGGTCTGGATCCCCAGGTTTGGGAGAAGAGGGAGCACCCCCTGAGAGGGCCTCCAGCGGGGAGGAGCAGGGATACTTGGACAGGACCCAGGCCCAGACACGGGTGCAGCAGGCGACAGAGCCTCCGCTGGGAGGGGGCTGAGAGCCGGCCAGCCCTGCGTGGGGGATCACGTCCCCCTTCTACCCCCATCCAGGTTAGGGCGCTGGGGTTCTTTGTGGCCAACGCTGAACCGGAAAGGAGAGGGGGAGATGCGAGGGGGAGGAGGGAGAGGGAAGTGGAAGAGGGAGGCGAGAGAGGCAAGCATCTAGAGCAGCGGTTCTCAACCTGTGGGCCGCGACCCCGGCGGGGGTAGAACGACCAAAACACAGGGGTCGCCCAAAGCCATCGGAAAAGACAGATATTTACATGACGATTCATTAACAGTAGCAAAATAACAGTTATGAAGTAGCAAGGAAAATAAGTTTACGGTTGGGGGTCACCACCCCATGAGGAGCTGTATGAAAGGGTCGCGGCCTTAGGAAGGTTGAGAACCACTGAGCTAGAGAACTGTACCCTGGGACGCTCTGGGCCCGGGGCAGGACTCCATGGGTCTGCTGACCCTCATGCTGCTCCTGCTGGTACCTCCTCCTGCTTCCGGGGCAGCAGCTGGGGCTGGGTGTGGCGGGGCAGGTGGGGCCGTCAGCAAACCACGTCACAGCCGGGGACGTCCCGGCTGAGCCATGGGCAACCGGACACTTCTGTGCAGGTGTTTATGGCCCCTCGTCCAGGTGGTGCCCTGCCAGGCCCCGTCCTGGGCAGTGCCAGCCCCTCCTCCCGCCCTGCACTCAGTTCCCTTTGCTAAGTGACTGCTCCATGGAAACTCAGAGCTCCCCCCTGTCGCCCCCTGAACCCCCAACCTCTGCTTCCCCTGCACACAGTGGGCCCGGCCTTCTTCGGGGACAGAGCTGTTCAACAGCCCTGCAGACCACCTGCGAGCTGGAGGCCACAGGGACCATGGGGACCGCTTAGCTGTGTCCCAGGACTCCTTGTTGCTGGGTCTGTGCCTGCCCTGGGAGCAGACAGAGTCCCCGCCCCCTGAGGCTCCTGCCCGGTGAACAGGTGCGATGGGTCATGACAGGGGCGAAAGGAGTGTGGCCGAGGGTGCCGGGGACAGGTGTCCACCCGGGCAGGCTGGCTGCTGGCACTGGAGCAGGGCCCAACGAGGAGGGGACATTTGAATAAGACCCGATTGTTCAAAAGAGGCGGCAGGAGGTGGCAGGTGAGAGACGGTTCTGGGCAGAGCGCACAGCACGTGCAAAGGCCCGAGGCAGGAGCAGAGGGGAGCAGCAGGGGCAGCCAACATGGGGTGTGTGTGGGGGGAGGGGCCTGCAGACCGCAGAGGCAAGGACGGAAGGGAGTATGGGACCAGCAGTCACTGTGGGTAGGAATGGGGGCCTCGGAGTTTTGTGGTTTAACTCTCAGTCCTACCTGCACTGGTGAGGCTGCCAAGCTGGCCCCCAGGAGACACTGCAAAGTGGTTCAGGAAGATATGTGAAGAATCCTTCTGATTCTTTTTTTTTAAATATATTTTATTGATTTTTTTACAGAGAGGAAGGGAGAGAGATAGTTAGAAACATCGATGAGAGAGAGACATTGATCAGCCGCCTCCTGCACCCCCCCTCCCACACACACACACAACCAAGATACATGACCCCGACCGGAATCGAACCTGGGATCCCCCACTGTGCAGGCAGACGCTCTGTCCACCGAGCATCCTTCTGATTCCGAGAGGACAGTCCCAGGGCAGTCTGGATGAAGAATCAGAGTGGTCCGGGGTGAGGGAGGGGTTCCCAGGGCTAAGGGTGCTCAGGCCAAGTTCGGGGTGCCCACGGAGGCCTGAGGGAGGGCGCGGGAGGCGGGGCAGCGGATCTGAGATAAATGGCATCTCGCGTTGGTTTGCTCTCTGATGACCAGAGCAGCTGAGCATCTCACCCCTGACGGTCGCTTTCTTGTGTTTTAACGGTTTTATCCTACCTTTGCCCTCTTTCCATGGGAATTTTTGTCTTTTTCAAAGGTCTGGAGCTCCTCATCTGTTGCAAATACGTTTCCTGTTGTCACTCGGCTCTGAGTTGACTGAAGGAACGTGTGCACATAAGACTGGGGTCCGCTGGCCGGCGGTCTGACCTCCCGGAGGGAGGGCCTCTCTGCGACGGACATGAAGGTTCCGGGAGCTCCCCCCGCGATCGATAAGCCATTTGCAGCGGCAGGAGGGGGCCCCGTGGCATTTCGGCAGCGAGGTGTAATCAGCGGCAACCTTTGCGTCTGTCAGCCGCCCGGCTCCGCCGCGTGTCCGCAAGCCCGGCCCCGCGTGGCACCGACGGCCTTCACGGCGGCTGTAATCCTCACCGACCGGGAGGGGCTGGGGAGCTGTCTGAGTGAGTCCTCCTGTCACCCGCCAATGGGCCCCCACCGGCCCTGCTCAGAGCCTCAGGAGCAGACCTGGGCGGTCACCCCAGCCCCTGAGGAGCTGGTGGTGCCGGGAGCCCCTTACTTACCCCCACGCCTCGGCCCCCAGACACCAGAGCCAGGAAGGGGAGGCCTCCATGCACACACCCACGCCCCCCGGCGCCCCCCCCCCCCGCCTCATGCTGGCAGCGACCTGCTCCTTATTCCCTCTCTCCACCTGCCCGGGGTCTCAGTCCACTCTGTCCTGAGCTTGGACAGGCCCCACCCGCAATCCCACCCCCCACCATGTGGTCCTGGTGTTCTCAAGGCCTTCGGGAAAACCCAGGCTCCGGGGGGCAGGCTGCTCCACACCCCATCAGCCCGCCCGCTTCACCCCTGCCTGCTCTCGCTCTGCCCCGCCTGGGGCTCCAGGTTCCCAGGACCCCGGCCTCACCTCCTCCCTGGCGCTCCCTCTGGGCCTGGTACGCAGCAGAGGGCAGTCAGAGCATCTCAGTACTGACAGGCGTCCTCCTGGGTCCAGCGTCCAGTGACCTGAGCCGAGCTGGACAGCCGAGGCGTCCCTTCCACACCCCTGCTCACCTCAGGCGGTTGACCTCAAAGCGGGGCGGGCGCTAAAGGAAGCCATATCTGGCAGGTGGTGGGCCCGGAGGCTGACCATGTCCATCAGAGGCCGGGAAAAGAGGGCCGGCCACCCAGGGTGGACTCGTCACCCTCAGCTCACCCCTCAAATGCTGCTTCTTCGAAAAGGCCCCCTGGACCCCCAACGGGGTCACATCACCCTCTTGAGTGTCCAGCACCGCCACGGCCTCGGCATTTATCACCGCTGCTCCTCTCTGCCATGTGTCATGCCTCTGCCCCTGGGGACCCCGAAACCCCGGGGTGGGCGTGTGTCTGTCGGCTCCCCGTTCGTGGCGGCCCAATGATGCTCTGTGCTTGTGGGAAGTGCGGCCGGAAGGCATGTTCTTTGTCATGTATGTCTGGGTTGCAACTGGGGCGTCCTGCCCGGTGCTGGGGGGGACCCAGAGTCTTGCTCCCCTCCATAGAATGACTGGGGGCTCAGTGGGCGCCTGACACCTTGGGGAGCGCGCTGACGCCGTGGGACCATTCAGGGAGCCAAACCCTGGAAGGTTTCCTGGAACCAAACCCGTCAATGCCGACGACGCCCCGCAGCTGTGTGGCCGGCAGGAAGCAGGCAGCGAGAAGCGGGGAGCCCCCCGCGAGGCAGTGCAGCCGCTCTGGAGGCTGGAGGTCCCGGAGGAGGGGAGCTCGGGAGCCCCGGGGGGCAGCCGGGTGGGGCTGGAGCCGGCCGGCCCTCTCTGGCAGGAACTGGCCGCGGCCCGGTGGCCCTGACAGCCGGCTTTCATCCTTCCTCCGCGGTTCTGAGAAATGCTTCCCGGGAAGGAACAGGACGTCGAAGCTGGCTTCGCACCGGAGCTGAGCAGCTCCAGCTGGGCCAAAGGTGGTTCCAGCCAAGCGCCCGCCTCTGCTCTGAGCCTCAGAGCGGGCAGGGGAGGGGGGGCAGGCCTAGGTTTGCACAGCCTCTGGAGAGCTCCCCCCAGCACAGGGGCCCCGCCGTCCTCAGAGGCTTGAGTGGACCCCACGTGCTGGCTGGGCTCAGCATCAACAACCAGGCAGAGAGGGGGACACCTCCCCCACCCCACCCCCCGCCGCCCCAGCCTGTCCCTGGTGCAGTGGCCCCCCCCAGCAGGGCTCCCAGCAGTTGGGGGTCGGGGGCATGCCCTGAGCAGGGACAACAGGTCGGTTTGGCCTCTTCAATGGACTTGGAGGGATTCAAGCCCTGGAAGATGGGCATGTCCGAGACAGAGGGGCGGGGACAAGCTGTCAGTCAAGCAGCACAAACCAGAGGAGGCTGCATCCCATCCAGGGTCTCCCCTCCATGACTGATGGCCCCCAGGCTGGTGGCTCAGGGGTCGGGACACTGAGTGGAGCCACTCAGGGTGGTTAGGAGCCACCCACCCACCCAGGGCCTGCATTCCCTCTGTTTCCTGCTCGGACACTGTCTGTGCACTGGGCCTGCCACCCTGGCCACTAAAGAGCTGGCTCGGCCACGCACATTGTGGGTCACAGGAGAGAGCCCCCAGCCTGGTCCCTCTGCAGGAGGGGAGAGCCTGCCCAGAAGCCCCCCGCAGACCACACCATGTGCTTCCTTGAGAACATGAGCCTCCTCCACCCCCGGCCACACCTCCCTCCCCCCCGACCCCCAACACACACACTGGGGCCAGGCCAGGCCGGGGTCTGGCGGAACAGGGACAGACTAAAGTAGGGGGAGCCACCTTGCCCGGTGCCCGCTGCCTGGCAGAACAATCGGAAGCCTTAGAATTATTCTCGATGCCTTTTCAGTTTTTATTTTATTATTATTTTTTTAAAAACATATATTTTATTGATTTGTTACAGAGAGGAAGGAAGAGGGATAGAGAGTTAGGAACATCGATGGTAGAGAAACATCAATCAGCTGCCTCCTGTACACCTCCCACTGGAGACGTGCCCACAACCAAGGCACATGCCCCTGACTGGAATCGAATCCAGGACCCTTGAGCCAAACCAGCCAGGGCGCCTTTTTAGTTTTTATTTATTTATTTATTTTTAGAATATATTTTATTGATTTTTTCCAGAGAGGAAGGGAGAGGGATAGAGAGCCAGAAACATCAATGAGAGAGAAATATCGATCAGCTGCCTCCTGCACACCCCTGACTGGGGATGTGCCCGCAACCAAGGTACATGCCCTTGACCGGAATCAAACCTGGGACCTTTGAGTCCACAGGCCGACGCTCTATCCACTGAGCAAAACCGGCCAGGGCGCCTTTTTCCTTTTTAAACAGTGAAGGAATAACCCTCATGACCCCACCCCTTAGAGCTGGTGTCCTGACATCATGTGGCATCAGAGACAGACTCTAAGTGGACAGGGGCCAGCCATGTCTAGAAAGTCCAAGAGTGTGTCCCACTGCACGTTGTGTGACTGTGTCCGATCCTGTGACATGCCCGGCAGGGATGGCGCAGAAAGACAGAGAGGATGCTCGGTCACTGGGCTGGGGGAGGGCAAAGCTAGGGGTTCCTTTCTCAAGTGACGAGAACCTCACCACGCTGACTGTGGAGTGGGTAGCACGGATTGGTGAATACACCCAAACCACCGAGTTGTCCACCTGCAGTGGGCGAATGGCAGCGGGAGAGAACTATAGCTCAAGAAAGCTGCTTTTGCCGAAACCGGTTTGGCTCAGTGGATAGAGCGTCGGCCTGCTGACTGAGAGGTCCTGGGTTCGATTCCGGTCAAGGGCACGTACCTTGGTTGTGGGCACATCCCCAGGGTGGGGCGTGCAGGAGGCAGCTGATCGAAGTTTCTCTCTCATCGATGTTTCTAGCTCTCTATCCCTCTACCTTCCTCTCTGTAAAAAAATCAATAAAATATATTTTTAAAAAAAGAAAAAGGAAGCTGCTTTTAAAATAGAAAGAGCGTTTCTCTCCTGGCCGTCGAGGCGCAGTGGTTAAACATCGACCTATGAACCAGGAGATCACGGTTCAATTCCAGGTCGGGGCACTTGCCTGGGTTTGTGGGCTGGATCGCCGAATGGATGTGCCGGAGGCAGCTGATTAATGGTTCTCTCTCATCATTGATGTTTTTCTCTCTCTCCCTCTCCCTTCCCCTCTGAAATCCATAATGAACACACATAGGCTTTTAAAAAGAGCGTTTGCTCAGAAGACATCTCTCAAGGCCGCCGCGAACCCAGGCAGGCCCTCACGTCAGGGCCACGGGTTCACGGGGACCCTGCTCCCCACCCCTCACCCCCTGGCCGGCCACCCGGGCCTGACCGTGTCCTTGAGAAGGGCGGTGGCTCCACGTGGACACGGGTTGAGCTCTGGCCTCGCCGGGGAGCGGCCTCGGCTGGTCTCCCTTCTCCCCGTGTCCCCGTCTCCGTGTCAGGGCGACTCACGGACACTCGGCGTGTCAGACGTGAGGAGTCATGGAAACTTCCCACGATATTTAGGCCAAGATGAGTCAATGACAAAGGGAGTCTTTTTTTAGCTTCCTCCCTGGTAATTGACTTAAAAGGTCACGTATTAAGGGTAATGATTCTACAAGCCTTTCGATCCGAGGGAGTGGCTCTGGGTATCGGGGACCCCGGCTCTAACGGGGTGGGGGTGGGGGCGGGGCAGGGTTATTCCTCCCCCTGTTTAAAAATTAAAAAGGCATCGAGGAGAATTCCGAGGCTACCGATTATTCTGGCAGGAATGTCGCTGGCCCGCAGGGAGGGGGACACCTCAACCCCGCTTCTCTCCGCCAGCCTGTCAGTCACAGGGAAGTTTCCAGAAAGCAGCCCCAGTCACAGCAGCGCTTGCGGGTGCTCAGGGCTGTCTGTCTGTCAGCTGGACTCCAGGGCGGAGGGCACAGGGGCTCCAAGATCTGGGCGCCCTGCTGCTGGGCTCCTGAGCATTTCCACCAGCCCCCCACCCTCCACTGAGGGTCCTTGCCAGGCCCGGGAACACCTGAGGCTCCCACAGCAGGTGCCAGTGTGGGTCAGCCTCGCCCAGGTGGAATGACTCCCGGAGGAGATTTGAAAGTCCTGGTGTCCAGGCCACATTTCAGGCCACACCCCAGGCCCTGGGGGCTGGAGCTAGACATTAAGGTTCCTCTGAAGCAGCGGTTCTCAACCTGTGGGTCGCGACCCCTTTGGGGGTCAAACGATCCTTTCACAGGGGTCGCCTAAGACCATCAGAAAACACCTATTTCCCATGGTCTTAGGAACTAACAGACCGCTCCTCGGTGTAGCAAAGTGTAGCCATGTAATTTACTGTTGTCCTAGGAAGACTGTTGCCCATGCTACACAAGACAAAATTTCATTTATTTGTCATTAGAAATAAATATTTCACAATATATAATTATATATTGTTTTTGTGACTAATCCCTATGCTTTAATGATGTTCCATTTGTAACAATGAAAATACATCCTGCCTATCAGATATTTACATGACAGTTCATAACAGTAGCAACATTACAGTGATGAAGTAGCAACGGAAATCATTTTATGGTTGAGGGTCACCACCCCATGAGGAGCTGTCTTAAAGGGTCGCGGCCTTAGGAAGGTTGAGAACCACTGCTCTGCAGTGACTGACCCAGGAACAGCCAGGGACCATCGCAGACCCACTGCGCCCGCAGCCCCTGCCCAGGCCGCGCGGGGAGAACCAGAGGCAGCCTTGCAGGTGCCAGGCCGAGCAGGGCCAGAGGGACAGGGAAGCCCATCACGAAGCCCAGCTCCCGCTTGGGCCTCACCAACACTGGATTCCCCCGGCCCAGTTCCTGGCCCCAGGCGGCTGGGATGTTGCCTTGGGGGGGAGGGGGTGGCCTCAGAAACAGCACCGCTGCCTCGGAAAGCGGCACCCATGGCCGAGAGGGCTGCTCGGGTTTACGATGGGCATCGGCGCCCAGGAAGCAGAGGGCTGGCTCAGGTCCCTGGGCTGTGGAGGGACAGCGAGGGGCTGCCGTCCAATCCCCACCCATTCCTGCCAGGCCGGCAGCGGGCGGCCATTCCTGCTGGGTCCCCCTCGGAGGAGTGGGAGCCCAGCTGTCCAGGGGTGGGGGTTCTGAGTCTCTCTGTCCGGAAGGGTGTTGTTGAGCAGGAGGTTTAAGAAAAAGCACATGTACACACAGGCGCAGCCGGCCCGGCACTGTAAATGGAAACCTTTTTCTAAGTGATTTTTTGAAGTTAATGGAAAACAGCATAATGCTTTCCATTCTAGAAAATGGCTTTTATAAATCACTTTATTTCCCCCCACTTCCTAACAGTCAGCTTCGAGGATGAAAAAAAAAACACGATGCGGGACCAACAAGGTATAATTTACTGTTATTATCCATCTGTAGGAAGCAATTTCTTGCCTAAATATAACAGCACCCTCACACGCCAAGCTGACCAGACAAGCGAGGGACACCCCGAGGCTGCCGCTCCAGGGTTAGCGCCCGCCGAGCGGCTTCTCCACGTGACTCACACTTGGTGGGGGGTGCTTGGGCGGAGGAAGGGCAGCGGCAAACTGGGGTGCAAGGTGCGGGGGGCAGGGCACTCCAGGCAGCTTCGCTCGTCTGCGTCTGCTTCTCCTGTTGGCCGGGGGCGGCTGCCCGCAGTCCCAGGGACCTGCCTGGAAAGGGGGGGCCAGGGCTTAGGAGCACTGGCCTTCCAGCAGCATCCTGGGGTCTTGGGCCTGCTCCCCAAGTCCCCCACACCCCCAGCTCCAGCTACTCACTGCAGTCTCCATCACTGCAGAGTCTCTAGCTTCCAGAGGACTCCCAATGCCCCTCCCCACTGCAGACACCAGTGTCCCCACTACAGACACCAGTGTCCCCACGGAGTCACCGTTCCTGCTGGGGGCAGCCTGGCTGGCTGTCCTCCTGCCCTCTCAGCCCCCCCACACGGAGAGCGGGGGACAGGCAGGACCCGGCTGGAGGCCCATGCACACCTTCCACTGGGCAGGAAAGTGCCTGGCAGGGAGAGGGGACATGGCTCAGGATGCTTCCACTTGAGAAAATGCTAAAGAGAGCAGTTTACCCCCAAGGGGCCAAAGCTCCCACAGGTGCATGCGAGCACGCACACACGTGCACATGTGTGAACACACACGATCTGGGGTTTCACATAACATGTGTGTATGTGTGTGTGTGTATGTCCATACACAGGCATAGGCATACCCAGCCTCATTCACACGCACATGTACACACAGCAACACAAGCCTGTACGCGGCTCTCTTGCAACCCCCCCGGCCCGTCCAGCCCCTTCCTGGAAGCGGAGGGGATCCGGGCCTCCTCACTGCCCAGGCGGCAGGGACAGGGATCGGGGCCGGGGCTCCACCCCCCTGCTCCACCCACCCCCACGCCCGGCCGGCCTGCTCCAGAAACCCTGCCAGGAGCTAATGGCCTGGAGGCGCACACACCAAGCAGGTTGCTGGGGGCAGGCCTAGCCTGGGGCTCTCTGGGTGGCATCTTCAGGCACCCAGTGCCAGGCGGGGACTGCCAGAGCCAGGGGGGTCGGGGCTGCCTGGGGGGCGGGGGCAGGGGCAGGGAGAAGGGAGATGGCCCCAGGGGGCCTGGAAGCTTGCAGGGCGGGGGAGACCCGAGCCAGCCCCGTGGACCTCCGTGCAGCGCAGGGAGGTGAAGGTCAGGCCACATTCTTTGTGGACGCTGGAATTCTGACATCAGATTTTCCATGCTCGGCTGGGGGGCGGAGCCCGGAGCAGCGAGCGAGCGAGTTGGGGCGGGCATCGAGCCCAGGCTGCCGGTCCCAGGATGCCCGCGGTCAGAGGCCCACGGCGGGAGGGCTCCGCTGGCCGTGCCGGGCCGTGCCCCTGGGCCCAGGCTGCCGGGGCTTGGCTGTCAGCCATCCGTCCCACAACTTTCTCATCCCAGCGCGGGGCCTGCTGAGTCACGTGGCTGCTGGGTTAGGGACTCTAAAAATAGCCGCGGCTGGGCCTGAGTTATTATTAGGCTGGGACAGAGCCCCTCCTCCGGGACACCCCCCCTCCTCTCCGAGCCCGGGGAAGAACAAGGAACTTGGCTGGGGCAGAGGGGCTGTGGGCGCCCAACCTGATCGTTTAAACAGATCCCTCCCTCCTGGGGGCCCCCGGGCTGGAGTCCCTCTGCCCCACTTCCTCCCACCGTGGCCTCTTCTGCCGCTGCTTCCCACGGCGCCTGCAGGGGCTCCTGGCCCCCCACGGCAGTGTCCCCTGGGGAACCTGCCCTGTGAGTGCGAGATGGGAGTGTGGCCCCTCATTCAGAAATGATTGAGAGAAGCCGGGGCGCCTCTGAGCACGGTGTCCAGTGCAACTGCCCAGGCCACACCCAGGAAGCCACCCCGGTCATTTTTGTTACCCAAGGAGAGAGAGCACAGCCACAGGGCCTGCGGGAGCTGGAGCTGCAGCGGGGTGCGGGGGTCCCCAAGCCCCCAGGCCTGTCTGTTTCCCTGGAGCAAACACCCACAGGCCAGCACTTCTCTGGGGCATCCGGAGCCACGCCAGCTATTCCCGTGACGTCACGGAACCTCGGAGGGTCCTCAGTGAAGGAGCAAGTGGCCCCCGCATGCAGCTCTTCCAGAGCCAGACCCCAATAAAGGGATGCGCTCTGAGGCCCCAGGAAGGGTGAGCCCCAAACACCTGGGACACACAGCCCTGATGTGGCAGATCAGAGGGGCTGGGACTCGGGTCGGTCGTGGCCAAGAACAAGTCCGTCCACCCAGGGTTCTGAGCTGCCGTGACATGCGTGGAAGCTGCTGACGCCACGTGTTGGTGCAGTGGTTCTCAACCTGCGGGTTGCGACCCCTTTGGGGGTCAAACAACACTTTCACAGGGGTCGCCTAAGACCATTGGAGAAAACAGATACGATTCATAACAGTTGCAAAATTACAATTATGAAGTAGCAACAAAAATAATTTTATAGTTGGGGGTTACCCCAACATGAGGAGCTGTCTTAAAGGGTCGCGGCCTTAGGAAGGTGGAGAATCACTGTTCTGGTGGCAGCCACCTGCTAATGTCCCACTTGCCCTCAACTTGCCAGGAGGTGATGGACCAGGAAGCCGTCCACCCAGCAGTGACCACTGTGTCCCTGGAGCAGATGACAGTGAGGCCTCTGTGGGTGCTCTACAAAGGGTCCACTCCCCACGGGAGGCCACAGGCCAAAGGTCAGGCCCAAACTGGAGGGAACTGGTGCCTACGGTGGGAAGATCCCCAGCCTGGGAGCACGTGACCAGCAGCCTGGGTGGGGGCTATTGAGAGCCGGGGCCCTTTATGAGCACCCTGAATGCTGCTCCATTTCCCCATCCCAGGGCGGGGGGGACTACAGTGCCAGGAAGCCATGAAGGGTCCCCCACTTGCCTGTCCCCCCATCTGGCCGGCGCTTTCCGCCCGCGGTGGGGAATTTCACTTCGTCCTGGCCACTGCCGACACCTCCAGGCAGGCAGTTTGGGGGCAGCGGAATGCGAGGGTGTCCGGGCCCCCACGAGGCCTGGGCCCTAGAGGCGGTCATGGGGGCAGGCAGGCTAGGATGACCAGGACAGGGCTGTCCTCACGTCTCCGAGTCCCAGGCCCCTGGCGGGGACCTGCTGGGACACCCCTGCTCCGCCTGTGCACCCCGGGCCAGACGGACGAGCTGCCCGAGGCCTGGCTGTGGGCTCTGCCCGTGAGGATTCCGGCTGCCTGGCCCGGTGGCCGGCCTCTCCACTCCCTCACGCCGAGAGATGGCATGTTCCTGAAACTTTTCACTTTACAGCTGTTTTTACTTTGAAAGCCCGGGCCTAAAATAGCCTGGAGCGGGGCCTTCTGGGTTGCTTTTCCGAGGTCAGCGGCGGTTGGCTCCGCACCCTCAGCCCGGCCAGAAAGCACAGCTTTTAGGCGATGCGTCACGATGCTGACATGTTGAAAGGCAAGCAAAGGCCGGGCTGGTTCCATGGAGTTCCTTTCCTTTCCCGTGTGCCTGGGAGCTCGCGCCGCATGAAGACACTGAGTCTCTCTCTGCACTGACCGTTTCTCTCTCCACCTTTTCCCCACAGCGGTGCAACTCAGCCGGGATCGCACCCCGCACACACCCGGGGCCCCACCCGGAACCGGCTGTCCCTCAGACCAGTCCTGGGGGCCCCATCTGCTATGGTGGCCCATTTCACAGATGGGGAAACGGAGGCTGCGAGGTGCAGCGGTTTGGGAAAGGCCTGGAAGCCACCCAGCCTCGGGGTGGCATGAAGTACCATGCCTCCTGAACCCCAGAGGGGAGGGCAGCCGGTCTTCCCATCAGTCCGCAGAGTGAGGCTGCCCTGGGTGCCTCCCCTGTCTCCCTCCACCCCCGGGATTCACTTTCCTGAGGGCAGTGTCCTGGGCCAGAGGGTTCAGAAGGGAGCCCAGCAGAGTCCAGGGTGCCCCTTAGAACACACCCCAACCTGACCAGCCCTGGGCTCTGCAGGTGCAGGCGACAGGTGAGGCGGTCCCTCCGGATAATGGGGAGCACCAGCCCCTCACTGAGCTGGTCACAAGGAGCCCCTGGATGCCCAGGAGCCTGATTCCCCGAGCTGCCTCAGAGCACGTGACAGCCAAGGTCCAGTTTAGAGCAGGAGGAACAGGTCAGACCCAAGGCCAGCTGGGGGCCCCTGGGGTCTGTGCAGGCTGACCAGATCCCCTCACGCCATCAACGACTAGGGGCTGAGAGTCTTGCCAGGATGACCGAGCGTCTGCAGGCTCATGGCGCATAGGGTCCTGGGTCCTGGGCCTGGCCTCCCTCTTCTCCTCACCCCACCTCCCTGCCCCCTAGCTGGAGGCAGGAGGCTGAGGCCCTCTGTCTGCCAGGGGGGTTCTGGGACCTCCCTTCTCTCTCCAGCTCTGGTCCTTCCCAACCCATTCAGTGGTGATGGGGCCAACCAAGCGGAGACCCTTCCAGGGACTCGTTTTCCTGAGCCCCAGTGCTCCCTCCCCTCGCTCTCTGTGCAATGGCGTTTCTCTCTCCACTTTCACCAGAGCAGAAGTCAGCCTGGGTCTGCACCTAGCACACAGCAAGCACCCCCTCCGCCGCCCAGGAACCACTCACTGTCCTCAGAACAGTCCTGACCGCCCAAGCCACTAGGGTGCCCCAAGGCTGGGAGACCGTCTTCCTCCACATCCAGCTGTTTGCTCCCCCATCTGGCTAGCATCCTGGGCTGTGGCTCCTCTCCTGCATTCTTTTTTTTTTTTTTAAATATATTTTATTGATTTTTCACAGAGAGAAAGGGAGAGGGACAGAAAGTCAGAAACATCGATGAGAGAGAGACATCGATCAGCCACCTCCTGCACACCCCACACTGGAGATGTGCCCGCAAGCAAGGCACATGCCCCTGACCGAAATCGAACCCGGGACCCCCAGTTCGCAGACAGACACTCTATCCACTGAGCCAAACCGGTCTCGGTTCTCCTGCATTCTTGACAAGCAAGGGGGTGAACAGAGAAAGTGCTAGATGGGGATCAGGGGTGCTGGTTCTCTCTCTCCCTTGAAATGCCAGGGACTCCTGTCTGGTTTGTTTCCGGGGTTTGGGCTGGAAAAGGCAGAAGCTGCAGCTTCTAAGCTGGCTTTGAGTTCTACACGAGTCTTTTCATGCACACAACTGTTCCACTAAGTGGATCCTAGACTCCTTTTAAGGTTGAAAGGTGAGGGTACCAGCTGCTGAGTGAGTAATGGCACCATCTGCAATTCTGCTGCTACATTTTGGGCAGTTCACGCCTGCCAGCCTACGTCAGCGGCGGCAGAAGGACACGGGGGGATTCAAGCAAGGCAAAAGCTAGCGGAAATGGTGCAAGTGAGGTGCCGGCTCCTGCCACCTTTCTTACCCGGTTGCAGGACTGCCAGGTGGGCATTTATCTTAAAGAATTGCTTGAGCCTGGCTGGCATGGCTCAGGGGTTGAGCATCCGCCTATGAACCAGGAGGTCGAGGTTCTGTTCCTAGTCAGGGCACAGGCCTGGGTTGTGGCCTTGGTCCCCAGTGTGGGGCCTGCAGGAGGCAGCGGATCAATAATTCTCATTCATCGTTGATGTTTCTATCTCTCTCTCTCCCTCTCCCTTCCTCTCTCAAATCAATAACAAGTTGCTTGAAGTGGTTTTCCTGAAAATATGTCAATTAAAAATTATGATGGGTCATGTTGTGAAGTAAATAGTTTACTTGATTTATACTTCAAGTAGGAGTTAATGAAATCTATTTGTGGTTTGGAAAAAAAAAACTGTCATTATTTTCCATTCTCTGGCATATCTTAATTTAGCTTTAGTAGCATTAAAATTGCCACTTCAAACCTGTTGGTGTGATTGCGCGCCTGAAAAATCCAAGAGAATGTCTAATAAGTCATTGGTTGGAGAAATCTGGAAGTAGTGGCTTTCAAATGTTAAATATACATGAAGGTTAGTAGCATTTCTGTTCACAAACCACACTAGTTTAAATATGTGGTAGTAGATGATCCTGATGACAGTACAAAATACTGTCAAAATACCCAATAATAACTTAAGAAGTGTGAGTGAGATTTTTAAAAAAGGCAATTGCACTGAATACAGAGAAGAATTCTTGCATTCATAAAAAGATCTGTCTTTGATATGAACATGTTTTAACTTTATAATTGAAAGGATAATAAAAACTTCCTACCAAATGAAAGAATGCTTCGTATAGTATCAGATTACTCTTAATAGGACTAACAATGTATTTGTGGTTCATTGAAGAGACCAAAAAAACCCCACAGAAATATCTATAAGAGGAAATGAAATAATTGTGGGGTTTTTTTTATGAATATTTCTTACTAGACTTGACTTTTCCTTGGTCGTGAACCAATGCTGAGTTAAAGTATTTGGTGTGAGGAAGGGGTGCTCCTGCAGGTCTAAATTAGAATTATGCCCGAGACATTCCTGTTTTTAGGAATGAGCCTGCCTCAATAGGGCATTGCCAGCTAGAAATGAGTAAATATTTTAAATAGGAAGGTATTTTCAAACCTGTTGCCTTGTAATAAAGGTAAGACCCAGTGTCTCCATTTACTCTAAAAGGATAAGCCAGGTCTGGGATGAAGCCAGCATGACATTTGGCCACAAGTATACGGAGCTCAAGCAGTGATTTCAAAATTGCCCTCAAATGTATGAAACGCAATCTCAGAGGTCAGAGCAATCCCCAGTTCTCCTCCTCCTCCTCCTCCTCCTCCTCTCTCTCTCTCTCCCTCTCTCTCTCTCTCTCCTTACTTTCTTTTCTTTTTCTGTCTCCTTTTCTTTTCTTTCTCTCTCTTTCTTCATTTCTCTCATTCTCTTTCTTCTTTTCCTCCGAAAAGCCAGTTTCAAAACATAGTCAGTTCCCTTAGCTGGCACACAGGACACGTTTTCTGACTGGTACCATCCACCGTGCACATGATGAGATAAAGACAGAGGAAAGAGCCAGGTGTCCTGCATGAGCGTGAACTTCCCAGGATCCATCAGGGCCGGCAGGGCGTGGCTGACTCCGTGTGCTGCCAAGTCCCCCC
>JAAGEH010000038.1:3765671-3892962 GCA_011751065.1 Lasiurus cinereus
CTGACCAGCACACTCTAGACCAGTGGTTCTCCACCTTTCTAACGCCGTGACCCTTTAATCCAGTTCCTCACGTGGTGGTGACCCCCAACCATAAAATTATTTTCGTTGCTGCTTCATCACTGTCATTTTGCTACTGTTATGAATCGTCATGTAAATATCTGTCTTCTCCGATGGTCTTAGGCCCTACGGCAGCGGTTCTCAACCTGTGGGTTGCCATCTACAGGTTGAGAACTGCTAGCAGCGTTGTCTAAGACCATCGGAAAACACAAGATATTTACATTACAGTTCATAACAGTAGCAAAATTACAGTGATGAAGCAGCAACGAAAATAATCTTATGGCTGGGGGTCACCACAACATGAGGAGCTGTATTAAAGGGTCGAGGCCTTAGAAAGGTGGAGAACCACTGCTCCAGTCAGCGCTGAGGCCTGGGAGGGATTCTTTCTCGATAGTTTCGGCATCTGGGCAAGCGAGCTCCAGGTGGGGCCCGAGCATTGCCTCTGCCCGGAGGGTAATGAATGGAGGAGGAAGGCGTCTGAGTTAGAAACACATGTGCCCTGCTGTGAAGGACAGTTTTCCTTTCGTACACAGTGCTAGGTGATGTGTTTTTGCTTTTGTGGTTTTATTGTCTTCCCTTGTTACCCCCAGTCCCCTTCTCCCCCCCAGAGGTGACCACTCTTAAAGTCTGGATGTAGACTTTAACCGTGTCTTGCCCCTAACACCCCACTCTCATCTCGTCAGCACTCCTGGCTCTCTTATGGCTCCACAGAGGGCCCTCAGGTTGCTCCTTACCCTGTGATGACAGACCAAGGTGTGATAAATACCCACAATACACTGGTTCTCAAATGTTTGCCTCTTGCTTTCTCAAAACTTATGGAGGACCCCGAAGAGTTATGAGTTATGTCGGTTACAACTACCGATATCTGCCATGTGTCAATAGAGAGAGACAGGAAAGCTGAAGCCGAGAAAGTTGCATCAGCTGCGAGGACGTCACTGCACCTCGGACACCCCCTGGAAAGCCACCGTTCACGCCGGAGCCAGTGGAAAGGGAACGGGAAGTCATTGCATTGTATTATTACGAACAGCGCCGGGACCAGTTAACCACGCACCAAGTCTCCTGGGCCTTGCTTCCGGTGACCTCTATCCTAGCTGTGGCCCTTCCCAAACCTGCAAGGCCAACTCCCTGCCTGGGGTTCTCCACATGGCTGGGGGTGCCGGGACTTTTCCAGGCCCACAGAGAACCCTGCGTTGGTTCTGTAACCCCAGTGGGGCTCCCGCTTGCCTGGAAGGTGGTGGCAGGGCTACGCACCTCATTGTTTTCCTTGGGGCCGTTGGATTCTGACAAGTGAGGCTTCTAGTTTAGACTCTTTACATTTTGGCCCGGAGTGAACCGAGGGAGGAGGTTCACAGCCAAGGTTTCCGAGCTGCCCCACCCTTACATGGTAAGGCTGGCTCTTGGGAGGGAGACCTAGCCAGGCAGAATTTTGAGAGCACAGCTTGCTTTCGGGTGTCTGCCTGTAAAGACTTCGTCCTGCTACTGACTCGGGGCGCAATGTCAGCTTTGAGCTGATTTCCCTTTTTGCTTGGTCAACCCCTGTGCAGCCCTCTACCCGGGGGGTGCAGACCCGTTGTGCAACTGGGCTCTGCCGAGGATCGCTAGCCAGGCCGCGGGCTCCTGGGGCCTTGCAGACAACAGGTGTCTGTGAGCTGCTCCCCTGGGCTGAGCAGGGTGGGCAGCACCTGGGGTGCGGTCCCACGCTTCCCTCCACCATCAGCTTTGCCCTTCTTGCCCTCGTGGTAGCCCCACCCCGAAAACTCCCTGAATGCCACGGCCTCTCCTGCTTTCTGTGGGGCTTTCTCACGTCCACCGCTCGCTGCCTCAGCCTTCTCCCAGCTCTGCCCAGCACAGCAGGCATGGTGGGCGCACCAGGACGTGTGCCAGAGGCCCTCTGACACCTGGGTCCCTGCTTCTTCAAGGACTTCTGTTTGGTGATGGCTTCACTGAGATGGCCGTCACACGCATACACTTGAGCATGTCCGTGTTCGACCAGTGGTTTCCTGTATCCACAGAGTTGTGCATCTCTCACCAGCCAATCTCAGGACATTTCTTGTACCCGAAAAAGAAAATCAGTAGCCTTAGCTGTCCCCCTCCCCATTCTCTCCATCTCCCTGAACCCCAGCCCCTGGCAACCACCGGTCTCCTGTCCGTCTCTAGGACATTTCCCACATGGTCACTCAGGTGGCCTTTTGCACCTGACTTCTTTCACCAGCGTGTTCTCGGTGCTGGCGTGTGTCAGAGCCACATTCCTGCCAGGATGAGCGCTCAGCTCCTCTTGGACAGACACACCAGTCTGTTATCTCCCACCCAGGATGGGCACCTGGCCTGCTCACCTCGGCCGTTAGCCACAGTGCTGCCATGAGCATGCATGCCAGGTTTTCGCATGGACGTGCGTTTCCTTTCTCCTGGGCATGTGCCTGAGGGGCGCCTCGGCTGCTTTGGCGACCGACTCCTTCTGGAGCCTGTCGAGGAGCTGCCCACTGTTTCCAGGGCACTGCCCCAGGGTGCAGCCCACCTGCCCTGTCCCAGAGCTGCAGTTGCCCCACATCCTGCCGGCACCCCTAATTATGTCTTTTTTCAAGGACTCCTTCCCTGGCTGCTCGGACACCCATCATTTGGCTCTTGTTCTCACCCCACCTCCCAGCCTTGCCACCTTTTCCAGCCACTCACCTCCTGGGGCTCAGCCAGACTCAGGCCTCTCTCTGTGGGTACCCAGGCGGTAGGGAGAGGACCCAGACCCTGAGCCCAGCAGACAGTGCTATCGCCTGTGTGCAGGCCAGTGCCTCGTCTTCCAAGAGAGTGGGGAATCCTTGTCCACGCAGCCCGAAGCAGGCTCTGGTGTGCCGGGCAGGCGTGGGCTGAGCAGCTGGCTTCCTCACAGTCTCCTTCCCTGGTCCCATGGGTGTGGCCTGTGGCATTGCTGCCTGTGACCTGCCAGCTGAGTGTACTTTCTGTTTGCCCAAGTCTGGGACTCTGTTTGTCGAGGGGGTCCCGCCCATCCCCACCGTGGTAGGAGCAGATATACGGGGATCCCGTGTTCGGTGCAGCCTCGGGCTGCTTTCTCTGCTGCACACCTCCCCCTCCCCAGCACCGGGCCTTGCCCGCCTTAGATGTGGTTCGCACTGGAAGTCAACATGGCGAAGGTCTGTCTGCAGCCACACTCGCCTCCCGGTCCTCCTGCCTGGCGGCCTGGATCTCACCGGCGGAGCTGGGAGCTGTCGGCAGCCTCCGAGACCTCACACTGTCATCTGTGGGGTTTCCTGTTTTCATCGGCTCTCCCGTCACTGAGGGAGGGTTTAGATCACTGGGTGGGGGCGCCACTTCTTCGATGTAAAGTATTAAACTGTTCTCGTTGGACTCCAGTGAAGTGAGCTCGGCAGGTGGGCCTGCTGGCCAGCCCTGGAGGACGGACACTCCGCTGCCTCTCCGCCTGGGATCTGGCAGGCGTCATCCTGAGAAAGGCCTCTCCACTGGAGTTTGGGGCTTGCATGCCCTCGGGGCACACGCCATCAGCATGGTCCTGCCTGTCCTTCCTGGAGCTGGGCAGGAGGGGCCACACAGCCCTGGGGTCTGTCTCCGGGGGGCGATGGCCGGGTTTCGGGGAGAGAGGCCTGTTCTAGGGTGACTCAGAAGAACAAAAGGCAGAGCAGGCCTGCCTCCAGCAGATTGCCCCTTTAGAGCCCAATGACTGGAAGGGGAGATGATGGGGGGTCAGTGCTGCCTGTGGGGAGGTCCTTTAAAAAGGGTGATGCCTTTCAAAAAAACACCTTATTGTTGAAAGTATTGCGTATGTCCCCGCTCCTCTCATTGATCCCTATAGCCTGCCCTCGCCCCTGCCCCAGGCCTCGCCACCCTACTGTCTGTGTCCATGGGTTATGCACATATGCATACAAGTTCTTCGGTTGATCTCTTTCCACGGTGACAGCTTTTTATTTTATTTTTTATTTTTTTATATTTTTATTGATTTTTTTACAGAGAGGAAGGGAGAGGGATAGAGAGCTAGAAACATCGATGAGAGAGAAACATCGATCAGCGCCTCCTGCACACTCCCTACTGCAGATGTGCCCGCAACCAAGATACATGCCCTTGACCGGAATCGAACCCGGGACCTTTCAGTCTGCTCTGCGGGCTGACTCTCTATCCACTGAGCCAAACCGGTTTTGGCAGTGATAGCTTTTCAAATGTTGACTACCTCAGTGTCCGCCTAGGTGGGCTGGTGGCAGGGTCTCCTGTTGGGAGGTGGGCTTGATCCAGGATGGGTTCCAGCAGCGCGGGTCAGCACAGGGCCTGGTGGCTAATCAGAAAGGCAGCAGAAGCTCTGAGCAGCATCTCGGCCACCCACCTGCACTGCTTTCCAAAGTTTAAAACTTGGTTTGGGAGATGGACATGGCACTGAAGCGGAGTGTCCACTGGGAGGGGATGCACGGGAGGGGCCCGCGGCTCCATCCATCACAGGGAGGAGGCGAGCAGACCGTGCAGGGTGGAGTGGCACTGTCCCCTCCTGATCTCACTGTGTGGGGGTGTGTGCATGTGACCAGGGATGATGGGGAAGTGGCTCAGGTCCCCAGGTGTCAGTCAGGATTGAGAGGATCTGGAGCAGGTTGGGAGTGAGTGACAGATCTACACCGAAGCTCGTCTTGGAGCTGCACAGACGTGGCGTTTCGTGGGCTGATGCGGTGCCCTGGCTGTCAGGGAAGCACCCCGGGCCTCCCACGCTGGAGGGAAACGCTGCCTCTGGGTCTGGTTTTCCCTTCAGTGAATAGGAATCAGGTCCCCTGCTCTCCAGGGGCAGGGCCTTGGGGTCAGCCTCTTACTGGTGGGCCATTGTGACCTTGGGCTTGCCTTCTTGGGCCATCAAGGTCTCAATGAGGGGCTAGGGATGCCACGCAAGCTGTAAGCTGCAGTGCCCTCTCCTGTCTGAGCAGAATGCGCCGTGGCTGGGGCGGCTCGCCCTGCACAGCCCTGGTACCAAGAAGTCTATGCCTCACCTGCCCCTTCCGTCAGCATCCTGGCCCTGGTTATATTTTGCCACCCGGCCTCGCTGGCTCATCTTGCTCTGGCCCGGAGCATGCGAACTGGTGTCTGGGCCTGTGTCTTGGAGGTCCAGCCCTGGCTTTGGTTTCCCGGTGCACTGGTGTGGGCTCGGAAAAGCCTCCTTCCTGCCCTTCCTCTCTGGGCCTCTGAATGGCCAGCGGTTTTCCTGGGAACCGAAGGGGGTTTAAAAGCAGAGGGCGTGACTTGGGCCAGGTCTTGGTGCAGGGGAAATCCGCCCTTAGGACCTGTGGGAAGCCACACTGAGGGTCAGTGAGGACATGCAGTGGCACCGGGAAGTGTGGATGTCTCTGCCTCTCATCACTTGTAACCATGGGCGTGTGACTTCTTTCCGCCCGTGTGTGTGTCAGGAAGGTCGGAAGGAAACCCCGCACGGTGGGTACAGGAGGGAACGGAGGCCCTGCCAGGTGTGTGGCGTTGGTGTTGTCAGGAGTCCCTGGGTGCCGCCTTGGCAGGTCCCTGTCCTCTCCTTCCTGGCAAGGGCCTCCTGTGCCCCGGGCTGAGCAGCGCTGCCCCTGATGGTGCCAAAGGGCCGGCCTTGTGTGCCCAACCGGCACCTGTAGCGATGCTGGCTGGTCCTCTTGGCCTGGACAGGGCGTGCTCCTCCTTTCCCGAGGAGCCCCTCTGCCCTCCTGCCACCAGCTCTGTGCGGCACTTCCCTGTCCCACCCCGAATTGGTTCCAGGTTTGTGTTTCGGTCCATTCAGTCTTCCTGTTGATATAGATCTCATCACATGACATTCCACTCAGGTGTGCTGGCCTCTGACCCGCAGTGGGCAGTGGCAGGGGCGGGATTTGGGGTTCTCTGTAGATGGCTGTAGGGGCAGAGCAGATTCAGCTATGGTGAATCCAAAGAGCTGCGAGGCCGCTGGGTTCCTGGACCCCGCTGTGCTCAGGCCCACCGACACCCCTGTCAGAGCACGGGGGGGCTGGGCGGTCAGTCTTCCAGGCAGTTG
The DNA here is from genome assembly GCA_011751065.1 of Lasiurus cinereus. Taxonomy (NCBI): domain Eukaryota; kingdom Metazoa; phylum Chordata; class Mammalia; order Chiroptera; family Vespertilionidae; genus Lasiurus; species Lasiurus cinereus. The sequence goes on from JAAGEH010000038.1 coordinate 3,771,736, forward strand.
GAAAGGCTGGATCCCTCTGATAGGATTAGTCTGTGGGAGCAGGCGTGGCAAGCAGGGCCCTGGAAGGGACAGGGCTGTCCATAGCTTCCCCTCCCACTGCCCAGGGACCAGAGGGGCACCGACCCAGCTTGGGGCAGAGAGCGCCTCACGCAGGTGAATTCTCTGCTCTCAGCCTCTGGGTGTGATGGAGCATTCAGAGGGCTGTCCCCACCCTCTCTCACCGCCTCCCGAGCATCTCTGATAGTCCTGCTTCCTGCTGGGTTTTGTTCCGTGGTGCACCCACCTGGTCATCGGGTGGAGAATTCCTGTGAATTGGAAGCCGTGTTCCTGAAATTGCATGGATGAGAGGTTCAGCCCTGCAGGGCAGAGGGCCTGTCACCTTCCTGATGGGCACGTGGCTGTCCTGGCCTGGCCTCGTCACCTAGTGAGCTCAGTGCCATCACAGGCCAACGGGGGCAGGTGTCAGATCCGATGTGTTCAGTCACTTCCTATTAGAAGAACAAGAGGAAGCACTACTTGGGTCCCTTTCTGCGTTTAGGGAAAACCTTTCCCTCTTGATGCTGGAGGTGAAGGGCACTCAGGCTCTGAGGCGTGCTCGCTAGCCTGGCCTCCTGCTGTCCCCGTCGGATGAGGCATCGCAGGGACTGTTCCCGCTGGCCCCGTGGCAGGTGGCCTGCTGGGAGGCCTGGGCGCACGGCCCTCCTCTCTGAGCCTTGCTGACCTTGGGTGGGGGCATGTGCTCAGGGCCCTGGGCCCACCTGGAAGGGGACTACATCGGTGTCCTTTGGGGCCAGCAGTTTCGTTAGCCACATGGCTCATTAGTCCCAGGGCCCACAGAGCAGATGGAGGACAGGGTCCTGACGACAATTGTGGGGGCATCTGCCCCCATCCCAGCATGGACCCCAGCTCCGAGCACTCTACCTTGCCTACTTAGGCTTTTGGGGAACCGTTGGCGCTGTGAGAGGTGAGAGTGTAGACTCCGGAGCTCTAGCCACGTGGGTGAGCCCGCTTGTGTGGACTGACAACTGGGTTGAGTGGTCAGAGCTTTCAAAACTCCAATGAGGCCTCCTCTGCAGAACCCTTGGGACCCCGAGAGGCAGGTATGGATGGGCTGGGGCACGGACAGACCCACTCATCCTACTTTGCCCAAAGCTGCCCTCCAGGACACTCAGATTCCTGTACCTGTTCGAGGTTCCAGGATTGATTGGGGCGCATCAGTGGGCACTGGCCTTATCCGGGGCAGCCAGTGTTTACCCAGCACCTGAGCGCAGGGCATCCTCTGCATTTGCTGCGTTGTCATTTGGGGTGATGTGGAATTTCCTTTCAAACAGATTCATTCTGTTAAGAATGACATCTGTCCAAGTCACAAATTTCTGGGGACATATGTTTTGCTTTTTTTTTCTCCTTCACTGTGACGGTTTTCAGATCTGTTGCAACTTCCTGTTTTCGCTGTGCCGCCGTCACTACCCTCGCCCTGCATCCAGGCAGCACATACTGTGTGGCACCCAGGTGGGAGGTGGGCGGCTGGGCCATGTGCAGGGACAGCAGGGTCGTGACTATTCAGGCTGAAAACAAGCTGGGTGAGCAGTGGAGACTGGCCAACTAGGAAACAGAAGTAACACCCCGGTGGCCACTTGGGTAACTCCAAGCCTATCACCATCTAACTCTCTGAACCCCCAGGCTCTGTCCTTGCATACATGGCTCAGGGGCACTTGATGCTCCTAGAGGGGGAGTTCTTAGGGCAGGAGGTCGGGTCTCCATGTAGGTCATCCTGGGGTCCTCCCATTTTCCGCCTCCAGGTTTCAGGTGGTTCTGCTGTGCTGCCCAAGTTCAACTTTGACTGAGTTTGCAGGTGTGTGGGTGACGGGGCATCGAGGAGAGCTAATTTTTAGGGATTGTTAATAGCTGGCCCCAGCCCTGGCTGGTTGCTCACTGGTTAGAGTGTCAGCCTGTGCATCAAAGTCTCAGGTTTGATTTCAGGTCAGTGGCAAAATGGCACGTACCTGGGTTGTGGGTTCACTCCCTGCCCGCAATGGGGCATGTGTGGGAGGCAACCAGTCGATGTGTCTCTCTCACATCAGTGTTTTTATTTCTCTCTCTCCCCCTCCCTCCTGCCCTTCTACTCTCTCTGATAAGCAATGGAAAAAGATTAAAAAATAAATTTTAAAAAGTTTTAAAAAATAGCTGGTCCCAGCGGCCTTTCATTCACTCTTATTTCGTGACCTCCTCCTTGAAGTTGGGCCCCCTTTCAGGAGCTGGAGGTGCCGCAGTGGGCACCCCTGAGGCCCCCCATAGCGATCCTCGCATCAGCACACTGCCTCTGTGGGATGCTCTGAATTGGCTGGGCAGAGTGGCCTACTGCTGGGAGCAGGCTGTGGGCCCCTTGGGGGAGGCCCCAAAGCCCCTGTGTACTACCTTCTCTGCTTCACCTACCCTCCCCCCAATTTTCTACACCTGCCCCCCAGTCCTGTTCTAAAACAGGAGCGGTCTGCAGGGTAAAGTCTGGAGAGCAGGTGATGTCCCGGAGCATGCGGCGACAGAGAAGGTCAGGAGAAGTGAGGACAGGAGGGGGCCTGAGAGGGGCCCCTGGGAGTTTGGGAGGGACGGTTTAAGAAGGGCTGGCCGTGGGTGAGGGGAGTGGGCCAGGCAGGCGCAGGAGCCAGCAGGTTGAGCCGGGTTTGACTGCACAGAGTTGAGATGCCTGGCATGTTGTCAGGACTGTCGCCCTCTGAGGCAGAGATTCCGCTCTTCTTGTCCTATAGGGATGAGGCACAGGCCACCGTTAGGACAGAGGGGCCTTGCACAGGGCAGCCCGCTCTGGTCCCTGGTTGCCCCAGCTGCCAGCCACAGCAGGAGATGGACTTTAGGGTGACTTAGGATGCAATTAATGCCCGGGGTGTGGAGACCACAGGTGGCCTCCTGGGGCAAGTGGCCAGGGTTGGGGCGAAGGCTTCGGAGCACGGGAGCTGCCCCGGGGAAGGAAGGAAGGGGTGCCATTGGGGCCACTTTGGGGCCGAAGCAGAGGCTTGAAACAGGGAGCAGGCCTGCATGGGAAGTGCGGGGCTGGCGAGGGTGGTGCATGAAGGAAGCTGCAGGCTGAGAGGCAGCCTGTGTCTGATTGGTTTGAGCCCCGGTGTCTTTTGTGCACCGGGGCCTGCAGCTCATGACCCCACTTCTAGGAAGATGTGGTTAGTGCCGGTGCCGGTGCCTCAGCCCCGCTGTGATCCTCCCCAGGGCGGGGCCTGCAGCGTGGACGTCAGCTCCTCCTCGGGCCAGCGAGCTGCCTGTGCCCTATCGGTATTTTTCAAGCTACTGATAAGTGAGTCAGTCCGGAAAGGGAAGAAGGGGGGCTCGGGCTAGGCCGGAGGGTGAGGAGCTCAGAGCAACTCAGGAAAGTGTAGCCCGGGAGCATCGGTGTCCTTGGAGGGAGGGGTCCACCCTCAGCGAGGCGCACAGGAGTGGCCCTCGGGGAGGGGTCGCTGTGGCCTGCCTCCTGAGGAACCACACCACCACATGTACTTTCCATTTCTGTCGCTTAATGGAACAAATTCCACATGGGAAGAAAGTTAAAAATTTATCCCAGTTTCTAGGAGAAAATTGATGTCTGTGACCCTGACCTTGCTAATTTTAGTTTTCTATAATGAGAAAGGCCTGTAGAGTCACCCCAAAAGCCCAAAACTCCTCATGTGTATTCCGTGTGGCATTCAAACTGTTTTCAGCACGGCCAGCGGGCAGGCCTGGAGTGACTTCAGTGCTTGTGGCAACCGCTGCAGCAGGAGCCTGCACTGTGGGTGAAGGACAAGGTTTTATTTTGTAAGAGAATAAACAGGCACTTCCCTACTGGAAGTTAACTTCACTCCAGCCGCGTGTTGCTTTTCACGGAGAAAGTCAAGATCCCAAGCTGAGTGGTGTTGACTTGGGGCATGCACGTGCCCCTGGTGTCTGGTGGGGCTGCCAGGCCTGGGCGCATGTGCTGGGTCTGCTCCCTTCCATATGGGCAGCAGCACCGTGAGCCCAGACATCTGCCCGGTGTCTGGAGTGCAGAGCATGGAGTAGAGGGACCCCCAGGCCAGCCCTTCCTTGTCACAGATGGGCCTCAAGTCCCTGTACTGAAGGTACTAAATCCGTGGCTCTCCTCCCCCTCAGCAGCATGCTTGTGGGACAGACACCCTGCTCCTGTCCCGTGCCTGGCATGTCCTAGCACCGTGAGGTTTAGCTGGCATTCTGGCTGCTTTGGAGTTCACCCACTGAGTGAATATGCCAAATGCCTTCACGGACACCGAGGGGCAGTGAGAGGGCCTCCCCTTTCTTACTATCACATGCTGAGCATCGAGCCCTCCACTTGCCTTCTCTCGTGGGCCGATCCCTGGGTGCCTGGCCAGTGTGCCAGACAGGGTTACGTATATGTATGGATGTATGTGTGCACACCTCCTCTGGAGTCCATACGTGGCCATCACACACGTATACGCTCACATCTGCTAGTCCACAACTCGACAGCTTTTGGTGTCACCAGTCGTTTGGACCACCCAGGAGGCTGTGACATGCATCTGTTATCCTTGGGTTTGCATTTCCCCGGTTACTTGTGGAATCATTTTGAGACTTTTTCCTTGGGATTTCAAGGATCTTTATTTTAGATTGTGCAGCTTTTACAGATCTTGTATCTAATTAGTGATAGTTATTTTGATAAGGAATGTCCGAATTATGGGTTCGATCTCCAGTGTGGGGCATGCAGGAGGCAGCCGATCAATGATTCTCTCTCATCATAGATGTTTCTCTCTTTTCCTCTCTCTCTTTCTCTCAGAAATCAATATATTTACATATCTCTATATATGTATATATATGTGTGTGTATACAAAACATACATACAATGTATATGTGTGTGTATATTTACAAACACACACACATATATAAATATATACATAAAGAAAAATAAATGAAAGTTTGTGTCTTTTTGGGATTTGTCTTTCTTCTAGGTTATCCAGTTGGCCACCAATGTTCATGGTATTCCCTTGCAATCCTTTTAATTTCTGTAAGATTGATAGTAATGCTCGCTCTTTTATTCCCAATTTCAGTAAGTTGAGTCTTCTGTTTTTAGTCAGTCTAGCTGAAGGTTTGTCAGTTTTGTTCTTCTTTTCCAAGGACTAACTTTTGTTTCATTGATGTTTCTCTGTTGTTTTTCAAGTCTCTGTGGTGGCTGCCTTTAAATGAAGTCAGACTGGAGTCGTTATTGACAGGCCCATTGCTGCTGTAACTGCTGCTGGGAGAACCTCGTTCTCTGCCTCTTGTCTTGCTTGTCCTTGTTTTGGTCGATACTGAATGTTTCTCGGTGGAGGCTGATTTCTGGGGCAGGCCGACGTGGCTGCTTTTCTCCTCGGTCCCTTAGGTGGAAACAGTGGCCCGTGGCCCTGATTTTGGGTCCCTTTCCTGCATGATTAAGCTCTGGGGAGTCCTTGGGCACCACTGAGGTCCCCGCACTGCAGATCCGTCGATTTTGTTGCTGAAATAAAAGCAGGCAGTAGCCAGCTTCCAGCCAAATCTCCTCTGAGCGTTCTGCTGTCTCTGAGCACCGGCTGGCATCTCTGAGATCTGCAGGGACCCGGCCAGCAGCGCCTGGCACCTGTGGTGCCCGCCACAGACTCCATCGCTGAAGCGGCTGTCTCCTCCCTGACCTCCTGCCACTCACAGTAGGAGGTCAAGTACCTGGACTAGTCTCAGGAATGGAGCAGGGCAAAAATGCCCTGAGCCACCTTCTGAAGGCTGCCCAGGTCGTCTGCTTTGCAGGTCGGCCCTGGATGCCCCCACACAGCGTGAGCTCAGCTCGCCTGTCTGATTCCAGAGACCACCCATCAGGCGGTTCTGTACCTCTGGGGGTGACACTTCCTGACTTCGGGTAGTTTGCCTAAAGCCCCGTAGACTGAGCCCTGTCCTGTGCACGTGGGGCATGTACTTGGTGCTGCGCGCTCCCGGGGAGTGACAAGCTTCTTACTTAACCAGGGGACACAGGGGTGACCCCTGCCACCGAGAGCTTGTGGTTGGGCCGGGAGGACGATAGCGGGGTTATTTTATAGCCCTAGCCTAGCTCTTGGTCTGCTACAGGCCTCTAGTTACAGTGGACAGGACAACTCTTGCTAGTTTAAGCAGAAAAGGAAGTTTTGAGAATAGGTGGCTCCTAGGAAGGGCCAACAGTCAGGCTTGGCGGGCCCAGGAAGGTGTGACTGAGTCCGTCTAGCGTCTGGGGCCCTGCTGCTGCTGTTAGCAGAGGACCCGCTTGGAGGCTGCTGACAACTGTACCCCGGTGCCCACCCTGCCCTTGCTGAGATGGGTGCCCAGTGGCTTCCAGGGTCAGGGCTGGAGCCCAGGGAAGCTGCAGTGACAGAATGATGGTGACCCGGGTCCTGCTCTCAGAGAAGCATGCTGGGAGGACCCGCACTGCCTGTCGGTGCCTCCACCCTGCAGAGTTGTAGGTCCTTGAAGCCCCCAGTTGTAAATTCTGGTTACTGTACACGGCGATAATACTTTGGCTTAAAATAAATTTTGCCAACAGCTTATATTGGCAGTGAAAACAGAAGCTTGAGGCCAACATGTAAGAAAAGGAAACCAGAGCGTGAAAACTCGTTTTCGTGGCTTCTGTCGGAGCTGAGCCTGGGAGCGCGTCATCTCTGTGCTGTCGGGGCGCAGCCGATGACTGCAGCTCACCTGCCTCCTCCACCCCGTGCTTGGCATTGGTCTGTGAAGGAATTCTTTCCAGGTAGCCTTCGCTGGAATTTTTATAGCTCCAAGAAGGAGACCAAAGAGCATGTGTGTATGCTTGTGCATTGGTTTGTATATTTAACTTTTTTTTATTGTTTTATTTCAAACCACCTACTTTCCATTTATGGCTCTTTAGTATACATTGGTCTTTAAAATACATAAAGTCATAGTCTGTGAGTTGTATTCAGGGTAATAAGGGATCCAGAGCAAACTGTTGATTTAGAAGAGGGTGTGATTCTGACAGGCTGAGGACCGGTATCTTCTCTGCGCCTGCGCCACGAAAAGGAGTGGGCAGCTGCCAGCCTCGCAGGGATCACGGCTTCTGGCTCCGGACCGGTGTGGGGACTGTCGCCAAGTGGCGAGCTCTGGACTTTCTGCCCAGACTGATGCCCCGAGGAAGGAAGCAGCAGGCCACCAGCTCCTGGGCCTCAGTATGGAGTTCCACGGGGTCTTGCTGGGAGCCCTGTAGCTAGAGCTGAGGCCACCCCTTGGTACCCCACTCTTTTCTTGTTTCTGGACTCCTCCCAGAGGCTGCCACAGTGCATGGCACATGCCACCTCCCCTGCTGCCCCACACTGTGTCTTCTGTGCCCTCCTGTTTGCACAACAGGAGACCTTTCCCAAATGGTCCCACCTGACTCTTCCCAGCCCATCCACAGCGAGGGGCCCAGGATGACCATTCTGGCTTGGATATGTGGAAGCCCGCTTTGCCTGTGGGGATCCTATGCCCATCCCAGAACCAGGTGTGGGCCCCGAGGACAGTCCACTCCTCACCCTTGAAGAAAAGGGTGGCGACACCCACTGGCAAGGGTGGGGACCAACCACTCCCCCATGAGCTGGTCCCCAGCCAGACTGCTCCCCAAGCTCCTGCCTCCATCTCTCCCAGTCACACCTGAGCTCTTATCCCAACAGCACCCATCTGCTCTGGTTTTTGCTACCCATTCCTCGGCTTAGGAGCCCCTCAATGTCCTGGCTGGTGATGTGTCTAAAGGGGAGGGTCCTTTCTAGGGTTCCTACCCAGTGGCCCCCAACAGGGGACCCTAGGGATTCTCATTTCTGTCTGGCACTTCCAGGCCCACTGTCCTGCCCTCCTGCTCAGTCTGGGTTAACCTCGTCCTCACACACATGCTGCCCTCTGCCCATTGAGAGCAAAGTAGAACCTTCTGGAAAGCTTTTATAGAAGCAGTGTCAAACCTGAGCAACACTCTGTGTTGAGGTCGTTTGTGTGTTGTAAGTATAGAGTGTGATGTGCACTGAGCCGGGGCCCTCCCAAGTGGCCCAGTCCCCTGAGCTGACACTGGGGGACACAACAAACATGGGCCTGGTTCCAGACTCACAGCCCTGCGGGCTTGGAGGGCTACTGGGAGGCCGTGCCAGGTGAGGACCAGGCAGAGGGGCTGAGAGAGTTGTGGGCAGGAGCGTGCAGAGGAGGCTGGTGGGGCACAGGCGAAGTCAGGATGGAGGGTGTCCGCCCCGCGCACCTGCAGGGCAGAGCCAGCTTGGGTTAGTCTGAGTCAGAAGGCAGCTCATGCAGGTGGTCACCAGAAGAAGCACCTGTCCCTGCACAGCCTGGCGTAGGGAAGGGGATTCTGGGAGGTGGGGTCTCTGTGGCCCTATTGGGACTGAGGTGTCCTTGTCCTTGGGGCTGGGGCTCTGGCCGGGTTTAGGGAGCATGGTGCTTCTAGGACACCAGACTATAATGAGAGAGTGCAAAGGGCCACCGGATATTTGTCCTCATTTATATATACTTTTTTACCTAAAGCACTAGCCAGACCCCGACTTTGGGGTCAAAGTGCAGGATGGTAATAGTCTGAATTAGGCGTTGGCAGGCCTGGAAAGCAACCTGATGTTTTGTTCAGAATTGGAAGTGAGGCCATAGGGCCCTGCAGCAGCCACACCTGGCACCTGAGAGCTGGCCAAGTGTCACATGTGGCTCCTGGGTCTCCTCGCCACCCCACTGCACCCTGCACAGCCCAGGGCCCTGGCGAGATAGTGGTGGGACAGCGGTGGAGTGGCAGTCCTGTGTCTGCTGGGGCGCCTTTCTCCACGGTAATCAGGTGTCTCATAGCTGAGCGTGGGCCCCATGTTTGCATCACGGACACTAGACAGGAGCATATACATGTTCACAAGTTTACCAAAATGCTGATGCTTTGTGTTTCGTAAGTGAACGCAGAGCATACGCAGGGCAGGCAAAGCCACGGATAGTAAATCAGAGATACCAGTGTGTCTGAAAGTCCTTAGTTACGGGTTCCTGAGCTGAATAACTAAAAGCTGAAGGAGCTGGCTCTCCGGACTGCTATTGGGAAGTGAGGAGTGCGTGGGCCTCCCACAGAGAAGCTAAGCCCAAAAGGGAGAAGGAAGGAAGGCTGGACCCGGACCGTCCCCGCCATGGCTGTGTTCGTTTTCACTGGGCTGGATGGCTGGGCTGAGAGGGAGGGCTTCGGTAACTGGTACTCGATGACTCAGTTGTCAAGGAGGTGTGTCCACTGGATGGTGGCCACATCCCCCTCTGCCAAGCAAAATTCAGTTTGGAGACACTTAACCGTCTGAACAGAAGAAACCTCTTTGTGATCATCAGATCCATGGACATGAACTTGGGAAACATGATCTATATTATATGATACAGCTGAACCCAGTGAAAGGTTGAAGAGAGGACAGAGGGATGAAGGCACAGCCGCTTATGCAGAATTAGTTACTTTTGGGGGATAAGTGCTCAATAAATGGCATTTATTTTTAATTCAGGCAATTATTGTCCAACTTATCCAGATTGTCACTCATATTCTGCCTTGTCATTTTACTGAAATTTCCTAGTGTGTGGGTATTGATTTGGGCTTTACGTTTTTTGAAGACAGATTCTGTTATGGCATCTAAAGTGTTCATGATTAGAATAATTTTGTGTAATGTGTGGTATAATTCAGGTTGGCGAGAGTAACCCTCTGAATTAAAAAAATTTAAAAACCTGATTACATTATTCAACAGTCATTCATTCACTCATTCGTTTGGCAGATTACGTGTGAATGTTATTTATTTTTATGATGAGACCTGAGACATGAAAAGAGCAGTTCAGTTTGTATGTTAACGTAACTATGCTCTGGGACCTTTTTCTCTCTTTAGTTTGAGAGCAGGCATTGTTCTGTTCACCTACAACTGCCAAAACAGGAAGTGTACACAGAGTGGTGAACAATTTTGTTTCTAGCTGTAAACACCTATTTCAATTGGGAATAATTACTCCAAACTTCCTAGTGTAAACGACTGACGGCAGCTTTATGGACTGGTGACCAGAACTTCTGTTCATCTTTAAGCTGACAGGTCTCCCGGGAAACACAGCCTCAGGATGAAGTAACAGCGTCTCTGTTCACATTGGCTTACATTATATGCAGTGGAAGGTTTGGAGGGGAAGCGGCTGGTGGCTCGGAGTGTGATGGGGGCTCCAGCTCTCTCATCCCCCCCTCTGCTATTCCCTGTGCCCGTGGAAGTCCCTCTGGGATCAGGTTGGATGCCCCCCTCCGATCCTCACACCGCACTCTGCAGAAGCAGGAAGGAAATGCATGGAGCACCATTCCAAAACCAAAACAAGAAATCCCACCTTTTTCCCCAAAGAAGAAACTTTCATAAAACTCGTTAGTTTGGGGAAATTTTAGGTTTGTAGTCAGGTTGCAAATAGCGCAGAGTCCCTGTCCCTCCCTCCCATGAATTTAGACACAACCTCGGTACCTTTGTCAGAGCTGAGAAATGAACATCAATTCAACAGTATCAACCAAACCACAGACTGTACTTGGGTCATACCAGGTTTCCACTGATGCCCCTTTTCTGTCCCAGGGTCTCATCCTGGGACCTCCATTAAGTCCTCAGTCTCCTCTGGCAGTGACATTCCTCATTCTAGCCTCCATGTGTACAGGACACTCACCATGAATGGAGCTTATGGGACAGAATGTGTTCTGGGTTAGTCAAGGAGTGAGGGTGAGTGAGGGTGAAAGTCAGAACACGACTAGACACGACTGTAGACTTTATAACAATGTACACTCAAACTTCACTAAATTTATAAGACAACCTGGGAGTCAGTCAGGCACAAGAGAAAATGATGCATCAAGACACACTGTAAACACACTGTAAACATGTGAGGCTACTGCCCATGTAGCATGGTTCCTGCTTATACTGAACTTTTCCTGTCAGTAAAATATTACACTCTGAAATAATGATGGAAAGTGTTACATGATAAACATGTAACATGGTTGTTTATTATTGTCATCTAGTCTCACTTTCTATACACAAGTCTAGAGGCTGTACTTTACACGATGGGCAGCACCACCACACACGTGAGGAGTGTTGTGCTGGGACCACGTGATCACAGCTGTGACGGCAGAGCGACGGGTTTTTCAGCTCCATTATAATCTAGGGGACCACCGTCGTTTGTGCTGCCCGTCGTCGATCAAACATCCTTATGCCGCTGTGACTGTACGTACATGTATCAAATCCTCACGTTGTACACCTTGAGCTTAGACCATGTTATATGTCAGTTCTACTGCAATAAAAGTGGGGAAAAGAGAAAGGTCAGTGAGACGTGTTAGAACCTAAAAAGAGACTTGAACGCACATGAGAACTCGGCATGTGACGAGGTGGCATTTCTGTCGGAGAAGATGCTTACTTAGTGTGTTCTGACAAAGTGAGGTAAAAACATCCAAATCCACTTCTCAGCTCTTACAACCAGGTAATTCTAAACGGGACAGAGATGTACCAAATTTCATCAAATTGAAGAGTGTCAAAATAGGATGCGCCATTATTTTCTATACTTTTCAGGAAGGAGATAGAAAACCAGTGCTAGAATATAAGGAAAATATCAAAAGAATGAAAAGCCCAGCCAACATGGCTCAGTGGTTGAATGTTGACTTAGGAATCAGGAGGTCATGCTTTGATTCCCAGTCAGGGCACATACATGAGTTGTGGGCTCAGTTCCCAGTGCAGAAGGCAGCCAATCAATGATTCTTTGAAATCATTGATACGGTATTTCTGTCTCTTCCTCTCCCTTCCTCTCTGAAATCAATAAACATATTAAAAAAATAAAATTCATTATTTAAGTACATTTTTTGAGAAAAGATATTGTGACCCTAGCCAGTTTTGCTTAGTGGATAGAGCGTCGGCCTACAGACTGAAGGATCATGGGTTCAGTTCTGGTCAAGGGCACATGCCTGGGTTGTGGGCTCGATCCTCAGTAAGGGCCATGTAGGAGGCAGCCAACCAATGATTGATTCTCATCATTGATATTTTTTTCTCTTTCTCCCTCTCTGAAATAAAAAAGACATTGTGACTTATACTCCCACTTTTTTTGGAATCATCATGTGATAACTTAGTGCTCAATTACAACATCTAGAAACATTTCTTACGTGCTGGCTGAGACCTCAGCAGTCCTTCTGGTGTTCATCTGGTTTTGTCTCTGCAAGAGTCAGTTACGGTTTCGTCTGTGTATTGGCAGTTAAATTCTAATATTTCCAGAATGATTCCTAGCAGCTCCATGAGAGCAACACAATTATTAAGCTATCTTTAATGAAAGCCTTGAGTTTTCCATTTCAATCAAATTATGAAACACTTCTGTGAAAAAGTGAGTATTGAAATGTTATCGCCCCCAAGGTGTAAATTTGCTGCATAAATTTGCAAAAAGTGAGGCCATAAATCAAGATTGCAATGATATGTTCTTAGTCATAGTGTCTTTTAAATTCTTGTAAACATTGGACATCTGAGAACATCTGGTTAATTCTGGCCACAGTAGATGTGAAATTCAGATACGTTCTATATCTTTTCTTTTGGATTGTCATCAATTCCCTCTGGTTAAAAACAGCTCAAGTTTTATTTAAAATGTTTTCTTCGATGAGGCTGGCCATGTCCTCAATGACGAGCACACATTGTGGGGGGCCCGTGGACCCAGGGGTGGTGGAGCCCTCTGGGCACAGGGGCACGTCCTGTGAGCCAGTGAGGATGGCTGTCTTTTGGTTGATGGATGGACTGAGGCTGGCCCTGGCCAGTGAGCTGTGGCTTAGGGAGCCTGGGTTTCCCCTTTAATCTATAGTCGTCTATCGAATGCCACCCGAAACACTGGGGGGAGGGAAACCCTGGTGAATGGGTGCAGGAGGCTGGCGAGCAGGCTCAGGTCGGGGAGCCTTACAGCTGAGCAGACAATACGAAGTGCAGAGTGCGGCGGAAATGACAGTCAGTCTGCAGCTGGACAGATGAAGTTTCTCTCGAGCCCACACTTGGAATTGGGAAAGCCCATGAAGATAGTTGAATGTTAGCGGAGGGCCCAGATGAGGGGTGAGCTCCAGCGTGCCGGGTGCTGGGGGCATTCTTCTGAGCATCAGGTCCATGTCTGGGCTGGTTTTGGCCCCTCTCTGGGGGGACTGCCCGGCCCTGCCAATCGGAGGCGTTTGGACCACCCCTGTTTCCCACATGCACGCTGGTCCTCTTCACCTGCCCGTGGGCCCCTGGAGAGGCCCGTGGAGGTCCAGCAGCTACCAGTGGACTGGTCTCATGCCAGGCGGGCTTTAGGAGGAGACGGGTACTCACCCCATGAGCGCACTCAGGCCAGAGGGGGTGGGGAGGGTTTGCATAAGCTGGGGCACCTGCAGAACCCACAGGAAGGACACCTGTCAGCTGTGAGCACTGAATGGACAGCATCGACCTGGCTCATAATGGTAACATTAGTAACCAGAGCAATCTGACCACATCCACAGTCATCTGGAAACTAGTGAAAAGGGGAAAAGACCAGAATGATCCCACTTCCGCCAGCAGACCACAGCCATCTGAGTGTATTTACTTCTAGGCTTCTCCCCGCAGGAGCCGTTTATTTGAAAGTCTGTGAACAGTGTTTACGTTGATGAGGAGTTCAAGTCTGAACTCAGACAGCTGCTCCTTGGCGCCGCCCTCAGGGCTGCCTCTCCCTCCAGCCCTGCTCGTGCCCACGGGGCCTTGACCTGTGCAGTTAGTTGAGCTGCCAGGGTCCTGGCTGGGCAGGGAGTGGGGGACCCTGAAGTGTTGCCTGCCTGGTTTCCTTCTGACTCGTATACTAGCTTGCCTCTCACACTGGCTGCCCAAGGGCCTGTCTGACTTAATAAGTGGCCCTGTTCGCTCCTGCACCACGCATGGCACTTTGGGGACACAATTTCTCTGGGTGGCTCCAGGACAGATCTCCCTGCACCCCAGTGGCCGCCTCACCCACGGTCGTCCCGAGCTGCTGCCCAGGCCCCTCTTGGCAGCAGCCTGCTTCCTCCCCATCTCTGCGGCCACGTTGGTGGAGCTGTGAAGACCAGCCAGGGTCAGGCTGGGGGCCGAGGCGGTGCCCTGCGCCAGCCTCCTCTCCCTGAGGACTGGCACCTCTCCTGTGCTGGCTAAATGTGCACATGGAAGAGTTGTGGCTATCTTTGCAGGTGAAGGCTGGGTCAGAATGAGGCAATGGGTTAGTGCTGGGGATTGCCCTGGCTTCTAGGACCCACTCCCTGGAGAGCTGGGGGTCCCAATCTGGATGGAAAGGGGCAAGAACCCTCGTCTTGGCTCCCGGCTGTAGGTGGCTGTCCAAGGCTTTGGTAGCTGGAGAGGGGTCAGGCTGGGATGTTGTCCTTCTCCCTGCTCCTCTGTCCCGCTCCCTCCTGGCACTCTGCCCGCTCCGGGCCTAACCCGCACACAACACAGATGCCCTCCACTTGGCTGGCTAGCGGTGTGCATCTTGGAATATTCTAGGTTGTCTTGGAATAAGGCTTGTCTGCATTACTTTAAGCATTAGGCATTTGCCTTCTATATTAGGCACACGTCAGTGGACTTGCGTCTCGCCTGTGCCGACTGGAGCTCACGCTTTCTGAGAGTTGGGGTTCTGAGCCCAGAGCACCTGGGCCAGCTGTCCTCCCACAGCCATGTCCTCCCACAGTTCCAGAGCAGACCTCTGTGCGCTGCTGGGGTGGGCACTGCTGGTGTCTACTCTCTTCTCCCTCTTTCCCCAAAATGCTGCCCACAGTCCACCAGATTGGCATGAGCCCACTGAAGGGCCGAGAGCTGCAGCTGTAAGGGCCCGTTCTCTGGGGCTCCGGAAACTTTGAGAGGCACCTGGGAAGGGGGACTTTGAGGAGTGTTGGGGGGACTCTGCGGGCAGGAGCACAGGCAGGGAGGAGAGCACAAGGCATCCCCAGGCTGACCGGCACAGCCATTTCTGTCTTGGAGAAGGCCCGGCATCTGCGGGCAGGGGCTGTGTGCTTCTCTGAGCGCTTCTCGGGGACACAGGGCAGCACGCTCTGTCCCCCTGGGTTACCCTTCGCTCTGCTTCTAGCCCCGCTTGGGGTGGGATGTGACACTGCCCAGCTCAGGGCGTGGTGGCTTTGTTAGGGCTGCCGGTGAAAGGAAGGAGCAGCGGGAGGATTGCTCACGTGGTGACTTTTACACTCAAGTTATTCAGGACTTGACTTTTAAGATTTTTACAAAATTTCCAGAGGCTCAAATTGTAGAGAAGAGAATCTTGGGCTTTCCTGCTTCAAGACCTGGACCTTCTTTCTGTGGCTCCTGACTGTCTGTCTGCCTCGTGGGCCCACAGCCGCCCAGAGGGACAGGCTGCGGACAGTCCCCTGCCCGGAAGGACCCACACCGTGTCATTGAATAACCTGCCTGAGGTTCCGGGCTGGGCCTCTTGATTGGAGGGGACAACTAGCGGGTTCCGTTTGAGATAGGGAAGAGCAGTCACCGTGTGCTGGTGCAAAATCATAGGACCGTCAGCTTCAGCTCTCTTAGCTTTTAATTTTAAATGATCTCCCAACATCTCTCTCTACTAACAAAAGGGTAATATGCTAAATAGACCGGGAGACCTTCCGGAAGACCTTCCAAACAAAGCCATGGTGGCAGGGCTGAGGCAGAGGCAGTTAGGGACGATCAAGCCAAGTGGGGAGGGCAGTTGGGGGTGAGCAAGCTGGCAGACAGAATGGTTAGGGGAGATCAGGCAGGGAGGCAGGTAAGCAGTTAGGAGCTAGCGGTCCTGGATTACTAGAAGCCTGCAGGGATTGGGCATCCCCTGAAGGACCCCAGATTGGAGAGGGTACAGGCCAGGCTGAGGTATACTCCCCCTGTGCACTAATTTCATGCACCGGGCCACTAGTATATATATAAAAGTTTAAGCGACCGTTATGACTGAACAACCGGTTGACTGGGCACTATGATGTGCATTGACCACCAGGGGGCAGACGCTCAATGCAGGAGCCACCCCCTGGTGTTCGTTGTGCTCCCACAGAGGGTGTACTGCTCAGCCAGAAGCCGGGCTCACGGCTGGAGCTGTGCCCAGCCCCAGCTGGGGCTTCTCCCTGGCTGCCTGTCTGTTTGGCACTGCTCCATCCCCCAAGGGATCCCAGATTGAGAGAGGGCGCAGGCTGGGCTGAGGGACCCCCCCCCCCAGCCCCTGTGCATGAATCCATGCACTGGGCCTCTAGTTTACTATAAAGATTGAAGTTGCCAAAAGAATAGGACATTACATATCCACACTTAGATACCCACCATCTCAATTGCCATTGACATTTTACCATCGTGTTTCATCACCCATTTACCCATAGATCCATCCATCAATTGTTCTGGTGTTTATGCATTTCAGAGTAAGTTGCAGCAATAGCATACTTCCTGCTGAAGTAGCTAGAGTGCAATATTGGTTTAGTTTTTCTTTTGATAGAAAATTTACATACAGTGAAATGTGCAAATTTAAGTAGACATTTGCCGAGTTTGACAAGTGCTTATGTTGAACCCAAACCATTCTCAGAATGTAGATTGTGACCGTCACCACAGAAGATAGCCCGTACCCTCTGCCCCTCATCCCCATTCTGAGGCAGCCAGGCAGGATCTAGTCTACTTGGGTCCCGGAAGTCAGACTCAGTCTCTCGAAGATGGTTTTGCAGTTGGTCCGCTTTGTTGCCCGAGGTCCTTCCTTTCGTGGCCGGGCGGTTAGTTTCTGGCCATTAGTTTCTCGGCCTTTGGCTCCTCTGCGTGGACGCATACCTGGGCTCGTCTCACATTTTGGCTGCTGCGTGAACATTCCTGTCCCTTTTGCCAACACATTTTCGTTTCTCTTAGGTCACTTCACCTGCAAGTGGAGTCAGTGAGTCGGGAGGTGGGTGTGTGTTTGGATTCCTCAGAAACTGCCAGAACCTTTCCCAAAGTGGTCCCGCCGTTTTATGTCACCCATTGCCGTGTCCCTCCCCCTAGCCGGTGTTTGCTCTTTGGTCTTGGTCACGTTCGCCACGCCGGTGGGCGCGCAGTGGGATCTCCTGTGGTTTTAATCTGCGTGTCCCTGCTGGCTCACGATGTTGAGCGCCTTTGTAGGTGCTTCCTGGCCATTTGTGTATCTCTGGTTCCTGGTAAAAGGTTTATTCCTACGGCTTGCCCGTTGTCATTGTGTTACCTGTTTGCATGACTGAGCCGCAGGAGGTGGTGCGCCCCACACACCAGCCCTTTCAGATACTCTCTCCCACGCTTCCTGCGTCTTCTCGGTGGTTTCAGTGGCCACAGGTTTCAGGTAAGATCTCCTAATGACGACTGCTTCCTGTGCCCTGAGGAATCTCTGCCAGCTGCCCCATCGGTGAGATGTGCTCCCTTCGCTTCCTTCATGGTTTCACCTTTAACGTTTAGCTTCTCTCGTCTCAGATGGCTTTGGTGTCCGATGTGAGGCCATGGGTGAGATTTAGTTTTTCCATGTGGCCATCAGCTAATCCTTAACGTCTGTTAAGATTTTGTTTGCCCTGAGATTGCTTGGGCATCTTTGTTGAAAATCAAAATAGAGGTGTGTGTCTCTTTCTGGGCTCTGTTCTGGTCTATTGATCTGTCACTGAATTTTATTCCAGGACCATCTGTCTCGATTACTGTAGCTTTACGGGAAGTCTTGCGACCTCTGTAAGTCCTCTCACTCTGTTGTTCTTCTAAAGATTGCGTGGGTCTGCTAGTCCTGTCGCATGTCCGGGGTACTGCCGAGATGACGACCCACGTCACATCAAATCCACAGATCGCTGCGAGTCTCCTGCTAATGGAGACCACCCATCACTTTGTTTATTTAAGTCTTCAAGTTCTCTCATAGTATTTTGTAGTTTTCAGCGTAGAGGTCTTGCATCTTTCGTTAAATGTATTTCTACGCAACTTAGGTTTTTTGGGTGTTACTGTAAATGGTATTTTAAAACATTTTATTTTCTAGTTATTTGCTGTGGTTAGATAGAAATGCAAATGAGTTTCTGCGTGGTAACTTTGTACCCTCTGACCTTGCTAAAATGTAGCTTTTCAGGCTGTATATGTCAACAGTCAGCATCTGCAAACAGCCGGCTGTACATGGTGCCTTCTTCTCTCTGCCTCCTGCTGTGGTCAGAACCCGACTCCGTGTGAACCAGGATGCTGAGCCTGTAGCATGGTGGATGCTGGAGGTTGTTGCTTCTTGTTTTAGATGCTCTTTTATTAAACTGAGGACGTTTTCTTCTGTTGCTTACATTGCTGTGTGTGTGTTTTTAACTATGAAAAAAGTTGAATGCTGACAAAAGCATTTTCTGCATCTATTGAAATGACCCTATAGTTTTTCTCCTTCAGTCTGTAAATGGGGTGAATTACATTGATTTTCAACCAAACTATCATTCCTGGGCTAAACCCTACTTGGTTGTATGATATTCTCTTTATTACATATTTCTGCATTTGGCTTGTGTTTGTGTCCATAAGAGATATTGGTGTGTAATTTTCTTTCTGTGCCAAGTCTTTGAATGTCT
This sequence comes from Lasiurus cinereus, assembly GCA_011751065.1. Taxonomy (NCBI): domain Eukaryota; kingdom Metazoa; phylum Chordata; class Mammalia; order Chiroptera; family Vespertilionidae; genus Lasiurus; species Lasiurus cinereus. Next base: position 3,790,232 of record JAAGEH010000038.1, read on the forward strand.
TTGTCAGGGTTTGGTATTAGGGTTTATGGTGATTTCATAGACCAAACTAGAAATTAATCTCTATTTTGAAAGAGCCATTAAGATTGCTGGTGTTTCTTCCTTGAGTGATTAATGGAATTCCCTAGTGAAACCATCAGTGTAATGTGGGAAGGTTTTTGATACAAATCCAATTTCTCTAACAGATAAAAGTTTTGTTTCATTGTGTCATTTTATTTCTCCTGAGCTGTCACATTTGTCGGTATTGCTCAGAGACTTTCCTATTGCTCTTTTTAGAAAATATTTTAGAGAGAGAGAGAGAGGGAAAGGAAGGGAAAGGGATGAGAATAGAAACATCACCGAGAAACAGCCATCTGCAATCGGCTGCCTCCTGCACGCCCCCTACTGGGGATTGAGCCATAACCCAGGCATGTGCCCTGCCTGGGAATCGAGCCATGACATCCTGGCTCATAGGTCAACACGCAACCACTGAGCCATGCCGGCGGGCTCTCGTATTGCTCTTTCAATGCCTGCATTGATAACCTTTGGTTCCTGATATTGGTCATGTGAGTCCTTTTTTTTTTTAAAATGACGATCATTCCTAGTGGTTTATCAGTTTTCCTGATTTGTTGAAGAGCCAGTGTTTGGGTTGGCTAGTTTCTTTATTGTTCGCTGCCTGCACTTTGGTTGGAGTTTCTGCCTCTGACTGTTCCATTGTGTGACCAGGATGGGCGCTCGCTGGGACACTTGGCTCTGCCCTGCCCAGGGAGAGTTCTCTCCTTTGTCCCTTTTTCAAGACCTTGGCTGGGCTGCATTCGCCTTCTTTAGAACCCACGCTGCTAATAAAATGTATGTACTTCTTTCCTTCCTGGGTGTCCTCTCCTCCTTTCATAGCTGGTCTTCCACCCCAGGACCTAGCTTGAGTTTGGCCCTTTCTCCGTGGACACATTTTCCCACCTGTGGCAGGAGGAGGTGGCCCTGTGGGTCTGGGGTGCCCTTTGGGTCACAGCAGGGCCGGCTCACCTCCCAAAGCTCCAGGTGACCGCTTCATTCCACCGGAACCGGAGCGGTGGGTCCCTGAAACCAGCCCTGCCTCTGTGTGTGGGTGAGCGATGCTATGGCGGCCTGGGGAGACCGGCCACTTAGAGCCCAGTTGTCGTGGAGAAAGGGGCAGAGGGAAGTGCATTTCGAGGCTGGCCTTGCCGCGTCTGGGCTGGGCCTGTGCTCTCCCTGCCAAGGTGGCCTTCCGTCGAAGACACAGAATCTGTTCCTGTCTTTCTCCCAGGCCTCCACCGGCTCCCCCTCTCAGTTACACAGTCGGGGTCCTTCTTCCGCAGAAGCGAGCACCCTCCATGCAGGGAGAGGGCACAGGCTCTCAAATCACTGACGGCTACCGGTGGCCACCTCCTCTGGGACACCTTTCCCCAGAAATCCCACTGGGACGGACCTCATTCTTTTGACATAGTCATCGGTGTACCCCAACCCTGTATCTTGTCACAAGGGCCTCTGGAAGCCACCTTGCTGACCAGCCGCAGTGGACAGCCTGTGGAGGGGCAGGTGATGGGTGACTGTCGTCGGGGGTGTGGCCATGGGGTCCCAGGGCACCCAGGTGATAGCAGTGTAGGCGGCTGCAGTTTTATTTTTTGCTCCCCCCGCCCCACTGAGTGTCCCAAAATGCTTGATACGAGTATGAGTCACTTTTGAAAAGAAATGCTGTTAAAAATTGGACAGAGCGATGCATTGCGTGTTAGAAGCAGCCGTGGCCTAACTCTGGTCCAGGAGGAGTTGGCTGCCCCGCCCCCACCAGTCTCGTCTCCCGACAGCTCACCACTCCCGCTGGTGTTTATTGTGGGCGTGGAGTTTGAGTTCCATCATCTGCGATCTTCTGTGGACCGCCATGTTCTGGCCTCCCCCCCCCCCCCGCCCGCCTGCTCTGTCCCGGCGCGTCCAGGGGTCAGGCCGCCAGGGCTGCGTCCTCTGGACCAGGGGCGTGCTGTTTGCGGAGGACCACATGGGGGGCTCTGATTTGATGTCTTCCCCTCTTCTCCTGTAAACCCACTTGTAAAAGAAAGCAAAGTGAACCAGCGTGCAGACAACAGCGCGTAAACTATTGGAAAAGCTCAGAGGATGGACAGGACAGGGTTCCCCGGGAGGCGTAGGGGCTACGTGAGGAGCCTCCCAGCCCGCTGCCCCGCCCGGCCAGCTGTCCCCTCAGTGGGGGTCTTGGCACAGCTGGTTTGATATTTTGGCTGAAGTCACTGTGGAGGAGGAAAGCAGGGGTGTTGGGGGACTTCCTGGGAAGAGAGCCCCCAGGGGACGGAGCCTCTGTTGCGGGGGTGAGGGGAGGGGATATGCTGAGATCACAGGGCGAGGCTGCTGCCATGGGATGTGTCAACGGCCTCGGGTTTCAGGCTCCTCTTCTGCTCTGTTCCACATCTGGGGCTGGGAGTCCAGCCGGATGCACGTCTGTGGGGAAATGGGCCCCAGCTTGGTCTTAGCCGGATGGCTGGCCTGCACAGAACGTGCCCGGCCAGTCGATCATATCGTTTTTCATAGGCCATTATTTCCTGGAGGTGCCAGGATGTCCCCGGATTGCTTTGTTCTTAGAATTTAATCCTGTGTGATGATGAATTATTTTATTTAATTGTTTTATTGTTCCAGGGTGTGGATTTCTTTTTTTAAACTTTTTATGTTTATTGATTTTTTTTAAGAGAGGAAGGGAGAGGGAGAGAGAAATAGAAACATGGATAAGATGTTTCTTATGTTCAGTTGGCTGCTTCCTGCATGCCCCCTACTAGGGATCGAGCCCACAACCCAGGCATGCGCCCTGACCAGGAATCGAACCATGACCTCCTGGTTCATGGTCCGACACTCAACCTCTGAGTCACACCAACGGGGCTGATACATTACGTTAAATATATTATGATCTGGGACACCCGTAAGGGAAAATGTCTGTTTTGTTATAAATTCATCAAGCCCTTCTTCCCAGGGGGTTAAGGTTTTCAGGGGCTGCATCTTTGTGAGAAGTTCTGGCGTAATTTGGAGAGACTTGAGAGCTTTTTCTTCACACTTAATGAGAGAGGAGGGCATTGCCAGCTGCCCTTCACAGGAAGCCTTGCTCTTTGCGTTGTTCCCTTTTCTCGCTCATTCTCTTGCTGTGACTGGCTAGCTGCAGGGGTGGAGGCCAGAGCGGAGAGGTGGACGTGGGAGTCAGTGTGCGACCCGGGCCGCCTCGCACTTGTCATTTGGTGGGGGGCTGACCGCCACTTCCTTCTCCCTGCCTATTTTTAGCCGCAGTGTATTTCGGACTGCACAGACAAGATTTCCCTTCACATGAGAGGAAACGGTTTTCCGCAGGGATAAGCGAGCGGCGGGGCCAGGATTTCCTGCGGATCGCGCAGCGCGGCCCCTGCGCCGGAGGCCCCTGGTCTGCAGGGTGCAGAGCCCAGGGCGCTGTGTTAAATGGCTCAGGCCCAGGGTGCTAAGGATCGAGCTGAGGAACATGCCGTTGGGTGCTGTGTGCACAGTCTATGGTCACCTCTTGGAGTGTGGGTCTGCTGTCCCAGAGGGGGTTAACCTCCAGGGTTGGGGTGCTGCCTCCAGGGCTGGGGCAGGGCCTTTGAGTCCCCGTCTCCCCTCAGCCCAGGCTCCAGCGCGGCTCTGGAGCCAAGAAGTCCTTTCTGCTCCCCAGAGTGATGTCTGTGCTGCCAGTGACACCTCAGCTCCGTGTGGCCAAGGAAGCAGCAGCCCTCTCCCTCCTGCAGGACCTGGGGACCAAGGGGCTTCAGCGTGGGGGCTCTTGGTTCCCCAACCCTGACACCAGGGGGGAAGCGATGCCCATGGGCATCCTGGTGGGGTGGCCTTTCCAGCGCCTTTGCCCGCCTGACCATCCTCAGACTCTGGATGGAGCTCCCTCCTGTGAGCCGCCCTCAGCATCCAGCATCTCCTTTCCCGGTGCGCCCTCCAGCTGGCTGCTGGCTCCTCAGCAGACCCCTCCTTCCAGCGCCGCGACAGGTTCGAGCTGCAGCCTGTAGTCAGTCAGGACGCGCCTACAAAAGCGACAGAGATGGGGGTCCCTTTCATCAAAACTGTCCTCTCCTGGCCACGAGAGCCAGCGATGGATGTGGTTCCGGGCTGCCCTCCCCTCCCTGTGCAGACTGGGTGTGTGTGCTGTTTGGGGGGGAGGGGGCACTCACTCACAGATCCCGATGTTGGGCGGCCTGCAGGCAGCATGGGGACATGGATGCTGTGGGTGGGTGGGCTTCTCACTGTGTCCCTCAAAATCTTACAGCACGTCTCACGGTCTGTTCGTACCAGGTTTCATGGATTCTGACGTACATTTGTATGGGATTTCATGGATTCTGACATGTACATTTGTATGGGATTTCATGGATTCTGACATGTACATTTGTATGGGATTTCATGGATTCTGACATGTACATTTGTATGGGATTTCATGAATTCTGACTGTACATTTGTATGCTATTTCATGGATTCTGGCATGTACATTTGTATGGGATTTCATGGATTCTGGCATGTACATTTTACAGTATTTCATGGATTCTGGCATGTACATTTGTACAGTATTTCATGGATTCTGACATTGTACATTTGTACAGTATTTCATGGATTCTGACATGTACATTTGTACGGTATTTCATGGATTCTGACATATACATTTGTACCGTACTTCAGGGATTCTGACATGTACATTTTTACTGTACTTCATGGATTCTAAGAATTACATTTTTCACATGTTAGAGAAGAGCCTTCATGTTCCAAAACTCCTGGGGTGCTGACACAGTGGCATTTGGATTCAGTGAAATGTGACAGTCATAACTGGTGAAGGCGCGCTGTGGGCGAGAACCTCCCAGGGCCACTGCATCCTCGTGGCCTGCATGTGTCCTGCGGGAGGAGGGTGCCGTCATCCCTGAACCTGATGGGACCCTGGGCTGGCAGAGCCAGTGCCTCTCCCAGGGCCTGCAGGGAGACGGGGGGCTAGCATCCCGGCCCTGCTGCCCTAGAGCCTCGTTCCTTCTCTGAGAAACAGGTGCAGAGCAGGGAGATGATGGGGGCGGCAGGGAAGGCTCAGCTGAGCGAGGGGCTGCTGGAGCTGGCATGCCCACACAGAGAGGCCCGGTGCCCAGGCAGCCTGTGGGGTTCACTCCGAGGCTCATTACGAGGAATGGTTGTTTGGAGTCCTGGCCAGTGGGGAGGATGAGCCACCAGGACCAGTGCGGTCCTCCAGACTGTCACCTGGAGGTGACCACGGAGGGGTCCGATGTGGGTGATTCCTGGAGCTTGGAGAGAGGGGGCTGAAGGGGCTATTCAGAGAGAGCTGAGTTCTCCACCGAGGATTACAGGCTGCACACCCTGGCCAGACCCTTCACCCGCTCAGTCCCAGGCAGCTGGGGGCTGGGCAATGTCCATGGCAGGCCCACCTCCCAGAATACAGTGGGGTTGCAGAGGAAAGTGGAGAGGTGGGGGGAACCCGTTAGAAAGTAAGTTGTCAACATTGTGATGCTCAGAGAGACCTCAGAGGCACCCCCACAAGTGAGTGTTTCCCATCTCAGCACACGGTCTTCACTTGGCCATCTGTCCTGGGACAAAGGTATCTAGGTACAGTGTACAGTCATGTCACCCCAGTTGCCTCCCAGCAGCCTTGATGGTGCTTATTACTCCTTTTTCCTGGCTTGTGGTCAAGGCTCACCTGCTGAGCTGGGGGGTCACAGCTCTGTAGCCTGTCATCTCAGCCTCCTCACCCGTCTTTGGTCTTTCTGACCTTGACATTGTGAAGAGTTGGACCACTCATCCTGGAGGGTGCCCCACTGTTGGGATCTCTGCTTGTTTTTCCGCTTTCATTTTGGGTTCAACGTCATTTTAGCAAAGCACCTGGGTGAGTGGGGGTGTACCCCGCCTCCCCCTCATGAGGCCCCCTGCCAGCTCGCCCCTGGGAGAAAGGTGCATGTCTCTTCACATGGACGTCGTGTGGAGACCTTTCCTGTGACTCTCTGTTTGGGTCTTTTGCCCATTTTTTTTTTTTTTTGCCAGACTTTTTGTTGTTGTGGTTTTTTTTTTACTTTAAAAAATATATTTTTTTATTGATTTCAGAGAGGAAGGGAGAGGGAGAGAGAGATAGAAACACCAATAATGAGAGAGAAGCATTGATCGACTGCCTCCTGCATACTCCCTGAATCTGCAACCCGGCATGTGCCCTGACCAGGAATCGAACCATGACCTCCTGGTTCATAGTTCAGCTTTCAACAACGGAGCCATCCGGGCTGGCTTGACTTTTAAGAGTTCATCAAACATTAGGAAGACTAACTCTGAATGTGTGATTTATGCTACAAACATTTTCAATCAGTCTGACATTTGTCTTTCTATTTTGCTTATGATTTTTGACATGCAGAAGTGTTTTTTTTGTGTTTGTTTTTTTTTTACTGCAGTTTTAAAAATGGTGTTTGGATTTTGAGTCATAGTATATTTTTCCATATGAACTTTAGCATCAGCCTATCTAGCTTGGGCTGGGTGGGGCGGGTCCCTTACTGGTGGTGGGACAGTGTCATTTATAGACCAACCTGGAGAGAACAGATGGCTTTATGGCGCTGAGTCACCTTCCTGAGAACCAGGGAGGTCGTCCTTTGACTCGGGGCTACTTTTGTCGCTGCCAGGAAGGGTTTAATGTGTTTCTCTTCCAACATTTTCACTTTTGTTGTTGTTTTTGTTAATCCTCAGCCGAGGATGTTTTTCTCATTGATTTTTAGAGAGAGTAGAAGGGAGAGGGAGAGACAGAGAGAGAGAAACATCAATCACACTGATTGGCTGCCTCTTGCAGGCCTTCCCCGACCAGGGCTAGGGATTGAGAACCTGGAATCAAACCCGAGACTCTTTATTTGGTTGGTGGGCTGATGCCTTAATCACTGAGAAAACGGGCTAGGGTTAAAGCTTTCCCATTTTAAAACTTATTCCTAACTTTTATCTTTATAAATGGGGTTTTCTTCTCCAATATATCTTCTGACCGGCTATTTTTTGTAGTGATGGCTGCTGATTTTCGTATCTTAATTTTACGCCATGCTATTTTCCTAAACCCTTTTATTGTTTTCTTTAGTTGTATCCTCTGGTTTTCCAGATGTCCTGTGATGCCTTGTGCAGATGTGGGGGATTCAGTTCTTCCTCTCCAGGCTAATGCCGATGATTGCCTTCTCTTTTCTGTCTACTTCCCTACTGTCTTTGACAGAAGTTCGAACAGTGGTGGAAATAAGAGTGTCTTTGCCTCATTCCTGACCTCAGTGCGAGTGCCTCATGATTCTCTATGAAAAAGGCGGGAAGCATGAACGTGTGTGTGTGAGGTGATATTTCCAATACAGAGCTTCTGTGATACTCCAAGTTGTTGCTGTTCAACAAGAAATAATAAAAATAAAGGAAACATTTCATTCATAAAGCTAAATTACAGACCTATGCCATCAACTGAGGTATAAGTATAAATCCAAATTTTATTGAATGAAAACACACAGAAACAAAGCCCATAAAAACAGTACATTAGGGAAAGGTAAAGAGTTGTTTGTTTGAATACATAGCTGAAATCATTATCTGACAAGACTCATTATTGGAGGGAGGGGAAGGAGGGGCGGACAAACGGAAGGACGGAAGGAGGGACTAGCACTTAGGAACTGGGACCTCCCAGTTTAACATCTGTTTGAGTCAGTGGGCTATTAGGACAAAATGTTCAATTAGATCCTTACCATGTACTTTATAGTAAAATAAAATCTGAATGGGGACGGAATGTGTAAAACAATCTTTATTTTTATACACACCCACACATATTTATAAGTATTAAGGACACATGTATTAGTTTTCTCTGCTGGGTACCAAATTACCACAAGCTTAGTGGTCTACACCGGGCACCCATTTTCTGTCTCATGGTCCTGTGGGTAGACGTTGGCACAGCCTAATCGAGCCCTCCGCTCGGAGGTCTCTCGGGCGGTGTTCTCATCCGGAGACCAGCTGGGGAAGGATTCCCTCCGAGCTCCTGCGGAGCTGTGGGCAGAGGTCACTTCCTGGGCGCTGTCCAGTTCAGGCAGCTGGCTCCGCCAGGGCCAGCAGGAGCGCGTGCTCTGCTTCCAGAACCTGCCCTTTAGAACCGCTTTTAAATGGCTCACCTGGTGCTGATAAGGTCAGACCTGCCCAGGATATGCCCTTTTGATTGACTTGAGATGAACTAACTTTGGAAATTAATTACACCTGCAAAGTCCCTTCACTCTGCCATGTAATGTTACCTAACCTTGGGAGTGATACCTTATCGTCTTCAGGGTCCCGCCCGTACTCAGGGGAGAGGGCCACGCAGGTGAGACACCTTGGGGGACACTTGGAGGAAGTGAGAGTCCTGCCTCCCACAGGAAGTCCCTGGTCCATCAAAATGTTATCAAAACTGGCTGTGACTTTTATTGAAGAATTTTTTTACTTTTATTTATTTCTTCTCTAACGTTCTTCCTTCTTCATATAAATTTAGAATTTTGTTCTACGTAATTTTCCTTTTCCGGGAAGAAAATTTTAAAACACCTTTAGGGCAAAGCCCAGCAGAGCCTCCACTTTGGGCTAGAATGCAAGTTTTTCTCTAAGATCTAGTTGGGGTGTTTATCTCTTATTCTTACTTTAGTGGCTGTAAAAATAACTCCGCATTAACCAAACATGGGCTGAAGCTCTGAGGAGGCTGGCACCCACGTGGCCTCCAGGCCTTGCCCAGAGCTGCTCCTGGGGAGAGCCGCCACGTTGTCATGCCAACACGGAGCCCGTGCACTTGAAATGTGGCCACTGTGGCAGTGTGGCATCGCAGCCCCACCGCCCAGCTGGGCAGGGCCCTCAATGAGAGGGTGCTGTGATGGGAAGGTCTAATTTTATAGAAACTGGGATATGTGCATATAAAAAGATCATTTTTGGGGTTTTGTCTTGGCTGGAGAGCATGCCTAAGAGTGTGTGTGTGGGGGAGGGGGGCGCGCGTGCTTGCACACAGGCTGTGCTCTATAGTTTCAGGGTCTGTTTTCTAGAAGTATGCAGTCATAACTAGCAAAGGTTTCCAGGGCTTCTGGGTATCTCTGCTGTGGTCTCCCCGCTTTGTCTCAGTGTCAGGGGAGATGGTCGGGGTGGTCTTGCACGGCTCTGTCGGTGGGGCTGGTCCAGAGCAGGGACCGGAGGGCATGTGCCTTGATGGGTCTCACTGAGGACATGGTGGCTGGTTGCGGAACTCCTTACTTTTAGTGGGAGAAGACTTGAGGCCAGTATTAGTATATCAGGCTGTAAATTCAATGGTGAGTTTCAAGAAATTACGTTCTTCTTGCATCTTCTGGGACATGTCAGGGAAATGACATGAGAGGTTTATGTGCCAGGCAGGACCAGTGTCAGGCGGAGTGTAAAGAATCATTGACATCTGTAGCTGCACTGGGCCTCAGACCGTGTGTTGGTCCAGATCTGGTCCCTTCGGCCTGTGTGGAGTCCTGTGTGTGCGGGGACGCGGGGCTGTGGGCCCTCATTTTCTGTGTCTCAGTTGGGATCAGCCCTTCTTCTCACGGGTTTGAAACTTCCACTGTTCATATCTTAATAAAATAAGAGCACAGCGCGGTCACGGACAGAGAATGGTCCACTCAGCTGAGCCACAGCGCAGCGCCATCCTGTGGTTCCGGTGTCCTGGTTTGGGCGGAGATGGCGGGGTTGGGGAGAGGGAGCGCACAGGCAGTGGTTTCAGTGTCACCGCCACCACCACCACGTCCACAACATCCCATCATCCCTCACCCAGCCCTGGCAGCAGCCGAACTTCTGTCCCTGTGGCTTTGTCTTTCCGCACATCCCACACAACGGAGCCTCACGGGTTTGCCCCTGTGCGGCCGGCTCCTTTCACCCACATCGGGCCTCTGAGGCCCGTCTGTCTCACGGCCAATGTCAGTGCGTCCTTTCCTTCTATGGCCGAGTCATAGTGCGTTGTGTATCAGACCAGGCTCGTTGTGACTAATGCCGTGAGCATGGCGTCCGTGTTTCTGTGTGGACAGAGGCTCTCGCTTCTCCTGGGCATGGGCCATTTTTAAGTTGCAGTTCCATCGTGATGAGCATGTCGCAGTGCTGTATAGCGGGACCCTAGACTGTTCCCCTGAAGACCTGGGACTGCACCCCTGCACGCCTCCCGGCCTCATTGGAAGCCTAGCTCTGCTGTGCTACCTCGTGCTGCATTTAGGGCTGCAGGATTCCTGACAGCCTTGTCCATCGTCCAGGACGCTCAGCAGAGCTCCCAGGGCCGGTGACTTAAGCCATCGGTGAGGCGACATCAGACCCACTGGGCAGGCCCGAGTGAGCCAGTGGTCAGGCCCTCCCAGGAAGGCCTGCATCTCAGTCTCGTATACTCTGCTATTCCCTGCCTGCTGGTCCCCAACATAACCAGAGTCTGGGAGCAGGCGCTCGGCGCTTTGGGCCCTCCCAGCTTCTACAAGCCCACCTGCTGTGGCAGCCCCGCCATTACCCCTGGCATGGGGCAGGACACGGGGCTCTGTGGTGCCTGCCCTTTGCCAGGCGGGTTTGGTTCTGGGGAAACTTGTTGATTGGTCCCTGCCTGCGGAAGGGGTCTCCTGTGTGGAGCATGGTGTCCTGTGTGCGGAGTGGGTCCCTGTGTGGCATGGATCCCCCCAACCCCACGCAGAGACCCCAGGCCCCACAGTGAGGCCGGCAAGTAGGTCTTCATCACAGAGGCTTCTGCGCCGGGCTGTTTGGGGCGGTGAGCAGTCCGACTGACTTTTCCTTCTTCTTCTGTGTTTACAGCCGGACAACCTGCAAAAGAACTGGCTGCGGGAGTTCTACCAGGTGAGAGCGCTGTGCCTGCCCCCCCAACACATAAGCTGCCGCACGATAAGTATTGTTTGTGTGGAATCCCACCTGCCCACTCAGCGTGCAGACGTGGCTGTCCTGGCGCCCACGGGACAAGCGTCGCATTTCTCCTCGGAGGCCCCTTTCCCATCCCCGCTCTGGCCAGGATTCAGGAGACTGGGAGGGGTCTCTTCATTATTGGAGGGGAGGTTGCTGAAAGAATGCGGGGACATTAGGGTACCTCTTGGGGGACCTGGGGTTTAACATGATGAGACCACACAGAGGGACCACCGTGCGGTCTGGGCAGAGTGTGGGTGACTCTCAGGGGAGGTGCTGTGGGACGGGCCAGATTCCACACTGTCTGTCGAGCAGATGTTGATGAGGCCCTGTCACGGGGAGCTCTGCCCTGGGGGCTGGGGTGGAGCTGGGACGTGGCGGACAGAGGGCTCCACTTCTGGGGCACAGATGATTGGCACAACCCAGGACGGCTCAGGAATTTCTGCCACGGTAAGGACGACCGAGGCAGTCACGTGGGTCCTTGGTGAGGTCTGTGCATCGGTGTGCATGCTGGGCCCCGGGCAGGGTGTCTGAGAGGCCACTCTGAGCAGGCACTGCGAGCTGAGACCTAGTGGGTGGGAAGAGCGACCGGCTTGGCTGGGAGCAGAAGGGAAGTGGGTGCAGCCAGAGGGGCAGACTCTGGGTTCGGGCGGCCTGAGCTCAGCTGGGTGAGGATGGTCCCGGGCTGCCCTGGCTCCTGCAGTAAACGCCGGGCCCAATGCCAGGGCCGTGTGGGTCCCGCTCCTGTTTGGGAGATGACATGGGGACCCAGAGGAAGAGCTCGGTGCAGGCCTTGTCATCCCTCGCCATCCAGCAAGGCGTGTCCCCTGGGCCGTGTGGAGGTGGAGTTCCTTTCTCACCCACCCGATGTGTAACGTTTGCCAGGCTGTGTATCGTCTGCCAGGCGACGTGTTTGTTTTGGGGGAACAGAAGGCGGATCCCTGGGAATCAGCTTAGGCCCAGGCACAGGGGCATCAGGAAGGAACATCCTTGGAAATGAGGCAGGTGAAGGGCCACAGAGGTAGGGTCTCTGGGAGTAAGGGGGGGCTGGTTTCTACTACCTAGGGGTCCTGGGCTCCTCCTTCCCCATACTCTGCTCTGCCCAGGCGGACACCTGATGTCAGGGATGCCTGGCCGAAGCCAGGCGGGCAGGCTGCTGCCTGTGGCAGCTCATGAGGAGGTGTACTGGAGAGAGCAGGCCCCGCTCTGGTCAGTGCTTGCCTCAGCACTGCACAGGCTCCATGCCCACCTCTGTCCCCGGCCCCTGGGGGAGATGGTATGTGATGGGCCTTTGGAAGGTCATCAGGATGAGATGAGGTCATGAGGGTGAGACCCCAGGATGGGATTTGTGCCCTTGTAAGAAGAGGAAGAGACCACAGTGTGGGAGGTGCCAGGTGCTGGAGGGTTGGCAGTGAACGGGGGCATCCATGGCATTATGGAGAGACATTTGGAAACTCCCCACGGTGGCCAAGGGGCAGCCTGGGAAGGAAATGAACCACCTGAGGGCTGCGGTGCAGGTTCATGGGGTGTCAGGAAGGCTATTGAGGAAGCTGTTTGGAGACTTGCAGCTCTAACCTCAGTTCTCCCAACTGCGGGCAAGGTCACTAGGTCACAAACCTCTCCCGGTGTCTGACATGGTGAACTTGCCTGTGAACGCTTGGGGGCAGGCACCTGTCTTGCTCAGAGCTGTGTCCTGGGCACCTAGGAGTGGGTCTGACACATTCTCCGTACTTAGCAGTTCCTTGTTTAATAGCACTCAGGAAATTGCACAAGGCAGGAGAGTATAAATAAACCCCCCGCCCCCATCCCGCCTCTGGTTTGATGTCCACACCCTCCTGTCTAACCGTCTGTGTGGCTGGAGTTTGGCAACCTTCCTTCGCTGGTCATAGATAAATGTATTTTTAAAACCTACTCTTTTTGGGGGGTACACTAGGAAAGCTTTCTATGTAAATTAACATACACTATTTTATGTCTTCAGAGTATTTTATTATATGAATAGGTCATCATTTAAGTTAAAGTTGTTTTTCTATTGATGAACCTTGGGTTGTTCAAGTTTATAGTAATGCTATAGATAAATTTTAAAATTGATATAATTTTGGCTTGCATACAAACATAAAATGAGCAAGTATTAAATATTTTTTATTGAGATAATAAATATTTATTAATGGGAAGACCAGTAATATCTTCTAATTGGTACAACTAGGTTCTCCCATTCCTGGTGCTAAAATGAATTTGCTAAATGGTCTAAGACTGGCTCATAATTGCCAGGCCAGTGTGGCTCAAAGGTTGACAATCAACCCATAAACCCGGAGATCACGGTTCGATTCCCGATCAGGAGCATATTCTCAGGTTGCAGGCTTGATCCCTAGTGCAGGGCATGCAGGAGGCAGCCAGTCGATGATTCTCTCTCATCATTGATGTTTCTATCTTTCCCTCTCCCTTCCTCTCTCTAAAATCAATTAAAAACAAACAAACAAAAATTGTCACATAATTATTGACACTCTTCATTCCCGTGGTCCAGGGGCATTTATGTTATCATCAGTTTCTAGAATTCACAGAATTGTAAAACAGCCCAGAGGTAAGTCAAGGTAGAGACACCTCAGTAGGTGAGCTGAACAGGACCCTGACATTTTTTGCCTGTTTAAAAGTCACATTTTTTTTTTCTGGAAATTTATACTCTGATGAGCAAACCTGCTTCTACCAATGTGGAGAAACAGGTAACGTACTCCTGCCTTAAAGAAATTTAAACCAGAAAAACGTCTGAAACAGTGGTTTTCAAACATCGGACACCAGGTGGGACAGGGCAGCTGGGAGAGGATTTCCAGGCGAGTATCTAGCCAGGTAAAGTCGCAGTTTTACTGTTTACATCCTGCCCACAATTCCCAGGCAGGTGAGGAAGCAGGAAGACGGGACCCTGAGCCGGAGGGTCTGCCAGGGCTGTGGCTGAGGGCTGACTGTGTGACCTCGGAGAACTGCTCCTGGCTTCACTGTGTCCTTGTTCTGATTGTTCTCAATGATTTCTGCTCCTTGCTGTTTCCTTTTTATTGGATTGCTTTGGGTTGAATTTGCTCTCCTATCTCTGATTTCTTAAGGTAGAATACAAAATTGTCCAACTTCAGAAATTTGACATGGGCATCATCACTAAAATTCCTGCAGCATGAAAAAGATAATAAGGCAGTCCTAACCGGTTTGGCTCAGTGGATAGAGCATCGGTCTGCAGACTGGAAGGTCCCAGTTTCGATTCCGGTCAAGGGCATGTACGTTGGTTGTGGGCACATCCCCAGTGGGAGGTGTGCAGAAGGCAGCTGATCGATGTTTCTCATCAGTGTTTCTGGCTCTCTATCCCTCCCCCTTCCTCTCTGTAAAACATCAATAAAAATATATTTTAAAAAAAGATAAGGGAAATATCGTGAATATATGTCAATAAACTTGTGAAAGCAACAAATTTTTATAGAAACAAAGTACCAAAGCTTAGCCAAGAAGAAATAGATGCCCTATTGATACCGTTGAAATGTTGCCCAACTTTCCTACAAAAAACTTTTAGGACCAGGTGGTTTTCCTGGCAAATTCTGTTGAACATTTAAGGGAGAAACAGCAAACTACACAGAAACTCGTAAAGAAGATGGAAGCACAGTGATGCTCCTAAGCCACGCTGTGACACGGCCACTACCTGATGGCAGAGGCAGCAGAGATGCCATATCAGAAAAACGATCCTGCACGAAACAAAGGCAAAAATCCATCAAACTAACAGATCAGATGTATGAGAGTATGTCTGTTATATATCAACCAATACCAGTATGTGATACACAAGCAGATAAACAACAGTGTATTAAAAATTATTACAGCATCACCAAGGAATGTCAGCCTGGCTTAACATTCACAAATTAGTCAATGGAATTCACATGCCAGCAATGGAAGATGAAAACACATCATCTCAATAGATGCAGGGAAAGCTTTTGACAGAATTCAAAACAATTTCTGATAAAAAACTCCCAGCATTGAAGGCTCGCGGGGGACTCCTCAGCCTGCAGGGAGCATCTGCAGAAACCCCGCTGCTTGACGTGCTCCCAGCGGTGGAGGACGGCGTGGGAACAGAGCCAGGGTGCAAGGTTCCCTCCCTCTCCACGGAGCACTGGAGGTCCTCGCCAGTCCACAGGCAGGAGGGGAAGGAGAAGAAAGATTGGAAAGGAAGAGAGAAAGCTCTCTCCTTTGGTAGAAATCTGGCAGTCCACCTGGCAGTCCTCACAGGGCCAGTCCCCACAGGGCCTTTAAGGCCCTTCAGAAAGGCCTGAGGATCGCACAGACTTTACTCTGACAAATATCAGAGAATTTAGGTAGTCTGCAACATACGAGGGCAATTTGAAAATCTTGGTTTTATATTAGCTAGGAACAATGGAAACTTAAGAAATAACACCTAGAATAGCACTGACATATTTGGATGTAAATCTAATAAAATACATAAACGTGTACACTGAAAACTATGAAACACCAATGAAGGAAATCCGAGAAGATATGAAGAAATGGACAGAGATGCCATGTGCCTGGTTGGAAGACTCGTGTTGGCACGTTAGCTCCACGGATTGACCTGTGATCTGCCGCACGTCCAGCTGGAATCTCTGAGGGCGGCAGGGAGTCGACCACAGGATGCTTCTAACATTGATGGGGCAGCAAAGGAACGAGAATAAACAAGACGGTTTTGGAAAAAAGCCAGTAAACTTGAAGGAGTCACACTTTCTGATGTCAAGACTTAACACTAAATCAATTGTATTCAAGACGGTGAACTTTTGGAAGAAGGACAGAGCTGTGGGCCATGGAGCAGAAATGGACCTGCACATACAGCCCAGTAACTGATGGAGGCGGGAGGTGACTCATTAGAGAAAGAGCAGTCTTTTCAACCATCTGTGCTGGGATCATTGGACAGCCATCTACAAAAAGTTTTCCTATACCTTGCACCATTCACAAAAACTAAATTCTTAAAGAATGTTGAGCTTAAAGTTGTACAAGTTCTAGGTGAAAACTCTGTGTGACTTGACTTTAAGCAAGGATTTCCTCGCTATAATACCAAAAGCACAATTTACAGGAGCAAATATTGATGATAAGTTAGAACTTACAATTAGGAACTTCTGCTCTCTGCATGACACTGTTAAAGAATGAAAAGATATGTCACAGATGGGGGTGGAAATATGTGCAAATCACATGAGACGAAGGACTGGAATAGAGAAAGAACTCTCAAAAGCCAATGAGAAAGCCAAGCCCCAGTTCAAATATGAGTAAAAGATCTAAACAGGCACCTCACCAAAGAAGATGCACAATAATAAATAAGCTCATGAAGAGATGCTCAACATCTCTAGTCTTTAAGGAAAGGCGACTGAAAACCACGGTGAGATTCCAGCACAATCCATCATTCGAATGGTTAAAATTAACCCTGAGAATATGTGGGAGAGGAACCCTCACAACCTGCCCATGGAAATGCAGAATGGTGCCTCACTTCTGCAGTTACAAGTACCCCCCATTGTGACCCTGAATCCCACCCCATGTGTTTACCCAAATGTTTTCAGCTGCTTTACTTGTGAGTCCCTGTGAGAGAAGCCAGACTCAGGCCTGCATGCCCTCCGAGTCCATTTATCCAGCACGAGATGGCCAGACTGTGGGGACAGGAGGGACCTGGTGCGCTGGAACATGGGGTCTTGGGAGGAGGTGGGAAGCAAGGCACCCCGTGTTTGTGGCGTGATTCATTGCTCTGTATTCTGGTGAGCCCAGTCTTCCCTGCGGCTCTTCTGCATTGTATCTGGCTTCTAGGGCTCAAAGCCCTGTTCTTTCCCAGCTCCCCTACTGCGCAGTCGTGGTGAGTCCCATCTCTGGGTGCTCCCGACTCCCCATGTTTTGATTTCAAGCCGGGCCTTTCTGTCCTTTTCAGACGTACCTGTCCAGCTGCCAGGCTCTTTAGACTGAGCGTCTCCATCCTCTGCCCCCACAGCCCAGCTGGCTTCCTCCAGCCCATCCGGTCACCCTGGACCCTCTCTGTGTCTCTCCCATCTCCCATCCCACCTGCCAGCACCTTGTACTCCCTGGCTGGCTGCACTGGCTTCTTCAGCCTGTCTGCCTCCTTGCTGCCTCCTCTCCCCTGGCAGTCCCCACAGGGCCTTTAAGGTCCTGCGTGAGCTCACAGCCCTGCTTCGATGGCCTGGACTTAGAGAGGTTTGGGGAAATAGCTTACGCTATAATGTTCATTGTCATGTTGAAGACAGCTATGCTGTATTGAGTTCATACGCATAGACATGCTTGGCTGCTGGGTTCTAGGTGATCTGTGGGCTCATGTTTCCCCTCTTGTCCCTCCCTTTGTGGTTCCTGCGACTGTGCTGGTGCTCCGAAGGATGCCCCCATCGGAGCACCAGTGTGTGGCCATGCTCAGCACCCCATTTTCCAGATGAGAACGGGTAGGTTTGAAGAGGGTATGAGAGGCACCCAGGCCCTACAGCTAAGTAGTCGCAGTGAAGATGGAGTCCGTGATTCCAAAGACCACACCAGTGGGTAGGCAGGGGACATGGATCCGGGGACAGGTCTCACTGGAGGTGTCTGTCAGCAGGTGCTGAAGAGATTGGGCTGTGTGTCCATCGATGGAGGAGAGGGTAATGGAGTCGGGTCAGCAGTGCTGGCAGGGATGAGGTGTGCCGCGCCAGGCAGGGTGGAGGAAGAAGGCAGCAGAGATGGGGAGGTGGCCCTTTCAGTGACAGAGAGCAAACCACCTGCTGCAGGGGAGGGAGAGGGCAGATCCGGACCCTTGAGCAAAGAGGAGGGTCTCAGCTGGGCCAGCCGGCAGGGTGGGACCCCAGACCCGAGAGAAGAGGAGTAACAGCTCCTCTGGGAACTCTTCGGGGTTCACTTGGGGTTCTCAGTGGGGGTGACGAGGATACAGTGTCTGGCGGCATCTGGGAGGGTGCAGCCAGGCTATCCTGGGGGCCAGGGCAGGCCCTTGGGAAGATGAGGGCAGGTGGGAGGGGGTGTTGATGAGGAAGAGACAGTCATTGGGGGCTGGGAGGGCAGCTGAGGGCAGGGCTGTGGGATGCCACTGCGATGAGCAAGGAGGGCAGGTTTATCTGGCCCCTGTGTGGTCACAGTCCCCTATGAACTCGATGTGGCCCAGCAGACACAGGGCTGACTGGAAGTCTGCTCGGCAGGCTGGCTTCAGGGAGCAGCTTCCCCGAGGTGGCTCTGTGGCAACTTGCACTGTGACCCGGAGGCTGTGGTCACTGCTGGCCCCTGTGGTCAGTACAAAGCCAGGTGAGCGCCTGAGGCGGGGCAGGAGGCCCGTGTGCTTCTGTTCGCTGCTTTCTGGTTAAGATTCATCCGTTCACGTAGAGTTTTGATGTCCCAGAGCCACAGGTTTGGTGAAGTGTCCCTGTATCCTCATTTCTGCCTCTGAAAATGCAGCCTCTTGCCCAGCTGTCCAGCTCAGTGTCAGTGGTGGCTGTCCTGCCCAGGGGCCTGCTGCTCGGCCTTCGTAGTCAGCCCTCCAGCCCGCCCAGTGCCCACCAAGAAAACCCTCGTTCTGCTTCCGAGTGGACGGTGGTCAGCACATCCTAAGCACGTGGCCAGGGAGCACCCTCACTGATGGGTGGCCACGAGGCCAGAGGGGGAGGTCACACAAACATGTGGCTTCCTGTGTGCACGTAGCAAGGAGGCGTGCCTGCTGCCCACACTGCTGGCTGCCGCTGCCCCTTTTGGTGGCCGCGTGCGGGCGTGGACTCCAGGAGGGCATCCGATCAGGGCCATAGGGAGCTGCGCCCACACAGCACAGCTCTGGAGAGAGAAGTGGGCATCCTGGCACCCCCCCCAGGCCGAGGGTGAGCAGACGATCTCAGGGCCGGGTGCTTGCAGAGCGCACAGCTGGTAAATGGCAGCCCTCTTTTCCTTTCAAGAAATTCTTTGTCCTTTTTCTACTCCTTATCTTGGGTATCAGGATCGCACTGGGCTGTTTGGAGGATGTAATTCCTTTTTAGGTCACTCCGATACTCCTCTTTGGAGAGAGCCTAAGAAGGCCTGGCTGTTTCTATTTTTAACGCTGACTCCTGGCCAGTGCGGGCCGGGCCGGGCTGCCGTGCGCTGCCTGGGAACCCAGAGCCGCCCCGGCTCGCCACCTGCACAGCGTCAGAGCGGGGAGCTGCTTTCTCTTTGGCTGCTGTGTGGTTGTCTTTAATTCTCTCCGCTTTTCCCTGCCAACATTTGTAATTCATTCTTTTCCAAAATGTTTTTCTTCAGCCTTCCTATGGGAGAACCCACGTATTTTTATCAGTTGCCTCTTCCTCCCCTAAAGCTAGAAGCAGCTCCCTTTTTTTGGAGAATTTTGGTCAAACAGTGGTGAAGCTTTGGGCAGTGACTCGCGTGTGGTCCCAGGTAAAGGCTGGCCAGCCTCGCTCGCAGGCAGGATGTGAGCTGCAGCTGGGATGGGCGGAGGCCCGTGTTGAATTCTTGCTTTACTGAGATGCACTTCCCAGCTCAGACAAGATCCCTGTGCTGCACTGTCCTCAAGATGACCATGGCATCGGCCCTGCAGGGATCTTGTCCCGGACCATCAGGTTCCAGAGCCCCTCCCTAGCCTGTGGAAGGCCAGCAGCTCTGACCCAGCTGTCCCACAACCCATCTCCCAGCATGCAAAGTGGCATGGACTCATACCACCAGGCAGGGGCCCCCACTGTGTCCATCTGTGTGCAGTCACTGCCCATGAGCATAGGTTCGCAGGAAGTGGACGCCCAGAGAGCCCTGAGCACCAGGGATCCCTCTAGGAAGTGATAGAGCAGGATCCACGCAGCATGCTTCCTGGACCGCTCTGCCCTGCAGAGTGACCTGAGCCAGCTTGAAGGAGCTGGCAGATGCCAGGAACTGGGAGGCAGGTGTTCAATAGAGCAGCATTAACCATCTCATTCTATAAGCCTACAACTGAGCCGATCATATGAAAACCAGAGGTAACGAGTGCCGGACACTCAGCATCTCCTAATGGCTTTCGAGGTGTCACTGTTGGGATCCTGGTTATTGATGTGGTGTCTGGGCAGGGAGCTCTAGCAGTGTGTGCCCCTAACTCTGTGTTCAGTGATGTCACATCAGGAGCTGGACATGGGCATCGTGGGGGTGTTTGCACAGTCAGATGGCTTTTGCCCCAGTGAGCTGGCTGTCAGGCACCAGCTTGCCATGCCTGCCGGCAAAGCAGGTTGAGCAGGTGCTGTCTCGCTGACCATTGAGAGCATGTCTGTCCGAAGGGCCGTGAGTCCTGGGATGTTCAGAAACCAGCCCTGGCTTTCTTTTTCAAGCTGGCTACTGCCACACAAGTCCCGCCCGTTACTGGGGTCCTGCTGGTGAGTGCCCGATGGTGGGCATGGTCCAGGCTGACAGTCCTGGGAGCCCAACCTCTGCTGCCATCTGTCTTACTGCCCAAATCAGTGAGAGTTCTGGTGCCATCACAGACATTTACCCCATGGAGTATCCCACAGCATCACTCACTCAGAGAAAATATTTTTTTTAAATATATTTTTGATTTTTTACAGAGAGGAAGGGAGAGAGATAGAAAGTCAGAAACATCGATGAGAGAGAGACATCGATCAGTCGCCTCCTGCACGCCCCACTGTGGAGATGTGCCCGCAACCAAGGTACATGCCCCCAACCGGTATCGAACCTGGGACCTTTCAGTCCACAAGCTGACGCTCTATCCACTGAGCCAAACCGGTCTCGGCAGAGAAAATATTTTTACTGTTAGCAAAAATTTCCCACAGCATGTCATGAAAATGATCGTCTTCTGATGAGTGGTTTTGAACTTCTCATCTTGTGCAGTAATTAAATGTCTTTGAGATGCAGTCTCTAAGTTGTGTGTCTCAGGCTGCACTTTGAGTGATGTGGTTACAGATGCCCAAGCGCTGGAGGTCTTACCATCTGATCGGGCACCTGCCCTCCCGAGCGTTGGCTGGCAGAGTAGTTTTCCAGCTGTTTCTGGAGAGGGGCATAAGAAGAGACCTTAGTATCTCTTTCCTGCTTGCCTTCTATTAAGGAGCCAGGGAAGATCAAAGATTAATGGGAAATCACATTTCCCATCACAGACGAGCTCACAGGGCAGCGTCGAGCAGCGTCCCAGCCCAGATCGACCTCCAGTGGGCCAGCAGTGCCACCCTGAGTGGCAGGATGGTGAAGGATCCTTTGGGTTTCTGTTTTGCTCTCACTGAGTTCAGTGAGCGTGGTCAGCAAACTTTTTATTATGGCGAATTTCAAACATACAGCGAGAGGACGTACAGTGAATTCCATTCAACAGTTTCCAACTCACAGCCAATTTATTTCCATTGTGCCTCCACCCACGCCTCCCGCCCCATAACCACTTAAAGCAGCAACTGGTTTGTGTCATTTACTGCTGAGTACCCCAGTATGTTTTTCTAAAATATTTTTAAAAACAACCCTCATAGCCCCGCCAATGTGGCTCAGTAATTGAGCGCCGACCTATGAACCAGGAGGTCATGGTTCGATTACCTGTCAGGATTGCAGGCTCAATCCCCAGTGGGGGGCATGCAGGTGGCAGGCAATCAATGATTATTTCTCATCCTTGATGTTTCTGTCTCTTTCTCCTTCTCTTCTGTGAAATCAATAAAAATATATTTTAAAAACACCAACCCTCACAGTGTCATTATTACATCTAAGCTTAAGACATCATATCATTAAGTATCCAGTCAGCATTCAGACCTCCCCAGTTGTCTCATAATTATTTGTAGTTTGTGTATTGAAATGAAACAGTATTTTGGTTAAATTAACTTCTTACAGTGCTACGGAGGTATAAACTGGTGTACAGTAAGTAGACTTCACATACTTAAAGTGTGAAATTGGATGGGTTTTGTGGCGGGTCTACATCTGGGAAGCCATCGTGATGCAGAGAATGATCCAGGGCCCTCACTGTTCCTGGTACCCCGTCACTGCCTCCTTCCAGCCTCACGCCAGGCAGCCAGCAGCTTGCTTTCTGTCCCTCGCCGTCTGTCAGTTTGCGTTGTCTGGAGTTCCATGTAAGGGAATCAGCGCACCCTTTGTGGTCTGGTCGCCTCCCCTCAGCTTGATTTTGCTTCTGTGTGGTCAGAAAGCAGCGACCTCATGGCTCCATCTTTCAGAGTCCACTGGGGCTTGTTGACAGCCCAGTACAGGCCTTTCCAGAGAGAGGCCTTGGACGGGCGTGTGGTCTCTAGTAGTCTGGGTTTTAAATCATGTGTTCTGTGTCTTGGCTGACTGTGTGTGCGTACCCATACACGCTGTGTGCCTGAGCATGTCCGTGCTTGTTTCTGTTTTCAGCCGCACGCATATGTATGGTTGTGCCATCTTCCTGATGACTGTCGTGGTCACTACGAAATGTTCTCTTTGTCTCGTAGTCCTTCGTCTCACTAATGTGGCCACACCAGCCGTCCTTGCCTCCCATGCACGCTGCCTCTTTCCTGCCATGACTTGGGTCTGTCGTGTCTCTGCAGGAGGCCTGCCTCTGACAGGCACCGGTGCTCCACTGCTGTGCTCTCTGGCCGTCACTGTCCCCTGAGACTGCGGTGTCCAGCCGGCCTTGTCTGGCCCGCAGAGCTTTCTCTGATGGTGGCAGTGTTCTGGTTCTGTGCTGGCCAGCACCGCAGCCACTGGCCACATGTGGCTGTTGGCCACTTGAAATGCGACTGGTGCTGAATTTTAAAGGTCTTTAGTTTTAATGAGTTTAAGCAGCCCCCTGGGCCCGAGGCTGCCTTTCTGCCCAGTGCCGTCTAGACCACTGGCATCGGAATCTGGGTCTGCCACGTCGTTGCTGCTCTCTGGTCATGCCCTCTGCCTTTTGTTCCTTTGTTTCCCCTCTCCCTGTGGATTATTTCAGTTTCTCTGCATTCCATTTTAATTTTCTATTGGCTTTTAAAACCTGTTTTAAGTGGTGGATCTACATTAGTGGTCGGCAAACTCATTAGTCAACAGAGCGGCGAACCACTTGTAAGCTGCATGTGGCTCATGAACCGCAGTTTGCCAACCACTGATCTAGATTGATGATCTATGGGTCTGAACGTTTTGCGTTGACATTATACTGCTTCATGTAAGTGTAGAAATCTTGAAGTCAAATGGCATGTGTATGATGTTGGTGTACAGTGAAAACCCCAGTAGACAGTATTATGGGTCAGCAACCTAGCCCTCACTCCAAGCCAAACCCCGGCTGCTGGCTGGCTTGGAATTAAGTTCTATTGATGCCCACTCTGTAGCATCCTCTGGCTGCTCACGTCCACTCTGGCAGAGTGGATCTGTTCCCACGAAGACACTGTGGCCACAAATCTTCAAACATTGATCTGGTTCCTGGAAAGTGTTTGCCCAGCCCTGCTCTCACAGATTCCTCATAAAGGGCTGACAGAGATGGCATTTGCTAGGTTTTTGTATATTAAAAACTGTTTTTCTGTGACTTTTGATATTTGAAGGGTACTTGGCAGAATAGATAATCCTTGGCTTATGCTTTATTTCATTGAGATTTTCAAAAAAGGTTCTTCCATTGCCGCCTTGATTTATGTTGGTTTTGACAAGGCTATGCCAATCTGTTTTTTATTTTGTTTTGATGTTAACTGATCTTTGTCCCTGGCGACCTTGAGGATTATATCCTTATTTTTGAAATCTCGTGATCTGACTGGGATTTGGCTCGGAGCTGATTGTTTTGGGTTAATTTTCTTAGGTGCCCAGTGAACCCTTTCATTGTGTAAGTGCACTTTTTTCTATTTGGAAAGTTTTCTTGGATTATAATGTTAAATATTCATTCTGGTCCCCTTTCCGTCTCTCTCCGGGGACTTTGATGATGGGAATGTTCTTTGCTCACCTTCATTTTCATGTCTTTCTCTCCCACTTTTTCGTTGTCATCTTTACTCTCTTGGCTGGTCTTTTTGGCTTTAGTGCCTTTGTGAATATCCCTCTATTCTGCGGTTTGTCACTCTGTTGACTAATGAGTTTGCTGCCTACTAGGATAGGGGCTTAATCACAAGGAACAACAGCAGCCTGTAATTATTGGAATCGAGAGTCTAGGTCAGTGGTCGGCAAACTCATTAGTCAACAGAACGGCAAAGCGCCACTGCTCTAGCCGATTGTCCCCTGAGCACTTTTTCTCTGTGATGATTTTGTCTTTTTCTTTTGTTTCTTCCCTTGGGTTAATCAGCACTTTTTCTCTCCCAACCCTTCCGATTTCTATTTTAGTTTTGAGTTTCTGATTTTGGTTTTCCATTTTCTCAAATGCTTGTCATTCAGTTTGCAGTGTAGCTTGTAATTCCATTCTGCGTTGTGATTCTTTTTCTGGGGGGAGCCCCACCCTTGCTTTCTGCGAGCACATTTTTCTTATCTTTTGCAGCAGCTCGGTAGGGACTTGTTGAACCTCTCTCCCTTCATCTTATCGCCGCTAGAATGTGTTATGGGATTCCTGGCTTAACAGCACCCTCTTCTGTCCGTCCAGCTCGTCCAGGTACGCTAGGAGATGTGTCTGCCTTGGCGGTGACTTGACAGTCCTCTTCTGTCTTGCGGTCCATTCCCTCCTTTCCGGCTTTTCTCCTCTGTGCCCAGTTGCCCACGGCTGCCTCTCCCCCTCTCGTCTCTTTCCTCCCTTAGATCCGTGCCTTGTTCAGGCCCACGCTCTGCATTCGTTTCCCTGCGGATGTGTGATGAGCTGAGGCTTCCCGTGTTTGTAGACCCCAGGCTTTCTGGCCAGCCTCCAAGTCAGCCGCAGGGCCTCCGCAGGTCTGGGTGCCGATGTTGCAGGTCTGTGATGCCAGTAAGGTGCTCTTATTACCATGGAAACGCTGCAGGCTCTTTGTGATCTCTCCCGTTGGTAGCCGAGATGTTGCTCTTCTCGGTCTAACCAGGGCTGACCCATCCCGTCACAGAAACACTCTGGCCTGCCGGCCTGACTGCGGATCTGTTTCCGCCCCGCCGCTCTCCATCCTTCAGTTTTCCCTCTTTCCTTTCTCTGCGTTTATTCGCTGCTGTCCGTCTGGTGGCAGCTCTGGGTGGGGGTGGCCGGCCAACAGGCTGTGGGCTCGGGAGAGAGTGGGACTTCCCTGCTGGGTGTGGCACGTGGGTGTGGTTCTCTTGAGTTGCTGGGTGTGCTGCCTCACCTCCCTCTGCCGCCTGGTGTCCTTGAAGCTGATCCTTGCTGTGAAACCCCTGTGGCCCCCACTTACCGGTCCCTCCTGACTCCCAGACAGCTCTCCCCGTCCTGAACCTTGGGGGCTGGCAACGCCCTTTGGTGGCTATTGTGGCAAAGCTACCTCATCACCCCAAGAGTGGCCCCATTGGTGACGCTCTGCTTCTCGTGCTCCAGGGCAGGGCTGATGAGTGCTTGTCTGCCCTGTGAGCAGGTGCTGGTCAACATCGACTCACATGACCTGGGGGTCACCCAGCTGCTGAGTGAGCCCTCAAGGGGGGTCACCCTGAAATACCCACCATGTCCGCACGTGTCACCCAACCTCCCAGCATGGTTAGCTGCAGGGGGTGGGATGCAGTGTGTGTTATGACCCAGGGGTCGTCGGAAGCCCCATTGCAGATGTGGAGCCATTTGTCCTGCCAGCCCCCTTCCTCGCAGACGTGACAACCCCTGGTGGTGTACAGAAGAGGGGGACTGTCCAGCCAGCGCTGGCAGAGCCAGATACAAACACCAGGACCGTAGAGGACAAACACTGGCGACTCTCTTACGAAGGGCACCATCCAGAACGGGAAGCCAACGCTCGAAGTGCAAACTCTGATGGTGTGCAGTTACAATGAGACAGGCAATGTCGCAAGACCACGGGGCTTAGGCATGGAGTCGTGCTGGGAGCTGATTGGTCAGGGGGGGGGATGAATCATCTCTCCAGGTCCTGAGGGCAGCTTGAGGCCACTGCCCCAGTGCCCGTCTGTCCCACCCTGTGGGAAAGTAGCCAGGGGGCGTTCCCCCTGACGGCTCAGGAGCCGACACATAGCTCAGGTCCAGATGTTATCCTCAGTCTGCAGAGGTCCAGATGTGTGCCCAGTAGCCAGGCCCAGGCGTCTGTCTTCTGCTGCCTCGGGCATGGCTGATCATTCGGCGGAAAGACTGGTCTCTGAGGGGTCTGCATAGAGAGATGATTTCTAGAGCCAGGCCCTAAAACTACATTTAAAGTCACAGGGACCCTCAGTTTTAATGACGTGTCCTCTGCTTCCTCCCCAGGTCGTCCATGCGCACAAGCCGCACTTCATGGCCCTGCACTGCCAGGAGTTCGGCGGGAAGAACTACGAAGCCTCCATGTCACACGTGGACAAGTTCGTCAAGTAAGTCTGGGCGCAGGCCATGGCCCTGCTTCCTTCCGGGGCAGGGTGTTGGGGTGCTTTCTATGGAAACATGGGGTTAACCTCCCCATGGTGAAGCCCCGTGGGCGAGCCAGTTTTCCAAAGAAAGAAGGTGTGACAGCAGGCCTTCTGGGACGGGGGAGCCAGAGGGTGACAGGGTGCCTCCTGTGGGAAACGCAGGGTGACAGCCTGCCTCCTGGGAGGGGGCGGGTCCAGAGGGCGACTGTGATGCCTTGGGCTCTGAGACTTTAGTCCTGGGTCCAGGCAGGGGTCCCATCCACGTGTGCTAGAGGTTACACCTTGTGTGGTCTGATGGCTGCCAGCCTGCTGCTGCTGAGGATGGATCGACAGATGGACAGACAGGACTGATTTTCATCTAGCAGCTCACAGCTACATTTGTCCCAGTAAGACGGGGACAGAGCCCGTTGTCTGTGCGAGGAAGGAGCCAGAGGCACGTGCACACTCCCTGTGGCCCCATAGAAGAAGGTGCAAGAAGTATGACCTACCAGAAAAAAAGATTGATACATTGCCCCACGTTCACGTTTAAAACTTTATCAAAAGGCACTCTAAAAATAAGGTTTTAGCCACATTTGGGGAGAGATATCTGCAACACACTTTCCTGACAAAAGTTAGTATTAAGTACATAAAGCACCTCTGTGTGTCAATAGGAAAAATCCACCCCTTGGGAGAGCGAGGCGTTCCAGAAAACGGGACATTTCCCAGAGGGGAGGAAGTGCAGGGAGCAGCAGGTGTCAGCGCGTCCAGGAGCTCAGTGACCGGGCACACGGCACCTTTCAGCCCTGGCGGCCTGTGCTGTGGGCAGAGGGATTTTCTACAGAGCACACACTGGCATGATCTTGCTTTAAATAGTTAACATCGCTTATGTTTACCAGTCCACCTGCCATCTGCAGCTCTCTGTGGAGATCCAGGCTTCTACCTGGTACCATATTCCTTCAGCCTGGAGACTTCTCTGTCACATTTATCACAAATTCCCCATGAATTCGCTCAGCTTTTGTTTTCTGAGAAAAAGTCTTTGTCTTCATGTTTGAATGACGTTTTTGTTGTAAACAGAATCCCAGCCTCTCCGTGTTTCTTTCAGTCCTTTAAGACTGTCGTCCCCTTGTCCCGGCCTGGCGCTGGCCCGAGAGACCTGAGCCTCATCCTCTTCACCTTCTCTGTAGGTGATGTGTCTTTTACCTCCTTCAGGGTCCTGTCTTTCTAGCTGGTTCACAGCAACTTAGGTCACACTTTAATCTGATTTTCTCTGCGTTTTTCTGGCTTGGGGTTCTTGGAGCTTTTTCAAGCTGTAGATTTATAATTTTTTTAGTTTAATTAATTATTTTAATTGGAATTATTTATTGCTTAAAATATTGCATGAGTCTCCTTCCCCCGCATTGACCTCTCCCCAGTCGCTCACACCCCCCAGCACATGGCCTCACCTCCCTACTGTCTGTGTCCATTGGTTATGCTCATATGCATTCATACATGTCCTTTGGTTGATTTCGTACCCCCTCACCCCCTCCTCCTGTCATAGGTTGGACAGTCTGTTCAATGCTTCTATGTCTCTGGTTCTATTTTTGTTCATCAGTTTATGTTGTTCATTATATTCCACAAATGAGCGAGATCATGTGATATTTATCTTCCTCTGACTGGCTTATTTTGCTTAGCATAATGCTATCTGGTTCCATTCATGCTGTTACAAATGGTAAGAATTCCTCCTTTTTCACAGCAGCATAGTATTCCATTGTGTAGGTGTACCATAGTTTTTTAACCCACTCATCTGCTGATGGACATTTAGGCTGTTTCCAAATCTTAGCTGTTGTAAATTTTGCTGCTATGAACATAGGTGTGCATATATCTTTTCTGCTTGGTATTTCTATTTTCTTGAGATACTGTATATTCCTAAAAGTGGGATCACTGGGTCAAATGGGAGTTCCATTTTTAAGTTTCTGAGGAAACTCCAGACTGTTCTCCACAGTGGCTGCACCAGTCAACATTCCCACCAGCAGTGCACGAGGGTTCCTTTTTCTCTGCATCCTCACCAGCACTTGTTGTTTGCTGATTTGTTGATGATGGCCATTCTGACAGGTGTGAGATGGTACCTCATTGTTGTTTTAATTTGCATCTCTTGGATGATTAGTGACTTTGAGCATGTTTTCATATGTCTCTTGGCCTTCTGTATGTCCTCTTTCGGAAAGTATCTATTTAGGTCCTTTGCCCATTTTTTTATGGGACTATTTGTCTTTCTTTGTTTAGTTGCATGAGTTCCCTCTAAATTTTGGAGATTAAACCCTTATCGGAGAAAACCTTGGCTATAGATTTATAATTTTAATCAAACTTGGGGAAAGAGTGTCCATTTTTTCTTTAGGTGTTTTCTTTTTTAAAAAATAGTTTTTAGTTGATTTCAGAGGAAGGGAGAGGGAGAGAGAGAAATATCAATGATGAGAGAAAATCATTGATCGGCTGCTTCCTGCACACCCTACATACATTAGGGATGGAGCCCATACCCCAGGCATGTGTCCCGACTGGGAATCGAACCATGATCTCCTGGTTCATAGTGGGAAGCTCAACCACTGAGTCACACCAGCTGGGCTACATGTGTTTTCTTGTCCTGCCCTTCTCACTTCCTGACAGTCAACTGTTGGTGGGCACACAGGTCCCTTCAGCTCTCGTGATCTTTTGCAGTTCATTTTTCCTCTGGATAGTTTCTGGATAGTTTCTAGTTTTTATTCCAGGATGTTTTTTTCTTCTTTAGGTTTTAATCTACACTTAGATCCCTGCAGGAAAATTACTTGTGATATATTTTTCAACTCTAGAAGTTTCTTTTGTGGTTTTCATACCTGTCTTTCCTTATGTTAATGTTTTCCTTTAAATCTTTGGTCATATTTATAATAGCTGTTTCAAGGTCTATTCAATGAATTCCATCATTTTTGTTCTTCCTAGGTCTTCTTTTTTTTTTTTTTACTGCTTTTTAAAGCATATTTTGTTGCTTCTTCACATGCCAGTAATTTCTGAGGAAATGGTAGACATGAATGGTCTGTACCGTTCCGTGTCTGAAGTTTATTTTCTCCCTGTAGAGACTCTGGAGTTTGCTCTCGCTGGGAGTCAAGGTCTGAGGATCAGTGTGGTCCTTTCCAGACTTATCCTCTCCCTGTCCTGACCAACACACTGGCTGTCACATGGTGCCTGTGTCCTTGTCCACCTCCCCTCCCCTGCGGTCATGGGGGCCAGACCAATGAGCAAGCCTCGCTTTCTGTCACCATTCCGGTGCATTCTCAAACCTCCAGTGCGGTGGCTCCTGTTCCAGCCCATTTACAGAGGTGACAGAGAGGTCACCTACAATAGCCTCTTCTAGGTTTTAGTTCCTGCCTCCCCTCCCTTTCTCTCTCTTCCCTCTCTCTCCTTTCCCACTGTCCGTTCACACTCCACTTCCCAACCTGGTTGGTCCTGTCTCCAGGGTGATGTCATAACCTGGTGTCCAGGCCGGCATCCTGGGCCTCGGCAGCACCCCTGTAAGTGGCGAGGTGTCTGTGTGACTCTTGACTAAAGAACTCTTTTCCTTCCAGAGAACTACTGTCAAGCGATGCGATGAAGGAATATAACCGGGCTCGCGTCTACCTGGACGAGAACTACAGGTCCCAGGAGCACTTCACGGTAAGTGCCTCTGTCCCAGGGCACCGCCTGCCAAAGCGGCCCCTCTCGTTCGCTGGCCTGCTCTCCATCACAGCAGCCTGCCACCTGCCTGCATGGAAATGTTACAGCCGTGCTGCAGCCTTTGGGGGGCGCCTCTAACTCAGCAGATCTCTGGGGAGTGGGTGCACAGTGCAGACAGCACCTCAGCTGCTTCCTCAAGTTGCCCTTGGTAGGCTGCTCATCGGTTGGCACAGACAAGGCCCACGTGGCAGCTGGAAAGTGGACGGCTAAGGATGGAGGCCAGGGCCCTGGTGTGTGGGAAATGAGAGGGAGGATTAGGGTCCTGGGGCTTACAGGCGAGGGCTTCACCCCATGCCTGGTCTTCTGTGCCCAGCTGCCTGTGCCACAGGCTTGCTCCAAGCTCTGCCAGCCCCTTTGTGCCCCTAAAAGAGAAATTTCTAGCAGTAAGTGCTTACCTTGAAAAATCTCTAAGGAAAAGAAAACCTGAAGCAACCAGAAGGAAGGAAATATGATATAGCAGCAGGGATCGGGGCAATAGAAACTAGAATAATTGAGAATTCAGTGAACTGGTTTCTTAGCAAAGTTATCAGTCTGAGCCGCTTTCCCCAGCGGATCAGGATGGGCCTGTGTTTGAACACAGACTCAGGTGGTGGGCTTTCAGGCGGAGGCCAGGACCGGCTCCCGGCTGTGGCGCATCTGTGCTAAAGGTCCAGCGTGTCTTACTGCACAGATGCCCGCTCCATGCAGGCGGTCAGAGGACGATGGCAAGGCTCCAGGTGCGCTCCGAAGCCTCAGAAAGAGTGATGGGGTGGGGAGTTACTAGCTTCTTGGTGGAGGGAGTCTGACACACGTGCCCAGAAACTGTCGCCTCACAGGAGCTGCCACCTCCTATGGAAATTTTCCATATGTCTCAAAATTTTCGCCTTGCTAGTGGCCTGCTTTGTGTCTCATATCATCACAAGGTAGCAATCATGTCGTTTCTCCCAGCCAGAATGTCTGGTTGGCTGAGGAGAGAAGCGGCGGGACGTTGGAGGCGCACCAGGGCTGTCTTGTCCCTGGGGATTTATCTCCAATGTCATTTCACCTTTTGCAGTGGAAAACAAAGACCTGAAAAATGAACGTGCCCATAACTCAGCAATTTCACTGAAGAAATAACTGTTCTGGTGACAGTTGTGGTTCTCAAAAATTATTTGATGGCAAATTTTGGAAGTCATTTTCAACACCCAGAGTTTGAGATTTTCACACGGTGGGACAGCTGTCTGATGGGACAGGCTGCCACAGGACAGCTTCCGTGACATGGGGTTTTAGGGCTCTCGAGGGAGGAGTTGGTACATTGCAGTACTTAGCAATGATAGAATATTATTGTTCTGGTCTGTTCTTCAGCGCATGGATTTTCAAAAGTAAAACAGCAGAAACCAGGCTGCATCCAGAACCCATGGCATCTCACAGTTAGAACTGGCAGCGTTTTCCCTGTAAATGCACCAATAGCACGTTAGTTGGGGACGTGGCAGTCTGTGTGGTTGGAGCCTGAGACAGTGCAGTTTGCGACTTCACTGGGTAGAGGGACTCGACTCCAGTGACAGAGGGAGCTGCCCAGCCATCCAGGTCTGAGGCCCCCGAGGCTGTGGGTATTGGGATCCACAACACAAGGCAGCATCTAGTGTTGGCGAGAAAGGCTGGACCCACCTGCCAAGGATGGGGATATCGCTCCCTCCCCTCTCGTCCAGCCGTACCTGTGGCCTGAGGAAAGCCACTTCGCTCCAGGGTGACCGTCCAGGGGAGTGGCTGGGATAGCTGTGTCTGGGAGGTGAGAAGTGGCCAGCCTCGTTGCAGACTGTCTGGAGCTCATCCATACTTGGCACCGGGAGAGGTTTGCATTTGTCATTCCATCTCATAGCCAGGAGAGTGGGAGTTGGTGATGAGTCTCTGCTTGACCCTGGACCCTGCCTGGAGTGCTGTCCCCTTCGTGCCCCTTCATCACCCTCAGCGTGTCACGTGTGGAACCGTCTTTGCTGGGGGCCTCTGGACATCTGCTGGAGGGATCTGGCACCCCGGGTCCTGGGCAGGGTTGAGCAGCACTGCCAGCCGAGAAACCACCCTTCTGCCACAGCCTGGTGGCCTCGGGCTGTCAGAGGGAAGAAAATTTAATTTTTCAAGATTAATGGTACTGGAGCAATATTTTTAGCTGAGTGTGGTTCAAATAATAGGCCATTAATTGAAAAAGGAAATTGAAATGAATTTATCTTGTACATAAATGCTGTCACGGGTATTAATAGGGATCAGAAAATAGTGGCCTGTTCCCAGAAAGATGTTGAACCTGACGCGGCACCTGGTGCAGGAACATGGCTGGGGGTTGCTGTGCGCACGGGGACATGGACGGGGGGGCGGGGGAGGCGGGAGGCGGGGAGCTTCAGCCTGTGGGGGCCTTGGGCCTGGGAGGGTCTTTCACCCAGAGCAGTGGTCGGCAAACTCATTAGTCGACAGAGCCAAATAGCAACAGGACAACGATTGAAATTTCTTTAGAGAGCCAAATTTTTTAAACTTAAACTTCTTCTAACGCCACTTCTTCAAAATAGACTCGCCCCTTGGTATTTTGTGGAAGAGCCACACTTAAGGGGCCAAAGAGCTGCATGTGGCTCTGGAGCCACAGTTTGCCGACCACGGACCTAGAGGGTCTTACTGGCAGAGGCAGGAGGCAGCAGACGTCCTCCTTCACCAGCAGATGGCGCCAAAGCAGCATTTCGTATCCTGAGATTTTGGTATAGGAGGTGCTAAGCAGCCAATTTTTAGACTTAAAATTTTTTGCGTTAGATTTTGTTTGCTCCTAAAAAGCATCCTGAGTGGGCACTCACTGGATCAGGAGGCTTGTCTGCTCTCCTGAGGGTTGAGAAGACAGACTGGCCTCCACTGGCTGTCTCCTAACTCTCCCGGGCCGCTATGCTCGCCTGGTCATCGGCTGCTGTACTTTCCACTGGAACCCTGAGAGTTGGAGGTCTGTTCCTCCAGAGGAACTGCCAGTCTGGAGTGTTGACAGTGGCCCTGTCCTGTTCTTGGGAACTTGTTTAAATGTCCATCACAGGATGGACTGGGAACTGCCCCATGCGTGGACACAGCCACGAATGAGCTGGACGGGAGCTCACACACTGCCCGGGGCCTCCAAGTGCCCAGGCCCTTTCCTCCTGGAAGCAGCCAGATGTGCCAGTGTCCACGTCCTGATGTCTGTCTTCCTTCCTGAGCTCAGACCCCTGGAGCAGCAGTTCCGCTTGTCCCTGCTCTGGCCCGAAGCCTGGAGTCACATCAGCATATCTTGGGTGCTCAGTACCCACGTCTGAGCCAGTGAGCCAGTGTGGGTCAAACGTGTACAACCCAGGCCCCCTGGAAGGGCCAGGGGCCGTTAAGCCCAGCCAGCTCAGTGGAGAATGCCTGCCTGAAACAGAATTTGAGGCCATCGCTGTGGAGATGTATCTAAGGCCAGGGGTTGGGTGACATCCCACCGTGTGGGCTGCAGGGAGGTCCGAGTCTGGGGCCCCCACATTTGGAAATGGGGAAGAAAAGGTGGGTTTACCAGGGGAGGTGAGAGAGGTGGGGACAGGGGTGAGCTGGAAGCCATGAGGCAGTGAAGAAAGGTCGCAGAGGAAGGGGCTGCACCCCTATGGCCGTGGCACCACCACCTATGCCCCATCCCTTGCCTGGCGCTGCTGGGAGGACCCAGGGGTCTGGAAAAGAGGGACTGGCACCCAGCTGAGGAGGGGCTGTGCCTGGGTGAGCATGCAGCAGGTACCCTAGATGGACTGCACCTGCTCTTCACGACCCAGAATCTAATGCTCCAGAGTCCTGGCAGATTTTCACATTTCAACACCACACAAATTTTCTTGTATTTGCCCTCCAAACCCATGATGTTCCGGTTTTCATCACCAGCAAGTTTTAAGGCCCCAGGTAATAGACATTAGATGGTAGATGTGTACGGCGCTGTATTCATAGCAGGGCCAGGGGATGAGAAGCCTCAGAGCCTCAAGAAGGTGATCGGCCATCTGCTGCACCCTCCCTGCCCCTAGCACCCCTGAGGCCCCTGTCCTCCCTGGGAACCATGTGGTGGGTACCAGGTGATGGATCTCATGTTCTAGGAACAAGACCGGTTTGGGGGATGATACCAAGTCTGATAGCATCAGACTTGCTCATTCATCCCTCCTCCTGAAGCAAGCCTTCTCCTGCCCCCAGATTCCTGAGGCCGCCCTCCCCCCTGGCCTCAGCTCTTTGGGCTCCTTTATCTGAAGGACTGTGCGTACTTTTGTGTATGTCCTGCCCCACCCAGTGCGGACGGTGTCACCACCCCTGATAATTGGTTGGCTTTAGCGATCAAGTCCATGGGGAAGTGTGTTGACAGTCGGGCATGTGACATGATTCTGGGACTGTCGGAGAAATGACTCGTACAAAAACACTTGAGAGCCACCTTCCTGTTACAAGGACAGGCTCCAAGTGACAGGAGGAGGGGAGACTTTCCTTAGGTGGTGCCAGCTCCCCGGGGTGGACAGCTCATTTCCCCCCGTCCTCTGGGGGTACCAGCTCCAGAGCACAAGGAGGTGTTGGGGGACTCCACCCACGGGCATTCAGGGACTGCCACATGGCCTGGTCATGCGAGTTTATTAGGGAGGAGGCTCCAGGGAGAGACACCAAGCTCTGTGCCGGTACGAGGGACCCCGAGACTGCCTGAGTTCCACTGGGCATCGCAGAGGCCCGACATCCCCGAATGCTCCCCCAGAACTCCTGGCACCTGCCTGTCATCCGGCCCCTCGGGAAATGCTTTCCGCCCAAAGCCTCGGGGTTCGCCCCCGGGGAAATGCGCTCCCCGGGAGGCTCCGGTGGCCGCTGCTGCCACAGGTGCGCGTGGCTCGCTTCACAGCGCCCCGGGCCCCGGGCCTGACACTGAGGAAGCACCCGCATAGTTTTCCAGGGCTTCCGAGTGTCTATTGATCCGAGGCGGCGAGCCAGGAGTCACGTGTCTCATTTCACAGGGACGCCCGGAGCACGGAAAACGCATCCCTTACGGCCGCCCAGCCCGGCCGTCCATAGCGGACGGCTTTCCTATACTCCGGCTTCCGAGGCGGCCAAATGAGGGAGACATTGCAGATTTGTTTCCCTATAATATCCTTGTTGTCTGTTGCCTGCAGGAGTAAAGCATCCGGCAGGAGGGGCCCGCAGGGGCTGTGTATGGGTGATTCACGGCTGTGGGGGGCTGCGGGGGACCCCAAGGAAGCACGGCCAGGGGCTGCCCATCTGCCCCTCACTTGGTGACCCTGTCTCCCCCGTCACCTGGTGACCTGTGGGGAGGAGGATGGGGGGAGGAGGAGGAGTTTCTGGCAAGATGTATAGGCTGGCCTGGGGACCCCAAAATACAGTATCAGAGGGGCCTCCTGAGGAGCTGTGGGCTGATGCAAGTACCCAAAGGTCCCCTTTTATTTGGGGACAGTGGTGCTGCTGGTAGGACTAGGTGAGCATGCTTGTCTGGCACCTTATCTCTGGGCAGATCCGCTCAGTGGCATACAGAACAGGCCCTTTCTCCCTGGAGAAGTTAGAGGCCGGGGAATCCAGCCTGAAGCCGCTCTGGTTGGCACACGGCAGGACCCACAGAACCTCCTGAGCCCGCTCACCCTCCATGGCTGGCCGGGAGGAGTGAGGGGCAGCCACTCTCTCAGAGGGAGGGGACAGAGTCTGTCCCTGTGAGGCCTGGACAGGGCTGCGGCCTCACGCCTCCCACGGCGGCGGCTGTTGGGGACAGGCCTGCTGGGCCACTGCCTGCACCAGTCCCTGCTCATTTAGCTGCCGGCCGCAGAAGTGTCTGTGTAGCAGCTGGAAGTGTGCACTGCGGTTCGTTGAACCAATTTGGCAGCCCTTTGGGGCAGGGAGCGCTGTTAAGACGGCTGGCAGCGGCCGTCCTTGCTGTTGGCTCCGGGCTGGTGCCTTCGCAGCCAGTAGGGCGAGGAGGGAACTCTCTCTGGATAGAACTCGTTCAAGGGTGTGCAAGCTCTCCAGCAAGCGCTGGCAGCTGGTGGGCACTCAGCCCCTGGGAGTTTCTGTGCGCATCGAGGAAAGTCCTTGGCGACCACAGGGTTGCCTGAACACGCGGCGTTCAGATCTTCCCTCAAAGCTCTAGAAGTGGGGTTCCATCTGGGCAGAGGGGCCTGAAGCCAGAGACGGGTCAGATCCGTCCGCCTGATGCAGCGGCATCCAGGGACGCCGGTAAGGCCTGCAGCTGAGAGGCCTCCGGTGCCCTGTGTCCTGGCTTTGTCCTCTGCCTTCCAGCTGCCCAGCCCACACCTTTATCTCTTCCATATTTGGTCTCAGGAAAGAGGCAACAGGTGAGTTGTATTTTCGGTGAGGGGAGAAGAATGGCTAAGCCAGAAATTCACGGACATGGATTTGAGAGACGTCGAGATTTCTCGGGGTGCAGCCTCGCTCACCTGGGGTGACATGTAAGCCAGGGAGGAGGAGGAGGCTTGCTCTCTGACTGTCAGGTGCTGCCCTGAGCCTCCCCAGGAAGCACCCCCCGTCCCTGCCCAGAGCATCGCTTTGCAAACCCACTCTGTCCAGCAGGGTCCGTTCCCAGCAAAGTGGGATGGCGACCCTCCCTGTGGTCAGACCGTGCAGCCCACTGGGTGCAGCCCTGGCACCAGGAACCTCGGTCTAGGCCTGGAGGGTTGATCTGCACCCAAGAGGAGCCGTGTGTCTGCACCTCCCACTCCACGTCCATGTTGGTGGCTCCTGGGCCTGGGATGCCTTAACTGCTGGTCACCAATAAAATGCCCCCCCAACCCCTTTTGCCTTTTGCGTTGCCGTCAGGAGGGTGCCCACCGGCCCTGGCAGTTGGTTCTCCAAGAGGGTCGAGCTTCCCTCTGAGAGCAGGGCATCTGCTGGAGGGTTACCTGGGTGGCTGCTGGGGTTCCGCCCCCCCCCCCCCCCCCCCATGCCCGTGGTGGGGAGACAGCCTGGAACCCAGGCTCCTTCTGAGGAGACGCCCTCGCCACTTCTCCTGCGATTGCCCCTTCCCCGTCTCTGCTGTCCTGATCAGATTTTAGGGGGAATAGATGGAAAGTTAATGGAGTTTACTGATGTTCTTTGATCCACGGAGGGGAGGAAAGCAGATGCATTTCTGGCTTGGAACTAATCTGCGGCAGGAGGCCCCCACCAGCCAGTCTCTGCCTGCGCCCGGCCCGTGGCCCAGACAGGCCTGATGAAGTGAGAGCAGCAAGATTGGTTTTCCGAGGGCACCGGGCCCCCGCGCACAGCTAAATCACACTGTCTGCTCTGCCGGCGGGGCAACACCGCGCCCCCCTCGGCGGCACCTGCAGCCCCGCGGGACGCAGTGATGTGCGGCCGGGCAGCGGCGGGCTGCAGTGAAGGTGAAGCTGTCATATCGATCTTTTTAGCACTAAAATATGAGCCACTTTGCTCCGCTCCCCGCTGCTGTGATGTGAAAAATAATAACTCGGATCCAAATTAAAAATATTGATCCCGGGAAGGTGCTGAAAGTAAATAAACACCTTCCGAAGTTTTCGGGTCAGCCGAGGAATGGGATTCAGCAATAAATGTGTCGGCACGTCACAGTGCAGGGTTCTTGATCTGTTTTTTCTTTGAATTGATTTTTCATTATTTACTTCCTAAAAGTGTTGGAATTCGGTCCTCCACTGTTAAACCCCAGTGTTTGGGCAAATTATTTCTTTGGGGCTCACGAGGTGCTCCTAATCCACTCGCTCATTGATTGATTGATTTTTGACTCAATAAGCTCACAGTCCCTGCCTTATTTAGAGCCTCCATCATAATTTTTTATACATTTAGGCCTGACTTTTTTATTTCCCTCTAACAGATGAGCTGACGTTGGGCCATCAAGTGGGGAGGACAGTTGCCACAAGGTTAATTGTATCCGCTCCCTGTGTTCCCAGCTGACGTTGGGTCTGTCGTGGCTGAAGGTTGGGGGAACTGAGCACAGCCCTCCTGGACCCTGCAAACCCCTTTACCAGCAGGGCCATGACCCTGGGGGTCTGCCAGCTGCCCACGGGCGGCCCAGTGGGGTGGGTGGCTCAACTCTTTCATGTCGTGGTTCTTTGTGGGTGCAAGGAGACACTGAACCATGTGCTTCTGGGAGTTTCTCCTTCAGGAGGCCCCTAAAAGCTTGGGCGAGTCCCCGCCCTGCACCGCAGGTGCCAGGGATAGACAGCTTGGGAAAGACAAAGGGTGAGGTGGTCGCATCTGTGGTTGTGGGCAGTGAAGACTTGTCTGGGGGGACTTAGAACTTAAAACACACACATCCTGCTGCCCCCGAGAGTCAGGGTTCCTAGTGACCACTTCCCGGTCACTGATGCCCAGATGTGGGAAGCTGCCGTGCATAGGGCTCCCTGGGCTCAGTCCCAGGGCCGGGGGGAAAGGTGGAGCCTGGGCCCTGCCCTGTGCTCTGTGTTCCCCACATCGGGGACCCGCTGTGCTTGCTGGTGGGCTGTTCCTGAGCCAGGGTGTCAGTGCGTCTGTCTCCTTGTGGGCGCGGGAGGGGTGCTAATAAGAGGCATGCCGTGCTCCGCATTCTGACCCACCATTGACGTCTGACAAAGGTATTGGGCAGCTCAGTCGGGGAGGAGGATATTTTCACAAATGGCGCTGACGGTTAGAGGGCCACGAGCAAAAAGACAGAACCTCAACTCTGACACTGAAACTTACAAAAATCAAGCTCGAAACAGGCCAGACATCCAGAAGAGCTCGGACATAAAACTGCCAGAGAACAGAGGAGAACACCTTGGTAACTTCGGCTTTTCTCTGGTAAAAGAAAAAATGTATCAATTGCACTTGATCAGAATGAAAAATATTCTTCGGAAGATACAAAAATAGGCAGCCCACAGGCAAGGAGAAAACATTTGCAAATACACCCGACAAAGGACTTTATTGAAGCCCTCTATATATAAAGCGCTCCGACAGCCTAGCACCGGCCAGACACACAAATCTTCCTGAAGTTTTAAAGATCGGAGCAGACACTTCAGCAAATAAGGCGGAAAATGGCTCACAAGCCCGTGGAAAGACACTCGATACCATCGGTCGTCGGAGCAGAGCCTCTGAAGACCACACTGCTTGCGAAGATCACAGAGTCCCCACCGCCGGTGGACATTTAACAGACCGAGCACATCGTGTGCTGGTAGGTGTGGAGACTGGAACTCTCGAGCATTTTCAGCTCACAGCCTCGCAGAAAACACACCGGCCACGTGAGCCAGCCACTCCTCTCCGGGGTATCTGCCTAAGAGGAAGGCAAGCGGGTCCACACAGGCGCTGGGACACAAATGTTCACGGCACCTTTACTGATAGCACCCCAAACTGCACACGACCCGGAGTCCCACCAGCAGTGAGCTGAGAGCCACCTGCAGAGCCACGCAGCAGCCAGAACTATGCTGCACTCTGGGAAAGGGCCTGTGCGAGTGCACGAAGCCAGGCAAGGGAAAAACCTTCGGCATCATTCCGTTTACATCCTGTTCTTCAAAAGGCAAGCTCATCTGTAAATCAGGAAGCAGCCGAGTGGTTTCCAGGGACGGGACCCGAAGTAGGGGCTTTGAGGGGACAGAGGGACCAGGGCAGCTTGGGGAGCCAGGGCCGTGCCTGTTACGTGGCTGTGATGATGGCTGCCCGGTGCAGCTTTGTCAGACCTCCTCTGACTGCGTACGTCCACTCTGTGGTTTTGTGAATGTCATTGTGCATCAGTAACGCTGTGAAATACCTAGTTACCTGGTTAATGGCGGGTAAGCAGTTCGAGATTAAATGATTTGATTGAAAAGGGAAACATTTCCGTTACTATCTGACTCCATATAAAGGCTGTATAAATCACTCTATGTGTCTTATGATTAAGGAAACTTACCGTTCCATTCCATAAGAAATGATAGCAGAGTATGGGTAATTTTCATATTCACATTCTACAGGTATCACCATAAAATCGAAAAGACTTTCTTTAGGTTAAATAGACTTTCTTTTTTAAAAATATATTTTATTGATTTTTCACGGAGAGGAAGGGAGAGGGATAGAAAGTTAGAAACATCGATGAGAGAGAGACATCGATCAGCCGCCTCCTGCACACCCCCTACTGGGGATGCGCCTGCAACCAAGGTACATGCCCTTGACCGGAATCGAACCTCGGACCTTTTAGTCCGCAGGCCGATGCTCTATCCACTGAGCCAAACCAGTTTCGGCTAAATAGACTTTCTTGGTGTTTTTAGTGTGGCTAACATTACTCCAACTTAATAGCAGTGATCCTGGCTAACATTAGCCCCGTTTTGCCTGTGCTCTGGGCGGGCAGTGCTGTCTTCGGTTGAGAGTCGGCCAATTTGCCGATGAATTTGTGCGCGTGATAGGGCCGTTTCTTGTGAGGAGGAGGCATTGCGCTTTCCGTCCATTGCTGTCGATTTGAAGACTCTGAAAAAGCAGCTTTCTGATGCTCGCTCGTGCTTCCTCTTTGCTCCATGCACGCCTTACACATCATCTTCATCTTGTCCTGTGTCTGTGTCCTCTCTCAACCGGGAGCATCCGGGCCCAGAGGCCTTTGATGGCTGACCATGTCCCCAGGCCCAGCCTGCATGCAGCCTGCAGCCCTGGCCAAGTTCCTATATTCGCGCAGCCAGGTCCAAGTCCTGGTCTGGGGGTGTGGTCCGGCTGGTGGCCCTGCCGGGCCATGTTGGGGAGCCTACCCTCCCAGCCAGCAGCCTTGCCTCGCTGGTGCTGGGGCACTGCACCCAGATCCTCATTTAGGGAACGTGAAGCAGGGCCATCAGTGGTGCGTTGGGCATCTCATGTGACTGGAAGGTCAGTGAGAAGAATACCTCTCTCACCTGGGATCTAGACCCCCCCCCTAAGCTGGGCACCCGGAGATGTAGGACATACACACATGGCAAGGAAGTCACGCGTGCCCTGGGTGAGGCCCCACCAGTGTCCCTGCACCCGTCTGCATGCACTGCCGCCTGCAATGGTCGCACTCAGAGGAGCAGGCACCGG
Organism: Lasiurus cinereus; assembly: GCA_011751065.1. Taxonomy (NCBI): domain Eukaryota; kingdom Metazoa; phylum Chordata; class Mammalia; order Chiroptera; family Vespertilionidae; genus Lasiurus; species Lasiurus cinereus. The sequence continues at coordinate 3,831,083 of JAAGEH010000038.1, forward strand.
GCTCGGCCTGGCCAGGGGTGTGGGAAGGGGCAGGGAAGAAGCATCTGTGGGGGCGGGGAACCCCTGCAGCAGCCCTATCGCATAAGGAGTGGTCCCCTCCCCTCCATCTACCACTGCCCTCACCTTGCCTGTCCCAGCTGTCCTGCTGTGTCCCATGCTCACAGTGGGGCTGGCGCCATAGCCATCCTGTGCGATTCCTTGGTGAAGGAACAAGGGCAGTCCTGGTTTTTCTACCCAGGACTCTGCCTGTGTCCATTTCTCTGATGGCGTGGTCGCTTCGTCCTTGCTTCTCGGCTCCCATAGGTCCCTGCTGCAGGGTCAGGCGGTGACAGCTAGCTGTGAGCCGGTGTCCCCGTCCCAGTGTGGGTGGGGGCTGGGTGCTCTGCAGTGGCCTCCCGGGCCCTTCCTCGTCGCTGTGCCTGCTCTCCAGGAAGTCCGAGGCGGGCTCTGCTGACTGCGGGGCGAGGAGCCGGTGGCTGCTGATCCGTCAGGCAGACAGGCGTGATGGAGTGCGTGTCACCCGCAGCCGGGAAACAAATGCGCCACGGAATGTATTGGTGAACAAACTGAAAAATTGTAAAGCTCTTAAGGACTTTCATGCTTGTTAGCATTTTTTGACAGAAAATCACTGAAGCAGTGAACATAAAAAAGTAGTCACGGTTGATTCGCAGTTCAGCTTGTTGTTCTAGTCATTTGGCCTCGAGTGACATTTCACTCCCGGCGATCGTTGCTGAGCTGCCCTGCTCACTAGAGCTTCTTCCTGCCACAGTTGCCACGTGTCCTGGCTCCTGGACCTGAGCCGTGGGCTCCCTGCAGATCCGCCCGATGCTCTGGAGGGAGAGCGGGGGACCTTCCTGAGCAGAGGTGGGGGCCGGTGTGGCCTGGGGGCCTGTGTGGCCCGACAGCTCATGCAGAGTGGGGGCCAGAGTGGACGTGGGGGCCGATATGGTCGGGAGGGCATCTGGGCAGCCATGTTCCTGGAGCCCAATCATAGGAGGACCCAGAGTCTTCAGGAGGCAGTCACAGGAGTGTCGCGAGGGTGAGTGACAGCTGCTCAGGACAGGGTGCGTCCACCCTGTAGTGGACAAGATGCCGACGTCAGCAGGGCCCCAGGAAAGGCCTCCCGGGGCATCGGTTATTGCTTATTCTCGGGCAGACGATGTCCTCGCTAGCCTCCATGTGGCCAATTCCTGTGGGTCCTGTCACGGGTCACGGAGCCAGCTCCTCTGTGAAGACACCCACAGGCCCATCTGGGGAGAGCGAGGCGTGTCTGCCAGGAGAGGAGGATATTGGGATGAGGAGAGGGGACCTGGCTCACGGGGTGCAGTGGAGTTCCTGGCCCTGCTCTTGGCTCCCTCTGCCTTCAGGCTGCAGGAGGCCTTGGTAGCCCTGGTGGCTGGTCCCCCATCTGGTGGTGGCTGGGGCCAGGCCTCCAGGCTGGGTGACGAGGGCCAGTCCCCCGGACGGAGCTGTTGGTGCTCAGACCGGGGGGAATGGAAACGGAGTTTAGAGATTACATACATTTACATTTACGCTACGTGTTTTTAGAAATACCCTCCCATATTTCCTTTCGATTTGTGTGTGTCCCCTTTTGGGAGAAGACCTGACTTTTAATTATGACAAAGAAAAGTAGCGTTGAGCCTGGCTGGTGTGGCTCAGTGGTTGAATGTTGACCTATGAACCAGGAGGTCCTGGTTCGATTCCTGGTCAGGGCACATGAGGCTCCATTCCCAGTAGGGGGCGTGCAGGAGGCAGCTGATGGATGATTCATCATTGATCTTTCTCTCCCTCCCTCTCCCTTCCTCTCTCTAAAATCAATAAAAAAATATTTAAATACCCTAAAGAAAAGTGGTGTTGATACTTGGGTTTCCCTCGTGGGTAATTGTTTTCCTGGTTAGAGGGAAGGATCCACCACACATCTGCCTGGAAGGAAGGGAGAAGGAGAGAAAGATAGAAACATCAATGATGAAAGAGAATCATTGATTGGCTGCCTCCTGCATGCATCCCACTGGGGATCGAGCCTGCAACCCAGGCATGTGCCCTTGGCCGGAATCGAACCTAGGACCCTTCAGTCCGCAGGCTGACGCTCTATCCATTGAGCCAAGCCGGCTAGGGCGCAATTAACTTTCAAGGCATCGTTAAAAACTCCTGCCTGCTGCTTTCTCACCGGTGGAGGGGGAGTGATTTATACTCAGGGCGTTCACCTCTAGAATGTCCAGGCCCTAAGGACGGGGAAGTTGTCACACACGATGAGCCGGTAGCGGACAAGGCCCCTGCAGCCTGCAGGTGATGTGCAGAGCGCCAACCACAGGTCTCGTCCGCTCCAGAACCTTTGAGAGGTAGACAACTACAGCGTGCCCGCATCCTGCCAAACCCTCCCAAATGAGCCAGGGAAAGACCAGCCAGAGCCCTGGCCCTTCGCAGTGGCTCCCTGTCCCCTGCCGCCTTCCGGAGTGCAACAGTGTCCATGGTTGTCGGAGAAAACCCGACACATCTTTCAGAGGGACATTATTACACTTCGCTCTTCATCTCGAAATTAATGGTGGGCTGTCAATTTTTATTGCTCATCTGATGGATGCGGCCCGGTGATGGCAGCTGCTCCTCGGACAGCCTGGGAGCGCCGGGCGGCCTGGATCCCGTGTGGGCTCACCCTGCCCCCCTCCTGCCCCCATTGGGGGTAACTCAGGTAGAGAAACACCTGTGCAGAGAACAGTCTGACCTGCACGGTGTACTTGGTGCCGGAGGTCATTGAGAGGGTTCATTTTCTTTTCCTGCCCTCACCCCAGCCCGCCACTCAGAGAAAAGAAGGCTGGGGTCCGAGCGGGCAGCACCGGGCGGGGCTGAGGTCCGTCCACTGGCTGGGTTCTTTGCATCTGCTTACGAGGCCGGGACGTCATGATGCGATGGGGCTTGTCTGACAGATGCGGCCAGCAGACGTTTCCACTGTGACCCGAATCCGCTGCGCGGCGGCCCCTTTTGGGTTAGAGCTGAGCTATTTAATCAATGTTGGCTGTTCTTCCAACCGTCGTAATTATTTAAAGGGTTTTCAAAAGGGAGAGGACAAATCAAATCAAACCATAACTGTTGTGTCTCATTCAGAGCTAAGTGTATCTTTTAAAATGTGGGCCTGTTTAGAATCCCCTCCCAGTTTTCATCTATTATCACGATAATTGAGTTTGTAGCTGGAATTAAATTTATCAAATTGCGTTATCCTCTTTAGAAATTGGATAGGGCCCCGGGCGGGGAGGCAGAAGTTAATCCGCTTTGCTGAAGGCCTCGGAGGCACCGGCCTCAGGATGAGGGCTCCGACGTCTTCCTGTCACCCGGACGCGATGTAATTTCTCCTCAATCCCTTGTGCAAATAATGACATTTGAATCGAGCATTAACAGGCTTAATTACTTTAAAATTGTCATTTTAATTTACACTGATATAGTATTGATCATACAAGCAGAGATTAAGCTGTTCAGTGGAGCGGATGATGGGGAATTAAACATTAAAGGGTCCTCCAGGGGCCGCGGCTGCCCAGCGAGAGCCGGAAGAGGGATGATATTTCTCAGTAATGAACTAGCGGCATGCGGGGACATGAATCTTGGGCTCCTGGAAAAGGGGAAATAATGGGGTTTGGGCAGCATTTGCAGGTTACTCATTCGCCACCATGCACCAATTCTCCAATGATCGTCCGCCTCACCAACATTTATTTATCCAGCAAATTCCGAGCCTTGACCTTTGGCTAAGTACATTGAACATGAGTTGGAGTGGAGATTTTTCAGCTGTAACTTTCATACGTATTGGTTATTTTTTTTCTTATTTCTAGGCAACAGCAAACAAAATTATTCCGTTTCCCTAATGGCCTCGTGTCTGTGGGCCCCTGCGCTGGCTGTCGGTGGTGTGCCGAGAGGGCAATGGCCAGGCCTTGGGGCTCAGCGAGCTCTCGAGGGGCCGGGGTACCCGGGACCGTCACAGGCCGGGACTGTCACAGCTGGGGCCACCCCAGGCAGGGGGCCGTTCCAGGTAGGGGCCCAGATCCTGCAGCCACACCTCCCACTTCACTTGTGAAAAATTCCAGAGGCAAGTCCTAGGTTTAAGTGTCGCTGCTCCCTCTCCCCCCACCCCCCTTTTTTTTCCAACAAAATGACATGAGCGTCTCACATTTTGCCCTGGAAGCAATGGTCCTCTGCCTGTCTTTTCAGTTTGTCCTGTTTTCTTGTGATCATTATGCAAAGCTACGCCCCGTAACTGCAGATGCTGCCAGCTGGGGAGGAGATGGAAATGAAGCCCTTTTTTTTTTTCCTTTTCCCCCAAAGAAGCCCATTTGACGGGTGCTTTTGGCCGCCGTCAGACACCTCAGATCGTGGAGCCGTTTCTCTCTGTAGAGGTTACGTAATAAAAGCGTAGGTGATGGATTTTATGGCTCAGTGGGGAATGATGAAATTCTTGATCCCTGTCCATAATGGCTTGACTTTAACAGCGGCTGGAGATTTAATTAAAGCTGATCAGGGAACGAGACGCTGCTGTTTCCTCCCAGGCGGACGTGGTTTGCTCAGAGGGTCAGGGGCGTCACATTTCTCCTCAGTGGCACTTAAGCTTGTTGTCCCCTTCACTCACTCTGAGCAGCTCAGTCATCTTCATCCCTCATGACTGCACTTCTGGTTTGGTGCTGTCTGTGACCTTATTCTGTAAAAAACAAAAATGCCAAGCAATGACGTTTATTGGGCGCCTCCTGTTTGCTGCGTTTGTGCTGTCTTAGAGCTGGGAGCCAGAGACACAGACACCTGGGGCTCTGCCGCCCCACTTTTTATTCTGCACTGGGGACCCCAAGACAGGCTGAAAACTAGGGAGCAATCTGGGTCCCAGGAGGACACCTCCAGGGACACTCCTGCTCGGCCTGCTCAGCCTCTTCCTTGAGAGCTGTGGGCTGGCTTCTCTCCCGCGCTTGCAAACTTGTTAGTGTCATTGGTGTGACCACAGGTGGGTACCGAGTAGGGCCTGAGAGTGGTGGGGGGGCTGACTCGGTAGGGCTCCCCGACCTGGGAGGGGTGCAGCTGGAGAAGTCATGCGTGCAGAAGTTTTGTGTGGAGATGTTGGGAGTCAGTGCCCGAATCTTTGACCTGGGGTTCTCGAGTGGCTCTGTTCCACCATGTGCTCTCCCGCTGTAATCACGCGTGTTTTGCACGCTGGCATTTCATTATTTCCTGTCGACCCCAGCTCCCGCCCCCCCTGCACTGTGCCTCACCAGGCGTCGTTCCACGTGTGGCATGATGCCTGTTGCAGACTGACCTCATGGCTGCATCACACTTAGTTACACGTGGATATGGCAGGTCTCCACGCAGGAGGTTCTGCCCCTACACCCAAGCACCGTCCCTTCCCGCCCTCACGGCCAGCACTGGTGTCCTCTGTCCCTCTCCAGCCTCGCCAAGTGGCTCTGCCTGTCCCTTTCCAGCCCTTCTCAGCCCCACCTCCTTCCCCTCCCGAAGCTCTGGCCCCTGCTGCGTCCTGGGAACCCTGGAACCTTCACCCCACTACACACCTCTTCCCCCAAATGCCTTCTCCTCTGCCTGAAGCCTGGTGCAGCGCCCAGGCATCCCCACCACCTTCTGTGCAGCCCTGGCCCTCGCACCCCGTGTCCCCTCGCCACACCCAGCCCTGTCCTCCTCCCGCCAGCAGCACCCACTTGTCAGCCTCTCCCGCTGCATCCTGACTTGTCATTCCCACCAGCACGTTCTGTGAGCCGCAGGGACAGGATGCCCGGGCCCTGGTCCCCACCAGCAACCAACATGTCAGCATTCCCCTCTTTTTGTGGGAAACACCTCTCCACCCCCTGCCTCCCCTTCTTCTTGGTCCTGCAGAAACACTGATCGTTTTCTTTTCCTTTTTAAGGAACATGGTAGATGCCATGTGGCCAGGCAGCGGTGTCCAAGTGGGGAGGGCTGCCCAGAGGGTGGTTGACGGGTGTCACTCCGCGCCACTCACGGGCTTTGGTTTACGTCCAGGCCGTTAGTGGAACGCAGCTTCCCGGAAGGGCTGTTTGCAATTTGGCCCCGGAAGAGAGATGAGGACCAAGAGGTGTTTTCTTCAGATGATGGGGCTGTGGGGACTTTGCAGCCTCCTCCAGCGTCTGCCCCCCTCTGGCTGGGGCCTCAGGGACATGCAGGGCTCTTGCTGCAGTGGCCTCTGCCTGAGAGGCCATCAGAGGTGGGTGGACACGGAGGCCCCGCCTCTGCAGCAGCCCCCGGAAGAAAGCTGCTGTGTTGGCATGTCTGTGCAAAGGGACTGAGCTCAGTTATTTGAAACAGAAGTAAATGGCGGTCTCCCAATCTAATTGCAATTTAAAAATCAATTAAGCCTTTTGGGCAGCATCTTCTGTGCCCTGAGCTCTGCTAAGGGCAGCAGGTATTTTGTAAACAGCTTGTGCTGAGTGTTGTCATCTCTTAAAGTGCATTCCCTCTAATTAGCCTCTCTACATAATGCACCTAGCTTGCTTCTCCAGAACATCTGTAAGGGCGAAATTGTAATTGAAAAGCTAATGATTTTTGGAAGACAAAAGATAAAAGTCAGAGCTGCTTTAATGATGATACAAACTCTCCACATAATTTAATTGGCATAAAAGTTTATTGATTTACTTTTGTAATCATTTAGACATGGAAAATATGACAACGAATTTCATAATTTAAACTAGTTGTTATTTTAAGACTGACATATTTCTTGCTCGCCACTGAAACTTTCTGTGTGCAAAGTCTGTATTATGGGAAAGAGCAATATTCACATGCATATTGCAAGCAAGACTCATTTTGAGAGGAAAATAGCTGCGTGGTGCAAACTGAAAAATAATTCGGGGTGCTTGCAGAGGACGGCTAGGCCTGCGCCATTTCTTCTAGTCACCTAGCTGGGTGCTGGCACATGGTCTGAGTCCTGTGATGTGGGCTCCTCTGCGCACTCAGCTCCCTCCCCAGTGAAACGGGCACAGGGAGCCGATTCCTCTCCCACCTGTTGCCAGGCACCAGCTCATGAGGTCTGTTAAGTCAGGCAGACGTGGTCGGATTTTCCTGGTGGAAAGGAAGGTCCAGGACCACGTGTTGAACACTAGCCGGAGAGTACGTGTGGGAAAGGACCTGGCAGAGTTCGTGTGGGAAAGAGCCGGGAGGGTCTAGACTGATGATGACCCCGCACTCTCCATGCCCTGGCCCAGGAGGAAGGGCAGACGGGCAGGGGCCTCCTGCACCTGCGTCTGCTTCTTACTCTCAGTGGGGTGGCACCGCCACTCTCAGGCACCCGTGTTCCCTTACACGCGGGCGGTTCTCTGGGTGAGGAGCAGCGGCTGCCATCTCTGCAGCCAACTGAGAGAGCTGGCCCTTCCCTGCCGGAGTGTCTTTGAACCTGCCATTGGGGTGTGCTCACAGCACCACTGGCCTCTAGAGGGTGGACTCCAGGGTCACCCTGTACCCATATCCTTGATGTGCCGGCAGGTCATGGCCCATGACCACTTCCTCCCCCACTCACCTCTAAGACACCACGTGTCCCTGGATCTGTCCTTCTCCTTGACTGCACCTTGTCCACTGACTGCCCTGTCTCCACTGACCATCCTGTGTCCACACGGCCACCCACGGCCACACTGGTCACCCACATCTACACTGGCCACCCATGCCCACACTCGCCACCTTGGCAGTCTCTCTGTAGGTTCTTCTCCTGTCCCAGTCCCTCCCAACGGCAGTCCCGGGCCAGTCCCTGGCCCTGCCTTTCTCTGGCTCTGGTCAGCCCTCAGTGAGAAAACCTCAGGTGGACCAGGCCCATTTACGTCTGCACCCAGACCTCTGTGCTGGGCCCCAGTCCCACACGTCCAGCTGCCTTCGACGTCTCCCTGCGGTGTTTACAGCCGTGGCAACCTCAGCGTGTCTGAAGTGGATGCTTCCTTCCACCCCCTCCGTCCCAGGCGAGGGCAGCACCGCTTCCTGCTGGCCCCGTGAAGCCCTGGCCTCGGTGCCTCCCGAGCTCAGGGCCCTTTGTCAGGGCATCCCGTGGACACCGCCACATTCAGAGGCTGCCCCTTCGTCTGAAGCACCGTCACTGCCCCTCGCATCACGCCATCTCGCTTGGGGCCGTTTTTTCAGCGAGACTTCCGGCCGCCTGCCAGGACGGCAGGAGTGGATGTCAGGGACCATTTGTGAGCAGCGAGCCAGCTCTCAGCGAGGCTGTGCCTGAGCCAGTGCGTGACCTCGCCGCAGACACAGGGCGATGCGAGTGTCCCCTGCAGTTTGCGAATCTGGCGTCACCCATCGCGTGGCCATCAGCGCCCTCCGGGGCACCCCTTCCCAGCAGCCCGCTGTACAGGGCGCCGCGCCCCCCGGGCTGTTCCCCGCCGCCGCCGTGCTATGAAATGTTAACAGGCACATTCATCTGTTGGATTTATCGTGGGCCACACGGGACATTAAGTGGCTGTTGCTTGGAGTGTTTACCCTCCCTGTCACGACGGCTGTGCTCTGCCGGCCCCTTGCTGGGCTGCCTAATTGGGGACACTACAACCAGGGTTGTGACAGGGTTCAGCACCCCGGTGTACGCATGCCAGCTCCCATGGTGCGCGCTGTATGAAATGCTCTTTAATTCCGGAACAGATATCATTAACTTCGTAAGTAGATGAACACAATGGACAACCAATTTAATTAACTTCTGATGTCGGCCGTTGGACGGGAGACAGAATGGAATTATACGTGCATCTCTCAAGCGGGCAGCCAGCCGGGAGGGGGCTGGGCGGCGAGGGTCAGACGGAGGGGGGGGGGGGACACCTCGGTGCCGTCATTCCGCGTTGAGCCCAGAAGCTGAAGTGGGAGAGTCAGTACTTGGTAAAGAAGTCAGCTCTCATTTTCCATGGCGACAACGCCGCTCGGAGAGGTGGGGCAGCCTCGTGACAGTGACATGCTAAATGCGACCTCTCCCTCACGCTGCCCTTCTGGAGAGGGCCGGGCGAGATGGGCCGTCCTGCCGCCTCATCCCATTAGACCGGCCGCCCGTGAGTTTATTACACGGGGAGAGATCAATGAAGCGCGGCATTGATTTAAACAAAAGCTTTGTTCCATTTATTATTGTTTATAATCTAATGAAAGTGATAGTAACTTAGCTTTGATTGATTACTCAATCTGTTAAATTTTATTAAAACCCGGAGTCTTGGGACTCCGCAGTCTTTTACTCTTGCGGAACAGGTGGTCCTCTTGGTAAAAGTCTGTGATGTTTTTGCAGGCGTGTTCAGCTTCTGGGAAGACAGCGATGCGTCGGGTTGCCCTTTAAACCCCGAGTAGACAGTCCTGCACGTTAGCGCCTGAGCGTCTTAGCCAGTCACTCCCGGGGGTGTCCTGCATCTGCACACCTCCGTCATTTAACCAGGACTCTTTAAACTCCTGCCGGGCGCCAAGCATTGTGCTGGGGACCCAGAGGCAATGAGACCGTCCTCAAGGAGCCTCCCTCCCCTCCCAGAAAACAAGACAGGTGGTGGGAAGGAAAGAAGCTCACAACCAGAGTGGGCAGCACTGCAGAAAGACAGAGACTGTGCCTGGGGCTGCTGAGGCTCTACACGCAGAGCGATCTGGGAGGGCTGCTGGGAGGAGGCAGCATTTCCATGAAGACCTATGTGGCGGGGAGGGGACGGTCATGTGAGAAAAAGTTGAGAGTGGGCAAGGCAAAGCAGGGAAATACCCTTATGACGGCAGGAATTGGCTTTGTGAGCTGGGGGTGGGTCTGAGGGACCTGGGTGAGCAGGCTAATGCTGGAGGTCACTGGAAGCAGAAGATTGGCAGAATCTGACTTTTGGGTTTAAAAAGGTCGCCTAGGCATCTGGTGAATAAGAGGCTGAGGGGGCGGTAGTGGGGGAAGAAGGAGGGTCCACAAGAGTCCACTGGCAGTAGGGTGCAGAGATGTGGAAGGTCAGAGATGCGGAGGGTGTTGGGCGGGACAGGGTCGGGGAAGCAGTGGAGGAATCTAGAGAGATCTGCTGTGTGCAGGGGGAGCAGGAATGTCCTGCCAGGCGGGGGAGGGACTGGACTCCTTGCGAGAGAGACATCCACCGGGGACTGCTGCCCCTGGGCCTGTGAGGCGGCCTTCAGGGGGCGCTGTGCAGGTGCGAGTGTTCCCTGGAGGACCAGGGATGGGGCCACAACAAAGGGATGGGGGTAGGCTTTGTTAGGGACCCCAAGCAAACCCCGTGTGTCATTGTCACCCAGAGGGGGAGATTGCAGAGAGGCAGCGTGGTGGCCAGAAACCTGGAAGTAAAGGAGCTTGAAGGGTTAGGGGACCTGTGCTCCGAGAAGCTGAAGGACATGAAAGCATCCTTGGATCTGCAAGTGCCATGTCACTGAAGACTTGGCATCGAATAATTTCACTGGGGCGGTGAGAATGGAGGCAAGTTTGGAAATGAGGCAGAACTCCTAACCATAGTGTTAGCAGGCGGAATCCCAGAATTCATAAAACGTGCATCCTGGTCAGATAGGTTAATGCCAGGCATGCAAGCCTGGCTTAACATTGAAAACCTCTAAAAGCAATTCACTAACCAGCTAAAAACCAGAAATGCCTGTGGTCACCTGTCCCTTGGCCGGCTCTACCCTCTCCCTGCTCCCATGTGCCTCAGGGCCCGACCTCTGACCTATGCAATGCCGCAGGGCTCAGGCGTGAGAAGGAAACTTCTCTCCACTCAGCATCCACACAACTTCAATTACCGTATTTTCCAGCGAAAATCTTCTCAAAAGTCGGGGGTTGTCTTATATACCCGGTGTCATCTTATAGGGCAAGTATATCCCAAACTTTATATTTTATCTGGAAAAGTTGGGGTCGTCTTATACACCAGAAAATACAGTATCCATCTTCAACGACCAATAAAAAATGGCCCTTCTCACTCTGACATGACCCTGATCTTCAGACGCATGAATCCAAATACTGTGTGGCTTCCCCACGGGATGTCCGAGAGATACCTCAGGTAACAGGTCTACCCCAATTTCCTCATTTCCCACCAACTCTCTCGTGCCCCCATTTGTCCCCTTTGCCTCAGAAAATGGCCGCTCCCTCCCTCAGCTCCTCCTCTAAGCCCCAGGGGCACTCTGACCCTCCTTTTCTTACTGGCCTATTTTTAGCTTATCTGCAAATCCATATTCAGTTATGTTCTATCCTTGCTGTCCCCCTCCCCTCAGCATTTCCCACCCCCAGAACACAGTCTGTCCTTGGCACCGGCCAGGTTTTTTTTTTTTTTGGTTCAGCTGGGAATCAGGACATCTGGCAACAAGACCAAAAAAATAAATAAAAATAAAAATAAAGAAATGGTGTAAGGATTGTGAAAAAGAAGAAACAAACCAAAACAAGCAGTCCTTACAAATTATCAAAGATAATTTATACTTCTTAGAACTAAGAGTAAGCTGAACAAGGTGGCTGGATATAAGATCAATATACAAAAATGAACAGCATTTTTATATGCTGGAACAAATGCTTCTAAACCAGTGGTGGTTTTAAAATTATATTTTCTAGTAGCAATAGAAACTAAAAGATACCTAAGAATAAATTTAACAAAAGATCTTCAAGACCTTCATGGAGAAAATTATGAAACATTATTGGACATTAGTAAGACCTCAATATATGTTAAAGATATATCATGTATGGGAAGGAAAACTGAATATCATAAATATGCCAACTCATCCCAAATCAATCTGTAGTCTCTGCATTTATAATCCTAGCCCAGCAGGGTGTTTTGAGTGTAATGGCAGCTGTTCTGAAGTTTCATATGGAAATACTAGTATGAAGGGCAAAAAATAACAGAAGCAGTTGTGAAGAAAAACAAAATGGGGCACTTATGCTACTAAATATCAAGACTTATTGTAAAGCTGAAATGGGAAGAAGTGTTATTAGAAATAAAACAATGGAACCGAATTGAGAGCTCAAAGAACAGACCCCCAGATAGACTGAAATGTGGTGCATGAGGGTATGACGTAGGTAACAATGGGACCCGACCAGATGGAACTCCATGAGGGATGACACAGCACTAACTACACTTGACCTGTGACATCCCTGTCACTGTAAAAACCTGAGGGAAAAGCACAGCCTGTGACTTTTATGCGGGAATTTAGAGACTAATCTCACGGTGGAGTCAGATTAGGGATCTGCTTTCAAATACAGCCTCGAGGTATAAAACATAAAGGAATATATTGATTAATTTGACTACTTTAAAACTAAACACTTGCATTTAATGCAAAGTGGTGCCATAAAAAGATTGATGAGATAAGCCAAAGAATGGGAGAAATTCTTTGTAATGCAAAGTAATAGAGAAACAATTCCAGATTATATTGAAAATTTTTAAAACTTACCAAATGAGAAAAAGATCAATAGAAAAATGGACAAAAGATGTAAGCAAGAAATTCACAGGAGAAACTTAAAATGGCAGTACTCTTAAAAAGAGATGCTCATCTAATATAATGAAAATGCAAGTTGAAACAACAATGATGTATAATTTCACACACATCCAATTGGCAAAGCTCAACATGGCACCAGGTCTTAGCAAGTATATGGCACATCAGCACTGCTCCACACGGCTGGTGGAGGGTGGGCCATCATGGCAACCTGGTGATGCTTGTGTTGAAAATGCACATCCCCCATGACCCAAGATGCGACTCCAACTGCATGTCATTACACGCACACATGTGATACATATGTGCACATGTGTGTCCAAGGACACGGTGCATGTGAGGATGTTCACTGTAGCATCGGTTGTAATAGCAAACACATTGGAAGCAGTTTTCAAGTCCAACAGAAGACTAGATGAGTAAATTACAGCATTTTGGTATGTTGGATTATTATGTAGCATTTAGAAAACTAAAGTTACAGCCCTGGCTCGTATCTTAAAAATCTCATTGGTTGGAGCGTATCTCCTGAGAGTCCCCACTTCTCTGAGAGCAAGCACTGTGTGCAGTGTGTATGTGTGTCTGTACAAGTACTACCTGGGTATAAACTAGCTTATGAAATCGTGAGATGGAGGTTCATGGGATGCACCCCATCTCCCTGTACTGAGTCCTCAGTGCTCTTAGATCACGTGAACCTCAATGTCTTAGCATTTCTCCCATCTCAGGGGAGACAAGTGTGGGAAGGAGATTCACAGCTGCTGTGCTGTCACATGCACAGCCTGCGATGCAGTTGGCTTCACAGGGACCCCAGGCTCGGGTCCCTTGGGAGGGACGGAAGGTGGCCTGTTCCTATGACTTTAGGAGGAATGCTCCCTTCTGCCGTGCTCTGCAGGCTCCTGGGAGCTCAGACCTGGTGCTCTTGGGAGTGCGCAGTGGCGACATTTTCATTTTTATATGTTTTTACTAGATAGAGGCCTGGTGCACGAAATTAATGCATGGGGGGGGGGTGTCCCTCAGTCCAGCCTGCACCGTCTCTAATCTGGAACCCCTTGAGGAATGCCCAACTGTCCACAGGGATTGGGCCTAAATGGGCAGTCCCTCTCACAATACAGGATTGCTGGCTCCCAATTGCTCACCTGCCTGGTTGCCCCTAACCACTTCTGCCTGCCAGCCTGATCACCCCCTAACCACTCCCCTGCCAGCCTGATCGATGCCTAACTGCTCTCCTGCTGGCCCAGTTGCCCCTAACTACCCTTCCTTGCCAGCCTGGTCACCCTCAACTGCCCTCCCCTGCTGGCCTGGTCACCCATAACTGCCCTCCTTTGCCAGCCTGGTCACCCATAACTGCCCTCCTCTGCAGGCATGGTCCCCTCCAACAACCCTCATCTGTAGGCCTTGTTTCCCAAACTGCCCTCCCCTGAAGGCCTGGTCACTCCCAACTGCCCGCCCCTGGCCTGGTCCCCCCCAACTGCCCTCCCTTGCAGGCCTGGTCTCTTCCAACTGCCCTCCCCTGTTGGCCATCTTGTGGTAGCCACCTTGTATCCACAGGGGGGCAGCCATCTTTGACCACATGGGGACGGCCATCTTGTATGTTGGAGTGATGGTCAATTTGCATATTATCCTTTTATTATATAGGATGGACTTCAGAGAAAGGGGAAGAGAGAGGGAGAGAGGAACATCCATGTGAAAGAGAAACATCAATTGGCTGCCTCCTGCATGCCCCCTACTGGGGATCGAGTCCACAACTCAGGCATATACCCTGCCCGGGAATTTAACCGTGACCTCCTGGTTCATGGGATGGCGACACCCAACCGACTGAGCCACACTGACCACGGCAGTGGTGACGTTGGCGACACAGGTGAAAGCAGCCTTTCCCACCTTTGGCTCATACGTGAGAAGCCCTTCGCTGTTTTCTGCTTTTGTGGTATCTGGAGAAGAAAAATGTGTTCCGTGTGCCCTTTCCCGCTAAGTCGACTTGATTTGAGTGTCAGGAATTCTGTCTCGTGAACAAGTGAGCCGGATGGGGAGGCCGCAGGTTAATGGTATGTACTTTGGCTGCCAACCCAATTGCGGAAATGATCGATCACTGGGTGTTGGATCTGTTTGCAAATAAAGAGTGATGGAGGCGTTTCTGACGAGGAGCTGTGTTCTGTCCTGGCCCCACGGCTTTGTGCACTGCCTCGTCAGGGAGGTGGGGACCCGACAGCCGGGGCTTTGCCACTGCCTGTCGCTTTCTGTCCCGGGACGCGGAGCACTCTGCACCGTGGTCATCCCAGCCAGTCGGCTGGGAAACAGAGTTGGGGTGCAGCCGGTCATCACGGAGCAGGCTGCCATAGGGGGGCCCACACTGGCTGAGTCGCTTTGCCAACACTTGTTTTCACCAGGGCCTGGTTCAGCTGCTGAGCCCCCTGAGCAGCGGGCTTCATCTGCCATGGGCACTGATTCCTGCCCATGCCCAGGGGGTGGGGACTCCAGGCCATAGCCGTCTCAGAGACAGTCCCCTGCCACTTCCCACGTTCACACGGAGCTGGCACCTCCTGTGCGGCTGCCCAGTTCTGTTTCTAGTCCTCGCACAGCCCCCCAGATCCCCGAGGGGCCCAGCACGGTGGGCGATGCTGACTGCTTCGCTGTCGATGCCCTGCGAGGTTGTACCGCTGCAGGAGGGCGGAGGGCCCCTGCCTGCAGTGACTGGGCTGCAATGCGCTTAATGGGGAATTCATAGGCACTGCTGACAGTCAGGTTTATAAATATGTAAAAAAGTGTTTTAATTGTTTTTAGCAAAACAGGCAAGGAGTCAATATTCGCAGACGCGTCAACCACACTGTTGACAGGTCCTGAGCCGGAGAGCAGGCCGGGGCGCATTTCTGTGCAGACGTTGTCGCGACCGTGATAAATGAGGGCCCTGAACCGTATTGATAGAGGAGGTTAAACATTGGAAAAGTTAGCTGAACTTTGACTTTAAATATTCATTACAGCTAATTATGGATTTTCCGACTCTATGAATTACAGTTTCCATACCTGCATTGGCAATGTATTTTCCATTTATTTCTTGTAAGCTTCATGATTTGATATCAGCTGTATCGCATTCAGTGAGGTACCGGTTTAAATGTTCGCCATGACATTTATTTACTTACACTGTTCCCGGGTGCGTTCCGCCCGAAACAAATTAAGACGTCCGGTGGCAGGGCGGTGGTGATCGGCCAGGAGGTGGCACGGGCACAGCCTGTTGCTGCTTCCCTGGTCCGCAGGCTGCACGCCCCCATGTCTGTCTTACATGGCGGGGCAGGGGGGAGATACCCGGATGGCCCCTCGGTGGAGGAGATGCCGCTGGCAGCTGGCTCATGGGTATATCGGAGGGCCACCCACGGTGCACAGTGCAGATCTCCATTGATGTGACCGAGTTCCAAGGAGTGCACCTTCAGTTCTGGTTCAGAGCATTTTGTCCGTCGCTCTGTTAGAAATATCCGCCTGCGGGTCTCTCACCTGATCTCTCTTTTGCTCCACAGGCTCTAGGAAGCTTTTATTTTCTTCACGAATCCTTAAAAAACATCTACCAGTTTGACTTCAAAGGTAAGACTCTGATGTCAATTGTCCGGAATCCTTGTGGGGTTTCCTGTCTCAGCAGACGCCCCACCCCCTGCCGGGTGTCCCTGTGAGGGACTGACGTCGTCTTGGTTCGAGTCACTTACTGTCAGTCACTAACCAGGGACCTCGGATGAAACCTGGCTTTCTGGCTGCACTAAAACCAAGACAGCTGGCCGGCGTCCCCCTAGCCCAGCCAGCTTACCCCCTCGCTCTCCCCCTGCCACCCCTCTGCTCCCAGTCAGGGCTCGGCAGGCCACATGCCCCTCCTGCAGTGGAGCCCGAGGAGAAGGGAAAGGCTCTCTGCATCCGTGTCCCTGTCAGATGTGCAGAGTGGAGAGAGAACGAGACGATGGCTAACCCCAAAATGACAAGGGAGAGCCTGTTTGGGGTCCCACGCTGCCTGGGCAGGCACCACCTGGCTGCGCGGGCAAGATTCTCCCTGAGCTGCCTCTGACATCACAGGCGTGTCGCTGTGTCTTGGGGCACAGGAGGCCGTTACCCCAGATCTGACGGATTTCAGTATCGCCCGTTCCATTGGGCGTGTTGGTCCTTTTATCTTCCGCTCTGTGTTGCATCTTCAGGTTCCGTGCACATTCTGCCGCGCCCCATTAAGGCTAGTGAACCAGACCACGCTCATTTGAAATGTCATTAAAGTTGTAATAACTGTGGAGAGCCACTAATTATGTCAGTGTCTCCGATTCATTATCTTGGCTCACTGGGAGACAGACCACCCTTAGGAAACGGAGAGCAGTCTTCTCCTCACGGCGCGAGCAGTGCTCTGGGCCGGCTGGAGCAGGACTTGGCCGGCGGGCATTCATGCCCTGTGGCCTGAGGAGCCTCTCCAGGCTTTCAAATGAGCCTCTGACTTTCCCACAGTGACCTTGGCTCCGACTGCAGTCGTCATGGGCAGCGGCACCAGTGTATCCTGTTATGGACTGGGGAGTGGTGAGGGGGTCCCGGGGGGCTGGCAGCAGAGGGCGTGATGTTGGTCACCTGCACCGCAGGCTTGGATATGTGCCGATCTGATGAACCAGTCCTTTCGTTAAGTAACCATTTGCATACGTATTTTACTACCGAATCCGGTCAGTCAGAAAGTGCCTGCTGGCCCACAGTTTATTAAAACTGTATGCTGGAGGTGTGCCTGATTCTAGCACTACCTTACCCTGGCCTCCACATTGTCCGTGACAAGAGCTGTAATAGTACGTGCATGTCCATTGAACACGCTCTGTGTGTCAGGAGAATGTGTCAGTTCTGTAAACACTCAGTGTGCCAGGACAGTGGGGGCTACTATTCCCCCACAGCAGGGTGGGGTGTGGGGTGTAGGTGTGGGGTGCAGGGTATGGGGTGCAATATAGGGTGTGGAATGCATATGTACAACGTGATATGGGACATGGAATGCGGGTGGGTGTGGGTGTGGGGTATGAGGAGCAGGGGAGGGGTGCGGATATGGGTGCAGGGTACAGAGCGAGGCCGGCATCTCAGGCAGGGGCACTGCCTGCCCCCTGCTCCGCAGCCCTGCTCTTCGGGGCTCACTCTTCTTCCTTGAATTGAGTCACAACAAAAGCAACCCAGAATCTGTGAAAAGTTTGAATACACTTTTACAAAATATAGTCCGAATTTTAACAAATAAGTACCTTCTTAGAAATTTCCAGACTCCCACAGGTACAGATGAAAAGGGATGAACGTGACTTTCAGTTTCTGGTCCAACATGTGGAGATGTTGGACGTCGTCAGCTCCATCCTCCCAACAAGAAAAGCCAAACAAACTGCAACTGGACGACTCTTCTGAGGTCCCTTGGCGGAGCGAGGTCACAAGGCAAACCGCTGCCGCAAAGCTGAGAGGGGCAGACGCAGAGCTACTGGGGGAGACCGTCACTGCAGCCCCCTCTGGAGGCCGAGCGTGGGCTGCTTGAGAGGGAAATGCCTGAGCACCAGCTTTCGGGGTGCTGAGAAGCACATGTGAGGGGCACATGCTGACTGAGAGACTGAGCCCTACTCAGGCGACTATCGGACATTTTTCCTCCACCTGAACCTCACACCACAGCATCCCAGCAAGGCTTATGATGGGAGGTTCTGCAAAGGGGTCTCACAGGAGCCCGGGACAGCAGAGGAAACAGGAACAAGGCCCAGGAGGAAGTTTTAGCTCTGACCGCATACGAAATAACCTCCTCTCTCGCCAGGTCATCATCAGCCTCCTATGGAAGGACTGTCTACCTCAGTTTCTCCTGCCCAGTTATTTTCGTGCTGCTTTCAACAAAAACTATAAGGTGTGCTAAAAGGTAAAAATAAACCCTGAAGAGAAAAGCATGCACAGACTTGGATAGTGCCTAGATTTGGAACTCTCAGACTGAGAATTAAAAATAACAATTAATTTGCTGAGGAATCTAATGAAACAATGGACATGCATGAACAGATGGGTAACATAAGTGGAAAGATGGAAACTCTCAGGAAGAATAAAAAGGAAAAGCTGGAAATCAGAAATACTGTGATATGAATGACGAGTGCCTTTGAAGGGCTTATCATACTGGATGTTGCTGAGGAAAGAATCGGTGAACTAGGACATGAAAACTCTCCAAACTGCAAAGGCAAAGAGAAAAAATGCCAGGACAAATGTCTAAGAACTATGGGGGTCCTGACTGGGTGGCTCAATAGGTTGAAGCATCATCCTGTGCACCAAAAGGTTGTGAGTTCGATTTCTGGTTGAGGCACATGCATACAGAAGACAACAGATTGACGTTTCTCACATCATCTCTCTCTCTCTTATCCTCTATCTGTAAAAATCAATCAGTATATCCTTGGGTGAGGATTAAAAAGGAAAAAATAACTGGAACAAAAAGGGTGTAACATATGCATAATGAGAATACCAACAGGAAAAATTAGAAAGGGACAGAAGAAATACTTGATGTAATGCTGTCCAAGAATTTTCCCAAAGTAATAATGGACACGAAGCCACAGTTCTTAAAGCTCAGAGAGTGTCATGTAGGATAAATACCAGAAAGTCTACACCTAAGCAGATTCTGTGCAGAAACCAAAGATAAAGAGGGAAGGGGGGGGCGGTGGGAACACCTGATCTTAAAGGAACAAGGGTAAGAATTAACATCCACCTCTCTAGAAAAGATGCACATGAGGAGAGTGAAGTGCTTAAGTTCTTAGGGACAGGGGAATAACCTAGAATTCTGTATTCAGCAAAAGTCTCCCTAAAAAATGAAGGAGAAATAAAGACTCTCTCAGACAAACCAAAGTTGAGGGAGATGGTTTCCAGTAGTCCTGCCTTACAAGAAATGTTAAAAGGAGCTCTTGGTCTGAAGAAAAGTGACATAGGTGGAAAAGCTTGGGGCTATGTTAAAAAGAAAGAGTGTGTAAGAGAAGGAATAAATGAAGATAAAATATCTTATTTTTTATTCTTTACTAATCTAACAGATAACTTTCGTTCTGAGTATTATAGCAACAATATATTGGGTGACAATAGCTATTGGATAAGTGAAGTGAATGATAGAAATGTTGTAAGGGCTGGGGGGAGGAATTGATGACTAGTTATAAAGACCCTGCAGTGTTTCTGAAGGTGTATCGTGTTATTTGAAAATGGACTTGGATTCATTGTAGATGATTATTGCAAACTCTTTGACAGCCACTAAAATGTCTTTAATGAAGTATAACTGATACAGTAAAAGAAGAGAAGAATTGGAATCTTATAAAATGTTTAATTTTATAAAGGCAGAAAAAGAGTGGAAGACAAAAAGAAACAAAGAATAAAGGTCATAAATAGAAAAGCTATAAATATGGAAGTTATGAGTTCAACTACATCAATAATTATTTTAAATGTGAATGGTCTAAATATACCAATTAAAAGACAAACTGTCAGAGTGGTTAAAAAAAAAAGAACAAGATCCAACTATTGTCTACTGAAAACTCATAGATAGATAGATAGATAGATAGATAGACAGATAAAAGTAAAGGAAGGCTGGAAAAAATATACTCTGCTAACACACTCAGTGAAAAAAAAAGCCGAGTAGTTACATGAACTTCAGACAGAACAGACTTCAGAGCACAGAAAGTTATCAAGGATATAGAGGGGTTTTACATCATGGTAAAAGGATTAAGTCTCTAAAAGGACATGATAATCCTGAATGTGTATACACCTAACAGCAGAGCATCAAATGCATGAAGTAAAAACTGGTAGATCTACAAGAACCACCAGATGGGTCCACTCTCATAGCTGGAGACTGGAACACCCCTCACTCACAGATGGACAGCCCAGCAGGCAGGCCGTCAGTGAGGACAGAGTTGAACTCAGCAGCACCATCAATCATCTGGTCTAATGGACATTTATAGAATAATCCGTTCAACAACAGCAGAATGCATTCTTCTCAAGTCAGCCGGAATACTCACCAAGAAAGACCACATTCTAGTCTGTAAAACACACCTCAACAAATTTCAAAGAAGAGAAACACAGCCCACAATGGAATTAAGCTAGAAATCAATAACAGAAAGATGACTGGAAAGCCCCCAAATATGTGGGACATTAAACATCTCACTTCTAAATAACATAATGGGTCAAAGAAGAAGTCTCAAGAGAAATTTTAAAAATATTTTGAACTAAATGAAAGTGAAAACACAACTTACTAAAATTGTAGGATGTTGTGAAAGCAGTGCATTGGTAGCAGCAAGTGCATATATTAAAAAAAAAAGATGTAGAATCAATAATCTAAGCTTCTGCCTTAGGAAACTAGAAGAAGATTAAATTAAATCCAAAGCAGGCGTAAGAAAAGAAATGATGACCATTAGAGCATAAATCAATGAAATTGAAAACAGGAGCTCAGTAAAGAAAAATCAACAAAACCAGAAGTTGGTTCTTTGAAAAGATGAATAAAATTGATAAACCTCCAACCAGCTAACCAATGAAAACAAGACAAATTGCTAATATTAGAATTGAGAGAGGAGCCATCACTACTGATCCTATAGACATTAAAGGATAATAAAGGTATCTTATGAACAAGTCTATGCCTATAAATTTGATAACTTAAATGAACAATTTTAAATATACAGTCTACCAAAACTCATACAAAGAGGACTAGATAATCTGAGTAGGTCTTTATGTATTAGAGAAATGGAATCAATAATTAATAACCTTTAAAAAAGAAAGCATTCAGCTCAGATGATTTCACTGGTGAATTTAACCAAACATTTAAAGAAGAAATCATAGCAATTTTCTACAATCTCCTCCATATAATAGAAGCAAGGAAATACTTCCTAACTCATTCTGTGAGGCCACCATTATCCTAATATGAACATTACAAAACATTAAAAACATTATGAAATAAGGAAAACTACAGACCAATATCTATCAGGAATATAAAATGTAGAGATTCTAAACACAAATTAGTAACTAGAATCCAACAAGGCATAAGAAATATTATACACAATAACCAGTTGATATTTATTCCAGACTGGTTCAACATTCAGAAATAAATGAATGTAATCTACCACACCAACAGGCTAACAAGTCACATGATCATATTAATAGACGCAGAAAAGCATTTGACAGAATTCAATACCCAAGTTTAATAAAAACACTCAGCAAACTAAGAATAGAGGGGACTTTCCTCAGCTTGCTAAAGCTACAAAACCTACAGCTAACGTAAGACTTAATAGTGAGAATCTCAGTGCTTTCCCCCTGAGATCAGGGACAAGGCGAGGATGGCCCCTCTCCCCATAGCTCTTCAACGTCATACTGGCATCTCGGCGAATGCAGTAAGACAAGGACATGAAATAAAAGGCGTATTGGGTGGAGGGAGAGTGGAAAAATTGCCCTCATCTCAGATGACGTGATTATCTCTGTAGAAAACCCCAAGGAATCAACAACAACAAAACTGTACTAATAAGCAAGGTTGTAGGACCAAGGTTAAATTCAATACCATAGTCTTTCAAAGTCTGTTCAGTGCAGGGATCCTCCAAAACTGAGTCCCAGGCAGATGCCCACCAAACAGGCACCCCCAGGTGTCCGTCCCCTGCAGCATGGACTGGTGGCCCTGGTGGCCCCTGTGCTGGCTTGAGCTTTGCCAGGAGGAGTTCTGCACCTGAACAGACGTAGAGAAAGAATGTTCTTCCTTAGCCTCAGAGACAGGCGAGCTGTGCCCCGGCTGGTGGCCGAGGGGCCTCAGGAAAGAGCAGCACACGCGGGCTCCTCATGGGTGAGGCATGGCGTGCATGTGTTTGGTGCCGGCGTGTGCACATATGCCACCCAGGTCAGCGAGGTCCCAGAGCCCCGTGGCCAGCCCTCCCAGCCGTGACAGCAGCAGCTGTGTCACTGTGCAGGTGACACAGAAATCGTTTTATATTCATGATAGATATTGGTCTGTAGTTTTCCTTTTTTGTAATGTTTTTATCTGGTTTTCGCATTAGGGTAATGCTGGCCTCACACAATGAGTTAGGAAGTATTTCCTTGCTTCTGTTATCTGGAGGAGATTGTAGAAAATGGCTGTGATTTCTTCTGTGCAGGTGACTGTCTGGGAGGAGCAGGAACGACCTGAGACCTGGGCAGAGGGCAGAGCTGCCAGGGGCTGGGGCTTTGAGGCCCCTCAGGCCTCCAGACTGGCCCAGGCTCAGCCCTGCCTGGGACCGCTCCCCTGTTTCCCATCCTTGCTGCTGGTGCTCATTCTCCAACAGGCTCTCTCCCTGACCTGGCAGAGACCCCCCTTCCTCCTTCCCCGCCATTCTGGCTCTTCCATCAACCCCATGCTCTGCCTGGCCTCTCCCCATGGCCACACCTGGAAGCTCTGTTTCCCCTGCCATGTCCCAAGAGGCCCAGACAACGCCCTGTGTTTGTGTCCTGTGCCCTTAACCGTGTGCCCGGGTCCACTCTCGTGTCTCATCTCCATGTCCCATGTCTGTGTCCGTGTCCATGTTCTCAGGGCTCCTGGGAGGTCAAGGCCATGGAAAGGCCCTGGGGGGAGTGGATCAGGGAGCCGCAGCACAGGCGGGATCTCTGAGAACTGCTACATTGCTGGTGGGACGCCGGTTCTCCCCTGGGCATTAGCCCCCCACTCCTGTGTCTGCTACCTGGGCAGGTCTCCCTTCGACCTCCTCAGAGTGATGACCGCTGCGTGGGGCTGATATTTGATAAATGCTGTCCTTCTGCCGAGATGGATGGGTGGTTCCAGTAAGTGCTTCGGTGATTAAACGCCCTTCTGCGCATCCCAGTGGCAAATGGGTGTTAGGGACGGGTCCTTGTTTGCTCACACAGGCCTGTGCCCACCTGCCCCCAGATACCTGCCTCTGGCTATCTGGGTCCATCTCCCTCTGATGCCTTCCGAGGGGATGGCGATGCGCCGCGGGACCTTGGGGGACCAGGGTCACAGCAGGCACAGCCCAGCACTCGGGGAGCAGCTCTCTTCCACCTGCTCTGCTCTTAGTTTCCTAAGTCATTAAGTACAGTGGTACCTCGAGATACGAGTTTAATTTGTTCTATAACCTTGAGGCGTGGGAAACTATGAGATGCTCGAGTTGCGGTAAACTGGTGGGTCGTGTGCAGCCAGCCGATCCGCGCGATGACTCCTATCTCAAATGTTGCTCGTATTTCAAAGCAAAAATCGCTCGCTCGACGGCTCGTATCTCAAAAATCTCGTATGTTAGGGCACTCGTATCTCGAGGCACCACTGTATCTCATCCAGTTCACAGCCAGGCTCCTGCTTTAGCCCCTCGAGTCCCCAGCCCTAGTGCTTTGCTCTGGCCTGGGGTTCAGGCTCCACGGAACGCTGCCTCAAGCCCCCCCCGCCTCTGTCTCATCCCTGCTGCTCCTCCCTGGGCGGATGGTGCTCCAGAAACGACATTCGAGCAGCTCCTGGGGCTCGGAGCACGACCCTCAGGAACTCGGACAGCAGAACTGGTCATGTTGGCCTCCAGGAATCTCCTAACGATCTGGACTTTGAGGAGCATATTCATACATTTCTTCACCAGACCCCACCATGGCGTGGGGTTACCATCCATGAAAAGAGCCCCCAGGTCCTGGTGTGAGAGAACCAGGCCACGCCCTGTCTGCGGGGGTCAACCCAAGTCGGGGGGCCCAGCCGGACATCTCGGCCAGTGAGGTGGCGGGCAGGCGGCGAGGAGCTTGGTCTGTGTACCCTCCTCTCTCCATTTCACATAAAAACCCCTCGTCCTTGCGCATGAGTGATGTTGGCTGGATGTGGAGGGGATCAATGTTATTAAATAAATTTGTATGAAGGTATGAGCGAACGGTCATTCCACAGCCCTCTGAAACATACTCACGGTGTTAACGGAGGATGCCAATTAGCCCCTGTAAATCTGCAGGCTGGGAGCGTTAGTGGATAATGAAGTGGAGTGTCAGACTCCGGGTGGCGGACCCGCGATTTACGAGTCCCGGCGTCCCGGGAGCAGCTAACCTGCTGGGTCAGAGCCCCCCGTCTGGTGCCCATCATCACTCCCTGCTCCCCACAGGGCTGCATGGGTGGGACACGGGATCCCCCGGCGTGTGGCTGGTTGATGGAGTGACCTGGTTATTCACACCGTGCATCTGCTCTTTTCTAGCTAAGAAGTACAAAAAAGTCACTGGCAAAGAGATCTACTCGGACACGTTGGAGAGCACGCCCATGCTGGAGAAAGAGAAGTTCCCGCAGGACTACTTCCCCGAGGTGCGTCCCACCCCGTGGCCCCTTCTCCCAGAGCCCTTACTTTCCAGGGGGGTCACGTGAGAAGGGACATTTAGGACATGGGGTCTGCAGATCATGGTGGGGATCACATCTCTGCTGCCACACTCCCACGTTCTCTTTCTGGGAGGATCTGGAGTGTGCGTGGGTTCATGGGTTGTCTTAGGTGAGAGCTGAGAGAATCTGCAGTGTTCCTTGTTCAGACAACTGCTCAGTTTTCTAATCCTTATTTCCTGGGAGAGGAACCATCCGCAGCGCTGCAGGAAGATGAGTATCTGTTCAGTTTGGCCTGGGATGAGAGCGGGTCAGTCTGGCCATGACCTACCTGACCTTCACAGCTGTGATATGCCAGACAGTGACACGCGGGGCGTGTCCCTGCGAGAGGCACGGCCGAGAGCCCTCCCGGTCCCAGGCAGAGGCTGCTTCACACAGATCGGAGGTTAAGGAAAGTGGGGGATTGTTTACCACCCATGGCGCAGACTCAGGCAGAAAATGCTGAGGTCTTTCCTGGGGGTTTTACCGCCTCTTGTGTCGCTTTGTTGTTTTTATGCACATTGCCCTGCACACATCATTTCGCATCCTATGTCTTTAGTCCACATGATAAGCAGCACTTCGGAGTCTCCTAGTCCTATGCCCTCACGTGTTGATCAGAGTTGGTCACCTGTCCTTTATGTCCTATTAACGGGGGCCAGAGGTGGTGTGATTGAAGCCTGCAGGCGAGCTGGAGGCCTGGGCGCCCGCCTCCCTGACAGAGGTGTGCTCAGCCGCAAGAAGGATGGCTTCCAGGCCCTTCTGCGTGAGGATTGCCCGCTGCTCAGCAGACGCCCCACCTGCGCTCCCAGCCGATCTTCAGCAAGGCCACAACTTTATTAACGTGTTTTATGACCTGAGCCCGGAGTGAAGGAATTGTGGCCGCCTCCGTAAAGGATGGCCCTCTTGTGACGCCAGGCACGGCTTCCTCCTCCATTGTCCCGAGCCAAGGACGCGGTGTCAGAGGCCCGGCCTCCGGGCCTGCCTGCTCCGCCTGAGGCTGGAGGAAGGCATGCCCGAAAGCTCTAGAAGCTTCAGTTCTGGGCCTTCCCTGAGCATAGTCGATGCTATGGCTCCTGGGATCCTCCCTGAATGTTGGCCGTGGTGGGTCCTCTCCAGAGCATGGGACCACGATTCTCTTGGAGATGTCAAGAGGCAAGAAGTTGGGTTCAGTTTTCAGGGTCCAATTTTTGCTAAGCTCCCATCCCTGTCCCATTCCAGACGCAGCTTTGCTTACCTGGAGTCCGGGTTGGGGCCACACGGGCTGGGACCCTTGCCTGAGGGTGACCAAGGGCCACAGGGCACAGGTAGGGCCTGAGCCTCCTCCCAGCAGGAGAAGGAGCTTGGCTAGGGCCCCTAGGGTGGCTGGGGGCTCAGCCCAGAGTGCACATGCTTGGCAGTGTCCAGGGTCCTGACCCAACACCCACAAGTGGGAAGCCCTCACCCCCTCTGTCTTGGTTATAGGCACACTGGCCATGTGAGGCTGAGTTGGGACCTGGGTCGTCCTAGCTCTTCTGTTCTTATCATGGGGTCCAGTCCCAGCCCAGCCCAGAGGGGCACTCCCCCTCACCTAGGGTGGCTGAGGTTCCCCAAAGGAGACTGGCAGAGCTGATGGGTGCCCATGGGCTGGCCATGCCCAGGTCAATGCTGGGCTGGGCAGTGGGGTTGGCGGAGTTGATCCTGCGATGGCAGTGGGCAGTGCTGGACAGGGGTTGGTGTGGTAATTGCAGCCAGTGTTGGGGAGGCCTTAGGCCCCTGCCTCCCCCCTCAAGCAGTTCAAAGTCTTTATATGCAACTTTAAAGCTTCGAACTGCTACAGATGCCGGGAAATGGTAGGGAGTGGCCGGGCAGTGCCGCCTCCAGACTGAAGAGGAGTTGCGCTTGGCCCTGTCTGTCCCCTGAGCTTCGATCTCCTCTCTTCCCAGCCACCCTCCGTCCAGGGCATGGGCGCCTGCTGGCACCCGGGTTACCCCAAGTGCTTGATCCCGCGAGGCAGGTGCTTCTCCAGGCCGCTCCCCACACAGCAGCCTCTCAGTATCAGGGGTGCTGTTCCCACTCACACGCGGATACCCAGCTTATGGTGGACCCCGGCATGCGGCCCATCCCCCGAGGACTCACATGGATGGTTCCCTAGGGACAGACAGCTAGGGGCTGCCTCCCTGCCCTGGGACAAGTGGCCTGGGTCCAAACCGGAAGCCTGTGCTTAGCAGTTCTGACCCCAGGTGACCACACGGCCACACCTGCAGGTGACCACACTGTCACC
Source organism: Lasiurus cinereus (assembly GCA_011751065.1). Lineage (NCBI taxonomy): Eukaryota > Metazoa > Chordata > Mammalia > Chiroptera > Vespertilionidae > Lasiurus > Lasiurus cinereus. The sequence continues at coordinate 3,857,989 of JAAGEH010000038.1, forward strand.
GGGTGCACCCCATCTCTCCCCTGGAGAGCAGCGTGTTGCTGGGACGAGGAGACCGCCATGCCCCAGCAATGGCTTTCAGGGTGGCTGTGGTGGTTCCCGTGGCTATGACGTTGCCACATTAGAAACTGGCTCAGGGTCTGCCGGTTCATCTAAGACGGGAGTCTCTGGAGATGAAGTCACACCGTTTCCAGAAGTGAGTGGTCCCCAGGGGGACCATGTGCGTGCCTTACAGTGACGGTGCTGAGAGCGCCGGCACCTCCAAGGTCCTGGGAGTGACGAGGCACTTTGAGGTGTGCCAGGCATCCATAGGCTCTGCGTCTCAGCGGAGGGTGGTCCGTCCTGGCCGGGCACCTGGGCGCCACGTCAGTGCGGCTGGTGCGGGAGGCCTCGCTGTGGCAGCCGCTCTCGCCTGCTCCTCCCGTTCCGTGCCTGCAGGCCAGTCTTTCCGCTTTATTTGGACACATTTTGGGGGAGGGAATTAGTTTAAGACAGATTTCCGTTTCTTTTATTACCATCACTTAAGGATAATCTAAATGTAATTACCATGATGGAGGCAATTCCAAATAATTACGGCCCCTGCATATAAAGCTCACAAAACTTTCCCCGCTGATTTATGGCGGCTTTGGCTCCGCATGACTTTCAGATGCTGCCTCTGGGAGCAGCACTCCAGATAATGTGAGGCCATTTTTAAAAAGCAGATTTGTGTAGTCGATCAGGGCCGAGGCAGTTTTTTCCTCTGGCCCGTAGTGAGAAATTGGTTGTTACCATAGATCACAGGCCCGCTCCTGGCTCTTATGAAAGATGAATTAATTTCACTAATGCTCCGAAGCGGGCCTTTCATGGGGAGGCTGTGCGGCGAGAGCCTTCCCGCAGCCTCCCTTTCTCACCGGTGATTTATGCTGTCTTTTAGTAGATGAAACCGCCTGTATTTGCCATCCATCTGCTGCCTAAAGGAATCCTATTAACAGGGGATCTGAGCAGAGACTTAATATTGTAAGGTGAACGACGTGGCGGCCCCCGCTCCCCGCCCGGGCATGACGTGGCTTCCACTTCATGGCGATAAACCTCGAAGTGTATCACCCCGGCCACTGCTGTCCCCGTCCACCATCACCACGGTGGGATTTCAGAGGGTGCCAGTGACCAGAAGAATAGCACACAGACTGGCTTCAGACCCACTCCCATTCCGAGAAGTGATGGGGGCTGAAGGTCATGTCCTTGAGGTGTCCCCACATCCCAGAGTTAGGCCCAGAGTCAGAGGAGGGGTGGGGAGGGGCAAGAAGGAGGAGGGGCAGGAGCCAGTGGTTAGGAACAGCCTGGCAGGGTCACCGCTGAGTTGACAGGTCCCCGCTGGGAAAGGCAGTTTTCTGCTACTCAGGGCCTGCCCTCCCGCTGAGGCAGAAACAGCGGCCTGGGGTAGAAGGTGAGTTGCCAGCTCGCCAGGAAGGGCCAGTCAGACAGGGAGCGTGTTAAGGCCTCTCTCCCGACCAAGCGAGGTGGCAGTTCTGTTCTGGAAAGATGCCCCAGTCTTACTCTGACACTAGGAGACATGGGCCCTGCCAGGTAAAGATGGGTCTGTCCCCACCCCCATCCCAGCTGACTCCTGCCCCGGGCTGGGGTGGGCAGAGAGGACCAGCCACCGAATCCCCGATTCCGGCTTCTCCCACTCCCTCGCTCGGTGACCTTGAGCACGGTTCTTAACATCCAAGTCTCAGTTTCCCGGTCTGCACAGTGGGCACTGGTGGCGCCCTTCCTGTGGCTGATGGGAAGACTGAATACCCTCTGAACTCCAGGCGCTGGTTTGTCCGTCACTGGGCACAGGCTGCTGCCCGTCAGGCAGGCGGGGCTGGGCGGTGCCCACGGATGCTGCTTCAGCACCTGACTCAGTCACCGATAAGAAGATTCTAAACTAGATGTGGTCAAATCGGTGACTCGGAGGGATTATTCATGAGTTCGTCTAGAACAGCGGTCGGCAAACTGCAGCTCAAGAGCCACATGCGGCTCTCTAGCCGAGGTTTGCCACTCTGTTGACTAATGAGTTTGCCGACCACTGCCCTAGACTCTCAATTCCAATAATTACAGGCTGTTGTTGTTCCTTGTGATTAAGCCCCTATCCCAGTGGTCTGTAAACTTATTAGTCAACAGCGCACCAAACCGCACCCGCGAGCTACATGTGGCTCGAGAGCCGCAGTTTGCCGACCACTGGTCTCTAGAACATAGCCAAGAGACGTACGATTTAGGGTTGAAGAGAGGGCTCTAGGCAGAGGGCTGGCCGTGGAGGAATCGGGAGCCTGTGGTTAGATGTCGAGTGTGAAGTTTGGCGTTGGGGGAAGTAGGGAAATCGGTGGGAAGTGGCCACGGGGGCGGTGGGGTGTAGGAGAGCTCAGGCACTGAGTCATTCGGGACACGAAGAACCCATCCCTGCCGAGTCTGCCTGCGCTCATGCAGGGAGCGCTTCATCTCCCCGACTGGTTCCCGTGTACTTACCTTCTCCCCGCAAGCCCAGCCCACAGACACGGGGTCCTGGCCTCCCACCGTTGCCTGAGCCTGGGCACACTCCCCCCCACCCCCGCTCTGGCCCTCAGCTGACCCAGGTGGCTGTGCCCCAGGCCCCGGCCTCCTGCTGGAAGCCTCCGGTGCACTCATGTGAGGCGGGGCCTCCCTCCTCCTCCCTCCCCGCTTACCTGTGTGACCTGTTTATTTTTCAGTGCAAATGGTCAAGAAAAGGCTTCGTTCGGACAAGATGGTGCGTCGCCGACTGGTATGTTCCTCGTGTTGCCTGTTCGTCTCTGCTTCGTGGAGTTCCCTCTTTTGTGTTTTGCACAAATGGCGTGTCAAACGTCCCTCAAAGGCTGTGCCACCCGAGTCCCGGCCCCTGACCTGAACCCCTGCTCTGCGGCCCTTTTTGCTGGGGTGACTGTGTGACACCGAGTATTGTCTCCTGGTCCCTGAAGGCCCTGCTGCCTCCTCCCCTGGCCACGACGTTGTGAGCAGCCCCGCCCCTCCAAGCAGCCCCCCCCACCCCCACTCTGTGCCCCGCTGCGGCGGCCACATTCTGTTGCGTGAAGGCAGCCCTGAAGCAGGTCCTGTGGGGTTTGGGGCTCGGCTGCAGTAGAACCCCCCACCCAGCGACCCAGCCGGGCCTTCCTGCAGGTGGCAGCTCCCAGTGGCTCAGCAGGAAACCTCAGACCCTGATGCGAAGGCCATCACTGCTCACCCTAACATGTCCTCCTGGGGGTGCCAGGGTGGTCTGACCTGAGTGAAGGTCTTAGAGGGGGGGTCACCTTAAATGCTACTGATGGGCTTGCGCAGGCCAAGGGTGCGCACCCACTGGTGTGGACAGAATGGGGGGCAAGGCACAGCTGGGACTGGCTCTGGAGCTGGAGCTGGTGTCCCCCATCTGACCTTGGAGTGCCCATCAGACGGCCAGAGGCTGCCAGTGACTCCAAGTTGGGAGGAGCAGCAGGCCTTCAGCCGCCCTGCTGTTTGCAGGGGCCCCTCCCTGCGGCTGCTTAGGTCTGGTGTTCCTGAAGCAGGGGGCCCAGAGAGGTGGGGAGCCCCCACCAGAGCCGCAGTCTTTGTGACCTAACCCAGGACGTGGTGGTCACATTTGCTCCCTTTCTGAGGGTCACACAAGCTGCAGTGTGGGGAGGGCTGACGACACCAGGAGCCGGGACGGGGTCATCTGCCCCTGCAGGAGAGGCTGAGTCCTCTCCCCTCCGTCTCCGTGGTCAGTCCCGTCTCACTGGGTTTGGGGCCCGGTGGTCTCGGCCCTGCAGGGGACTGTGGGTTGGACACGGCAGGCCTGGGGGGTGGGGGCTGACTGCCGCACCACAGCCTCACAGCAGCTGAGGCTTCAGGGCGACCCTCAGCCTCTCCTGGGCTTGACCTTGGGTACTTCTTACTGGAAGTGAAGTGAGTCATAGAGTGACCCCTAGTCATGGGGCCCGACAGTGAGCTCTGTGGGCGCCTGGGGCCAGTCACCTGCTGGCTGAGGCCTCCTCCCTCCCCCCCTTGCAGTTTGAAGGGCCCCTTCCTTTCCACCCTCCCTTCTTCCTTCCTTTTCTTCTCCTTCATTTCCCCTCTTCCCTCCCTCCCCTTCCTCCCCTTCCCACTCCTTCCTCCTCCCTCCTTCTCTCCCTCCCTCCTCCACTGCTCCCTCCTTCATCCCCCTCAGCCATCCCCACCTTTCACTCCTTCCTCCTTCTCCTTCATCCTCCTCTCCCTCCCTCCTCTACTGCTCCCTTCTTCACCCCCTCCCCCTCCTCATCTTCCACTCCTTCCTCCTTCTCCTTCATCCCCCTCTCCCTCCTCCACTGCTCCCTTCTTCACCCCCTTGACCCTCCCCATCTTCTATTCCTTCCTCCTTCTCCGTCAACCCCCTCCTCCCTCCTCTCTGCCTCCTCCCCTCCTGCTCTTCCTGGCTCATTGGCGGCTTGAGAAGAGTTTCTGTGACCTTGCATTTGCAAAGATGTTCAAGAGGACTCTCCAGGTCTCCTGTGTCCTCTGATCACGTGTGTCCTGCTCTGGGTCAGCCTGGAGAGGCTGAGGAGGAAGGAATATGGGGCACAAGTGGCTCTGCCCACTGGTGACCCTGGGGTCCCCGGCCAGGGTCCACATCCCCAGGAGCTCAGGCCAGAGCCGGGTGGAAAGGCAGCGCCCGGCCTGAGGCTTCGGCCTTTGTCTCTGAGTCCCCTTCTCTGTCTCTGCAGCGCCTTCGACTTGGTGAACATCCACCTTTTCCACGACGCTTCCAATCTGGTCGCTTGGGAGACCAGCCCCTCTGTGTACGCCGGCATCCGGCACAAGGCCCTGGGCTACGTGCTCGACAGGTAGGTGCGGTGTGCGCGGCCCCACCCCACCGCCCAGGATGGTACCGCGTGTTCTTTCAGCCGCTTACTTTTCATTTTGTTTTTCCTTTTGCCCAAAATGTGGAACGTGCTGGTGTTGACCCATTGATACCGCACAAATCCCAACCCCTTCCCAAGGCTCCAGCAATCCCCTCCCAGGCGGACTTAGGGCAGGAGGGGGGGTGGCCTCGTGCCTTCTCCTCAGTTTTGCGGGAGAAGCTAAGAAAGTGGCAGAAGTGGGTGCCCGCTGGGGCACCGGGGAGCCTGACAATTACATCTTGGCCCTGGGTTCTCCCAGCGGGAGGCGGTGCCTCTCAGTGGCTCCGCCCATCTGCCGCTCCTGGAGGTTGGAGGCTGGAGCTGGGGCGCTGGGTCCCTTAAGCACCTTCCTCCACATTCTGCACCCGCCAGAGCCTGGGGCCTGCGCCTCTGGGGCGGGCAGGGGAGCAGCCCAGGGGTCTTCAGAGCAGGGAAGCTGCGCCTGCCTCCTGATCAAGCTCCCAGCAGCCCCTGCAGCAGGCTCCAGTGTTGCCGAGTCTGCGCGGAGGCCCCAGGGACTCGAAAACCTGCACTGCTTGGAGCAGGTTCTCTGTGGGCACTGACCTGCCAGTGCTGGCGAGGAGCACAGTGTCGCCTTTCAGGAGGTAGCCAAGAAGGCAGGGTGTGCGGTGGCATCAGGCTCAGGGAGCCACCCTGGGAGCGTTCCCTCGCAGTGGCTGATGCTGGCCTCCCCGAGAGCTGCCAGGCTGGGGCCCTGTGGGCAGAGCCACCATGGGGCCCTGTGGGCAGAGCCACCATGCCTGAGACAGCGAGCCCATGGCCAGGAATAAGGGCCTGGTTAGGGAGCCGCTGTGTGCAGTCTCTGGCTGACAGGTTCTGGGGGCTGTACACTCACCAGGCCTCCCATGGAGCGGGGCTGAGGCGGACCCATGCGCAGTCTGCCTTGGTGACTGTGCTCAGGTTGTCAGCGGCGTGTGGCATTGAACTGTGTCATTGCCCCAAACTGCCATTCCCCTGCAGCCTCGGGGAAGCAGCCTGAGGGTTTTGGCACTTCCCTGTGGCTTTGCATTCCCACGAATCACTTGTGTGGGGGCTCGGCCAGCCGCAGATCCGGCCTCTGCACGCAGCACAAAGGGCGGCTCTGTAGGAGTGTGAATACCGGGCCACCCTTTCATCAGGGCTGCTAACCTTTTGGCAGCCACCAGCAGACTGCATTCTGCTCTGCCGATTGGGAGGACAATGCCATGCCGGCCCTTTGAATGGACGCTGCCACCAACAGTGCCCCATTCACTCTTTGGGAACCTCTGGGTGCATTGTCTGGAGGCCGGGAACGCGGGGAACAGCGAGGAGGCTGCGAGAGGCGAGCTGCCTTCTTGGCTTAATCTCCCCGTGAAATGTTGTGGGTCCACGTTTCCAGGAGCTGGTGCCATCAGACCTGGGGAAGGTGCCTCGGCCCGAAGCCCCATTCCCAGGGCTGTGGGGGACCCTGTGTTAAAACAGAGGCAGCCAGGGCGATTCCTGTAAATCTGAAGCTTATTCTAAAATGGAGAGTTTGTGCTCAGAAGGGTTTAACCTCCCAGCAGTGCCAGGCATGCGTGCCTCTGGCCCCTAGGCCCGTGGGCCATCATACGCAGGTATGGACCCAGCGCACCCTCCTTCCAGCCTGGCCGAATGGGAAGGGTTCCTATTGGAGATGTGAAGATAAGGTTTTTAGTGTGAAAGTGCAGATAGGGAGTTCCTCTGGGTGGTTTTATTACAAATAATGATCTTGCTTTTTGTGCCATTTAATTTTTTGCTTTTAATCTCTTGTTATGAAACTTTTAAAAAGAAGACAAACCCCCAATTAATGAAGAGCACCAGGCTGGCACTGGAGGTGTGGGGCTCCAGGGATGCGGGGCCTGTGTTGGCGTAGGGTCCCCTCTGGGCCTGGACCGGTGTGTCTGCCTCCCGGACACACAGTTAAGCTCTCCGGGGAGCACGGGGGGGGGGGGGGTTGAACAGGAGCAGAGGCCTCGGCCAGTGTCCCTCCGGGGCTGAGACTCCCTGACACCTCCTGGAGCCCTGGGCCATGAAATGAGATTTTTTCCCCCCAGTGACAGGGCTCTTCTGTCTCCCCTTTGAGATGCGGCCTGGCCTAGTTCAACAGAAACATTTTTACATTACAACTGTGAAATCTTGGCATAAAGCGGCCCTTTGTCCCCTCCATTATTTTCTCACAAATACAGTCCATTGTCACAGCGCTGAAGTTAATTTGATCAACATTGGGACATTTAACTTTTATGTCCGGTCAAAAGAGTTGTTTCATGCTCATTTTGGGCATTCAGAGGAGTTGATGGCCAGAAAAATAATGTTGCCGTGAACAATTCAGGGCAATTAGTTTCCCAGGGAGAGGCGATGTGATGCCGGCCGCCCACGGCCCCCTTTGTCATCCCAGGGCCGGTCATCAGTCAGCTGTCAGCCTGCTCAAAGGCCCTCCACCCTGAATGTGTCTCCTCAGGCCGTTCCCAGAACTCGCTCACTGTTGGCGAGCAAAAGGGAGGCGCTGGGGTCCAGGCTGAGCAGGTCCCGCAGACCTGGACGCTGGACGCCGGGCGCTCGTTCCCGTTCCGGGTTGTAAACACATCCGTCCACTCAGGGGCCTCGGCATGGAAGCCTGGGTGGCCGTTGTCATGTCTGTTTGGAGCTCAGCTCAGACTCGGGGCCGCCCAGGCCAGAGCTCACTACACGCCGTTTTCCGGGTGTGAGCCCGGTTAGGACACGTGAAGTCCAGTTGCATCCCAACAAATGAGCTCGCTGTTCTATGTCCCGGATGATTGATGGTATCTGTAATCTATCATTTAGTTTATTTATTGAAAACGGATTCACACATCCAGAAAAGGGGAAGGCTCTGAGCCAGCCATGCACCTCCACTCAGCTCCGTTAGGTTCACATCCCCGTGTTTGTCTCACGTGTCCTTAGCTAAGAAGTGAAACATGGATGCCATCTCGATGTTCTCCATCCTGAGTCCTTGTCCTGCCCCTCCCCCTCACCATTCTGATATAGTGCCTGTCCTTCCATGGCCACATTGCTGTACTGCTGGCATGTGTGAGTACACGTGCACGTTGGCTCATCTGCATTTTCTTCGTCAGCACTGGCATCGCGAATGCCATCATGCTGGGCACCTGCTCTGCGGGCTCTCCGGGGCCACTACCTCTGTGGACACTGCTTTGGGCCGTGCTCGGTGTTTTTCTGACATTGAGGACGGTGTTGGGAGTGGTGCTTCTGGCTGCTGGACTGTGCCTGCCGCCCTGTGCTGTGACCGGGTGCACGCCACGTCCTCCAGGGCCTGGCATGCACACTCACACCGGGCTGGGACACATGGCATTTCCCAGCACCTGGGAGGCTGGGTGGCGTATCTGGGTTCATGGTGTTGAGGTGTGTAAGGACTCACTCAGCTGAGAGTCAGACGGGGATTCCCTGCCGGATACTGAGCAGCAGGAGGCTGAGGGTCTTCTGTGCTGGAATCAGGCTTTGGTGGTGGCCAGGGGTGAGGTGTGGTTCTCAGAGTGGAAAGGCGGGTCTCATATTACAGTGCTATTTAAAGAATGAACGAATGAGTGAAAATGACAACCGCTCAGCAGGTCCCCAGCCCGGAGCATGCAGGTAGTCTCCCCACCACTCTGCCCGGGACAGTTCTCATGGGGATGGATGGTCATCGGGGCGGATGTGGGAGAAGGTGCTTTAGTGAATTTAGTGTTTGAGAAGTACTGACGTGATGACTGGGGACTGAACCCACCCTCCCCTGGGTCCCCCACCTCGAGAAGCAGCCCTGAGAGCAAGGCCCAGACCGGAGCGGGGAGCAAGCTGACGGTCCTCGGGCCACCACACAAAGCAGCAGTCATTTCCCATGGCTCCGGGAGCCTCTGGCGTCTCTGTTCTGTCAGACCAGGGCCCTATCCTGGGACCCATCGAATGTTAACCTCCTTAAAGGCCCAGCCCCAGCACAGTCTCATGGGGGCCAGGGCCTCACCACGTGGACTTGGGGAGACAGTTCAGTGCTTGCTCCAGTGCATAGCAGGGCCTCAGGCCTCGAGCAGCCGAGAGAGTGGGTGAATTTTCAGAAACATGAGCAGTTCACATGGGGACGCCTGTGGGAAAGTGGATTTGGGAATTAATACCTTACCATGAAAATCTCACCCGACCCAGTTCTCTCCGTGCGCTGCTCCATCAGGGCTGTGGCTGTGCCCAAGATTCTGTGACTTCTCCATGTGGGTCCCTCCAGTGTGTCACCCATGGGCGCTGTGGTGGGCACAGCGGGCACCACTCAGCTGGCCTGGCTGTAGGAGTGTGTGCTGGGCCTGGGAGGGCCAGTTGGCGGGCTGGCCACTGACACCCAGGCTCACTGGCTGTTGGTACTGCACACGACACCCAGTGGGACCATCAAAGGGACATGTGGGAGCTTCATGCTGACGCTGACGCTGGCTCAGGTCCTGCCAGTAGGTTTTTCCTCTTTGCCTTCACACATGTCCTCTTCCCTTGTCTCTGCCTCAGGACAGACCATTTCACACCGGCTCCCTGTGCCGGCTGGAGTCAGGGCAGGGACTGTCCGCCTGGCGCTGCCGGCCCGCCAGGCCAGAGCCCGCGCCCAGCACGTGCCCAGCACAGGAAGTAGAGCACATTGGTCCGTTTGTTTATAGCGGCTTAAATATTTCCACCATCCACCATTCAGTGAGACAGGCTAAGATTAGGAGAAACGTTTAAGGAACTTTGAAATGTTCTGCCTGGTTGTAGTAATTTCTGTTGTTGATGGTTTTTCTAATAAAAATTTTAGAGAATGCGGCCTCTACCAGATCTGAGAACAAAACGGACGCTAGTTGATTCCTAATGGTACATGAATTCCACTCCCTTCTGTAGTTAAAAGACAGGACCGGGCAGAGAGAAAGGAACAGAGCTGGCGGGTTGGTCAGAGGAGGGCTCTACATCTGGAGGCCGGGCATTCTGGGGAAGAGAGCCAGTGGCGGTGAGTCTGTGATCTGGGACCCACTGTCAGCCGCTCCTCTAAGGCGACCCATTGCGAATGCTGTCATTCCTGAATATTCAACCTGGGCCTCCCCGGGGGACCTTGTCTCCATACCGGATGCCTTTGGTCTGCTACGGGCCTCCCAAGTCCGCAGCCCTTGCTCGCTGGGCGGCCTCGTGACGTGCGAGTGTCACTGTGGTTTGTCTCATCGTGAAATCACCTGTCAAAACCGAAAGACGCTCCATTTTCAAGACCCAAAAAATTGATTTTTATGGCTGTTCTTGTAATTCCCTTTTTGAATTAGGCACGCGATATTGATGTGGGCCTACTTTTTAATCATAATAGCTCCTGACAAGGTAATTAATTTTAAAACAACGCGTTTTTTCTCCTGGCCCAAATGGCACTCTGTTGAAATTAAAAGTGAGGCCCCGGGCCCTGCACTCAGGCGATTGCCTGGGCCTGTGGCGGCCCCTCCCGCGGCCGCCGCGGCCCGACCTTTCAGACCCGCCGTTATTAATGGGCCCAGGCCATTACATCAGGAGGAGAGCTGCGGGAGTGGGAGAAAGTTTAGGTTTTTAATGACAGTGTTACACGGCTCTGGACACGCCGTTTCAACCCTCTACTCGTCACCGCAGGCATCCCCTTCCCCGCACCTTTCCTGCGGGTGGCAGAGCGAGCCCTGGGAAGGTACGTTTTCTCTCTCTCAACGCTGAGAGTGTGTAAAGTCCATTCGATCAGGTGCTAAATCTGGAATTTGAAATTTATTCGTTTTCTTAAAAAAAGAATTGACCTCAAATTGGACTCTACCATCCAATTAGCCAAATAGCCTTTTGCTTCCTAATTCACAGTGAGGGTATCAGCCGCTCACATTTCTTCCTAGTCTCCAGTTCCCTTTCCATCAAAAGTGGGGCCCTCAACTGAGCCGAACACTTTTGCCATTTAATCCACCAGCGCCCAGCTCCAGCACGTGCCCGGAGCAGCTCCATGTCACCGGCAGGGGGTCACCCTGGGGTCCCGTAAACACACCCTGGATGGTGTTCTCCTGTGGGCCTTGCTCCAGGCTGGGGTGTCCCAGCACCTACCCCCTGCAGCCTCCTTGTAGCCTCCAGGGTTACGGATCCCACAAGATGGGAGTCCTGGCTCTCCTGTGACGAAAGTGGTCTTCAGCTGTCCTACCCATGTAAAGAGGGTTCCTCAGAGCTCAGATTGACCGCAGATGTGTCCTGCCACCCTCCGCTGGCACCCGCTGCCATTCATCTCACAGACAGAGGAAGGATGCCTGGTAGGCACACCTGCGTGATGCACTCACAGCCTGCGGGCCAGCGGGCCATATGCAGTGTCCCCACTTCTGCAACCGTGTGCGTGCTTGATCAGCCTCCGAGTCCACGGCACGCAGGGACAGCAGCACGGACGACAACAGAGCGGTGACAGCCTGGTCGTTGGGGCTGTGCACCTTCTCCCTGGACGCTCCTCAGGGACCACTGGCTCCTGCGCTGTCCGTGAACAGAGCTGACAAGTTACTGAAATAGAACGTGCAGAAGCCTTGACCCAGACTTTCCGCCCAGGGGAGTGACAGGCCTCCTCCTCAGGCAAAGTGAAGCTGGAGAGAAAGCACTGGAGTCGAGAGCCACGTGTGCTGGCTAGGAGGAGGGCGCCGTGTGACGAGGGGCTCTGAGGGTCCTGTGGCAGCCACCCTCTCAGACCGCCCTCAGCCACGTCCCAGGTGCCGTGCTAATGTCTCCGTTGCCACGTCCTCTGGCCCTTCCCCAGGACAAAGCAGTGCTGACTCTTAAGCAGCAGACATGTCTCAGGAAACACCGTGGGCACAGCGCTCTCTCAGACCCGCTCACTGGTTTTGGCGGGGAAGTGGGGGTGCCCGGAGCTTGGCCAGGTGCTCCGCCTCTGGTCTGAGAAGGACAGAGGTCCCGTGCAGGACAGCGGGCTGGGCGGGGGTGGGAAGCAGCAGGAAACAAGCGGAGGAAGCATGTCCACTAAGGGCCTCCTATCCTGGGGCACAGACCCATGTGGCCTGGGATCCCGGCCACTTGTGCTGTGCCTGCCACCAGGAGGCCATCACAGAGCTGAATGGATTTGCCTGACCCTCAGACCCAGAGCCGTGGGGACTGGTGGTGCTGGTGCTACGGGCTGGGAGGGCAGGCTGGCCGGCTGGGTGTCAGGGCCAGGGCTGGGTCTGGCGAGAACTGGCACTGAGCCAGGCACAGAAAGTCGGCCGCAGGAACCCGTGAGGCACTGAGGGTGAGGGAGCCAGCACCTGCCTCCTGCTGAGGGGGCCTTCCGTGTCCTGGGGACGCCAGCCTCCTGGGCAGTGCCGGTGGACTGGTGCCCAGGGCGAGAGAGCAGGCTTCTGGGTGGGATCAGCTGACAGCCAGAGTCGGTCAGCATAAGGAGCTGTGATAGTCTGAAGCCCGGAATGGTACTCCCTGACCTCTCACTGGTCCTCGGCTGGTGGCAGCACGTGGAGTTGGACTCTGCGCAGGATGGGCCCTCAGCCTGCGGGGACGAGGCTCCCGCATGGAAGCAGAGCATGCCACTGTCTTCTCATTTCCCGTGTGGCTTCTGTGCACAGGGTGGGGGCCAGGAACCCCATGTCCTAAGGCTCCTAGTGACCTTTCTAGAAACCTACCCAATTCTCAGAATATTTTTTAAAGATATTTAACACCAGGAATAGGTAGGCACCTGTGGGCACCTGTGAGGCAGGTTCTATCCCCTCACCTGTGAGCACAGCGCAGGTGGGGGGTAAGGAAGGGCCCGTGCTGGTCCTGGACACAGTGGGGGCCAGTCCTCGGGCTGAGTGAGGCTGGTGTGTCTGCCTACACTTCTGACATCTTCGTTCCTGATTACTATTACCTCTATAGAAAGACTTAATTTTAACAGTGAAATTGCTAGTCACCTGCATCATTAATAACCATCTATGATAATGTTCTCTCTCTTCAAATTAATGTAATAGTTAAGTATTATTAAAAAGGAAAACAAGGCTTGTCATGAAACTTAGCTACATGATAGAGCAAGTAATATGTAAGAGAAATAGGAACATGGCCGAGATGGTTTTTTAAAGAATTGTCGACAAGAAGGGTCTCCCTATTAAATCAGATTAAGGAAAGGTGTCCAGGATGGATGAAGGATCCACAGAAAAGAATAGGGAGTCACAAAAAGTTCCAATTCGCTTGGGGAATTTGGTGTTTTACAAACTCGGAAAAGAAAGCATTGAATGTTTAATAGATGGTGCAGCTCAATGGACCATTGAGAAGTCGATAAACTCAGACCCCTACTTCCCAGTGTGATTCCAGACGGATTAACCAGCCGCAGAACTCCACCTTGAAGATAAAGGACGGAAGCCATTAATGGATGGGGCCGGGAAGGCCGCCTGGAGAATCAGTCTATTTCACTGCATGGAAACAAAAATGTCTGCAGAAACAGAGCTAAAGACCAGCCACAGACTGAGAGCTAACAGCACAATTCACAGGAAAACTCCTGGAATTCAAAGTGAAAAAGGCAAGGAACTGAAAAGAAACGCCGTCTCTGAACAAGTAGAAGCAGAAAATGAGATTCCAACAGGTGCATGAGAGGACGGTCAGCTCCTGGTAATCACACAAAATAAACAAAGACAGCGTTTCCACTCCTCAGACAGGTTACATAGAACACAGCAAGTTCACCCTCTCAGGCACACATGGGTGAGCGAGCAGCCGCCGGGCTGCCTGACAGCATCTGGGAGCTGGATCCTCAGGGCCAAGTCCAACCGTCCTCAACACGGCAGGTGGTGCCAACCCAGCCTCGTACTGCCCATCACTCATCTCTGGATTCTGAAGATGATGAATCAAGTTAGCAAAGACCGAGCAGATGATACATGGCCCGCCACGCCCATGCGCCTGCCCAGGAGGACACGGTGCTGAGCTCCACACACCTGCACCAACAGGCATCATAGGGTGGGCGGGGACACATCAGGTTCCCTGGTAACCCAGTGGGTGTTTGAGTGACTGGTGAAGACACTGTGCCTGCCTGGTCCAGTGAGGATATAATCCGTCTCAGTGCAGCCCGCCCAGAGCTCTGCACAGCAGGTGTGTCCAGGAAGCCAGAGCCGGGCAGTGACGCTGGGAAGCTTGGTCACCAGGCTTGCCTTTCCTTCCGCACAGACGACATGTCTGTTCAGCTGGTGGACTTGTAAGAAGGTCTCATTCTGCTTTGGAAACAGGAGTAGCCAGCGCTTTGCCCGCCCTCGGAGCCACAGTCATGGATGGCGTGGTGGGCGGTGGCCAGCGGGTTTGAGCAGTTCCCAGGCGTCCTTGTCTGAGGGCAGAGGGAGAGGCCCCACTTGCCTTTTCAATGGAAAGTCTGTATGGAACACACTGCGATCCACATAGCATCCGGTAGGAGCGTGTTTTCCAGCCAGGCAGTATCTGCTTAAAAAGTCAAGTTGCCGTTAAAACTTTGAAACATCCAATGGGGATGACATGTAAACACTTTCAGAACAAGTCCAGGCGGCCCTCCCTGACTGAGAGGGACCATCCAAAGGCAGGCGAAGGCGACCTGGGGTCCTGTGGGCCATCTCACCCACATGGCTCTCTGCACGCACGGCATGGGAGCCAATACGAGGGCACTGGCTGTTGAGAAAAGAAAGCTTTGATGTGCGAGCTCATTTGGCAAGAAGATAGGAGGCACTCAACTCTGGCCCTCCATCCAGCGCTCAGGGCGTATTGAAGGGGTTTCAGCACCAGATCTTCCTGGACAGCGGACCTTCCTTCTGAAAGGGTCCAGGGGTAGATGGTTGGGGGTTGAGGAGAGGAGGGAAGAGTGACGGTTAAGGTGTCCACAGTACTGCCCACAGTGAGTGTGGTAATCTGGTTCCAGGTCTTGTTGGAAACAGGTCGGGACCAGTTTGAGCTGGTCCTGCCGTTATAGGTCTCTGCACACACCACCATTCCAGCTTCCCGAATCCTGGGAACCCCAGTGAGAGTCTGTCTTCCCTGGTGCAAGCTGCACTTCCACCAAGTGTGGTGTTCACGCCGCTGGCCCAGTCAATGGGGACCTGTTGGCGGCATACATGATGCTGGAGAGGGCCTCGCACTGAGGGTGGACATGTATGGCCGTGGTCACTTTGCTAAGTGTTGGGGGTACGCATCTGCCTTCCAGGGGGGGTGGTATACAATGTGTGGTGGGAGGATGGCTGCAGCAGTCAGGAGGCGTGAATGCACACTTACCTGTCTCCTCCTCTTCTCGCAGGATCATTGACCAGCGATTCGAGAAGGTGTCCTACTTCGTCTTCGGTGACTTCAACTTCCGACTGGATTCCAAGTCCGTGGTGGAGGTAGGCCCGGCCCCCGCCGTCTGGAGCCCACGCGTGTTCAGTGGTGGTAGGAAGGCAGCGAGTTCAGTGTCGTCATTCCCACGGGTTATGTTTACGGCAAAAACTCCTAATAAAGAAATGTCTTGCTATCAGAAAAGGGGGCCATTCTTTGGAGCAGGCGGATGGGGTCCCTCAGGTTTCCGCAGTCGCCGTCAGCCACTGCTGAGTGCCAGGACCTGCTCTGTGTTGACAACTGAAGTTGTCAGCTACTGAAAGGAAACAAGGAGGCAGCTCGGGGGGCAGCGCTCCGCCCTGTCTCGGCTTCTCTCTCCTCGTGGCACATTCTGTCTCCTTCAATAAATGTCGACGTCACTCCGTCTTTGGGAACTCAGAGGCCGTGTGTATTTCCTGGGCACACTCACAAGGCCAGGGTGTAGATGGAAACCCTCCACCTGGCCACTGGAAGGCGGGCTTAGTGCGGCTGCCACGTCCCAGCGGTGTGACCTTGGTGTGTCGCAGGAAGCAAGGCCGGTGGCCAGGCACAAAGGTCGGCTCTCCCTGATGAGGTTGCTGCAGGGGCACTGGGACGGTGGGTAAGGGCCTCTCGTGCTGTTGGGCTGCGGCTCTGATGTCAGCTCCCCCATGGGGAGACCCCTCCGCCTTGAGCGTGCCCCTGCCTGGGAGGAGCCGGTGTTGGGAGGGAGATGGCAGCCGTGCTCCGGGCAAGCCTCCCAGAGCTCGGTCCCTGCCTGGCACAGACTCCAGAGCACGTGTGTGGTGCCCACGGTGGGAACAACAATATGGAAAAGTGGCAGTCCCTCCGAGTGATTATCTTCCCATTAGTAGTCTCGTTACAAATATCGTCACACATTAATCTTCCGTCTTGGGTAGGAAATTATTACTTAAAGACAGACGAAGCAGGCTTTGATCATCCCACAGCTCCCCGTGGTTGACAGAAATGAATAATGTTGTATTGAGATCCTCTTTTATAATTTAATTAAGCTGGCGCTACCTCACCAAGCCAGCCCCACACACACATGCGTCATGTTCACCGACCACCACAGCGCGGCTCCCTGATGTCGAGGGGCCCCGGAGTGTGGGGCAGGGGGTGCTCTCAGGTAGACTGGTGGACAGGTGAGTGCCCCTAGGACTACAGAGTCCTTCCTTGGGGTCTGCTGAGTTGTCTTTCCTCGTTTTGAAATTGAAGAGCTAACGAGTCAGGTATCAGGGACCCAATCAACGTCTCAAAGGCCCTGCAGCCTTAGGGGACTCAGGAGTCACCCCTGTCATGTTGGAATCTGCCCCCGTGTCTGTCACCATCAGCCAGCGCGGCCTCTGTGTGGCCGGTGCCCTGGAGGAGGGCGCTTTCCCCAGTAGCCTTAGGCCACCGGGGGCTGCAGAGCCGCACTGTTAGATCTGGAGTCCCTGGGCACGTCTGATGGCTCGCTGGTGCCGGGGACCAGCGGGTCTGCTCTGCTTGGAACTGCCCACCGCTCACCTGCAGCGTCTCCTCTCAGCAAAGCGCAGCAGGGCCTTGGAAGGCCTCGGCTGATCAATCAGGAGCCACCCAGCAGCTGGCATGTTGGGAAAAGGTCAAAGTCGCACACGTGGCCTTTCCTTCCCGATAGAACAAATATCAAATAGAAGGGCAGTGCTCCGGACTGAGGGCAGAGAGTCACAAGTGTGTGCGCAGCCCGGTTCTGGTTCCCGTGGGGGGTGCTGAGCGGCACGCCAGCTGTGCAGGGTGTGCGGTGCCGCAGGCAGTGGTGACGGGGCAGGAGGGCCTGGGCCGTTGGGTTTGGGGAGACTTGTCTGTACACTCAGAGTTTTCCTTTTTCTTACTTTGTGGGTGCACAGGTGTGACTGTAAAAAGCTCACCTGCTCTGTTAGGGGCAGGTGCGTTCCTGGGGGTGTCGCAGCCCCCTAATAAAATCCACTCGTCCCCCACTCCCCCATCACGTGTACCCAGCGCCCTTTCTCTGGGACGTGCAGCCATATGCAGGATCGGTCTCGGTGATGGTGGGCTGGGGCTGCAGGCTGCACTCTCCTTGCCTCTGGCACACTTCCCTTTCCTTTGCATTCCTTTCAGTGAAGTGTCTGATGAGGATGTGCGGGGAGATGGAGGAGGGGGGCTCGTTAGAGATGCAGATCAGGGGGCCTAGACCCAAGCAGGTGGGAGCCAGGGCATCACCTGGAGCACCACATCCACACTGGGTGGTCCTGTGGGGTCTCAGACAACCTTGAGCACCAGACCCCATGCTGTGCAGTCCTGTGGGGTCTCAGACAGTTGTATGGGTGGGGGAGGCGCAGCCCCAGGCAGATACTGGGGTGTGGGCAGCAAGCCCTCTGTCTCACCCCGCCCCCCACCAGGGGCCCAGATCGTTCTCTGTCCTCAGTACCGCCACCAGTCTGGGCCTCTACCTGGCACTGTCCCTTCTCCTCCTGCTGGGTGGGCAGGCATGCTGCCCATAGCAGTGACTCCTCTTGGGATACTGTCTTTGGACACCCACATTTAGTGCCTGCAGACCAGGTCCTGAGGGCAGGAGAAGGCCATGAAGTCCCAAGCCGTGTTTTGGGGGAAGTCTGTGCTCTCGGCTTCAGGGGTCACCCTCCAGTTATGTTCCTGTCACCCAGGGCCAAGTGAGAGGTGTCCACCCACACCCGTCCTGGCCAGTGCTGGGTTGTGGACGGTACGCAGGCCTGAGGGCGCTGTCAGGACGGGATGCGGCATCGTTGCTTTGTCTGGAGTTGGTAGACAACCTCTCTCCCAAGGAAGAAGGTCGAGGTTTTGTTTTTGGCTCAACTCGAAGCCACAGCCGACTTGGTCTCCTTGCTGACCCCACCTGGAGCGGCAGACTGGGCCTCCCTGGTCCTGGACACTGACTGTGTCCACTGGCACCGTACACAGAGGTTAAATCAATCCCCATTCAGAGCAAGAGAGACAATGAGCTAGACCCGGGGAGCAGGGAGTCAAAAGCAGTGATTGTCCCCTGCGGCTGGAGCAGGTTGGACGCTGGGAGCTGTGGCAGCCCCAGGAGGAAGCCTGTCATTTGTAGTGAGGGACGGTTACGGGGGTCCCCGCAGTCTTGGCCGGAACCTGCCTGGGAGAGAGGCGCTGTGTGCACTGGGAAGACTGTCCCCCGGGACCAGCCACTTCGCATTTCAGATGCAAATTAATACAAACAGGCTTGCCGAGCAGAACTGAGGAGAGGGTACTGTGATCACATGTGGCACCGCCTAAGCCATAATTAAAACATAAACAAATTAAACACGATTATCATGTGCCCCCTAAGAGGCCGCGCGTCATGGAACTAATTAATAATGCAGCCTCCACTCAGCCCTGCTGGCGGATCACTCAGAGGGTATGTTTCATGCCTTGCGCAGTGGCAACTGGCAGCTGGGGCGCTCAGCTGGCCGTAGTGACAAACAGTGACAGCAGTGCCAGGCGCTCCCATCTCCTCGCGGCCCAGCCGAGCGCCCACCTGCCGCCCATCACTGCCGACAGTGACGGTGATGGATGTGTTTTGGAGGCTGGCAGCCATTTGCAAAGGCCAGTTACTGACAGGTACACGTGTATTCAGGTACCAGGTGGGCCTGTTAAATGTCCTTTGAGAAGCTGATTTAAAAGCAGTGATTGTCCAGGAAGACACGCTCACAGAAGGGGTGCTGGGCAGCGCTGGACAGTGGGGTCCTAGCTGACCATGCAACCTTGGGAGAAGAGGAAATCGCTGTAGAGGTCCCCATGCCTCCCACACAGCAGAAAGGGGCATCGTCTCTGGTCAGCCCTCTGAGAATCCCCAACTGGATCGCCCCCCTGCTGGCTTTCATCTGCGTTCCGGTCACCTTGTTGAACCCAACCCAACCACATCTCTGCACCCAGGACCCCTCAGCCTGGGGACACAGCGGGCACAGGCCAGGCCAGCTCCTGATGGGGGCCCTGCGGCCAGGGCAACAGCTATGTTGCTGGCCCTGTGGTGTGTGCAAGGTGTGACCGCCACTCCTCAGTTGGGGCGTGCCTGGCAGCCTGGCTCGGCCCTGCAGAAGCCCCCACGGGCGGCTGCTCTTCAGCCAGTGATGCACCCGTGAGTGGTGGGTGTCAGGAGCCCAGGAGGTCTGGGCAGTTTGCCATCCACTAGACAAGCAACAGGGACGGGCCACCCAACTTCCCTAGCGGCCTGGAGAAAGCCTTCCTTAGAGCAAGGCCTTTGCAGGCCTGTCTCCTGGCCCCTGGAGTGCATAGTTTCCACACGACAGCCAGCCTTTCGCTGCCCTCGGCAATGTTAGTGGTCATGGGGCTTTCCCTGAACTGGGAGCAGTGCGGACTTCGAAGGGCCCCGCTTTGGGCTGAGCTGCCTCCCTCCTGCTCTGGACACTCTTCCGTCCGTGGCCTCGGGATGCTGAATTGCTCTGATGGACGCGGGCAGGGCTGCTGGAAGGACCGTGAGTCAGGTGTGTCAGCCGAGCTTTCTCGTCAGTGCCTTTGCTTGGTTTTCAAAGAGTCTTGGTCTAAAGAATAGAATTATGAATTTACATCACTTGATTTATTTTTTCATTACTGTTCTAAAGAGACCTTTATTTGGTCTATTTGATATAGGGCCTGTGACAATTAATCAAAAATGAAATACAGTTTCAACTTAATTATGATGAGTCGCCGGGGCTTTTATTAGAGGGTTTTCTTCCAGAAAGTTGGCTTCATAAACATTGGCCAGTGTTTCCAACGAGAGATTGAGGTCAGAATAATTATTCTAATGGTGGAAAAGGAAGAAAAAGGACAGTACACTTGTGGCTTTCCCCCCTGCCCCCCTCCGCCATAGGAACAAGATTTTCTGAATCATAATCAGCTCTGAGCTCACTGATCTTTAATGTGCTTTTCTGGGTGTTTTGCTAGGTCCTGCTTTCTGCCCGCCCTCAGGGCTAGTACAGCCCCATGAGGACTTTAGGACTCGGGGCAGATCTGCCATGCCATGCCTGGTGGCAGGCACCCCACGGCCACGATCCGTGGCTGCCTGTACAGGTCTGTGCCTCCTTGCACACTCCCCCCCTCTTACCGGCTGAGTCCACGCGTATCAGTGGAAGGCTGGGGGTGTCCTCAGGAGGCCAAACCAGCGTGTAGAGGTCCCCTGCGGGCCTCACTGGGGCCTCACACGGCAGTGCCTGTCCTGGAGGCAGTCCCAGGCCAGTGGCACGTGCCCCACACCTGCTGGATGCAGGTCTGAGAAAGCTACGCTGCTTCCTGCTCCAAACTGAGTTGGGTCTGCAGGGAATGCTGGGTGGGTGCTGCCCCGGGCCACCAAGCTGGAGCGAGCCAGCGGGAGCCGTCTGAGGAGGAGACAGATGAAAGGGTCTTTATGGCGTGTTGTTGTTGTGGACGAACAGTGGACAATATAGAACAAAGAGGAAGAAGGTGCCTCCGCTGCTGACATAACCCTCCTGACAGCGCCCTTTCATTAACTGCCGCCAGCTCAGCTCCGCGGCCTGGGCCCTGCCCCTCGGTCCGGGTGGTGTCAGCACTGTCGGGCTCAGAACTTTTCTCAGCGATCGATCGCTTAGAGGTCTCCCTCCTCCCGGGGTTCCAGGGCAATCCTTGGAGAGGCAGTGCTCTGTGGAAGTCAGAATAACAGGAATGGTGTGTCCTGGGCACGAGCCGCAGGAAGCAGCGGTGCCTATCCATAGGGCAGAGGGCACACCTGACGGGGCCAGCCTCCCCGTTGATCTTGGTTCCTCAGGTCCCTCTTCAGGACGGTCCTGTCTGCATCGGGCAGATCACACTGCTCTCAAAACCAAGGAAATCACAGTGGTCCTGCCCTGCCTGCAGCCATGCCTCCCCCTTCTCAGGAGCTGGGCCTGTGTGCATGCACGTGTGTGCTTGCAGGTATGTGCATGTGTCCATGTGCATGTACGAGTGTGTGCCTGTGCATCATAGGAAAGGGGGTGCTACCTTGGGCAGAGTTCATTGGAGTCATGTGTGTACATGTCACTGAGCTGTGCCATTCCATCGCAGGCTGAGTGGCATCTGTGTCACCCTTGCTGCTTTGAGCGTTGGCCACTTTCTTCTTCAAGGGTCCCAGCAGCCTGCTTGGCCTCCGGGCGCAGCAGATTCACCTCAGTCAGCTGCCAGTGGGAGCAGCAGCGGATGCCTGTCTAATGGGCACTTCCTTTTCAGGGCACAGCATGTATCTAGCCATCAGGCCGGTCAGAGAATTCCTCTTGTCTGAGCACTTTTTCTCAGATCCATACGTCACCGATGACCACGGCGAGTTGTAACTGATTTTCGTTTCCGAGCCATCGTTAAGCGATTTAATGATTGTTCTCCTGTCTGCTGTTGGAATATGTTTAGGACTTGGAATAATGTCTGGGGACATTCGTTACCGAGGAATTGTTTGTCACTAAGCCAATAATGCTTGTCCGGTGTTCCTAGAACTCAGACAGGAATCCAGGGGACTTGGACGTCTGTCTGTCTACCTGTCTGACTTGGTGTTTTAATTCTGAGCCCACCTCCCAGTGCCCAGCACGGACACCTAGCACCTCGGGCTCTGGCGTGTCCGAGATGCAACCGTAATCCTTTGACGCCGGGAGGAGGCAGGCGGCCGGTCTGGGACTGGCATGCACAGCCCCGCTGGGCAGCAGAGCGCTCTGTGGGTCTGACCAGCTACACGACACTGCAAGACCCCCACCTGCTGATGTTCAGCATTCCTGGGAGAAGTAGTCATAGTATAGACTGTGCTCTTCTGGAGTGTTCCTGTTTTCTAGAGTCACTTGAAAACTTTAAATTTAAAAGTTAGTGCTTTTCCATTAACACGTTTTAAGGGAAACCTATGGGCAGACTCCGATCTTGTTTTGTAAACCACTTTTTAGAAATCTTCTCAGAGATGTTAACTGGAATGTTTATATGCAGCCCTTTTTGTAGGCATTTTTATGGCTAGAATTTAACCAAAAACAGAAAGCCACCAAAACAGCGGGACCGTGGTGGGTTTTACTGACATGCCTTTGCTTGGCTGGCCCTTCAGTGAAGCGTTTCCTCGTGGTTTGCAGAACTCACTCCCAGGGGTCACTGGCAGGGGAGGGAAGAAGCCCCAAGACTTAGGGATGGGAAGGGCAGATGGGCCATCCCGGGCACGCAGCCCTGCCAGGAGAATAGCCCCGCCCAGGACCTGCAAGCTGTTGGTCCTGGTAGCTGCCACGGACACAGCACAGAGAAAGCGAGTGTGTCCTCACAGCGGGAACCCTGGAGTGTGAGGATGTTTCTTTAACCCAGGGGTCGGCAAACTGTGGCTCGTAAGCCACACTCTGTTGACTGAGTTTGCTGACCACTGAGATAGGGGCTTAATCACAAGGAACAACAGCCTGTAATTATTGGAATCGAGAGTCTCACCCAACAGCTGTTACAGTGTCCAGTGGCACCTTCTGTCCCCTGAGTGTAGACACCACGGGGCCCAGGTGAGGCCAGGGAAAAGGACGAGCTGGTGGGAGTGACATAGGCCTGGCGTCAGGGTCTCCAGGGCCTGGTGGACAAGCCCCTGCTCCCAGAAGTCGGCGGCCCTGTGAGTGGGTGCTGGGAGCTACGTCCGTGAGCAAGGCTGTTAATTAGGGCTAATGGACTGGCGGCATTTGGGCAGAGACCGCTGGAGGGGCGTTGTCTGTTACCCATTTCGGTTCCTTGTGGAACTGAAAGCAAAGTCCCTTGTGAGTGGACAGAGCTCAGGGACAGAGCCCAGAAGGTCACGCTCAGGCCTGCATGTTCCCAAGGTCAGCCCCGCCTCCTCAGGAGGGCACACACCCCTCGCTGACCAGCTCCGGGCTCTGTGCCAGGTGGAAGGAGGTAGGTGGCTGCCCGGAAAGCAGGGACCGTCTGCATTCCTCCGTTAGAGATCCTGCCCCCGTCAGCCAGGCGTGAGCTGGTCACGTCTGCCACACCATGGCTTCCTGAGTGTGGTTTTGCTGTCCTTTAGTTGTCATCTTTTTTTAAGGAAGTCTCAGAGATGCTGGCACAGATTACAACAGTTTGAGGAGCGCAGGCCTGGCCGCACTCACCGCTCTGCGCTTGAACCCTGTTGTCAGAGTGCCGGCATCTCCATCCGCTGTCCGGATCCGTGGTGACATCCTTGTTCATCCTCAGGCTGATTGCATCCGTGGCCCCTTTGTCTAAAGCTGTTGACGACATTGTTTGAAGCCCATTTATTCCGCACGCTTTTCCTTTCCGCTTTCCCGGAGGAAGGTCCCGCAAACGTGTTTGTGGCTGGAATTACACCAGGCGGCCGGGCTGCCGCGTCCCTCTGTCCCTCGCCTTTGTGTCCGATTTCATGCTCTCAGAGGCCTGCATGTTCCGTGTGCATTGTCAGCGGTGACAGCTCTGGAGCAGGGTCACTGGAGAGGGGGGGCGTGAAAGGTGGTACAATGCACCTTCGGGCCCACCCACCAGCCCAGCCCGGCCCCACCCCCCGGGGCCAGACCGCAGGCGCCCCAGAGCGCTGGGGTCGCTCCCTCCAGGGGCTGCCGCTGCCCGTGGCTGGACACCTGGCCCTCTGGTATTTTGTGGGCTGCCCAGGGCGTGTGGTGGCTGTGGGTGTGTCCAGGCAGAAGCAGGGGGCGCGGTGTTATTTTCTTCAGGTCTCCATTAGACAAGGAGAAGAGTTTAATCCTCTCGGCCATAGACTATTTCCTTAAAACCCCCATAGATGCTTCCCTCAGCAGCTGCCTGCGGTGTGTATGGAGCTGGGAAACGGGTCAGGGGGCGCGATGGTTGTGGGGGTCCAGGCCCGGGCGTACCTACACCCTTGTTGTGCCTTAAACAGTCTGCAGACCTCTGGCCAGACTGGCTTGCATCGCCCCCCTCTTTGTGTGGTCACGACAGTGACAGGCGACCCAGAGACAATGGCCTGCCCAGCACCCCTGAAGGCGCTGTTCCCGGCTGGACACAGCCATGTGCAAGCCCACGAGGTTCACACTGTGTGTTGGGGGTCCCTCCCCCCGGGTACAAATTTGGGCTGGGTGTGCAGGGCCCAGGGCCAAGGATGGGAGGCAACAGGAATGCGCTGTGTGACATCCCCCCTGCTCCCTGACGGCTCTGGGCTCCGGGAGGGGGGACAGCATGTTCCAGGCCTCTTGGCCTTTTGATCCCATGTGGGTACCTTTGCCCACTTGTCACCCGAGACCTGTGCTCCTCACACTCCAAACCGGATGCTTCCAGAGGGCAGGACCCGTGGGCTGTCTGCTAGTGTCCTGGCACCTGTGGCTCTGGGCCGGGCTGGCGTGTCCCTGGTAGATGGCTCGCCTCCCAGGAAGGGCGTTCATGGCTCGGCCAGCTCACAGGGCGCCTTTTCTGCATCGAAAACAAAACAAAACAAAAGCAAGAGCGAACTCCTCAGCCACCGGGGATGACTAGGGCCTCCGAGGAAAGGGCGCTCTCCAGGCCTGCTGTTTCCAAACTTTCCCGATGACCCTGCAGCACCTCGTGACCCAGCTGTCCTCTCTGCAGTCACGTGGCCTTGGCATCCATCCTGCCTGCCCCAGTAATCCTCTGCCGTGAGAACGGGGTGTCACAGACCCCGACCAGGAGCACACGGAGGGCACTGAGCGAGCTCTAACGCCTGGTGACCCCCACCCCTGACTTGGCCCCACTGGGTCCCAACTCCTCCCGGCTCCGCACCCTCCGGGACCTCTGGAGCCTGCACCAGGCTGCAGACCCGGCTGCTCCGGGTCAGGACTTCCTAACTCCGGGGGGAAGGGAAACCCAGACGCGAGTTCTCAGGCCGCACAGGGTTTGTGGCAGAGACACAACTAGCTGCTCATGTTCAACCAAACAGGATTTTAATTCAAAATATGCCGGCAACATGCACCTCACCTCCTGCTTTCTCGGGTGGAGGAAAAAGGTAAAATGGAAGTGCATCCTCCTTCTCCTTCTGCCCCTGAGCAGGGAAGGAACCCCGGACCGCTGGCTGGAGTCCTGAGCCGGGGGGCACACGCTGCCCTGTGCACCCGGAGTTCCACCAGGCAGGCCCTGACCTGTCCCTGTCCACCACGCTTCCCTCTCCCCTCCCCTCCACCCCAGGTCGCCTGGCCGCTCCCCAGCTCTCACGCTGCCCCTCAGGCCTCTGCCCAGGCTGGGCCCTCCACCCGGAACTCCCCCCACAGCGGCCATCTCCTCACTAGTTCCCCCCACCCTCCCGCCCCCAGGAGCACAGGGACACGCTCAGTGCCCACCCGGCCCTGCCCTGTGAGGTGAGTGTCGGGTGGGCGCTCTCTGAAGTCACAGTTAGAGCTTGACGGCTGTGCTAACTGCAGCTGCGCTGCGGGTGCGACGCTGCTGCCCTCGACGTGGGTGCACAGGGGCGATGGCACCGCAGCCCGGGCTCACGCTAGAAATTAGCAGCCGAGACCCTGCCACGCCCCATGCCCCGGTGCCTGTTCCTGTTCCTGGCGGACAGTTTTATTTAAGTCGCTTTCTAAGTGTTTGGTTGATGGTTTTACACACACAGAGCAAACCTTAGGGCTCTGAATCCGAGAACTTTCTGAAGGAGGCACCTTGTCCTAAGCTCCAAAGCGCACCACATGGCACACCCCGCACCAGGCTCCGTGCAGAAAGGCCCCGAGAGGTGGACAGGCCAAGACCCCTGAAATGCCTGGAGAAGCAGCAGGCGCTCCGGGTGCCAAGCAGACAAGCGCCAGGCAGCCCTCGCCTGTGCCCCGCGTGTGGCTGCTAATCATGAAATAAACCTAGATGGCCCTTAAAGCCAACATTTGGGGTGCTTTCTCTCCTTTCAAAAGAGTGAAACCCCTTTTGTAAAAGGTGAGCCGGAAAGCCGGCCTGCGCGTCTCCGCATGAGTGGGCACGCAGATTGCAGGCGGGAAGTGCCTGCCTGGTGGCTGATCACTTCTTCAAACCGGTGAATGAGGAGCTGGAGGGGGAGGAGGTGGGGGACCTTCACCAGGCGCGATCAGATGTTTATCCTTTGGGAGCCGCCCTACGTGGCCAGATAAAGCAATTTTGTAAGAAGTTTCCAGCCGATGCCTTTGGGAGGAGAACCATGAGTTTCTTGAATCGTCCCGTGGTGGTGGCGACAATGGCTGTCCGTCCACTGCCCCCGCCAGCCCATCCCCCCTTCACGGAAGCACTTAAGCCACTTAAGCACATTAGCATCTGGATGGAGCGACCTCCTCGGGCTGCGCTGGGTGGGCGGCCGCTCTGCTCGGGATTGTGCGGCTTGTTCTAATCCGTGCCCTTTGAAGGCCCCAGACTGATTTGTGACACATGAGTCCAAAAGCCACTTTGGGGGGCTTGACCCGCTTAGCTGATCTGTGCGCTGAATGCCAATGGCCTGTCCCGGAGTGTGCTCTGGGGCTGGCGCTGCCCCCCCTGCCCCCTGACCTGGCGGGGTCCGCGTCCAGCGGGCTGACAGAGCTCACACCTGCAGGCGCAGCCCAGGACGTGGGGGGCTCCCGCTCTCTGGGGCGCAGGCTTGCTCAGCACCAGGACCTCACCAGGGCCGCGCAGAAGAAAGTGTTTAAAAAGCGAGAAGTGGTTGTTTCCTTGCAGTGGTCTTTTTAAAAATAATTATCTAGTCCTTTCTTGAAAAAAAAACAGCTTTCCCGGGGTATATCTAAGCCACAGCCCAGGGAGAGCATCAGACCGACCGGCCCGGACACCAGCCTGCTTGTCTCAATCATTCCCCACGTGACTCGTTCCCCCAATCTGTCAACATCCCATCCTGCCAACACGTGTGAACATGGGTGTCGGCCCTTCAGAGCCTTGCTCTGTCCGCAGCACTTGGTCACTTGGAGCGTGTCACGCACTTCCTCTGTTACACGTGTATCCTGGGTACCCTTCCCAGTCCGTCTGCATTTTCATGCCCCTCAGAGCCACAGGTAGGGGAGGGGCTCACGTGATCTGCGCATGAGCGCACACATGCACACACATACACAGGCAAAGACAGACGGCTTTTCTAAACAAGCCCAGAGTTAGTTTCATGCTTAGCCAATCCGATGCAGCCCGGGGGGTGACAGCGCCGTTCTTCCCGTCCCCGCTGCTGCCCAACCGCCGCCCTCCCCTCCGTCGGTTGGTGTCCTCCTCAAGTCACCTCTGGCCGTGTTGTCCTCGGGGTCCTGGCCATCGGCCTCGGGCGTCTCTGGGGCTGATCTCACTGCAGTGTGTCCGCGGGCCGTGGCTGGTTGTGACTGCACCCACCCTCCCTGTTCTCAGTCCAGGCCAGGGCCCAGCCGCTCAGCGGGACGCTCCGCAGAGTGCAGGTTGGGGTGGGGGACAGGCCTGCCTTCAGGCACCGCTGGGGACCTGCTCTGGGGTCCCTCCACGGGGAGCTGTGAAAGGGGCTTGGAAAAAGGATGAGGCTGGGGACAGAGGTCAGGAAAAGAGCGGGTGATGGTGACGGGCCTGCGGGCAGCCAGGCGCGGGGCTAAGTTTCTGTGTCTTTCCCAGACTCTCTGCACGAAGGCCACGATGCAGACGGTCCGGGCCGCCGACACCAACGAGGTCGTGAAGCTGATTTTCCGGGAGTCAGACAACGACCGGAAGGTGAGAGCCTGCCTGTCCCTCTGGGTGGGTGGCCCACGGCAGCCACCACGGCCGTCCCGAGCTGGGAGGGTGGCACTGGGCCTGAGCCCCGCTCTGCCCCCACCTGACGCCCCGTCCTTGGCAGGTGATGCTGCAGCTGGAAAAGAAACTGTTCGACTACTTCAACCAGGAGGTTTTCCGAGACGACAACGGCACTGCGGTGAGTGCTGTGTCTCACAATGACCCTGTGCCACCTGGGGAGCCTCAGGGGGCTGGGGATGGAATGTGGGGGGCTGGCCCTGGAGGGCTGCGTCCTGCGGCTTCTCTGAGACCTGGGTGGCCAGCCAGCACAGACCCCGCAGCCGCACCTGCGTGACTTCAGCTTCGGTCCTCGGAGGCTCACACAGGTGTGCGTGCCACTGCCCGGGCCACTGGGCATGTCGAGGGTCACCCTCACGTCAGTCACACGCAGGAAACCAGGTCGCTCAGTCCACCTGGGGGACAAGATAAATGGGGTGACGAGCATGGAAGGGCCTCTCCCCTCCGCGGTGAGGCAGCAGCACAGCCACTGGGACAAACTACCATCGCAGGATGGATGTGCCCGGGCCGGACGCGGCCCCAAAATCCATCGCATCCTTCATCAACCACCGGTCTTGTACCCGTCTGACAGAAATTTAATTCAAGCTGGCTCCTGAAAATAATTATTGTATTTTAAGAGTAGTAATCATTGGCCGGGACATGATTGAATGTGTCCATGCCTATTGACTTTTCCTATGATTTATAGCTTTGTTTAGTCGATATTCCCATCGAAATTGTATAATTAATTATAAGTGTGGCTGTCAGGCCCCAGGATGGAGTGCCCTGGCGAGGATTTGGAGAGATTAAATTTTCCTGGGCTGTCCCGGCCGGCCTGGGGATTTCCACGGCGCGCGGCCTGTTGGTGGAGGTGTTTGCTGTGTGTTTAGCAGCTGCTCCAGCTCAGGGCTCATTGATTTTCGGCTCTTTTCTTTATCAGCGCTGCGTCTCGGCAGCAACAGTGGAATTTGTGCAGCCGGGAGAGCTCCTGACAGATACATATGATCAGCTGGCTGCTTTATCATTGTCCACACCGCCCTGCGCTGTTTTTCACTTTGTAATCAAGAAGAATGTTTGCGACACATGCGGAATTGGTTATCGTGTTTGTGAAAAATCTCAAAGAGATACAAATGATCCTCGGACACGCAGCATAATCTCTAATCAGAAGCATCTCCCTTCCGGCGTGTGGTGCCTGCAGCCAGGTTCCCGGGCCGTGGTTCTGCGTGGCTCGCGGTGCAGAGTCCCCAGGCCCTGGCGCTCGCGCCATCATCCGCATGCTGGTCCCACAGGGGAGGGTCCTGCCAACCTGTCAGAGCCAGACAGCGGGCCGAGTGGACCCGCACTCCTCCTTGCCCAGGGCAGCCAGGCTTGGGGTCTGATGGCCAGCGCCAGGGCTTAGGAATGCTGCAGCGGGCACGGCACAGATTGGCATCCTGGTGTGGATGGGGAATTAGCCTCTGCCTTCCTCCCCTGGAAAGCCCTTGAGGGCGAGGCGTGCCTGGGTTGCCCGCACAGCCCCTGGCACAGCAGAGGCTCAATGCTCCCACGTGGAATCAGAACGAAGGAGCATTTCAGCACAGCTCCGTGTTGGCAGCCCCTGGGCACTCGGGGTGGGTGGGGTGTGGCCGTGCTGCAGGGAGGACTGGCAGGGCACCTGGGGACCGAGGCTCTGGAGGGCTGGGTCCTCCCCAGATTGGCGCTGCTCCTGTCTTAGCAGCTGGAAGATTCCGACTCATTCCAAACCAGAAAGTTATTTGCTGTTCTTTTTACTTAATGCCCTTAACAAGTGAAATATGGGTGAGATTCAAGTGGCTCCATCCCTAAATGCTGCCACCCAGACAGACAGGGTTTGGGGGTGACGAGGAGGCTGCAGGGCTGCCAGGCCTGGGAACAGAAGCAGGAGACTGTCTCATGCTCAGGCCTCGCCGGCTGCTTCTCCCAGAGTTTTCCAGCTTCCTTGACAAACTGCCTGCCTGTGCTTATGAGAGAGAGAGAGAGAGAGAGAGAGAGAGAGAGAGAGAGAGAGAGAGAACTGTGCCTCCAGTACACACTTGCATGTAAACACATTTGTAAGCACACACGTTCAGGACCAGTCCACATCCATGTGCCCACCTTCCTTTGAAGGTGCACTTCAGTCCCCGAGATGTTCCCTCACTCTCAGCCAGTCTTCTCTTCCCCTCCTCCCCCCTGCCCCCGCCCTCACTCCTGGCACCATCCCCCAGGACTCAGGGCCCTCGCTGCTGGGCAGCATTTAGCCAGTGAGGTTTCCACCAGCTTCTCTCACCAGCAGAAGTGGGGTCCAGGCCCCCAGCCCCGGGTCCTGAGCCTCGCCAGGCAGGGGTGACGGGCCTGCAGGAATGTGGGACTGAAATCTAAAGCTGCGTGGAATGGTCCCCTTTGTGCATAGGGAGCTTCGGGTCGCTCCTCTCCCAGCGGAAGTGCCACTGCCAGCTCCTCCTGTGGGATTTCTGCTCTGCTGCCCTCCCCCAGCCAGGGGACCGCTGGGGCTGGGGGGGGCGGGGCTGCCTACGTGCTCAGGTAGCAGCCTGGCACACGGTAATTACTGTGTACACGGCGCTGCAATCGCACGCTTCGGGGGTGATGGATGAGGGGGCTTTGAGGGGAGCCCCAGCACGAGGCCACGCTCCCACCCAGCTGCGAGGGGACATGATTAATGAATGCATCCGAGGGCGCGTGTGGTGGCGGCTCGTCACAGCCCCGTGTGGCCGGACACTGGGCGGTGCCCTTCCCTCTTGGGCACCACGCTCTCTGGTGTGCAAACCGGGGCCATTTTTACCAGCTTCCTACGGGAGGTGGACACTGCTTACCTCTAACTTCGTTTGGGCAAAATGGGGATGGCGTGCCCTCCTCAGGACACTGCCTCTGTGGGCAGCACCACTGAGGCCACCCGGGCCTGCCCCCACCCGCTGCACCGCGTGGCATCAGCAGCGAAGTGGCTGCTCAGCAATGGGTGTGCGGGTTCTGGGGCCAGACGAACTGGAGCCTTGGCAGAGGGCTGCTGGGCACCCACAGGCCCCGAGGGCACCACTGGGTGGCTCTCATTGGAGGGGGTGGCCTGCACCCAGGCCAGCTGACTATGGGGCAACACGTGTTCCTGAAAGTTACAGGCCCCAGCCACTCCAACCACCACGCCCCGTGACCTTGCATGCCCCAGACAGGCGCACCAGTGACTTCGTTTTCTCCCTTTTCTCTCGCCAGCTCCTAGAATTCGACAAAGAGCTGTCTGTCTTTAAGGACAGGCTGTATGAACTGGACATCTCGTTCCCTCCCAGGTAAGGAGCGCCTGCTGGATGAGCAGGCATCTGTCCTCTTGGGCGCCCGTGCCCCTGTGCACACCAGGCCCTTGCCGAGGCCTGAAGAAAGGAACCAGCTAAGAGCAACGGTGGTTCTGTCTTTTTAAAAACATATTCTTCCGGGCACAAAATGCGTCTCCTCCACGGGCAGCTTGTCTGGCCTCCCAGGAGGACCTGCAGCTGTAGCGACCCCATCGTCCCTCTGACCAGCCACACACCCAGGGCCTCCCAGGGGCCTGGAGTCCGCAGAGAGAAACGACAGACAGGAAGTGGCCAGTCCTTGGTCCTGTGGTCCTTTGACCTCAGGGTCCAGGCTCTGGCCAAGAGAGCCAGGAGCTCAGAGGTCAGGGTCAGCACCCATTGGTGCTCAGAGTGTCAGGAAGCATGAGAAGCAGGGATTGTGGGTTCCGTTCAGCCCTGTGGCCACGGGTTGGTGCGCAGGCGGAGTCTTGAAGGCCCACGTGAGGGAGTCACAGTTACCATTGTCCAGGGTGCTGACTGAGCGTGTCTCCCTCACGCTCCAGTGCTGCTCGAAATGTACCCTGAAGTCTGGCTGAGTTCTTCCCGAGACATTTGACGTCGGAAGAGGTTCTCGGGGATTTGTTCAGACGTCCCCTTCCTATGGGTGATGGGCCAGATGTCCTGATTGTCCCGCCCATTTGGACAGACTCATGAGGATCTTCCTCAGGGCTCTGCTGAGCTAGCTGAGGACAAAGGAGGCCTGGAGCTGCCACCAGCCAGGGTGCGACACTGTGGACCCCTGTGCCCCATGCTGGCCTCTGCCCCTCAGGTTTCTCCCAAACCGAGTGGCCATCCGTCCCCCGCTGCCCAGATCGCACTGGAAGTCCTCCCTCCCTTTGGTCCTGTGTGTTTTTAAGTAACTCTGTCTGTGGCCACCGAACAGAGCTACTGGTACAGCTCCCTGGCCGCCACGCCGGTGTGCAGAGCTGTTCGAGCAGAAGCAGGTAGCGGCGGGCAGGGAAATGGCCAGGACGGCATTTGTAGAGTTAGTATCTGCACAGATGTATTCTCTGGCTCTGCTGTGAAACGTGATCTCAGGCATGGGGGTGTGTGTGTGTACGCATGCGCGTGCGCCCGCATACTCACAGGAGTATGAGCTGAGCTTATGTGTATATGGGTAGGTTTGTGCATGGATGCCCTGCATATTGGGTGCATGTTGTGTATATGGTATGTGTGCCCAAAGGACTGTGTATATGAGTGTACTCATGTGTGCACTGTACAGCTGCATGGGTTTCTGTGCACACATGTAGGCATCACATGTGTTGTGCGTGCGTGCATGTGTATAGCATGTCTGTATGTGCATAGGTACAGTATGTGTTCAGGATGTATGTGAGTGAGTTATGGATAATTGTGTGCATGTGTGTATGGCCCATTGATTTGCTTATGTGTACACAGTGTCTACACATGTATGAATGTGTGTATGTGGGGCAGTGTGCATGGGTTTGAGTGTATGTACATCATGTGGCTGTACATGTGTGTATGCAGAGTTGGTACTTACAAGCATGGTTGTGTCTGCGAATGTGTAGATATATGAGTACATGTATGAGTATGCACATATGTTGTATACATGGGCCTATGTGTATGTATGTATATGAGGATGTGTAAGATATGCATTGGATGGGTATGTGTGTGTGCATGAGGAGGGGCCCCCTTCCTGCTGAGACTGGCGGCCCAGGAGATCCCTGCAGATTCAGCCCGGCCAGCACGGCGGTGCTTTGTGTTGGCGGCCTCGGGCCTTGGTGACGCCCAGCCTGCTCACATGGAGACCTGAGCTTTGTGGGCAGGGCTGGTCTCCCAGCAAAGGGGCCACTGTCCACATCCTGGGGTGCAAGGAGCGGGGAGGGCGAGGCCCCGAGGACAGGTGGGCGATTGTTAGCTTTATCACCCTGCCATTCATTGTGGCGATTTCTCCTCCGCTGTCCGGTCCCCACCCTGCATGGGGTTTGCTTTCAGATAAGTCTGCACCGCATTAATCAATGTCAGCGCCCCGGGGAGCGGGCCCGGCGCCCTGCTGCTGGGCCGGCCTAGGCAGGGCCTCTTCCACTGCCCGCACCCCCGCGCCTGGCCAGGGAGAGGGAGGACGTGGCACCGCCTGGCGCCCCTCCTCTGGGCCACGCTGGCTTCCCCAGACCCATCCACAGGAGCAGCGCCCTGGGCTCCTGGCCTGGTCCCGGGAGTGGCTGGGGAGCCCAGGATCTGGGGGTGAGGGCCATCACTCTGGGCTCTCAGGTCCCCACCCGGGAACAGAGAGGAGGCAGACCCAGAGCGCTCTCGGCCCCATGGGGTGCAAGGAACTGGCGCTCACAGAGCCACTAAAAGTGGCCTTTGGTGGGCTGTTCGTGCTGGGCCTGCTGGATTGGCACCGCACCTTGGTCCTGGGGTGCGTCGGCCTCAGGCAGGACCCGACCGCCCGCAGGTGCTTTCCGGGGGTGGGGGGGTTTCTGTCAGGGGGAGATGTTGTGCTACAGCTGAGGAGAAGCGGTGGTTCCTGGGCAGGTGGCCGTCAGCCTGCCTGTCAGAGCCTCCCTCCCCCCCCCCGCATGGCCCTGTGCGGCCCGGCTCCTTGGACTCCTGGGAGCCATCCGGCCACATCCCTGCCCCTTGTCTGAAGCCCCCACGGGCTGAGGCCGGGGAGCCACGTGACTGGACACCCCTCATGGCAGCACAGGGCAGCGATGGGATGCTCTGGAGGCGGCAGGAAGCCCCTGACTCACCACAGCCGGCTCAGAGGCCACCAGAGCGCTGGCCGCAGGGAAGAAGCGGGCCCGCGTGGCAGAGTCGGGGCCACAGACTCCCTCTGGGTAACCATGTTCGCAGCCACTTCTTAGCAGCGACCCTCCCAGCTCCCTCCCAGCCTGTAAAGACCAGCTGGTGGTGGGCTCCACGCCTGCAGGACCTCTGACCTCTCCCTGACCTTGGTCCCCAGCCGGGAAGGGGGGGGCGGTGCTTAGTGACTTAGCAGGTTGTCCCTTTGGAAAGAGGAAGGCCTGTGTGGGCCCCACTGCAGGCATCCGACTGGATGGCATGCCCCAGGCTTGGCAGGGCGCAGTCGGGTTAAACTGAGACCCTGAGCAGGCGCCGGTGACGTGGAGACAGTCGGCGCGTGCTGCCGCTTGTCCTGAGGAGGGTGTGGTGTGTGGGCACCTGTGCTGAGCTGTGGTGCTGGGCCTGGCACCACGCAGCGGCTGAACCCCCTTCGCTGCGCTGGGTCTGGTGAAGGAAAACGGTTTCCGGCTCGGGCTCCGGTCACAGGTCTTTGGTGAGCGCCTGTGGCTGAAACTGGGAACTCGGCAGAAATACCCGGTGCGGTGAGAACCCCAACACCTGTTCAATGCTGAACCCCAACCGCCTGTTCGGTGCTGAACCCCAACCGCCTGTTCGGTGCTTGAGGCACGGGGATGACGTGGGGCTCAGGGCCCAGAGCGGAGGGACGGCGAGGTGGCCAGGTGCCCACGACAGGAGCAGCCCAGAGAGCCAATCACATTCTCCCCTTTCCCTGAAACAGGAAATTTATAGGGAATGAGGTGCCATTCACAGCAGCCACCAGGAGTGTTAGGATTAAAAATTACGCGCACACATTTGACGTTTACGTGCGTCCTAGCGAGGGCCGTGCTCGGTGCGCACAGGAAGGGCATCGCACGGACAGCCAGGGCTCTCCCTCCCCAAGGCCCAGGCGGTCGGTCGGTCGGTCCGGCGTACACTGCGCCGCGGTCCCCACCAGGGTCCCCGCTGTGGGGCTGGCAGTCTCACAGGCACCGGGGAGGCCCATTGGGCAACACAGCCCCGAGGCAGACTGTTTCAGTGAGTTCCAGAAACGGGAGGGAGCTGCCCGCAGGTGGAGGGACATGGGGGCCTGGACGGGCGGCTGCAGGACACTGAACAGGTAGCCAGTGTCCGGGGACAAGGCTCTG